>OZ024694.1:16236858-17436858 GCA_964016905.1 Perithous albicinctus
TCATCACCTTTCACCTCTATACCGTTAACGTACCACTTGATTATCGGTGGTGGTTTTCCTGATTATTGGTTATTGGAAAAAATAATCAAGAGTCAATTATTAAGCGAATTAACGACAAATATCACCATGATGAATTTGAACTTACCGCCTCTGGCTTCGCAAGACAAGCTGAATCCAGCACCAATATGATATGGCCCGATCACCGATCCATTAATCTCTCGGCCTGAACTATCGTACATAAGAAGTTCGTGCGGTGGATCTGTTATAGATCATATAATAGTCATAATAACACTCCATCTTTAACTATATAAAAATTCAAAGTTTTTCATGATATTAAAATATTTCTAATGATTTCAGATACATCAAAAAAGGTGACTACATTCAACAGAAAATGTAGGTACTCCTGGCAAACTATTAAGTGACAACTATTTTTGCAGTCTATTTGACATTATAATAGTAAAATTAACTAACTATTAATTATAAGTAATTTCCTAATTGAAGTCAGTTGCGGTAACAATAGAATAACGATAAAAATGGTTGTATTGGTTAAAAATCAATAGTTAGAATTTGAGAGAACCGAGTCACCTAAAAAAAAATTAAGAAATATTTTATATGGGTGATAATATGTCTTTTAAAATATTGCATTGAAGCCTCATTAAATGTTGAAGAAACACTGTATATCTGCAATTTTGTAAAGCCGTATAGTGCAAAAGTATGCTGCTTGAATAAAATATACAAATTTTTACTCGTCAAAATCTAACTGGTTTTCCAATCAACTGAAGGATAATAAAATCAACAATTGACGCATGTAGAAAATTATGAAATAATATAACTGAAATAAAATAAACTTACACAGAATTAAAATGAAAAACGTTTATTAAATCAAACACAGTACACAGTAAGAAAACTAATGTATTCAACCTTATTAGAAGGTATTAAATTAAGTTCGAACGTTAATACCGTGAGTGGTACTTAAATATTGCTGAAGCGCCTCTTAAGAAAGAAACATAACAGTATAGTAACAAAATTAAATGAATAAATAACAGAAGTGCCACTGCTAAACCAAAAATTATAAGGAGAGATAAATACGAAGACATTTTTATAAACGTAAATCCAACAGTGTCAATTCAATTATTTAATACACGTAATCATATATGTCTGAGACTGAATTCAATTAAATGTAAATTAAATGTAAATAAGTAATAGATAAGACTGTAATACTCACAAATCACAGTGAGATTGACTTGATAATTTCGTGTCGGTAAATATTTAAAATCAACCCGACACCTGTATACGCCCTCGTCACTAAGCTGAACACCCTTGAGAAAAAGAACTGCAGCGGGCTTTGAGCGTATATCAAAGTGGGCCCGAGGCGCGATTGAGGCATCTGTCCAATTTCGGGCCTGATCGAACGACTTGCCTCGTATATCGATGCTGTAACGGGGAAGCAAATCGAACCGTGTTATAGCTCGTCGTATATTTCAGCATTTCCTACTCATCATTACGGGGGTGGAGTCGGTAAAAAAAGAAGAGAAATGATTTCGAAAGATTTATATTTTTTATTCTAGTCATCCAATAAATATGAAATAAATATATTATTTCAGGTTTAGAATAAACTATTTTTCTGTCAGTATTAAAATTAATTTTGTTGACCGATGCTATTGTAGATTACTTTTTGATTTTTGCTACTCTGCGCGCGGTCCAGAATTAAGCATTCATAGGATTCAAGTTTGTGGCGTCTCATTTTGCTTGTAACAACATTCTACACCAGTCAAGCACAGCAAATGTTAAGAAAAGTCAAAACTTTAAGACGCCCATGCCCGAAAACACCAAGAATATTTCCTGAATTTGTTAATCAGTTGATATCTTTGGTCTGGGGACCTTTAACCCCCCCGCCCCCCCTCCGTTTACTTGGTGCAGAATGTTGTTACAAAAAAAAATGAGAGGCCGTAGACTTTAATTGTATGAGAAATTAATTCTGCATCACGCGCAGAGTTGGAAAAGTCTTATACTAATTTGCAATAGTATCAAACAAAAATGATTGTAACACTGACAGAAAAATAGTTTTTTTCTCATCCTGGAATGATATATTTATTTCATATTTATTGGATGACTAGAATAAAAAATATAAATCTCTGAAAATCATTTTTTTTTTTACACTCTTGCCCCCTTAACTTACGCTCATACAGTGTGCGTGTGTGTGTTTGTGGTATGAGATATTCCTGGCTGAATCGGTAAAAAAAAACTCTGAATTTTTTTTAGATTTCTTTTTCATTAACCAAAATTTTTTTAATGATTTTTTTACGATTTGATTCTTTGACCCTAATCTAAAAACCTGAAAAAATTCCCAAGAGTTCTGTCGCAGATATAAACATATCATTTTGTATTCAACATTTCGGCTATGTGTGTTGACCCTCTTCAGAAATCATATATTTTATGAAAAAAAAATAATAATAAGCAAGGCCACTTTTATTATCATTCGGTGGTAAAAAAAAAATGATATAAAATAAGAAAGACCACTGCTAAGATTTACGTTAGAATCAGAGAATTATTTTCTAGATTATTTAATCTCTCTAACATAAGACTCCTTAACATCGTGGAGATGGCCGAATCGTAAACGCTTCTTTTCTCCAATATATGAATAATAGAATAATGAATAATGAATAATAGGAATTTTCAATTTTTTTTTTAACTGATACAGAAAATCTGAAAATATGTAAAAGAAAATCAGGCTACAATTATTTACATATACGTAATAGAGTTGAGGAACATTTGATATAAAATTTGGCAAAAACCTACGGGTCGCGGATTTTAAGATCGTGTCGAGTTTTTATACGTGGTGTCGAGTTTTTATTATCGAATTTTTACCGCATACAGTTGTTAAATGTGAAATTTTTACATCATCGCGATTCACAGTTTTCGGTGCAGATTTGCTTGGTGTAAAGCTGTACAGTCGTTCGGTGTATACCTTTTGTGTAGTCCCTGCTGCCTGTGCAGTGTTACACGGTGTGCAGTTTTGGGTATAAAGCTTTTTGTTATACGGTTTTGCCCGCGTATAGAGTTCTTTGATGCACATCTTATGTATAGACAGTCGGTCCCCACCCCTTACAAATTTTTTTGTATAGTTTTTGTTAACAGATAACTTTTTTGGAATCGTTTAAGCAATCGTTTAAGCAATCTAACGTTACTTGGGATTATTCTGTGTTAGTAAACTACTACAGAAAATATGAATGATGAGTTTTGAAGAGTCATAGTTCGTCTATATAAAAAAAAGTGTAATTCACTGGCGTAAGCATACAGATTACGGCTAGAGAACGTAATAACGCATAGAGGAGGTTCCCTACTTGTAAATCGGCTTTATGGAGTTATTACGGAACCAAAGAACCATAGAGGGATTTCCATTCGTCGTGGACGGTGTAATATCGCACGGCAGAGCTGCCGTACCTCCGAGGACCGCGCTCACCTCGGTCGTCGTTACTGCAAGAATTAAAAGTTGCATTAAAAGATTCGATAATACAATTGATTGCTTATTTTTAACCGATTTCCCTCCAATCGCGAGTTATTGCTTCCTGGTCGCAATAAACGAGGTTTTATGTTGCTGTCCAGAAACATCGATTTATCGCATTAAAATTGCACGACTTTCACGCTCGAATGGTAAAGCAAAAATAGCTCTTTCGCGTCAGCAAATGTATTGTCAATGAAAATATTTATTTCAAATCCGTTTTATTTAAAATACATACAAAAGCTGGAGTTGAAATAGACTCGATGTTATTTTATCAGTAAATAATTTGTCTGAAAATTTATTTTGCAAATAACTATTCGCAAAATAAATAATAACATTGGTTCAGGTCTTTAAAGGGATATTTCATTTTTTGAAAGTTAATCCTAAACAACAATTTGATGTTAATCTTTCCGTAAATAGTAAGTCTCGAAAAGAGTGGCTTACTGCAGATAACTTTCTGCAAAATTAATTATAATTTAATCTTAAGTAACAATTTAACGGTTTTTCAGTAAACAATTAATCACAAAAAGTATAACTTCCTGCAGATAATTTGCTACAAGTAAATTATTTTAGAGATACCAGACTCAGAATGTATATATGTCTTAAAAAAAATAGTGTTAAGTAACATTTTAATGTAATTTTTTGATTAAATAATAAGTCTCAAACAATATAGTTTCCTGCAGATAATTTTTTGCAACATATATTATTTTAGGGTTCCAAGTCCCCAAATGTATACATGCATATAAAAAATTAATTTTCGACAAAAATATGTGTTTCTTTTTTCAGAAAATAATTAGTCTATTTTCTACAAAATAAGTTATTTTGGAGTTCTCAGTACGAAGCTTTAGAAAAATTAATCTTCAGCAACAATTTGATTTTTTTTTTCAGCAAAATAGTTTTAAAAATAATGATTTTCTACAAATAATTATTTTCAAAATAAATATTAAGATAGGCTCAGGTGTTGAAAAGCATATGTCCTTTCAAAAAAACTTGAATCTTAAGCAATACTTTAATGCTAGATTTTCAGTAAATAATTAATCTCAAAAAAATGGCATCCTGCAGATAATTTTCTGTAAAATAAATTATTTTGTCATTCACAGTCACTAAATACATATACATGCATAAAGAAAAAATTGATCTTAAGCTACATTATGATGTTCTTTTTCAGTAAATAATTAGTCTCAAAGAGAATAGATTCATATAATTCTCTGCAAAATAAATGATTTAACATTCCCCTGTTTCATACTGCTTAGAAAAATTAATCTTGAGGAAAAATTTGATGTTCTTTCTTTAGCAAACAATCAACATAAAAACAACAGTACCTATCTGCAAAATAAATGATTCCATAATCCCAAAAGTCACCAAAACTACTTCAATTACATACTTTTAATAGATTTAAATACCATAAAATTCATAAAGAATGTTATAAAAATACGTTGTAAGATAAAAGAAAGAAAAAAAAGGTAACACAATTTGACTCCAAAACATACAAATCACTGTAATATTAAGAACTGTAAAGGAGTAAATATCACAATATCCTTAAATTCGTGTTTAGCTGTGAAAAATTAATTTTGAGGAAAAATTTGATGTTCTTTCTTTAGCAATCAACCTACATAAAAACAACAATACCTTTCTGCAAAATAAATGATTCCATAATCCCAAAAGTCACCAAAACTACTTCAATTACATACTTTTAATAGATTTAAATACCATAAAATTCATAAAGAATGTTATAAAAATTCGTTGTAAGATAAAAGAAAGAAAAAAAAGGTAACACAATTTGACTCCAAAACATACAAATCACTGTAATATAAAGAACTGTAAAGGGGTAAATATCACAATCCTTAAATTTGTGTTTAGCTGTGAAAAATTAATCTTGAGGAAAAATGTTCTTTCTTTAGCAATCAACCCACATAAAAACAACAATACCTTTCTGCAAAATAAATGATTCCATAATCCCAAAAGTCACCAAGACTACTTAAATTACATACTTTTAATAAGTTTAAATACCATAAAATTCATAAAGAATGTTATAAAAAATTCATTGTAAGATAAAAGAAAGAAAAAGAAAGTAATCACAGTTTGCGACACCAAAACATACAAATCACTGTAATATTAAGAGCTGTAAAGGGTTAAATATGACAATATCCTTAAACTGGTGTTTGCAGAGTGAAGAAACGTAACGAAAAAAAAGTTTACACAACAGTGTTACTTAAAAAATGTGTATACATACTTGGATCATCATCTCTCTCCCAGTTTTCGTTGGCGTTTGCATAAAATACAACAGCTAGAACGAGGTATAAACCGGCGAGAACGGATCTCGCTGTGAATCCGCTTAGTTTGTCAATTGCCATGCCAGCAGCTATATAACAGGAAGTTCTTGGTTAAGTCTAGGTGGCTTCCGGGGCGGTATGGTTAACGTCGCGCTCTCGAAGAATCGCGACGTTCTTTTTTCTTCTTCTTCAGACTTCCACCACCGCCGACAAAACCGCCACCACGACCACGACCACCACCACCACCACCACCACCACCACCTCCTCCACTACTAGTAGCAGTACGACCACCAGCAGCAGCAACACATTCCTCCGACTTTATTATCATTCCACGTCGTGCCAACGTAATATCTCCTCTTCTTCATCCGTTTCACCTCTTCGATTGTAATCCCAAAACAAAAAACACCAAAATATTCCTACAACAAAAAAGCTACAAAAATATTTTTAAACACACAGAATGATTGAAAAAAAAAAATGATATATAATATCTAAATACAGTGTCCTTCGACTAAAAAGTCAAGTTTCATATATAATTCCATCAACTGTATGCTGCTCGTGTGCACGAAAATACAACAACACAATTGTCAGGCTTAACAAGAGTAAGCTTGTCGAGAGAGTAATGAAAATTTTTCTCTCTTTTACGTTTTGTCACTATGCTCTCGTCTCTCGTTGTGTGTGAACTAAAAAGACTTCCGCACTCGGATATCATATAGAAATTGCGATGGAAAGAAACACCGCAAAATTGCGTTTCACAGAGAAATTAGAAAGAAAGAGGAAGAGATAGTGAGAGAGAGAGAGAGAGAGAGAGAGAGAGAGAGAAAGAGAGACAGGAGAGGAATTCACACGATGCACGCGTCGGCCTCTCTTCTTCCCGGCGGCGGCAAACTCGACGCGATCGATTTACCCGCTCCACCTCTCTCGATTCTCGTATTGGTAAAAGGAGGAAAAAAAGCCACAGTGGCTACGCAAACTCGACACATGCGAGAGCTATAGACATGTATATACATATATATATATATATATGTATTATAAAGTACTGCAATCGTGTCTCACTTGCGCACTGCACACACGCATAGAGTTCCACGAGACACACATTAAAGGATGGTTTTTCTTTCTTTTTTTTTTTTCTTTTATATTTTTATTTTTTGTTATATCGTCTATTTCGTTGGTACGTCTATCCGCCCGGCGTCTCGACACCGAATCGACCCGCAAGTTGCTACTCTTCTTCTTCGTCGTCGTCTGGCTCGTCGCGGTATGTGACGCTGCACAACTCCTGCGGCAGTTGAACCACCGAACGACGACGATGCTGCTGCCGCCAACTCCCCCGTTTTTTCGCTAGTAAACGTTGATATATATATATATAGTAAACTTTTATATATATATGTATGTATTACTAGGCTTTGGAGGTGTCAATGTTCCTTTATCGGGAAGAGCGACGAGAGACTCTATGGCCGAAGTTGCTCGAGGAAAAGCTAGTTCTAGAAGCTATCGCTTAGACGATATAACCCACACGTTTTACACGAGAGACGAAGGAGACGCGTCGATATCGGGAGAGAGACCTCGCGCGACTGTTCAACCCCCCCGAACGGTAGATCAACGAGCGCCAGTCGCAAATCCACTACTACAATAGCAGTCCCTCTGGTGGTTTATGATTATATCTATATTTTGTTTTATTTTATTTGTTGAACAATAAACCGGACTTTTGGTCACTTGAAAACATTGTATCTTGGATTACGAAAAGATCGACAAAATTTTTAACATTTCGATTGAAATGTAACTAGAGGAGATACAAAGATTTGCAACTGTACAAATATGAATGAGAATTAGACTTTCGAACAGAGTGAAATTTACTTGTCAATATGACGAACAGAACTCGAAATCCTAGAGTACAAAATATTGTATATGTATATTTTTTTTTTATGTAATACTGAGACATTCCATTTTGAACATTCGTTTTGAACGTTCGAAAAGTCGGTATTGGGGTTAAAAATCGAAACTTCGTCTCAAGTCCTCATTATTAAGAAGGAATTTATATGTGTTTTTTAAAAAGATTTTTCTGACCAATATTGTTTGAGGTATGCCAATTTAATTTTTTTAAAACCCCAGTTGCTTAATAGTATATTACGATACGAGTGCGACGAAACTTTTTCTTGACGAGTGTGAGTTTCCAGCACGAGCCAAAGCCGAGTGTGCACACGAGTTGAGAAATAGTTTCTCGCACGAGTTTCGTATACAACTTTATCGCACTAGTGCGAGAAGCTGGCACTTCTCACAACGCGTGGCATAATAGTACATTAGGATACGAGTGCGATCGAACTTTTTCTTGACGAGTGTGATTTTGCAGCACGAGCCGAAGGCGAGCGTTGCAATCATATATATATGGGGCATTCCACGGCTAATTATCGTAAAAAAGCACTCTAGAGTTTTATTTCCAGATTTTTTCGAAAAATTTTGTTAAGACGAAATGGATACAAAAATTGTAATCACTAGAAAATACGGTTAATCAAACACTACATTTATAGTTTTTTTAAATTTTTTATTTACAGTTTCGCCAAAAATCATTTCTTCTTGTTGATGAATAAAATGTTTAACAACATTCGCAATTTAATTACCAAATTATTGAAAATATCCAAACAAATATCCGCGCCCAACTTCGGCATGGTGTCAAAAATTTCATTTTTCAACAAAGAATTTGCTGTAAAAGTTTTAAAAAAACTGTAAATGTAATTTTTGAGAAGTCTAAAATTGCATCATTATGAAAAAAAAAAAAATTTTCAAAAATATCTGAAAAAAAAATCTAGAGTGCTTTCTCGTGTCATTGCAACATTCCAAAAGAAAAAAAATATATATGACGCTCACAACCCTGTCGATTAACCGTGGAATGACCCATATATATATACGTATGTATAAATATGTATATATACACATAATACTATATAGTATATACGTATTATGTTGGAGCTGGAGCTGAATAAATCATAGTTAAAAATAATTTTGTAATTTTTGAGTGATGGCTTTGAGTATAAGTAACAAATCCGTTTGTTAATTTGACGATCTTTTTTACTTAAAGATTTTTTTGTTTGTTTTATTTATAAAGTGACAGAACGAGAAATTTATTAAATAGTCGAATTTACACTTTTATCGTTAATTATGAGTGACAAAAAAAAAATATCAATCATATTAAGAGTTATCTAACATTTTTGAATTTACTATATTTATTTATTTGTACTGACAAATATCAATATTTTTTATAAAAATGTTCTATCATATCAGTAAGAAAATGTATGAACGTTTGATTAAAAACAGAAAAGAATTTTCTTATACAGGTTCTTTGAAAAAGTCATAGATCGAATAATAATGGATAATAAAAAAAGTAATTGGTCATTACTTTGATTTTCGTGCAATTTTTAATTTACTTTTGTAGGGAAAAAAATAGTTTTTGATTTTAATCAAATGTTCATGTGTTTTTTAATTAATATTCTAGAATATTGTAGAATAAATATTAATAATTAATTATTAAACATATAATTGGGGGAAAAATAAATAAAATGAAATCACGTATTTTTTCTTGTAGTATTTTTCTTCCAAGATACAATGGACTAGAAAAAATGAAACTCAAATTTTTGAAAAACATTTTTTTTAAATTTAACCAAAGCAGTATTCTCAAATCTGGATAATAATGAGAAATATCTGACTATGAGAGTCAGAAAAAAAAAGTGTCCGGATCGACAGAGCCGCACATGTTGTACTAGACTAAAAGTACGTTCAACCGTAGTCCATTGTCCTGGTTAGGAAATGAGCGATAAATGTGACCGGAATTTTTACCCCATTTTTCTGATCGCAAAACTATTATTTTAGTATTAAAGAAAAAAAATAAAAATAAAAAATAAAATCCGACCTGATCGTTTCTACGAGTTACGCGGTGAATTTACTAAAAAAAATGTTGTTATCGGTAATTTCACAGTTGAGGCATTCCGCACGAAGTGGGCCACTCCTGTTTCGAGACATCACAAAAAAAGTTCAAGTTTTGTTTGAAAGCGGTGTAGAGCGTATGAAATACGTTCAAATTATTTCACATTTTCTAATCTTATATTTCACCCAGAATTAAATATCGATTTATGTGTTTTTTTTTCGATTCATAGTATAAAAAACGATCGATGGTACAAACGACATGTTTTAACATAAAATGTAGATCTTTCAATGTAGTTATTTCCACTGAAAAAAAATCATAATTGAAGTGAATATATTTGAGTTTTATTGGTAAGTTTAAAAGTTTATTTTTGTGAAACAAAAATAAAATTATTGCGTTGCTGAATATTTTAAGAGTTTTCAATGGTCTAATAGTTCAATAATCCTAATAGCTTTCAATACTTTTTTTTTCGTAAGGGATAATAAAAAACGAATTTCTTTTCTTAGTTTTTTTGTCGTTTTTTAACCCCCCAAATTTTGTCAACAATTGTGTCGAATTCTGCATAAAATAAAGTTGGAAAATTGCAATTTTGTTTTTATGAAACAGTTAAATACTGTTGAATACTTTAAGAGTTTAGTCATCCTAATAGTTTTCAATACTTTTTTTCGTAAGGGACAGTAAAAAAGTCAATTACTTTTCTTAGCTTTTTCTTGTTTTTTTTTTCTCCCCGAAACTTGTCGACAATCGGGTCGAGTTTTGCAGAACGTAAAGTTGGAAATTTACAATTTTATTTTTATAAAACAGAGTCACATTGGTGAATAATTTATTAGTTCAATAATCCTTATAGTTTTCAATACTCTCTTCCGTAAGAGATAGTAGAAAGCAAAATTACTTTTCCTAAGTTTTTGCTGTTTCCTCTTCACGAGTCTGGCATTTTGCAAAACATTTCATTGGAAAGTTATAGAATTCCATTTTTGTCAAACAGTGTAGCATTGCAGAATAATCCCAACAGCTATCAACATTTTTTTTCGCAAAGCATCGTAAAATATCAATTATTAGTTTTCTTACTTTTACCCCTCTCCCGAATGTTGACGACAACTGGATTGATTTTTGCAAAACATAAATTAGCAAATCTACAATCTTATATTTGTGAATCAATGTAGCATTGCTGAATAATTTAACAGTTCAATAATTCTTATAGTTTTCAATGCTCTCTTCCGTAAGAGATAGTAGAAAGCAAAATTACTTTTCCTAAGTTTTTGCTGTTTCCTCTTTACGAGTCTGGCATTTTGCAAAACATTTCATTGGAAAGTTATAGAATTCCATTTTTGTTAAACAGTGTAGCATTGCAGAATAATCCCAACAGCTATCAACATTTTTTTTCGCAAAGCATCGTAAAATACCAATTATTAGTTTTCTTACTTTTATCCCCTCTCCCGAATGTTGACGACAACTGGATTGATTTTTGCAAAACATAAATTAGCAAATCTACAATCTTATATGTGTGAATCAATGTAGCATTGCTGAATAATTTAACAGTTCAATAATCCCAATAATTCCCATACCTTTTTTTTTTGCATAAGTGGCAATAAAAAGCCAATTACTTTTCTTAATGTTTTGTCATTGTCTTACCCCCCCCCCCCCTCCCCTCCACCCCCAAACCCGTTAACAATTGGGTCGATCATTGTATCGTTTGTACCGAGAGATATGACAGACATATCTGTAAACCAGGTCGAGGAAGAATAGAGGTGAAGCTAGCTCATGTTTTGGAACAAGAGAAAATTCTTTGGATCTTGGCTCTCGATATTATGGGAGCAGGGCGAGCATCAGCCGTGTGGTACTATAGCGCGGGGGTGGGTTGGGGGTGAGACCAGTTCGGGCGTTTCCGTGGTGCGATCGTTAGACGAGCGAATGAACCAGCCCTGTGACACAGAGCGCATACTCTAACACAAGGCGTATATATTCCTGCTCTGTCTCTCGCTTTCTCTCACCCTGCACTATATATATCGTTTGTATACATAGAGGCGCTTCTGCTTCGCTCTACCCCCCCCCCCCCACTCCCTCCGCCCCACCCCCCTCCCCACGCCCCCACCCACCCAAGCCCCAAACCCACCCACGCCCCACCACCCTCGACGGCGTTCTCGTCGCGCCGCTATGCGCGCTGTATATACGAAAGATAGAAGGAGCGTACGCTCGCGAAATCGTCCGACAACCCTCCGACGCCGGCGTATCATATCCCCCACCTCCTCTCTATCGGTCTATCTCTCTCTCTCTCTCTCTCTGAACCTCGCACACAACCCACCTTATCTTTTTACCCGGCTTGCGCCCCCGATTTGAAAACCGCCCCGCCGGCACGTTCGCTGCCACCGTTGGCGTAACTCCGATGTTGGAAACGTCGCTCATGCTTTGTCGGCTATGATAACCCTGGGCTATGTCACCTTTTCGCTTTACCCCAGCAATCTACTGTAGTATATAGACATGACAAAATCGTCCCAACTCCACTCGAGCGGATCGTTGCACTCGTCAATTTTAATTGACGAATATACGCAAAAGCCCTCTAGGCGTATATACCATCACTCAGATGCGTCTATCGGGATTCAGAAAATGCCTGTCGAATCAATAGACAGGACTATTTCTATAAAAGCTTATGACAAGTAATCCTTTGATGGCTACTATATTATCAATTAAAATCGATTTTATTCAACGTGATCGAATTTACGATCTGTTATAGAGGAAGCTTTGTTTTTAGGCATTTTTTTTTTTGGTTTCTTCATGGAGAAAGAGCTTTGTTTTCGTGAAAAAAAAGAAATTGAGATTTTTCAGGCCAGGACACTCTCGGAATGGTTCGACACTTTGAAAAAAGTGGTTTTGAAAAAATGTCTGTATGTGTGTGCGGATTTCTTTGTTGGCATGATAACTGTTGTAATTTTTGTGTTACAAAAAGATTTGAGATTGTACTTGGCGCTAATCAGTTGAGAGATTGAAATTTCACAGTATTTTGAATATTTTGAAAAGAATCATTTTACTTCATAACTTTTGTAAATTAGGAGATAGATCAGGTTAACATTTTGTACACATATGAATAAACATTGAACCATGTTCGGTGCGTAATTTGGCGAGAATCAATAGAGTCGTTCTAATGTTATTGGAATTTCAATATTTTAAAGAATGTCTGTGAACATACTTCACTTTTCACTGCAATTTTTCACGTGATTTCACGATTATTGATTATCAAAGATGAATTTAGTACACGGAACGTCGTTTGTGCTTGTAATTTTCGATTTTACTAGAAAAAAAAAGATCAAGATATGCCTGTCATGAAAAGATTTTTTTTTCAAATTTTTCAGCTGTTTTAAATCCAATTTGGTATTGTCCCAGGATAAGGTTTGAGTAGAAAATTTATGCAAATTTTTTTTACGCGAATCGGTTGAGTGGTTCATTATTTATAACTTTTTCATTTTTTGAAAACTGTCTATCGAGCATTTGTTCGCGCAATTTTCGAGATGTCATGCTTAAGTTTGTTTTACTTCTGGATAACAATAAAATAAAGTTTTAGTCGAAATTTGGCGAGAATCGATTAAGCGTTTCAAAATTTATGACATTTTGTATTTTATTGAAAAATATCTCTTGAGTTCAAAGCAGCCTGCAAAGTAGAATCTTGTAAATTGCTCTCTCACAATTTTGTATCTTTGATAAAACTTTTTTTTACAAATCTTCCTTTCGAGGAAGACAAAATTAATCAACATACATCTTCGTAAGTAGAGGTAGCTCGGTAAAGAGAAAAAGTTTGATCAAAGATACAAAATGATGAGGAATCAATTTTTTAAATTAATGTACTTTCTCATAGAGAAGGCATTTTTTAACAGATTCGATGGAAAAGTTTTGTAAGTTTTGTATGAAAAGATTGTCCGACTTTTCCGAATACATGCATTTTTTTCTCACACATAACTTTGTGTATCCTTGTTGATTCCTAAAATTTGACATGATTAAAGTAATGTTTCTTTCTCTTGTACGATTACTAATTCGGATATTTGTCTTAATTTCCCACAGTTTTGTAGTCTCATCGAACAGTGAGGACATATTACATGTGAGAAACGCTCGGACCGTTCTCCATCTAGCGGACATTTTTAGAAATATTTCCAATTAACTGTAATATTGAGAATACGTGAGGAAAACGTCCTCACATTTCTTCAGGATTTTTGTCTAGTTGAAGAAAAAACGTAGGAATTATTTCAGATTTTTTTATTGCATATTCCAGCCATTGAAAATCGCTGAAAATAATCATTGTTTATTTTCTAACGCCAATACTACGGAGCGCAAAAAAAAATCATAAGAACATAAAATTTTGGATTTTCAGCGTACTTTTCAACAACATTTTTGGTAAAATTCTCCGATTTCATTTTATGCTATTTTTCAATTAAATAAAGTTGCCACTTTTTTGCCCTCCGAAACGACATTTCCGATTTAGTTGAAATTTACACATTTTGTTCGTTGAAATGCCTGGAATCTTAGAAAAAATTGGCGAGATGGGCGGCAATTTGGATCCAGAGTTACTGCTCTTCAAACGATCAAACATCGCGGTAATCTAATACAAAAAAAAACAAGAATTACACAATAAAAAAATGTAAGGCTTTAGAATATTTTCCATAGTCATTCTCAACCCTCCTGAACGCAGAGAGCAATAACACATTAGATTGCCACGATGATCCATCGTTCGAGCTGTAACTCTGAGGCTAGAGCTGTAACTCTGGCTGTAACTAGAGTTGTAAATCTGGGTCGAAATTGCCGCCCATCTCGGCAATTTTTTCTAAGGTTCTACATATTTCTAAGAAGAAAATTTGAAAATTTCAGCTAAATCGGAAATGCCGTTTCGGAGGGGAAAAAGTGGCGACTTTATTTAATTAAAAAGTAGCATAACATAAAATCGGAGAATTTTACAAAAAATGTTGTTGGAAAGTACACTGAAAATCCAAAATTTGATGTCGTTATGATTTTTTTGTGCGAGCCGTAGTATTGGCGTTAAAAAATAAACTATGATTATTTTCAGAAATGTTTAATAGCTGGAATATGCAATAAAAAATGTAAAAAAAATTCCTACGTTTTTTCTTCAACCAGACCAACATCCCGAATAAATTTGAGGACGTTTTGTTGACACGAAAAATTGGGGTGGCCAACTTGACGTGTTTTCCCTCTTATATTTGACGTACATTTCTTCCTCTCTTTTAGAAATATTTCAGAAGCGATCAAATACGTGAAATATTAAAAGCATACCTATATTTCATTCGAATCATTTTATAGAGTATTCATAAATATGTTTTACGTACAATTCAGAAACAATTCGTAAAATACAAATTATTGAAAATTTTGCTGGTATTAATGTTTATCGTCAAACTTAACTTTGAATGATTAATCCAGTAATGCTCAAAAAATTATCCGCTGAATTTACATTTTTATTCGGCAGTCGTATGTATCCGGATAACTAATTGCTACTGCGTTGGACAAAAAAAGGACGTCATGTGTTATACTGTTGCCAAGTTATTACGGAGACTTTTTTCCCTCTTTCAATTTACATAATTCGATACTGTTATCGAGCACTAAACAAATGTAATAAATTTTAACAAAACAACGAGACAAAAATTTGTATCTTATGAATGTTATCTCTATTTATATCGAGAGAGAGAGAGAGAGAAAGCGGTAGCATCTCAACGCCACGATATAAAAAAGTAATTAAACAGCATGAAAAAAATGCTTTTTAATTTACATTTTAACAAGAATTAATCTCGTAAAATGAATGTAAATTGTCGGCGAAAAAGGTGCTCACTCGATAGCAGTACAGAGCGCAAAATCGCAGGGATAGAAATATGCACGTGTACCAATATACACGAATTCCGATATTAGACAGAAATTCAAAAGCCAAATATAATGGAACATGCATAGTTAATTTATTAAGAATTTAAAACTGTTAAATACATGACAACTGAATGCCAGAAATTTACATTATCCTATAAATATTATAACAAATTATCGAATTCTCATTCCAAAGTCCATAAAGCCCTAAAAATAATACATTGAATTAATTAATTTATATATATGTATATATTTGTTTTATGAGTCTGGTTATAATTATAGAAATTGAATTAAAGCACTACTTCAAAATAAAGAAAATAATATAATGGTAATATAAAATTTCACGAACACTTTTCTCCGTGATATCTATATAAATAATTGTAACAGTTATATAATAATAAAATATTAATTATAGTAGCTGACCAAGCAGATTGATAATAAATTCCCTCGCAAGTCTTCAATAGGTGAACCCTTCAGAGCTACAAGGTTAATTGGATGCTCCGTTATCTGACAGATATAATTGTTCAAATGAGGGTGATAATAAATCAAAACTGAAGGATTATTTAAAGCTAAGCTTATAATTATAAAAGAAACAAAGTTCTGCTCATCTATTTTCAGCTCTTCACTTCAAGCGAGAAATTTATACATGCAACTACATTTTTCTAATAATAATAGTCTATTTTTTCCACAAAATACAACATTCTTTCAGTCGTGATTTTTTTTATTACCTTTTTTTAGACGCATACTAGTGGCCACTATTTTTTATTTCAAGTATAAGGTTTTCGAAGCATTACTGAATAATCTTAGCTGAAAAAAATTTTTTAATAAAAAAAAATGATTTTATTTCAAATTGCAAAAAATTCATTTCTGAATTTATATATTAAAAATGTTTAGAGGCATTTTTTGTTGTTTTTATTCGTCACGTTATTATGAGGAAAAAATATTCTGCATAGTTTAAAGTATCTTCCATATTATTTTTCGTTAATATTGCGGATCGTTGTAGTTTTAACATTTGAAAATCGAGTGTGCATGATTTTTCTCTCCGGTGTTCGTGCAACGAACGCGATAAGCGGTCGTGAATTTTCGATAATTGAAGAATTTCGCCGGATAATTTTCACGAGTGTTTTTCAAGAGCCAGAGCCTCGATATACCTCAAGCTATATATTATTTAATATACCCGAGATAAAAGCAAAATCTATCGATAAACTTTATTTGGGAGCTTCATTAAAGTCCTCCGATAGAGCCTTTATTGCGGGGGCGGAAGAGTTTGTGGATAATCAGAAAGAGCGTTTTCAGAATAGAAATGACATTTCTCCAATAAAACCCTGAGGCTGACTTTATGAATTTCCAAAGAACACAAAAAATAGCATTAGCTTACCTGACAATAATTGTTACATTCTGTGGGTAGGCAATCGTCATGGAAAAAGTCACATCAAAAATATAATTAAAGACTAGGCAGCCTTTAAATATATTTTTCATGTTACTTTTTCTATAACGATAATTAATAAATTTGTTGAATGGCTAACAAATTCTCATTATTACTTCAACGAAAAATCATTTTGCCACATATGATTTTCTTTTTCTTAAAATCGTAAAGTAGCAACAAAAAAATGTGTAGATTTGTCTAATTTACAGATGCAAAAATGTATCATACACTTATAACAAAATATTTATGCAACAAAAATTGTCATATACATCATAGTAACAATAAAAACATTTTTGTATCCTCAAAGAGGTGAATAACAATTTTTCAGAAAAGTATCTTTGTACTTAGAAAATGTTTTTGTTGAACGTACAATTATATTTCTATTTTTACTGTTTGCAAGCAAAATCACAATCGTTATGGAAAAAGTGACATAAAAAATATATCATATTGTGTAGTTTTGTAAAATATACGAATGCAAAAATTTTTCATATACTTATAACAAAATATTTATGCAACAAAAATTGTCATAGTAACAGTAAAAACATTTTTATATACACAAAGAGGTGAATAACAATTTTTCAGAAAAGTATCTTTCTACTTACAAAATGTTGTTGTTGAACGAAAAAGTGATTTTGCTTGTAAAGTAAAGACTAGGCAGTCTTTAAATATATTTTTAATGTTACTTTTTCCATAACGATTGTGATTTTGCTCGTAAACAGTGAAAATAAACATATAATTGTACGTTCAAAAACAACATTTTGCAAGTACAAAGATACTTTTCTGAAAAATTGTTACCCCCCCTCTTTGCGAATAGAAAAATATTTTTATAGTTACCATGACAATTTTTGTTGCAAAAATATTTTGTTATAAGCGTACGATTAATTTTTGCATTTGTAAATTTGACAAATCTACACTTTTTTTTTGCTACTTTACGATTTTAAGAAAATCGTATGTGGCAAAATTATTTGTTGTTGAAGTAATAATGAAGATTTGTTTCTCATTGAAACAAATTGTTTTGACAAAACTATCGTCTTTAAAATATCTTATTGTCACTTATGTGGTTTAACAAAAAATTCATGACAAATGATTTTTGTTACAGTAACAAATTTATTTACGACACGTACCATTCTGTTGATACAAAATGATTTTTTTACGGAGTACCATTTAAAAAATTGACGTCAGGGCATATTAAAAGTTCCTAGTTGCGCCAATATAGATATCATCGATAAAATATATATATATATATATCGAGAGCTTACAATTTAATCCTGGATTAGCTTTCACTCACCGAGAAACAGCAGTAAGTTTGATCAAGATTAGTCGATTAGTGTCGAAGTTGTAGCTGTTGAAACGCACCCAACGGAAAAGTGTCTAATACATGTGTCCAATAAGTTACTTCAAATAAGAGGGTTGTTTTCAAGCCGGAATTTAAAAAAAATCGTATTTATTAAATTTGTTGAACAATTTTATTTTATTTTTTTACAAATTAAATAATAACTTTTTGAAATTAATATTATTCAAAATAAAAATGTTAATTAAAACTCATTTTTGGTTCAGTATATATTAAAAAAAAAAAGAATAAAAAATGTATGTTGTTCAAATGTTTTCCGAAATATTTCAAAATAAATGTTTTTGAACATTTCCGAAACATTTAAATTGGTATAGAAATATTTTTCAGAACTGGTTAAACGATTTCAAAATTCCAGTAAATGTTTTTCAAAATTTTGTTAAATGTCGAAGGTTTTTGAAACGCATTCGATGAAAAAGTGTGTTCAACACGTGGATGCAATAAGTCATTTAAAATAAGGGATGTTTTAAAGCCAGACTTGTTATAAAATATAGTTTACCATTGAATTTGTTAAAGAAATTTCTTTTTACTAATTTCATAATAACTTGATGAAATGATTGAAAATAAAATTTGTAATTAAATCAAATTTTTGATTCAGTATGTATATTAAAAAAACTTTCAGAAATATTTTGTTCAAATATTTTCAGAAGCAATGAAAAAAAAAATGTTTTCAAACATTTCTGAAACCTGTAAATTGTTATAAAAATATTTCGAAAACATTCCCACGAATGTCGAAGCTGCAGCTGTTGAAACAACGAAAAAGTGTTTTCAACACGTGTCTTCGAAAACCAGACGCGTCAGCCTCCATAATTATAGTCAGATAAATATTTATCGTATAATTTATGAGACAGCTATTATTTCGCACTCATTATCTACAGTTTAGAAAAAAAAAAAAAGATATTCACTTTAATTGAAATTGGCCCCAAAAAAAAAAAAAAAATTCTTCATAATTTAAATTTAAAGAAAATTAAAAAATCCGCAAGCATACATTTATTAAAAAAAAAAAATGCAGTATTTCTTCGATTTCGCAATTTTTCGTCCAAGTTTAATAAACTTAATTTTCTTTGCATTTATTAAAATCTTTAAAAATGCAATGAATTGTATATTGCAAATGTTAATTTCTTAAGTCAATGGGAGCTTTCAATTTCGTTTATAATTTGGGAAATTGATGTATGGGAATGCCGATTGTACGTTAAAATTATTAATGGAGTAGTCAGCGATTACGAGAGCAGATTTCGTATCCTGTTAAGTAATTATATTTTGAAATAGTGATGTTTACAGCATACAATTGCGGCGTAAATATACAGTATCGAGGAATTTGTCCATAATTTCTTAAACTCACTGTTACAAGGTGATTTCAGAGCTCCGTTTTTCGCTGCGCAGCGTGTCTCTCTCTCACTTTCTCTCTCTCTCTCTCTCGCTCTCTCGCTTTCTCTCTCTCGCTCTCTCTCTCTCTCAGTTCTTTCTCCCTTATATCTTATCATTATACGATACTGTTTAATAATTGTTTTTTTTTTTTTTGTAATTATTTTTATTTCGTCCTTTGCTCGTTTTCCTTCGTTTGTAATTTGCATGTAAAAGTTGCGAAGACGAGACAGTACAATAACTCGCTTGTGCTGTGAGGTCTATACGCATTAATATATATATATATGTATATACACATATATATAGATATATATATATTTATAGTAGAGTCTTCTATAAAAACAATGTGAATTTTTGTTTTTTTTTTTTTTTTTTTTAATGTACAGCAAACGCATAACAGTGTAGACGGTATTGCGTGTATAAAACACAAACAGTTAAACAGGCGCGCGTGTTTAACTGCGTGATTCAACAATTAGAATTATAGAACTGTAAATTAATATTGTGGAGATTGAATTTAGGGGGCTGAAGGGGCGGCAGCAAACCGACGCTTTAAGTTTTTTTTTTTTCTTTTTTCTTCTTCTTCTTTAGGTATGTAAATATATTGTCATTGAGTGTCGG
Source organism: Perithous albicinctus (assembly GCA_964016905.1). NCBI lineage: Eukaryota > Metazoa > Arthropoda > Insecta > Hymenoptera > Ichneumonidae > Perithous > Perithous albicinctus. The sequence continues at coordinate 16,257,148 of OZ024694.1, forward strand.
ATAATTGTCGTCGCGCTGCTAATTCTCAAAGCTTGCCAGTCAAGAATGCATTTTTTTTTATACACGCTGCTTATCTTAAGGGCGATTTTAGCGGTATAGTCAGGTGATTGGAGTATCACGATTTTGAAAATTGTTTGTATGCCATTTCGAAAGGAAATTGGCATTAAAGGAAGTGATATTGAATTTATGAATTCCTGATTAAATTTTATTTTAATTTATAATAATTAATTTACAGGAAAATATATTCAGTTTACGTTAAGAACTCATTAAACATATTTTTACGCTGTTTGCAGAGAGAGCAGAGGTGTGATTTTTATTAGAACTCGACAAGAGAAAGCTCATTTTGTTCGATAAAAGATGCACTATGAATTCACCAACGAATATTTATTATTATATTAATTGTTGAGAAACTGCAGTCATATCATTTTTTTTTTTAACTTTAATCAGGAATTCATGAATTTCATGAATTTTGTTTCACTTATTTTTATGCCAGATTCCTTTTGAAAATGTGTACAATTTTAGTAGTAATTTGTATAATTACTAACTAAATCAGGTGAAAACGAATTTTGGGATTTCTGTTGAAATTTTAAAAAAATGTTTGTTAATTTACAATAAAAATAACTCAGTTTACGCCGAAAACTTATGAGACATTTTTTAATGCAATTTTGTAAACGTAAAATTTGTCATTGTTTTCAGATCTTGATAAGTGAAAACTCATTTTGTTTGTCAAAAGATGCACTATAAATTCATCGTCAAACATTTCTAATAATATTGACTGTTTGAAAATTGCATCGATTTGTTTATTTTTGAAAAATCGAATCTATGAAAATAATGAAATTTTTCTCCTAATTGAGAAGCGAAATGAAGCAAATTATTCGGTGGATTTATAAAAACATTATTTAACGAAGAAAATGATATGTCATTTATCGAGGTCGAATTAAAATGATAAATTTGACTTCTGCGTGAAAATATGACTCAGATTCTTCATGTATACCGAGCAGTTTTTTCTATAAATTGCTTGTTATACATTTAACGACAATTTTAATCAGGAATCCATAAATTTGGTTTCAACAAATTGAATATAATTTTCGAAATCTTGATACTTGAATTACCTGACTGTACCGCTTAAATCTCCTCAAAGATGCATTACACACATTTACATACATTTCAAACCAAATCTTTTGTTTCATTAAAATCCGAATATTTTAAAACGAGATAAAAAATCTTTAATAAAAAATCGACGTCATTGAAGATACCAAGAATATTAATTTTGTGTATTAATAATCTTGCTGAAATATTCTCAATAACTGAATTTTTTTAATTATTCAACCAATACGAAAGAAAACTTTCTTTTCCTTATAAAATGAATCCTCTCGTTTCTCCACACATAGACGATTTTTTTTTATTTTCTCTAAAATGTGATTTTTTTTTGTGAATGTTTTTCAAAATCGCGAATCTTGAATACATTTTTCCAAAAAGGTTCCACAATTACGTATAAGAAGTTTCAAGAATCAAAATTCTTCAAAACGGACATTTCTCAATTACGACGAATTTCTAAAAAAAAAAAAAAAATTTCTTTCATACGCAATTTATAATAATATAATATCACCCAATTTTTTACAAAAAGTTTACCAACTTATTCATAATTTTTTTGTTATCGTTATTATTTAAAATCGATTTTCATGGCATTCAATGACTTTGAACGAAAATTTTTCTCTCGTCGCAAAGTGCTCGCAAATTTAATGAAATAAAATTCTGATTGAGTAATTGGCGTAGCAAAAAAAAAAAAATCTTTTCGCATACGAATTCGTTTCAGCCACATTAGCTATTTATATACTTATCGATAGAACCAATATTAAAAAAAAAAAAAAAGTAATATCGACGATCCTGCGTGGGTTCGCGTTTTTATCAGAAGTGAGGGTTCAAAGATTCATTATTGGAATTAATGATCATAATTAATCGTTGGTATAATCGGTTTGTCCTAGCCTATGCGGTCTATGGCACTTGGTGCAACGCTATAGTTGGAATTTATGCCTCGGTTACGTGAATCAATCGTTCACGTACGTGTACGAGTACGTATATTTGCTTCATCGCCTTCTTCGTGTTAAAGAGACTGCGTTTATTTTAGTTTATTTTTTCCTGGGCTTTTTAAAGATAATACTTACATAATTACGACACATAATATTAATATTAGTGCGTTCATGTTTATGATACAGGCAAACAAGGCGATACGGGCAATTCTCATTGACTCTTCGTCCCTCCGTTTATGTTTTTTTCGTCATCATCGTTTAAACCGGAGCTTTGATTAATAGGCTCTAATCCACATGAATAAAAAAAAGTATACGTGAAAATATATTTTATATACTGTTTTACGCGTATTTCTTTTTTTTTTTTTTTTTTTTTAATACTCTAACATATATTTTTACCGGAAATAATATATCTTTTTTTAACTGTAGCTAAACAGAATTGTAAGCCTCTATTATTTTACAATAAATCATTGTATTATTTTGCAACAATTGTCTGTAGTGTTCAAAAGAATATCAGAGCTTTCGATTGCCAAATAGATATCATGGAAAATTTTTAAAAACGAAAATCTTGGTATTTTTCTTATTTTGAAAAATTAATTGAGATCCCCCCAATCTTACTTTTTGCTGCATTTTTTTTCTCTCGAGAAAGTTTTTCACTCGAGTGATGAACGAAATTTTTCAGTCTGACGTCGGGAATATTTTCTGCACGGAGGACTGAAAATTATTATTTTTTTTTTAAGATTATCAAAAAGTACAATAAAAATCTTTTTTGTTGAGCTCCTTTTTTACTTTTTGGTAATTGTAATAAAATTATTATTATTAAATACATTCTAACACAAATATTTGCTTCACAAGATAATAAAGGCTTACGACTCTCTACACGAAACAATATACAGGAAAAAAAATGTTTAGCACAAGAATAAATATTTCAAAAGTATTGACACCATATGAATGAAATGAAAATTTCAAAGATTTAACTTTAAAGTGGTATTAAAGAAATGTGTCCTTGCACATAAAACAAAATATATTGACTTTTTTTTGTTATTAGAAGGAAACACAAAGTTTTTGATTCCTATTCAAAATTCATGGAAAACTTGTCGAAAAAAAATAATTGTTTGGTTTTCTTATTTGAAAAATAAGTAGAGTTCTCAAATCCTACTTTTTTCCTCGCTATTTTCGTAGAAATGTATTAGACATTATATTTTTTTTTGTAATTATCAAAAAGTTAAAAAAAAAAACATAATTGCCTATTTTTTTTTTAGGAAATTGCCATAAAATATTACGACTGTGTGGATGAAAATACAGAAAAAAATATTTTTTACTACGCGACTAAATATTTCAAAAGTAAAATAAATATTTCAATGATTCAATTTAATAGTGGTGTCAACGAATTGCTTATTAAAACGACATTATTCTCTGCTTGCACAAAAAAGGTGCATATTTCATCGGTCAATAAATATATATTTCCACGTACGATTATTTTTTTTTTTTCTCGTGGTTAGTAATTAATTGTACGACGCATAGCGAGCGAGTCTCGTTTCTATATTAATCGAGGCTCTGAGCACGTCGGAAGACTTTGATCGGTACACTGTAAAAAAAAAAAAAAAAGACATCAGCATAAAAGTCAATGTATCGGTAGTGAAAGTTTTAATGCATAAATTCATATATCAAATTTAATTGATAATTGATTTAATTTATAGCTGTGATGTAAAATAAATGCATCCAATATTAAAAAAGATTTAAAAAAAAAAAAAAAACGTAATTTTATTTTACATCGTACTTGTATATCGAATTTAATGTACGAAATTCATGCATAAAAACTTCCAATACCGATGCATAAAACTTTCAAATCTGTTTAACAATATTTGTTTTATGAACATTGCTCTGTAAATTAATTCGCATCATTTCCTCGTCCATTAATAAAACCTAGATTTTGTTTTTTTTTTTTTCTTCTTGAAAATGCGACAGAGTTGCCTGAATCGCCTTGTGTAAGACACTCTGTATATTGAAATCGTTATCTTAACTATATCGACTATTCCGTACCTTAAATTCCGTATACCTTAAAAATTACAAGTTTATCCTACAGATTTTTACGCCTCTCGACAGTTACATACAACGATTCGAGTAGATGTGTGCGACGGGAAGTTTTGCCATGATATCGTTTTAGCACTGAGATACAATTACCGAATCATTTGCGTGTCTCGTACGAGCGAGTTCTCGCGAGAGATGATATTGTATCTCTCGGCTGAAAAAAAAAAATTCTGCGACGATTGGTACAATTATATAGGCATTCGATTTTTTTTTTTTCAACATTCACTTCACCTACGCCCCTTAGCAGGACTCGTAGGACAATTTCATGATTCTCTTCCAAAGGAATTAATCACTTAAAGCAGTCCCTCTTAATCGATAGGCCATTTAAAAAATAATTTCCGTATCTAGTATTTTGTGCTCTCTCTCGCCCATATTTTCATTACTCTCTTTTTCTTTTTCTTTTTTTTTCTTCACGTATTTCTTCAATTATTTAACCGGGCGTTATTCAATTCCTACATTTACTCCGAATTTCTTCGCGCTTATAAGTCTTCATGATCTATATTTACCACGTAGAATCATTATCGTGGGTGCGTAGCGACCGAAATATAGCTTTTTTTTTTTTATTAAAAGCTACTCGAGAACATCATCTTAATTCGCTTTTCTTCGTTTTTTTTTTTGCACTATGATACACAAGTCCACGATTGCCATGTGCGATTCACTTGCATTCCAATCGTCAAATTTCTAAAGCATTTCATTTATTATATATATTGTTTTTTTTTTTTTTTTTTTTTACATACACTCGTTCCTCCTCTCAACTCGGAAATCTCTTGTACAGTTTTTTCTAATTGAAGATTCGGCGGAAGTGTCGATTATCGTTCGGCGGATTTTTAATCCGAGTCGTACAGCGATATTAGTACGGAAACACCGGGCTTTTTCATTCGTGTCATTTGTTCAATTTTGTGTGTTTTTTTTTTTTCTTCTTTTTTTTTTTCACTACGCCAAGATGTGAATTTCACGGTAAACGCGAGGCGCGGCTCCCAGGCTTTCTGGCACGTCGCTTCTCATTGATTTTCTATAGTTTGCAGGTCATACACTCCTATTATACATAAATTCGTGTGAAAGTGCATGAGAAGTCGATAAAAATGTAGTTGAGAATTCGCGGGTCTCTCTCTATTTATTGCTGGAGGAAACGTTGGTGGTAGTATTAAGTGATGGTATTAGTATTCGCGTGTACATTCCGTGTACTGTCGATTACGTAATACAATGTAATCGACGAGCTGCAGTAATGTTTCCTCCTAAAGCCACTATGCAATTCTTATCGATAACAAAAACGCGGCTACGGAAAGTGGGACATACATTTGTCGACAATAGTGAGCATCGATAATCAGCGGCGAAACATCAAGTCGGTACACAAGTTCACGAGTCACGAAAGAGAAAACACAAAAAAAAAGAAAAAAAAAAAAAAGAAAAAATAAAGAAACGAAAATAACAGGATAGAAAAATAAAAATTATAATTGATAATCATATATTTTCTATAATAGAATAATTACTGCGTTTTATATAGAGATACACGTATGTATAACGCATAGGTGTGGGTGTGTGTTATATATATATATATATATGTGTGTGTGTTTATAATGTATGTATAGTTATGTATATATATATATTTATATTTATATATATATATGTCATTTTTATATATATAATTAGATGTAGTGGGCTGATAAATATTTACAGAATACGTAGTGGTATCAACTTTTGTGGATGCGTGTGATGCACAATGCGCACTATAAAGTATATGCTTATGATTAATCGCAAAGAAAAAAAAAAATATGTGAAAAACAACAAATCGCAACCTATGGCAACTATCGTTATAATGGCAAGTATTTTCTATCGAACAGAAAAAAAATAAAAAGAAAAATTAAACGGAGTAGCGATTCGGTGCGTAGTCAATGTGGAATGAAGATGTGACAAATTTCATTTTTTTCTTCTTCTTCTTCTCTCTAATGATTATCCGATAAATAAACGAAATTACTAGCTACAGCGTATTAATCGATTATTTAAAAAAAAAAAAAACTTCACAGTAATCGAGAAACTAGTGATAAAATGTACAATTGTGGCGGAACGACTCTTGGCAAAGCTTCACTGAGTAATGATCGTCTCGAGGTTTTCTTAAAAAATATTGTTTTCAATTCGTCACCCTTTTACTTAATTATCGAGGTGATTATTGTTAAAGTGCTCCTTAATCGCGAGCTGCACGTTATAAATTAACAACGATGTCAAAGAGCATTTTTTTTTTTTCCAAAGATTTGACCGGATGTCGACCCCAATGACAAAATCAAAGACGGACACTAAATGAACGAGACATTAAAAAAAAAAAAAAAAGAAAAGAAAAGAAAAAACATAACAGACTCACATGGTAGTTTCATTAATCCTAATTTCCTAACACATCCAACAACAAGAAACATAAACATTGTAAATGATATACTGCAGCCAAACGCCCGCAATCTTTACATCATGGAAGTGTGTGTGTGTGTGGTTTTTAATCGATTTTTTTCTTCTTCTTCTTCGTGTTTCATTTATATAAATTAATTTCTACGCAAAGCAATTAACTTTTATGTAATTGCATTCACTAGTCACCACCCGAGTGATATATTAAGAGTTAAAATGCAGATCATATTCTTTTTGTTTTCCATTTTTTTTTCCTTTTCTTTCTTTCGAACGGATTTGTATCTGCAGACATGACGACTATCGGAAGATTAACAATGGATACTGCGGTGCTTAGTGCTTGCACTGCAATAAACTATATATTCGATGCAATTGCTCTCTTAGCACGGACGCGATTGCCGCGCGATAAGAATTATTCAATCGTACAGAATTTACGAGATCGTGAAACGATCCACAAACGCTCATACTAATTGGAATTACGATGCAAACTTGAACAAAAGTCTTTTTTTTTTAAATCAATCTAATTGAACCCATCGTATTTTTTTTTCTTTCACGAGTCGAGTGAGTGCATGTAGTAGTGTGTTTGAGAGAGAGAGAGAGCAAGAGGAAGAGAGAGGGAGAGAGAGAGACAGAGAGAGAGAGAGAGAGTACTGTGTACCCTAAGATGTTTTCTAAGCCCGAGCGACCAGTGCTGAAAGAAGGCAATTTTCACAATCCTTTCGCGTTTCCTTACCAAGTGAATATACAAAACTACTACATACAGTAATCATTACGACGTAAGACGGTTGCTCTATCAAACAATTATAATTTCATGGCTTCACCTACTTATGTTTATGATTTATTTTCTTTTCTTTATCTGCTTTAAAAGGAGTTGGTATTGCCTAAAACTAACCCTAACAGGCGCATCTTTCATCCGAGAAGTCCTCTCGGTACAGATATGATTACACTATCGTTATTGGACATTACTTCTAAATATTACAAAAAAAAAAAAAAAGAAAAAAAAGTAAAAAAAAAAAGTTCAGCTACTGTAAAAACTAGAGAATTTTTTTTGTCGTTTATCCATGTTTTATAAGCTGTTTTTTTTTTTCGTCGTGGACAGTAAAGTATATTCGCTTATGTTTAGCTTTTCATCGTTTTTTTTTTTTGTTCACTGGTATACACCGTCGTACATTGATGTAACATGTAATTAAATCAACTTATCTTTAAATATTCATTTATATCGTCTTATTATGCACTTTGCCCGCGGGCAGTTTAGGACCATCACATTTCACGACGCAGAGGAGAGTGTCCGTTCGAGGAATTGCGCTTACACACCTTCTTTTTCATCTATCTTTTTCTTTTACGTACATAACCAATATTTTGCAAAAAAAAAAAAAAAAAAAAAAAAAAAGAAACATTGTTACATCTTTCTATTTTTGTCTTTTTCATTAGTGTTCACTTATTTTGATTATTATTCCGAGTATCGTAAATCAATAATGTTACGACACTTTTAGACGCATGTCTTGCTTGTTCGACAGTCGTATGGATTCTAGTGGCGATAGTTTTATACTACGTTGGCTCTAGTACGCTCTACACTTGTTTTGTTTTATTTTCGTCATTGGCAAAACGTTACATTCGTATCAGTGCCGCGATCGGTACTATTTTTGTTCAATTCCACAGACGAATATATTACAATCTTCGTAATTATCTTCAATCCGTTACTGCAGAGCACTGTCCTTCAGTCGCAAGTATTCTTTCACACATTTTTCATTCACTCTTTCTATTGCCGTTTTTCACTTCTCCCTCTCTCTCTCTCTCTCTCTCTCTCTCTCTTTCTTTTTCGCTTTCTCTTTCTCTTTCTCTCTCTCTATGTTCTCTCATTCGTTAATTTCACACGCAATCATAATTTCGCTGGTGAAGCAATTCAGTTTTACCAAACTCACGAATTTTCCGATTATATTACACGCAATTTACATTTGTGACAATGTAGTATCTATATCTTGCGATCGGGCATTTGTCTCTTTGAATATTTGTTCATACTGTGTCTCTCGAATGCTCGAGAAGAGTTTGACGAAAGTTGATAGGAATCGCAGCCAAAACGACTGATTTTTTTTTTAATGCCATTAATCGGGTTGAACGCGTAAGTGTCTTTGTTAATGTCTGTCTGGAATAGTGGTTAATAAGAATTTGAGAAGAAAAAAAGGAAAAACCGTACTTCCGAAGCTCGGAGAGAGAGAATGAAACACGCGACGCACTCGGCAAGGGAATCGCACGGCAACGCTATCAAAGTCCGCATTAAGTTGCATATAAAGTTCGTGTGGCTCAAAATTTTCCACTCAAAGATATCGAGGATACTTTAAAAATCCCAGTTTATCTAGCAACGATAAAGAAAAACACGGCTCGGACACGGAAGATCAAATCGGCATCTTGAAAAAGAACGGAAAAAAAAACTTCTCGAAATTTTATCGCCAAAAAAAACTAAAAGAAAGAAAATATATTGCTGCCGGCAAAATAACGCGAGATTGCTATCGAAACGCCCGATAAATCTCGCAAATAATAGCTTAATCGTGGAAGTGGTGGCGAAACGAAACGAAACGAAAAAAAAAGTGGCCAAATAAAATTAGCTCTAACCATCTCTACGCAGTGGTAACAACGATAATGACGATGACAATGAAGAATGACCGATAAATGACAATAATAATAAAATAATGACGACCCTAATGACGATGATGTAGACGTAAAAATTATTATTAAACGTAATAATAATAATGATAATAATAATGATAATAATAAAGAAGTCAGCAACAGATTACCGTGTGTTAATGTGAGAGGGAAGGAGTTGTGGGTGTGTCTGTGTGGTTCGCGAAGCACGGCACTCACGACTCCGTGTCGTTTGATTGTACGGTTCTCGAGATTTTTATCTTTTCGATTTTTTTTCTTCATTTCTCTCTTTCTTTTAAGTTTGTTCCTAGTTTACCATGAGTGTATGCGATTCCATCGGAGCGGCACTATCGTACAGAGTATCGGTGTCCTGAGTCGGCTCGCCCTGGAGTTGGCATTGATTGCTCAACGTTCCAGCACCACAGTCACAGAAGAATCTGCAATCATACGATTGTTTCACGTATATCAATACTGCTTAAAATAATGATGATTATAATAGAAAATTTATAATATTGAAGGTGTTGAAATTCGTACCTATCGTGTCTTATAAATTCCACATCATGCCCAGCGTGACAGGTCTTAATGCAGTTTACGCATATCGCGTTTCTGTCGGTTGTGTTGCACGTTTGACAACGATAAAAGTCGTGCATCGGGAACGAAGTGTACGAGGAAATTTTGTACAAACACTGTCCATTTCCCACTGCTTTTTCGATTGCGTCTTGATTATTAAATATCTTGTTACCTGAATTACAGAAAACAAAACATTTCAACGATTAGACGTTTGTAAATGACACGATAAATTTGATTGTACTGGAAAAATAATTGTTTGTAATTTATGAGAGAGGTATATAAATTTTGTACATATTAATGTATTCATGTGAAAACGGGGGTTTAGGCACGTGAAGCGTGCGTAAAACATCTATTTTCGCCGGAAGATGTAAAAATATGTACCTCTGGTTGTCGGCTGTACGCCGCTGGCCAAACATAGTCCACCAAAACGATTGTTGAAGATTTGATTGAACTCCAACGTGGCGGTTGCGTTGTTTGTTATCTCGACTCCAGCGGCAAGACCGTCGAAAATACGATTTCGCCTTAAAACTGGATGAGATTGAGTCGATATGAGTACGCCCGCTTGAGCGTTTCGGAATATATCGTTTTCCTCCAGAACGCCTAAAAAAAAAACGAAACGAAAAAAAAAAAAAAATTGGAATCCAAATTAAAAATAATTTATTGTTGCACGAAGAAAATCTTTGATGAGTTTTATCGGCTTCGGCTTACCCTTGCCACCGTTGAAAATACATATTCCACCATCTCGACCGTCGAATATTTTGTTCCTCTTCAGTGTGGGATTGCTGTCCGTCTTTATCCACACTCCGGCCATGGCGTTATCGAAAATTTCGTTCTGCTCCAGTAATCCCAAGCCACTGTTGTAGACGAGAACTCCGCCGTTCTGACCGCCCCATATCTTATTCCCACGAATAACCGGATTGCTTCCTGTCCTGTAATGAGTAAAAACAACACAGTTAATTTAAAATTCCGCTCGAACGGATTACATTACGATGTTAAAAAAATAATAATACACTTCCCGCTGTTTCACCTTCTAAAACTTTTGGTTTCATCATTAAGAATATTTGTGCTAAAAATTGTTTCCGTTCGATTGCGACGAAAACTTAGATTGTTAGAAAAAAAAGCAAATCTGAGATTTTTGCCTTTTTCAGAATTATTAACGATCTGGATTTTTTAAAGTAAGGTGTGCTAAAAATTACACACGTGGAAATTCGAATAACCAATTGGCCACAATGGAATGTAGCGATTTCCTCCTTCAGTTTCTAGTCAACCCGAATAAAAATAACTAATAGATCGAAGGAGATACTTTTAGATGGCTTGTGTCTAAAGATGTAAATGATTGATGGTTTAGACCTTGAGAAACATCGAACAAACGAAAGACTTTCAGCGTCTATCTTTTTTAACTCACGTGGCGAACGCGTCTGTCGGACATGGACTAACGCGTTCAGTGCCCTTCTCCCCCCCCCCCCCCTCGCTCACGCTCCCGGCACAAATATTCTTAAAGAAACCTCGAAGAAGTTTGCGTACATTTGGGTTTAGAAGGTAGGCTTTGACCAGTTTTTAAACACCCTTTTTTTAGGCTTCATTTAACGCTAAGACCAACACTTTTAGAACTACACGATTGCGTCTCAACGTCAAGTATTTAAATAAAAATGTTGACGTTCAATGTACACGAAATAATCGAAAGGAAAAATTCCTGTATTCTTAAAGCCTAGCATGAACGTTCAGATAACTTAAAAATGTTAAGTCTAAGATTATCCCAGCGTATCAAATAAGGAACATACCTTAATTTTGAAAAAAATAATCTGTTGACTTTGCAGAAAATGTCGGTGCTCAAATTATACCTTCATAGGTTATAAATATTGCCAATATTCTCAAATTTGTATGTTTTGGTTCATAATTTACAGAAAAAAATAAATAAATTAGAAAAGTGAAAGCTCCAAATTAATTTTTGAGGCGAACATTACTTCGAATTTGCATCACTGTTAGAGACTCGAAACAAGTTTGCAAGGTAAAACAAATACTTAGGGAACAATAAAAAAACAACGTCGTGATCCAATTCTACAGTGGTGCAAAGAAGAAATAGAACATTTTCTGAAATGTTGGATTAAAAAAACAGAAAAATATTTACATAAAACACTTTGAAAGCAGAACTCGAATTGAGTTAATTATAAGAAAAATCTGAATTGGATGAATTAACATAGAATGATTATAAATGAAAATCCAAAAAATCTATAAACCAAAAATCATAAAAATGCTGTCCAATTCCCCACTGATTGGCCAAAGCGTGAATTTTGAAATGCGAAGAGAACGACAAAAAAATTGTAATCCTTACCTTATTTGTACTCCCGAATAAAGGTGATTGAAAATGTCATTATCTTCTAATTTTCCATGTCCGTTGTCGTAAAAATAGACACCGACTTGTTTGCCGCTATGAATACGATTTCTCCTGAGCACCGGTGTGGAACCCGTTGTTATCCAAACGCCGGCGAGCGTATTTGCGTAAACTTCATTCTCCTCGATCAGTCCTTGTCCCTTTTCATGAACGTATATACCACCGTGTTGTCCATGATGTATTTTATTGTGTCTAACTATAGGGTCCGAATTCGTTCGTATCTGTATACCAGCCAACGCGTTCCCATAAATATTGTTGTGCTCTATGAGTCCCCTTCCCTCGCCGAATATATAAACGCCACCCTGGTGACCATTGTAAATCTCGTTACGTCGAATCGTCGGATTTGAATTCGACGTTATCCAAACACCGGCAAAATTGTTCGAGTGTATTTTGTTGTCGATGAATTGTCCGAGGCCGTTTTCGTGCACGTAAATACCGCCGGTTTGCCCGTGATGAATTTCGCAGTGTACGACGGTGGGATTCGCACCGGCTTTTACCTCAAAACCGGCAATACGATTGTTGTGAATGTCGTTGGCTTCGAAATAACCAAGACCATTGTCGAACGTAAAAATACCGACGTCTCGGCCGTGATGTATATGATTCCGTCGCATTATCGGATTCGCGTAATTCTTCACCCAAATACCGGCCAAGGCGTTACGCGATATCTCGTTATCCTCGTATGTTCCTTGCGCATAGTCCGTCACGTAGAGACCGACGTTTTCGCAATCGGAAATGTCGCAGTTTTTCACAACGGGATTGGCTCCACCTCCGGAAACGCAGACAGCCGCTCCCACTGGAAATTCATGGTGATTAAACGAGTCATAGTTACTGCATAAGTACGCAGAATATTCGTACATAATACAAAAAAAAATCTACCCTGGATAGCATTATGCCAATTGCACTGCAGCAACTTTGGCTTCCATTACATAGAGCAACACATTCCGCTGCTTTTAAGTAGCCGTTTTTTTTCAGCCATAAAAATATGTACGCATTCTTTGCATTAAGGGGAGGAACCTTGACGTACCTTACCGAAAAAGAACCAAAGATTTTGATATTTGAGGAAACAATTTAATGGGTCTCCTTAAAACTTTTGGAATATTTCATTATACATTTTTAAAAACGAAACATTTTTTTTGTTACAATATCCAAACTGTTGTACAGCTTGGCAAACAAACATATTCAATCGATCGACCTGTTCCTGTGTAAGCACGTCGATAGATAACTTCGAGGCCGAGGCCTTGACAAATTTTTGTTATAGTTCGATATATTAATATTTTGTAACAAATGAGACTGTACTTTTTAAATGTATAATAAAATATCCTGAATCTTTTAAATAGATCATTTCAATTTTTTCTTCAGGAAAACATTCCCAAACAACACCTTATTTTTCAGCGAGTTATATAGAGCTCCATTCTTAGTTAAACTTACAGCACTTTGCACTAGTTTAATCAGTGCTAGACTATTCTAATCGTATCTGTAAAGTTTTATGCAATAAGAGTAGTGGAGGATGATTTTAAAGATTGGCAGCGGAGAATTTGCAAAAACATTAACCAATTAACGTTCATTTTCGTTTCAATTCGATTCCAAGAATAATTCGTAATTCTTTACTGACTTTAATGCGATACGGCACAATCTGTTTCTCAAAAGTCGCTCTAAAAATAAACAGTCTTGAAGCTTGGTAAACAAACGTCTATAATTATTCAACGGGAAATACCATAAAATTTCCATGTGATAATTTTCATAGAGTATTTTTTAAGGAACAGAGTAAATGAGAACGCATTGGTATTGTTAAAAAAAAAAATAACGCATGCTTTATAAAACCCTGAAGAAAAACATCATTCTAGGAAAATTGCCTTTCTAACCAGTTCATATTTTTTGTTATTATGTCGCTAGAAAAATTCCTCTGAGTTACAAAATCACGCTTTAAATGCGGCAATTAATTCGTAAAACTTCGTAAAATAGATACAAAAAAATATATATATATATATCCAGAGTGAAATAAGGCTCACGTATTTAATAAGTCGCTGCAGGCAAAGCGACATAATTAAATGCTATCCGGGAGGCAATCTCGTGATCGCATGTTAAATTACTTACCGACGCTCGAGCTTCTTATGATGCAATGATCAATCGTGGGACTGCAATTTTCGCCAACCTCAAGACAGTAATGTTTGTGATGTGGCACCGTGCTCGTGACATCGGGTGTGAATTTTAACGTTAGATGTCCGGCGTAGGCTCGTTTCGCGCCTTCAACGAACATTACGGTAGACTCTGTTTCCCGTTCGAGTATAACCGACTCAGCGACATTACCCGGTGCAGCACCAATAAGCGCGACGTCGCTATCGATAACGAGAAATTCGCCGCGATACGTGCCCGCGTGTAAAAATACCAAATGTTGTGGCGGCACTTCGGTACTCTGTGAATTACTCCCGCAACAATTTCCCTGACTGTTGGGCGGTGTGCTACTGCTGTTTGTCGACGACGCGCTACTGCTTCTGTACTCGTCTACATAATCAAGGGCGCCCTGTACAGTATTGAAATATGGCAAATTTCGGCCTTTGAACTTCAAGTCTTGGAAACCCGGTCGCACATGAACGCCTCTGTACAACTGGTGAAAGCTTTCTTTCCACGGATTCGGATAGTCTGAATCGTCCGGCGACACGAACTCAAATTTACACGCTGCCGGATTAAATAGCGGCAAATCGTACTCGTACACTTGCTGATAAAGCGATTTCCACAGTTCCGTGTCATTCGCTATCGCTTGAAAACGCTTGCAGACCTGCGACACTCGGCAGAGATCCTGTTCCATCAGGTAGTTGAATATCGTGAGCAATACTTCGTCCGGTAATTCGTACTGGAGATAGTGCGCTGCTGTGTTTGTATTTGTACCTGTGTATTTAATTATTGCAATCAAATGGTGAACAACTGACAGACTTATATAAGAAGCTACCTTTCTGGATAAGTGAAATTCGTGGTTGGATAAATTCTTGTCAAGAAATTAGAGATTCAAGCAACACATATTATTAAAATTATTTTGAGTCCAAAAGATTTGAAAAGTTGCCATTCATGTTTACGTTTTAAAGATTATTTTACGTCTTTTACGTATTCACATTTATGATATGTATTTAAATGTTAATAACTAGGCCTTCTAAAATAAAGTTCAGTAGATACTAAAATTTACTTATATGTGTTTAACTTTTCTCTGAGAGACTTTAGTAGACTTATAATCCATGCATACATCTGTTCTATATCTAAATTTTATTTTTTGAAAATTGTCTATTACACAAACATATTGGGAATTTTTTAGATACCCCAACGTCATTGAAACATTCTCATTTATTTAAAACTTGATCAACATGTGATTCTGTATCTTTGCTTTTTAGGCTGACATTTACATGTTTTGTACATATGTTTAAAGGTTCATATGCGTTTATCATAAACAGAAGATTAAAATAAATGTGTCCTCTATATTAAGATTTCAATGGATATTAACAGAAACGGACTAATACAAGTCCATGAAATTTATAAGTAATATTTAATTTTTCTCATAGTGCCTCTAACAGACATATACTCAATTTAAAATCAATTATATAGCCGGACTAGTTTTTCATATTACGTCTGCTAGACGAACTCTACTAATTTGAATATCACTACGTTTAATGGAACATTTTAATTTCCTGAAATCTCTTCTTTTTCTTGCAAATTAAAGTGCAAAAGATTTTTAAAAGCCGTAATGAATTACGTACCATCGGTCGAAATGGAACACGTCCGTCTCGGCCGTTTTCTCGCTGGAAGCGACGAGGTACCGAGTGCGGCGGCGATGCTGCTTCCGCCCGGTGGTGGTAGAGCCGAGCTAGTGCCTGGAGCTGGATCTGGATGTGGAGGGCTCTTTCGTCTGAGGTCATAGGGCGAAGAGTGCGAAGGCGACGGAGATGGCGAAGGTGCTGCAACTCCCGAGACACTCGGCGACGATCCTCTTCCTCCGCTACCACCGCCACCCCCTCCGCCTCCTCCTCCTCCTCCGCCACCTACTCCAGCACCTGGTGGAATCTGGTTCGATGCTGGACATGGCAGATCGCACGGTTCTGCTGAAAAATTGCAACAAAACTCTGTAATTACCTGAGTAAAACACCCAAATTAAATAAACGTCAAAGCCTATTTAATTCAAGGAAAACTGTTGAATTGAGATAACATATTCCAATATTGAGTCGGCACATCCAATCAAGCCTTCAGATTACAGAACATTCCATACTCTATTTTCTCTATTTATTTTGTTATCTGCTGTTTATAGTGATATAACGTTACTGCGATAGTGTGACAGTATTCAAGCTTATTCTTTTGTATTGGCATTTTTATAAATATATACATATACATACAATAATGATAGTTGGGAAAAAAAACCACCAAAGACAAACACAAAAAAGTATGTCAATGAATACTGAATGTCTGATTTCCGTTAACCGATCATTTGGTTGGTTGGCTTTTTTTTTGTCGTTATTTTTTGCATTTTGTTCTTGATGGTTTTACATTTAGTTTTAAAGTTTTCCAGCATTTTTTTCCATTATTGTAAATTTGTGTTCATTCTTTTCATCACATATTCAAATATTAAAGATTTTTAGGACTTTAATTGTTACTATATTATTTGATCTACCGAAAACAAAAAGATAGATTTCATTTAATGCTTGAAAATGTAGAGCTTATTAAATAGCTTTACGACAATAATCTTACGTCTCCAATTCAACTTTTAGAATATATTTAGACTATGGGTATAAATTACGTAGCTGCTATCATTAATTTGACTATCACACAAAATTTATTGAGCGGTTTCAAGAGTCTCTAAGATTGATCATAATTACATGACAATATCATTGAAAATATTAGTTAATCAGCAAACGCATGTCGGAAGTTATCACACATCTCCTACTGTACAAATTTATAATTAATAAAAAAAGGAAAATCATATAGTTATGAAATCTACATATATTTAGTACTTCATGTCCATTTTTTTAAATTGTGGATGAATTATATGACATTATTGATGTTAATTTTATTCGAAAACAGATTTTGGAGACAGACTTAAAAACTTCACCATAGAAAGTTTCAAACATCTGGTCGCAAAATAAATTATTTTCATGTAATGCTTGTAAAGTATTACCTGCTACTAGGTAGAAGAACAAGTATACATCCTAACATATGCAATGAAAAAGAGTGAATAACGTTATATTCTATAAATAAATATTTCCTGTCATAATAACCCAAGTCAGGCCTTCCTATCACTGCATGTGAATACTTTTTTGTATGCCAAACTTTTTAGAATCTGATAAAAAAAGAAAACGGCGTCGCAATTGTCGAAATTTGATATCAATGAGAGCCGTCAAAATTGTGAGGTTAACAATTTTCCGGAGCAAACGAACGAAATAATAAATCTAAAAATCAATTCAATCCAATCTGTCAAATTCCCGAAATAATATTAAAATACGACAACGAACCTTTTCCCAATTCGTGAAACTTCATATCAATGACAATATTGTACACCCAAAAAAAAAAAGAAAAAGAAAATCGTGGCAATCGCTTCAAACAAATATACACGACAATTGCGATCGCCACTGTAATAATGCTACAATGTAAAAACCTCGTTAACGCAAACGGGTCATCGTGGAATTCGTGAGGTTTGAGACAAATGAGTTGACCGAAAATATAACGGAAGGGAAGGGAATGGAAGGGAAGGGAGTGAGGGAAGAAAGAGCATCAAGCACCAGCAGCACCAGCAGCAGCAGCAGCAGCACTACAGTAGAAATTATGAGCTAGTATTAGTAACGTATACATATACATTGCTCTAACGATAAAGGGTGTATGCGTGAAATTCCGATTGTGAAACGAAAAGCCATCGATGAATTTCGTTGCAACAAGCTTTTTTAGGTCATTCCTGCATAATAAAACGCCAGGAAGTGGAAATGTAAAACTTTTCGACAGAGAGAGAGAGAGAGAGAGAGAGAGAGAGACAGAGAGAAAGAGAGGGACAGAGAAAGACGACGTGTCTCGCGTTCACATAGCGAACGATGCGTACGAAGGGACAAAGAAAAAAAGAAATTCAAGGGTTAATTATTATACCCCGTACCACGTGATAAATGCCCCGAAAAGAAAAATTTATTAAAAAATCCATTACATAGTCTCCATATCTATATTTCCCTAAAAAAAAAAAAAAAAGAAAAAAAAATGCATGCCTCATGACTCCAAAAGTATCGAAAAAAGAGAAAGAACGGTAGTTATTAAGCCAAAAAAAGTGAACAAGAGCAATAGAGACTGAAGCTCACGCATAGTGAGCGAGGAGCAGGTGAGCAGGTGAGCCGATCTACAAGAATGAGTATAAAACTCGACTTACCCGATGTAGTTCTCGACGGCAGAGGAATCCTGTTGGCACCTTTTCTCCTCGATCTCCTCACGTAACTACGCGACGACGTAAACGACGCACTCGGCATTATAAAACGCTTCTCTGTCAATCGAGCCTCTTGCCTCTCTCCTTTTTTTCCCCCGTTTTTTATAAATAACGTGTTCGAAAACAAAAAAAATAATATTTAATATAACAAACTAAACACTAAACAATGGCGACACATCCACCGAGCGAAGCGGCCATCTTCTTCTCGTTTTTGACGGTAGTAAGACTGCCAGACACTGGCAGTGTGTTAAACCTCTGGTGCGCGAGCGCCAATCGGATGTTAGAGAGTGTGTGTGTGGTTGAATTTCACGATTCCCCCGCTACCCGGTGCGGCGGTGCTCACGGCGGCGGGTCTCTTTGCTTTCTCACCGTTTCCCTCCCTCTCTCTTTTCACTCGCCCCCCTCCGCCCTCCGCCACTTTTGGAATTCACTCTCTTATAAACTCTGTGTATAGTATAACACGAAGGATACACACACCACCGTTGTGTAGTAGTATTTGTGTGTTGTGTGTGCCGCTGCCTGCTTCTCTTGGTCTCCCCAACCCCTTTAAGCGGCGGACCGCGATACTCTCTTTCCTTTTTTTTTTCGTTCCTCTCTTTTGTCTTTTTTCTTTTTTACTCTTTGCGGCAGGATATAAGGAATAGACGAAGCTAAAAAGCCTTTGGTGTAACGTCAGTATGAAGTTATGGAGAATTTTAAGACAAACGGAGACTTTCTTTGCATTTCGGCTATTCTCACGTGCCTCGTTCTCTCGATCGTTTACGTTGCCAGCCTCTACGTATGGAATTCACCGTATCCCAGGTAACTTTTTTCTTTTCTCAAATATTTATTATGATTAACAGTTTAGATTTAGCCGCGTCGCGGGGGGTGTTGTGTTTTTTTTTCTTTTTTTTTTTTTGAACGATTTTATTTAATGAGTTTATAGCGGGGCGTCCATTTTCTTTTTTTATTGAGGTACGAGTTTGAAACTATACGGAGATTGCTACTATGCGCTCCGAATGAGGTAGGAGTTATTTTGTAGTACGCGAGACGACTGCACACTCGACACTTGTGTTCTCTGTCTTTCTTCCTTTCTCTCTCTTTCTCTCACTCCCTCTCACTCACTCTTTCTCTCTCTCGCTGTGCTATCGGCAGTAGGACACTGCATATATACACACACTCTCATGCACACTTGCAGTCAGCAGGCGCAGCACCAGCTCAACACCCTATTCACCCTATTTCAATCCGCGTCCTACGCTCGGCTCTTTAATTATCAAGCATGAACTATGAAAGGATGAATGACGCGCCAAGACGGGGTAACGAGTTGGTGGAGTAGTGTGTAAACGTTATATTATCCCTTCTTCCTTGTTGGCGAATGAGAGATAGAGTGAGAAACGTGCGGCCAACGAATAGCTTGGGTCTCTCCACGGACAAATCCGACAAACCCTTCGGTGCAGATTATTATATGGAGAAGACAGAGTGGGGAAAACCGATCGTGTGTAAAAGCGAGACGTTCGAAGCGCCTCCATAGTCTGCTGCGGAAGAGAGATTTTTTTTTTTTATGAGTTTGAATTATCGGCGCGAAAATTTGAACAATTTAATTTGATTTTTTTTCGTTGTTTTGTTTCAGGGAACATTCCAGTACGATAAAGAAAAGATTTTTGAGTGTTTTTATCATGACTCTAGTCTCGCCGGCGTCACTGTACTTTGGAATGAGCGGCGATGTGTTTCAAAAGGTATCTTGAGATCCGCTGGTCTTTCTTTTATTTGAAGAATAAGATCCACAAGTGAGACGTTTTTTTAATTGAATAAAAGAAATATGTTTATAAAAAATAATATTTTGCAGGCTACAATATGGGAACTGTTGGGTCTGAGATGGTCGGGTTTTTTCCAAGCTACTTTTGCATCACTCTTTTTGACAATGGTTCTCTTTTTGGGACCATTGAGCATGCAGGGAGTAAATGGCCTCTGGCGGTTATATACTGGTTAGTATTTGTTGGGAATATTTCA
Organism: Perithous albicinctus; assembly: GCA_964016905.1. NCBI lineage: Eukaryota > Metazoa > Arthropoda > Insecta > Hymenoptera > Ichneumonidae > Perithous > Perithous albicinctus. The sequence goes on from OZ024694.1 coordinate 16,277,678, forward strand.
TAAATTCCCATTTATTGTGCCGTGTACAGTACAGTCTAATGTTTCTTTGATATACGTTTCCTAAAAATCGGTTGAATCAGTTTGATTTTATTGCATTTTTAAGATTTCGAAATAAGTCTGTTATCACTGTAACTCGAACAAATTGCTCGCTATCGGGCTGAAAATTGGCAGAAAAATTTTTCAGAGTGATGCGACTTTTGGTATTGAATTTAAGTGAAATCGATAACGTAGTCTGTGACGGGTCAAAAAAATGAAGAAGCACTGTGCAAGTCTTGACTTTGCAACTTTTTTGAGCCTTACAATTGTAAAATAAACTTAAAACGTTGATGTTTTGTTAACACAGCATTTTTAAGTACGTATTGTCGAGACTTTATCTAGCCTCTTGATTATCAATAATCAATTGCTCCAATATTGTGCAGAGCCCATGTACTGGGTTGGAAGCGCCCGGACTCTTATTTGGTGGAGGAATCAAGTGGTCGCTCCGTTCTCGGAAGAATGGACTTTTAGGGCCTGTATGCTGCCGTTGCTTTTGCAATGTTTTAGCCCGACCACTGCCATTTTTATCTGTCCATTGTTCTTCGGTGTTGCCCACTTTCATCACGTTGTCGAGCGAACGAGAATGGGCATGAAATTCAAGACCGCTCTGATAATATCTTGCAAGTTTACGTTTTTTTTCTTTTTTAAATAATTATAATGATATAGTATTTATCCTTCGAAAAACAAGTAATTAATAATACGCTCATTTTAGGTTTCCAATTTGCTTATACCACTCTTTTTGGAGCATACGCGGCATTTTTATTTGCAAAAACGGGTAAGTCTATGATTTTTTTATAAATAATTTGTATTAAAAGAATTTTAATGTTCGTTTATTCAAATTTTAATATGAAAAATCTATTCTTGTTTTTTAAAGAAAAATCAATCGTACGGTCAATATCTCGTTATCAAATTAATGTGTAACAAAAATAAATTTCACAGAAGCTAATTTTTATTTAAATATAAAATGACTTCCCACATTATTTTTCTGCATTTTAAAAAAGGTTTCGAATTTTTTTTTTAATTATTAAAAAGTACACAAAATTTTGATGTGTTTTCGTAAAAAGATCCCACATTACACACAAGATGATAATTAAACGAACCGTTTCATAGGAACAACTTTCAAAAATATTTCAAGTAAATTACGTTTTATAAAATTTATTAAAACATTTTTTTAAAACAGATTTTTTAACAACTTTCTGAAATTGTTATTCAAAATCAATCATATTAGTATCTTCAGTGCCGTCTTCAATTGTCTCAAATTACTTAAATTTTAATGATAACGGAAGTGTTTGTTCGAAATTTATGTCCAATAGCATTCTTCAACTGATACGCTATACATTAAATCGTTAATTACATTATTCTCGTACCATTGCAGGTCACTTCGTCGCTCCATTTGCGGCACATTCATTTTGCAATCACATGGGCTTTCCAGATTTGTCGGAGGTCATTGACTGCAAAGAGCCTCTCAAGAGAGCAGGATTACTTTCTTTGTTTGTCATAGGCCTTGTTGCCTGGTGTTTTTTACTGAATCCCTTGACTAATCCCACCTGGTTTAACAATAATCTTTTTTGGCACAAACATTTTTTATAAATCTCCATGAGATGCCGACAGTTCAATTAAGAAAATCACCATAGTGCCTCGAATAATCAATTTATCTGTTGCTGTCGTACTACTTAGTGTAGTACATACTAGTATAGTAACTGTGATTGTCATTTGTGGGCTTACGCGACAGGCGGTCGTTGTTGATACCCGCGACTTATCATTAAATCGATATTAACAAAAAATATTGCAAGAATGATTGAGTGATCCAATGTAAATGAAATTGATGAATTACAATAGGAGTTTTTACGCATATATCGGTATATCAAGTTTAATATCTGACAATATTAAATGACCAATATATTAAAGGGTTCGAGACGGCAAAAAAGAATAATTTTCAGATATTTATATTTTTTATTCTTGTCATCTAATGAATATCAAGTAAATATATTATTTTAGAATTAGAATAAATTATTTTTCAACAAAATTAATTCTAATACTGACAGAAAAATAGTTTATTCTACTCCTGAAATAACATATTTATTTCATATTTATTCGATAACTAGAATAAAAGATATCAATCTCTGAAAATCATTTCCTTTTTTACTGACTCGCACCTCTTAGAGCAGACTTTTTAAAATCATATTTAAAAGGAAGTTCATGCGCTGAATTCCACGAAATCCTGTACGACTGATTGTTCCTAACAGTATTTTTATTAATCCAAATAAAATTCCCAGATACGAATATAAAAAGTTGTAGGTGTTCCATTTTTGAAAATATTTGCCTGAAATCATTATTATTGAATAATAAATTATTACTGGACAATCATATATCACGCTTAATATACCGTTTATGCATAATAACTTCAGACATCGGTATATTAATTTTCATTTATACTACATTTTACGGTGTGAAGGACGAATGGTAGAAATAAAGTTTGCCAAAGACAAGGACATTTGACGACGATTAATTAATTTAAAAGAATTAAATTGCATTCTAGTATTAATATTAATCCACGTATGATGATGCAAGAATGTCCGTAATATTACAATCAGGATAAACGTTAATTTCATGATTGACCTATCGACTCTGATTAAAAGTTTTCTTTTTTACAAAAATAATTTAAAAAGGTTTTTTACGACAATATTTTTTTTTATATTTCTAATCCGTATAATTTTGAGAGTCTAATCGAAACCAAAATCGAAAATAATTTTTCTTATATCATCGTGACACTGAGGTATAACATTACCATTGCGTTATTTTCTAAAAAGAACAATGGCTTGTTGAGTCACGCTTAAAATCACATGGATATAAGCATTTAAGAAAAATATTATGGTAAGAAAAACATTTTTTTCATTTTTCTAAACATTTTATTGCAGTTTGGAGTTATTGAAAAAAACCTTGGATATAAGTACACGCGTGAACTTGCGCCAGTTAGCCTGTTAACGTCGTCTGATTTTTGTAAAAAATCACACTTTTTTTTTGGCCGTATAGATTTTGATAAAAATCATAACTAGTACAGGCGAATACGTACTTCACTGACATGTCAAATTTAAACTCCATATTTCAAGTTGATTTCAAGTTATGGGCGATTTAATGGTGATGAAATGACACACAAATACACCGTTCATTTTTTCTAGGCCACTTTACCCCACGTTTCAAAATATTTAAAATACACCGACACGAAATTGTCGAAAAAAAAAGTTCACAAAAACAAAGCTTCCTTTACGAGGAAGCAAAAATTCACGTATATACCTAAAAATGACTTTAATCAGAGTTGAGACTTGAACTATGACATTTTTATTTCGACTAACCTGACTGTATTATTTCAGCCATTCTCGCATGATCTGATTTACATCGATCGCTACTGTATATTATACTGATCCAGATACTTCCCGGAAGTCATGAATATGCAACGGCTAGACAACTAGATTTGTAGATAAAATTTCGAGAATAGATCAACGAAGATGCGCGTGTAAAAGAAATTTTGTTCGATAAATCAATGTCAAGAGTTGCTGTTCATGGCCAATAATTGTATAATCATGAAACAAACTCTCTCTTGATGCATCTTTCATCTATTATCATTTAGCCATTTACAAATGTACCGTGATTTTGCGATCTCAGAGACGAACGTGTGTTTTGTAAAAATTCTAAAACACACAATGCGTTTTAGAATTTCTATTCTTTTGATTGTATCAATTCGGACGAGTTGTTGGGGCAAGGAGCTTACAATTTTTTACCGCATTCATTCGCCGATGCTCTTCCTTACAAATCTTTTAAAATCCTAATTCACGTTTTATGCGCGAACGTGCGTAGGAAAAGAAAAATAACGACTAAACTAGTAGAATAAATAAAATTCTAGTATAAGTATTATAGCGGTGATTATATTGAATTTGACATAATCGACGTGTCGCTATTAAGTTTTCTTTAATAAAACAATATTATACCAATGTTCTTGGAAAAATCCTCGAAGATTCTATTACATGATGTTTGCATTCAATTTATTACTTAGATCACAGAGAGAACAGTCACAACAGTTTTACAATTACCTTTTTTTTCCCCACTTAAATATTTTCATCTCGCACAAACGTAACAAAATTCGTACAATATAGAAGATTGACTCGCGTGCGAAAAATCGTCCTCGCTTTTCAAGGAGGTAACAGATTCTCGACAAACGGGGATAAAAAGAAACTAAAAATCAATTTTGCCCACTTTCGCTTCAGCATTCGAAACTCAAGAATATTGTTTTTCCAAGTTCAAATATGCAAGAAAACTTATTTGCAATTTCTTTTTTGTTCTGCAAGCAACGCGAACATTTCTATCAAAAATCGCAGCGATTCTTGAGCACTGTTGAACAAATTTTTATGCTAATGATTATTTTAATAAAATTATTTATTATAAATCCCTCAATTGACGAATAATTTACTAATAAATTTAACAATCAAAATAATAAAATTAGCAATCGCATGTTATCCGTATGAATAAAACATACAATTCAACATTAATGAATTGATAACTACAAAGAATGAATATCGTTATTAGAATAAATATCCAACTCCATACCTTGAATCTAACAATTGGTAAATACTAATCAGAGTTATCCCGTTATGAGCGAAAATGATAACGTAAATACTGTCGAAACCTCGCAATAGCAGCCAATCCGAATAAATGCATTAAAAGGGAATAAAAGCTGGCTCGCTGCAGTTCGCTTGACGAAAGTCTTCCAGCTGAGCCAGTGGAAAGCGACGCTCGTACTAAATTAACTTTTAGGAACTGTAATTGATCTTATAGTCGTACGGTCGCCGTTACTTTTTTTTTTTTTTTTTTCATAATCAAGCAGTCTTGGATTCTGGATGCGAGCTCTTAGAGCTGGCTAGAACCGGCACTAGGTTCTATATTTTGCGATTGATTGAGAAACAGAACGTTGCTTGCCTTAAGCCTCGGTCCGGTGGCGACCAAAGACGGACACGGACTTATGCACGGCGTCGAGCAATGACTGTTAGACAAATCACATTGATCTAATAATTTCCAGAGTTCCTCGGGCGTTGGACCACCAGCCACATTTTTAGCTGCAATGCGATAAAAAGAAGAAAGACCGTTGATTACAATAAATAATTTTTCCTGAAATTTTGCACACTTCTAAGAATTGAATTCGGAAAAAAGTACACATGGTGAGAAATACAATAAATGGAATAGAACAAAAAATCAGTTTTTTTTAAATAATGAACATGTGTAAGGCTTTGATCGAACTCTGTTTTATTTTCCTTATCAATTAAAAGTTTTGAGAAGTTAATTTTATTCCAATAAAAAATAGAATTCTTGGGTGACTAAGAATTAAAAAATAGAAATCAAAATATTGCCACTTTATTCGATGTAACTTATGATTAGCAATAAAAAAAAAGTACCTTGAGCAGCGTCGAAAGAAGGATCGAGAGCTGTCGTAAGATCCCACATTTGAATAGTACCATTAGAGTGTCCAGTAAATATAAAACGCCTCGGTCTCGAACCCATTCTGCTTGAGCCTTCGCACTCGTGAACGCAAAAAGAACTTATAATACTGCCATCCACAGATTGAATAACGCAAACTCTTTTGCCGTTCGAAGCCAATCGTACGAAGAGCTGATCGGTTTCGGGAACAACTTTTTGAACAAACACCTGCTCATCGTCTTGTTCCCCAAATGGTCCTATGGTAAAATGAAAATATAAAAATCCTTATTTATAAATATAATTCTAGTGATTAAATACCATTTTTTTTTTCTAAAGTCAAAAGTTTACCGAAGTCATTGCCGGCAGTGTAGCTAATACAAGAGTCAACGGAATCCAAAGATACAATTTTGAAACTAGCTTCGGGCGTTGAACCCGGTTGTGTTGATATCATACCGCGAAATCTGGTTACTGCCCAACTTCTCACGTGATTGTACTCGGAGCATACCGATACCAAGTATTTTTCCGAAAGAGTTACCTGAAAGATGAGTACACAAAATGAAAAATACAAATTGAACAATAGACTCTGCATTAACTATAGAACGATACACTTTGAATTATTTTTGTAGAAAATGTCAAAATTATTTAAATAGAATCAAATTGTCACTAATTACTCCGTTTATTGGCCTACAAAGATATTTGTTATAAAGAGGCAAAGATTTCCGTAGATCAGTGTACCGTTCTGAAATTGTTAATAGAGGGATTATTAGTAATGAACATGCATTTCAGCCCATTCTGAAATGCATGTTCGTTCACTGCTATATCAGTTTTTTTTTATCACTTTCTCATTTATTTCTCGAATGTTATACTCTGAAAAGCGCTTAAATAATTATTTTTACGATCAGTATAAAATATTTTACTAAATGCATCAATTTTGAAAGTGATTCATACAACATTATTATTTCACCTCTCTAATGAAAATGATAAATCGCTTATTCGCTAATTCAAAGGTCGATTTCATCTAGAGTACCAAACAGTCAATTAGTCTTCTCCTACCTTCGTTACGCTGCTCTGATGCACCGTGAAAGTTTGAAAAAGTTGAGGTCCGTGACCCACAGTTTCGGGATGCTGTACGATGACTCTGACGCTACCAGATTTAGTTCCATAGGCGATTTCGATCCAATTTCCACAGAGACCTGTGAGGAGGGATAGGATATCTTCCGGTAACGACATATCATTAGTAGAAGGTGCATATTTTCTATCGCAAAACGTTATAAATAAATATTGAAAGGTAGACGTTAATGCAAATGTAGATCAGTGCCAAGTATTATTCTTGATTGGGTGTTGGTCGTGTTTTTTTTTACGATGCACCAGTGATTCGGGACGATTTATCGAACGATTGTTAACGATGCGGGTGATGTGACAACGCAGCACGTTTACGAATAATCGCATGCTCAAAATTGTGCAAGACGAGCCTGCGAATTACTAAAACAGGTACAAACGGTTCCGAGAGGCATGCAGCAAAAATAATTCAATTACAGAACAGTGAGCTCTATTGATTGTCCGTTGTCAAATCAAGATCGAATATAGTATCCATCACTGAAAAAACTAAAGCGAAAATATGTTTTTCGTTTTCCTTTTTTTTTCTATTACCTTCCCTCCCCCTCTCAGATGCTGGCATGGAACATAATACTATGAATAGGGAGAGCAAGCTTGCAGCTCTTGGCTTCGTAATACAAAATGATGCTCAAACCGGAGAGTAACATTATAAAAAAAAATATTTATATGTATAATTGAAACAAAAGCGTTTTTTGAATTAAACAATTCCCGATGAACGTAACAATAAATGACGATTTGCACAAGTACAACTGGACGCATAAGGATAGCAGGGTTTAGCCAGACAACTCTAATTTCTGCACAATAGAAAATGAATACACTCGTGGCGATCGAACTGTAGATGTTTTCTTTTTTTGTGGACAAACATTTAGCACGATTACAATGGATTTTTGGAGTAAACAGGTACATGGGTCGCAGTAATGATGAATAATAATAATAATAATAATAACAATAATAATTATGGAAGGAATTAGGTACACTACAGCGGCGTACACATATTACAGTGTTTGATGCGAGATGCAGTTTGTGAAATAGTTACTATGGTGTGATTTCCGGGATCATAAGAATTGACCCATACTTGCCTTGTGCTACGTATCCAGTTGTACGGTACGAAATCATGTAGCAAAAGAAAAATTAACCGTGAGTTAACGTTCAACAGAGATGTTAGATTAATTGAAAGAAAGTAAACGCGTTTTCAACTAGTTAGTACGAATATAGTTATGGTGATGACAAGATAATGCTGTGAAATATAATTTCGTAACAATTTTAGAAGCTTACTTGTCTTTGGTGTGAGATAGACGGATATTGCGGTGATTGGATCGAGGCTTGGATCTCGATATAATTCCGTTACCAGGAGATCGTTGTCTTTCATACGTAACGGAAATTTCTGCATGTCTATAATATAGAAATTTAATTATGAATTACTATTCTGTAATATAAGATACTCTCCACTAACATCGGTTAGTTTCTAAAATCGTAGACAAATTTTAAAAAATGTAGCATTGATTTGACATTATTTAGCTCCAAATTCCTAGGCGAACTATTTGTAACAACAATAATGCCAAACAATTATTAACGAATTACTGAAATAAAAATGTTTGATATTGTTTCAGAAAACTCTATCTTTTGAATCATTTTTTTGCAAGAATATGGAATAATTTTACAAAAACTTGTTTAAAATTCACAACCTCAACTATTAGGTAAATTTTTTTTAAAATGAACATTTTTAAACAATGATATGTATTTTCCAAACTCGGTGATTTTGTAATATAAAGAAAAGTGTTCTGTAAAACCATGAAATTACTTTTTTCTTTTAAGACATTTAGAATCTAAGTCCACATCTAGTAATTCTTTTTTTTTTAAAGTAAAAAAAAAACGATATTTCTGTTACTATTCGATTCTATTTACTCTACTATTCGATTCTATTTACTCTACTATTCGATTTCTGTTACAATTACGTGTTTGAAATTACAACTCGTTTAAGGCAATGTCATAAAAAAATAATTTCTCTTTCAATTACCAATGTAGTAGATAGAGCCGTTATTACAGCCGAGCAACAAAAATGAGCCAGCGGTATCAAACGAGGATATCGGAACAACGTCCTGAATCTGCCAATGCTGTGACATAGCGTGCCACACGCCGATCTTTCCTGTTGACGATAGAGCGACCAATTGACTACCGATGAAGAAGAGATATTCGACCCTGACGTTTAGATTGAACGTGCCGATATTCGTCTTGATACCATCTTCGGAAACGCTCCACAGTCTCACTTGACTGCCGTACGCAATTGCTACCATTTTGCCGTCGGCGCCGCTGCCCATTTTTGCATTTATCGCCACTCTCTCAATTATTGATTCTATATGCGGGCTCGTGAATGCGTGCTGCCAGCCTGATGAATCTTTCAAGCGATAACACGTTATGAAGTGAGCGTAAGCGATAACTATCCAGTTGTGATGAGCCTTTATTATGTGGACTCTAAGAGGATCAACCCAGCCAGAAACTGTAATTTGTCAAGTTGTCAATTGTCAAGTTGTACAAGAGTATTATTATTAAAATTGTGTATGTTTTTTTTACATCCTGATATTTTGTACCTTGCTGCGGCCCAAAAATTAGACCAACGTCATTCTTGAAAAGTTTATTCATATCAGCAGAACTGTTTCTCACGTGTCTCAAGTCTAAAGAGGAGTTTCGAGAATGTGGCAATCCCCTTTGAGACACTCGATAATCCAGAGAGGAATTCCGCGTGTGCGACGATACCGAAGCTTTTTGATTTTGTTGGCCTATGAACAATTAAAATTACCAATAAGGCGTTCGAAGTATTTTCTTTTTTTTTTGCGAAATAGTTCAAATATCTAAAATCGAAAATCGTAAAAGAATTTTATTTAATATTTTATTTTAGGATTATGTATAAAAATTATTGGCAATGATGATATTCGCGTTTGCTTCTCGGAGATAAATGCCCGATAAAAAGCGCTGCTTACAACGAAATAAATCAAATATATACAATAAAGATAATTGGGTAATAATCGTATAAAATAGTTATGAATGGTTCTCTGTGTTATGAACACATACTGTAATACAAATCTCCTTCATTGTATTCAATTACTACAAAATACTTAAAGCTGCTTTGACTATTGCGAAGCGCGCCAACCTTCTTGACAATAATAGCTTTACTTCATTATATTTTTTCAAGCTAGCACTTGGCTTAGTGAGCTAAAGCCATTAAGAAGCTCAACCTTTTAGAGATTTTTTGAGCAAACATTGAGGAAGCCAAAAATAAATCGTAACTCAAAGATTATATCCCATTACTTTCAAACTCACTCTATTTGTTTATCTATTCCTACAGAATAGTCTATTTTTAAAAAATAATAAAAACATAAGCAATTTATATTAAAAAAAAAAAAAAAAGATTTCTCCACAAAAATTCACAACGTTAAAAATATGTATATAACATTCAAAGGATAAATAAAAAAATGTTAGTTTGATAGTAATGAGATCGTTATAACATAGATGTAAACTTGGAAATAACCATTTGAGCTTGAGGCTTGATTAGAAGAGCCAGGAGCTTGAGAGCTGGTATGTGCGATACTGGGAGCTTCGACTCTGGACGAACCAGCGTTGGTCGTCAATCTTCCATGAACGGAAACATCACTGACGCTGGTAGTAACACTCACAGGCTCGTGCAGGGGAATACCTGTTTACAACCGGGAAAAAAGATTTTGTAAAGAAAAAAAGAACAGTATTTCACTGATGATTCCTGCCATAAGAGACTGACAAGTTTATCTCCATTTTTAATTAATTAATGAAAAATAAAATTTTGCGGTACTAGCAAATTCTTTTTTTCTCTGTATTAAAGGCATTCCATGGTAATTCTCGGCTTTCCATGCTTCAATCGGTCGTTTACTCCACTGTGAATAGTCGGAATTTTAATATTTGTATTTATATTTTTTAAATTAATCTCGAAAAATTACTCTACAAAGATTAGTCAGGGGTACTGTCTTCAGAACGAATGGCAAAGGAAAAAAATTCGATATCCCAATTTAAAAAAAAAGTGGTCGTTTCCGAAACTTTTTCTGGAAGTTTTGTTTCCGACAATCGGTCAAAGATTTGTTGGGGGTACTGTTAGTGCGGAAATATACCACTTAGAACAAATGGCGAAAGAAAAAATGCTTCATGTATGTGACAAATTTCTGTTTGATCGGTTAACTATTTGTTCTAAACCACTTTTCTCAATGTTTCAGATAATTTTGAGCATCTTGACATGAAAATCTTGAATTTTTTTTAATGATGAAAACAAAGCTTCCTCTATGAAGAAGCAAAATGTATAAATATTATATTCAGCATTCTTATCTAGTTTAAAATAAACAAAAATTACGTTTCACTAAATGCACTCCCATCTTACCAGAAAAATTCATGAAAATATTCAATTGACAACTTGAAAATTTAACTCCAGTACTATGATGGAAATACCAATTATCCATATTTATATAAAAATGTTATTGCAATGTTTTCACAATAATTTCTTTACAATTTATTTATTTTTTAAAAATTCTCTAAATAGGATTACTTTTAAAACATATATATATAAAATTTTGTTTTAAATGTGAAATATTAATACTTTCAACCTGGCACTAGGGTTAATATTTCGTATTTTCAATGCAGAATTTAAGTGAATTTTTAAAATAAGATAAGATGTACTTAAAATTCAATATTTTTTGCTTCAAACTAGATGTACATACTTCACATGACTTATTGGATTAATTTTAATGCTATTCTTATATGAAACTGCATTACAGAACAAGAAAAATTAGTCACAATTATTTATATCAAAATCACGTTATTAATTCAAGTTAGAATCAATATTATTGTAATCATAAGAGTTTTTATAAATCAAAAGCAGCTCTACGTAAAATTCTAATAAAACTCACAGGTATTCTTTTCAGTATCAACAACAATATAAACAAACTAATCAGGCCAATCAACGTGGCTTCTTTCTTTATCCTGTATGAATTATCATGGAATATCCCAAAAAATAAAAAAAAAAAACGAATTATGCTTTCCGTCTCCTTATCATGCTTGCAAATTGTAAAATTTTGTAGATCTTACACGGCGGCGGTAAGTAGCCATAAAAGAGAACATCTCCGCAAGACGACTGTGATAAGTCTTCGCAGAGCATAAGCCTCTTAACGAGTGGCGTAATTCCATAGTACTCGGCTTCGTGTCTCAGCGTTCGAATGTCAATATTCTTCAAGTCTATATCTCTGGTACGCAGGTAATTGAGTATTATAGAAAAAATCTTTGGATCCCTGTCGATAAATAGCGCGTTATTCTCATCTCTTCTCGAGGTGATACGATTGCTGAGTAACGCGGTAAAGAACGAATCCGGTATCCATGTGAGAGTTGGTCGGGAGGTCGAGAACCTTTGTGAAAAAAAAAGAAAAAGAAACAATGATATTATGCTTCGAAACATCTGAAATTTATAAATCACGTAAAGCGATTTTTTTCTCGGGCTACGAATTGTGATTTTCTAACCTCGTCCCACCGACGTTAAGGTGTACGATGTCACCCATGTTTATTGCCATTAATTACGTGTATTTCACTAATATTTCGTCGCTTTGACGGATCATCGCGCAGATGACAACGAACAATGGTAACCTAGTTCAGCGATGCCGTGAACACTGAATACACACTGTTTTGTAAGGCATCTATTCGCTTGATAAAATCACAACCACTTACATACACACGTCACTACTATGATTATATGTATTTACGTTAACCCTTTACTTATCGTGAAGATACCCACTCTTCGACGACTATGCATGATACATACAAAGCGTCACCAATACTTTGTAAAGACGATGCAATTACGCTTCTGTCGTTTTCTTTTGCTCTACGGTAATCGCGCATGGTTCTCACTCTCTTCCTCGCTCCTCACACAGCGATTCAATCGGTGCCAGCATGACATATCGCTGTCAAAGAGTGCGAGAGAGTTAGAGATAATCTCTTATGCCAGGTTTTCATACGCAGCTACAGCGACAAGCTATTCACGCCGTGGACAAAGACAAAAGATATTGTTCTATCGTTGCGTTTTTTCTTTCGCTCTTGTCGCGTCTATGAAAATGTGACATAAGGCGAGCCTCGGTCGGTAACAAAAACTGTAAAGCGTTGCTCTCGTTCTCATTTGATCTTTTACCCGAAAAATCAACCGTAGCCAAGAACAACGCTTCGAGAAGATTCAGCTATCTCTCTCGCACTTATGGGAATCTGAGAGAGACAGACAACATGTAACACATCATCTTAAGACGATGTGAAATTACTCGATCGGTAACGAAACCTGTAAACCGATTTCTTCCGTCCCGATTGATCTTCTGAATAAAAGATGAGAAAGTCGACATCCGTCTTCCGATTGTGCATGTTGAGTTTCTCACTTTTTTATCCAAAAGATTAACGATGACGGAAAAATTTGGGATCGTAAGATTAGTTCTATCTCTCTCGCACTCCTTGTGGTTTCACATAATCTTAAAGATACGTGAAACGACTCAGTCGGTAACCAAAATCTGTAATGAATGCGATTCAGAGACCGTAGACATTTCGGGGAAAAACAAAGCATTACCGGATGTACAATTTAATACCATGTCCGATGATGCTTCCCTTTTAATCGAAATGTCAAACGTTTTTAAATGGCATTGGTTCGAAAAATACAACTATCTCTCTCGCACTCATAGGAATCTGAGAGAGACAGACGACATGTAGCACATCACCTTAATCGACGGATAAAAGTAGAAATAAAAGAGGTAAAAAACGAGTAAGTCGTTCTTCGTCTAAGCGTTCTGCAGGCTGACCACCTCTTGTTTCCTATTCGACAACCGGATCAACCCGATCAGCCGGATAGGAAAATTTAAATGAAGGAGAATCTCTTGTTAGTGGCGCCACTGTTCACTTCAAAGCTAAACTAGAATCTGGAATCTTCATTATCGATGCTGGATAAAGAAGTTATTTATGTTTGAAAATTTTTGAAATTCTTAAAGTCTTATCATTATTTATAATAAAACCTTTTTATGGCCTGGTAAAAATGTTTCTCTATTTTTTAAAAACTATAACCGTTCATATGTATTCATTTAATATTTATGAATATTTGCTGAATAACATTAATTGTTTTTTCCAAATATCTCCAGCACGCATAAGTGATCACTCAATTTTTGAATATTTTTAGATTACGGAAAAAATATCCTGGAAAATTCTGAAACGTCTCTGAATCCATGAAGAAATTTATAGAGCTTTTTCAAAATAAATTCTGCATTTTTTTCGAGTAAACTTTACTCGCTCGCTATTTATTTGAAACTCCGAAACAAGAAATACTTATTTATGGAATTTTTGTTCAGATTACTTTTGGCAGTGAAAAGTAATGAATTAGGTGCTTTTTTGCAGCTAAAAAAAGATGGAATGGGTTTATTTGAATCAAATAAAATTAACACAAATCAATGAAAATATAGTTGAATTAAATAAATCCTATTAAGTCGACAATTTAAGAAACAATTTATTATTTCAACTATATTCAATTTCATTTCGATTTCATCCATATAAATTTTATTTCATTTATATAAAGTTTCATTCGATTCAAAAAAATTGAAAATTAAAAAAAAAATAATTTTTAAAATTTAAATAAACCCATTTCTCCTTTTTCTCTGAATGTGTAAATAGAGAAATCGCAAAATAAATTTAATTTAATTCAAATAAAGTTTCAATCGATTCAAATAAATTTCCATATTTAATTTAAATAAACCCATTTCTCCTTTTTCTCTGAATGTGTAAATAGAGAAATCGCAAAATAAATTTAATTTAATTCAAATAAAGTTTCATTCGATTCAAATAAATTTCCATATTTAATATAAATAAACCCATTTCTCCTTTTTCTCTGAATGTGTAAATAGAGAAATCGCAAAACAAATTTAATTTAATTTAAATAAAGTTTCATTCGATTCAAATAAATTTTCATATTTAATTTAAATAAACCCATTTCTCCTTTTTCTCTGAATGCGTAAATACAGAAATCGCAAAATAAATTTAATTTAATTCAAATAAAATTTCATTCGATTCAAATAAATGTCCATATTTAATTTAAATAAACCCATTTCTCCTTTTTCTCTGAATGTGTAAATAGAGAAATCGCAAAATAAATTTAATTTAATTCAAATAAAGTTTCATTCGATTCAAATAAATGTCCATATTTAATTTAAATAAACCCATTTCTCCTTTTTCTCTGAATGTGTAAATAGAGAAATCGCAAAATAAATTTAATTTAATTCAAATAAAGTTTCATTCGATTCAAATAAATGTCCATATTTAATTTAAATAAACCCATTTCTCCTTTTTCTCTGAATGTGTAAATAGAGAAATCGCAAAATAAATTTAATTTAATTCAAATAAAGTTTCATTCGATTCAAATAAATTTCCATATTTAATTTAAATAAACCCATTTCTCCTTTTTCTCTGAATGTGTAAATAGAGAAATCGCAAAATAAATTTAATTTAATTCAAATAAAGTTTCATTCGATTCAAATAAATTTCCATATTTAATTTAAATAAACCCATTTCTCCTTTTTCTCTGAATATGTAAATAGAGAAATCGCAAAATAAATTTAATTCAATTCAAATAAAGTTTCATTCGATTCAAATAAATTTCCATATTTAATTTAAATAAACCCATTTCTCCTTTTTCTCTGAATGTGTAAATAGAGAAATCGCAAAATAAATTTAATTTAATTCAAATAAAGTTTCATTCGATTCAAATAAATTTCCATATTTAATTTAAATAAACCCATTTCTCCTTTTTCTCTGAATGTGTCGCAAAATCGCAAAATCCATTTAATATACATTTACGTGGATAAAAAAAATTAATTGAATCCATTATGTATCAATCTTCGTCGTCGTCGTCGTCGTCGTCGCCATCATCATCATCGTCCTCATCTTCCTCTTCATCCGTCAGTTCTCCCTCTTCTCCACCTACATAACAGCATTAACAATTACGAGTATCGGACATGACGTCAATTTACTCGCTATCGAATTCAGGGCATATTTCTCTTACCAAGCTCAAGCGGAGCAGCTTTGCTAGCTGGCAAGTGGGCGATGCGATAAGCCTCCTCCTCCTCGAAACTCGGATCCTGAATCTCCGTGACTTCCGGGCCGATCTTATATTGCTCCTGAATCATCGGCATGCCAGGTGGACTGTAATTATAAGGGCTGAACTTCTGACCCGTTCCGATATACACGTTGGCGAATTTCCTGCGTGCAAACATTTAAAAAAAAAAGAATTTAAGAGCTTCTTTCGCTGTTAAAGATATTAAGAAATTTACAAAATGTTTTAAATAAAAAGTCGTATAAAATATACAACATAGGCGTATCAAATTATAATTTATAAAAATAATTTCTTTTCCCATAATTTCTGTTCTAATTGAAATGGCTTTTTTCAATTTTAATTTAATTATTCAGTGAAATTTTCGCGTTTTACTCTAAAAATATGGGAATTTTTTTTTTCACTACATGTTTTATTTTGCATTTTTTTTCCTACAAGAAAAAAAAATTATCTTTAATATCTGGGCATTTTTTTTCTCTTAAATTAAAAAAAAATCGACCATATTTTCGGGCCGCTCTCGAACTACGATTGAAATACTTGTTTTTAGTCGTAGATTTTATGGAAAAAATTTGAAAATTTTAAACCTGGTCGACATTCATCTTTCAAAAGCTCAAAAGTTATGGAAAAGTAATTATTTTAGAGGGTAAAACAAGTGACAAAAATCTGAAAAAACGTTTTTTTTTGGACCAAAATATGCCCAAAAAAAATTCGTCAACTAATCCCGAGGATGTTAGGCCGATGACCAAATGAGTCGACCTGGAATGCCTCATATCCATAGAACTTCATATACATTTTATGAATTTTCAAACTGAAATCTTTATAACATCGTTTTTTTTTTATTCGTCTCTTCGACGTATATGCGACTGAGCTGTAAAAGTAATAAAACGTGAAGTAGACGCACTTGCCCCTGGCGAAAGCAAAGCTTCCAGGCCAGATGTTTGAGCGAAGAATCGCGATAGCCGCGCGGTCCGATTTAATCGGCGTAGAGGCTCGTGCCGTCCAGGCACCGATTGACTCCAGACTCGCATCTTCCGAAAGCGGAGTGAGCAGCGGCGGTCCGACTTCCTTTCGAAACTGGGCAGAATGATTTTCATCTTCGTCGGCATTCTCACGTTCATCATCCTCGTCCTCATCCTCCTCCTCCTCGTCTCCCTCGTCTTCTACATCAGTCTCGTCCTATTAAAAAAAAAGCCTGCAATGTAGAATATTGCAAATTCCTTCTTCATTATTTTATACCTTTGACAAAGCCGGTACGTTGATAAATTTTGTCTTCCTCACAGAGGAAGTTTTATCAGAGATATAAAATAATAAGGAAGCAATCTGAAAGGTTCTTCTTGGTAGGCTTGCTTAAATAGTACATGCGCTAGTTCATTGACACGATAATTGTGCAAATCAGTGAATCAAGAATTCGATAAAGGCTGCAAAGTAGAACCTTGAAGCTTCCTCATTATTTTTCACCTTGCAGATAGCTTGCTCATTATTTTTCACCTTGCACAAAGTTTCCACTACGAGGAAGTATGTCGATCAATTATGATTTTCTAATTCATCGACAACCAATCTTGGTCCCAACTACGCGTTCTCTGGAAGCTTTACTTCGATAGCTTGAAATTTGCTCAAGATAGCGTTTTTACTTGCTTTTGCTTTTTATATGAAAAAAAAAAAAAATTAAACACTTATAAAATTTGTATGACAATATAGATTTATATCAATTTTACCACAGTATTCGAGTAGTGACTGCTTCACTTATGCGTCTATTTTCAGTTCGATAGATGCAACCGTTCTGGAGTTAAAAGACTTGAAGAAATGCAACATTTTTTTGAAAAGAAGTGACATAACTTTGAAACCGCTTTGTCAAATATTTCCAAATGCAGTACCAACCAACCATGATCGTAACTACTCTTTTTGTCATGGTTTCAAATATCATCAAATTTATTGAAGAATAGTAAAATTAATAAATAATAGTAAAAAATAGTTTCTTCATAAAAAAAAAAGTAAAAATTGATAAAAATATCTCGCCATAAAGGTGGCTACGTAAAAACAGTAAAATAACTCATCACTCATTTTCCCTGGCCACTTTTGAATACCTTCAAATTTTCGTGATTTCCTGATTTTCCTTGGAAATTTTTGAAAATATAATAATTCTATAATCCTCATAGATTATTTCAATGAAATATCTAAAGCAATGAATTTGTCGTGACTTATTGTCAGTTACATAATCTATCACACTAATTGCGATTTAATTGATTTTATCGAAATCTATTAAATTGATTGGTCACGTGCCAACAAAATAATCTCGTCAAAAGCACACTTGCGGTATATCGAATTCCATACTGTCACGTATCTCGAAAATTATCAGCTAATTACGGTCTTAATTGCTCGCCAAATCTCACATCGTTTTCACGACTGTTTTCTTTCCTCGGATTCCACCAGATAATCCGACCCTGTTGAAGAATATAAGGACTGTGATGGCACCAGTTGGACATGGACGAATCGATCAGTTCCTTCATCGGCAGAGGCTCGTAATGTCGATTTTCCGATATCATACCCGAGCCTATAACAATTTTTTTTTTCCAATACAATCTATTCGCCAGACGCGAAAATTTAATTTACAAATCTCTACCATCCACGTTCTCTTCACCAGGCATTTCCGTGTCAGCTTCGTCCTCGTCTTCCTCATCGAGACTCTCGCCAAATGTGAAGAATCCAATTGGCGATACTAAAGTAGCAGCGCTTATTCGCGCCAACTGCGCTCGAAGATAATTCTTTTCCGTACCGGGAAAAGGCGGAAAAGTGTGTATCTGCATCAGATAAATAGCGACGATGTCCAATGTGAAAGCGTGATTCATCGTTTATCAATTTTTTACGCTCACGAGAGAGTCATTAGCGTACGAGAAAATTATAAATCGAGCGCATCCCGCGTTCATTATTAATTAATTAGGGAAAGTGAGCATTTGGGGAGATCGGGGCTAGTTGGGTCAGTTTAAATATAGACATTTTGCGCTAGACACTAGCATTTTTTTCTTATCGCAGTGCTAATTTCCAAAGTACTTGACAAACTCTATTTTTGTTTAATTCACAGATTTTTCTCTGTAATGATCAATTTTATTCTCGGCTAATTTGAAAAGTACAAAAAAGACAGTTGTTAAAATTCCAAGTTCTTATTTGTTAACATTATTGTTGTTAAGCCTCGACGTATCGACCTAATTTTTATGGATGGAATTTTTGACACGCGTTCTCGGGGTCTGAGATATCGGTGTCGAAGATTCTGATGTATTTATTTGTTAAATTAAAAGTTAAATTGTTAAATTGTTAAAAGTTAAATTTATTTGTTAAATTGTTAAATTAAAAGTGAGTAAAAAATGAAAGAATCTCGCTAAATATTAAATTTTTCTTAACTCGACCTACACGGTTAGATTTTGAAATTTTTTATTGAAAAAGAAAAAGCAAAAAACGAAAATCGACCCAACTAACCCCGGTCTCCCTTGTGTAGTTGTTAAGGGCAAAAAAATCGGTGCATGTACCGGAGCGTCCAGGTCACCGGTGCACTGACGAACTATCTGTCTTGCAGCAACGATTTGTTCTGGCGTGACCAATGGTAATTCTATCCAATCGTCGATTCCTGGTTTATTGCACACGTAGAAAACGTTCTTATTGAGCCCGAAACCTATCGCTTCGGGTGGCACGATCGTCGCTGCTTTCCAAAGACTCTTCGGCAAAGGTGGAAATACAAGTTGCAGAGATGATTCTTCCTCTTTCCCCTTATCCGCATCATTCTCACGCTGTTCGGCTGTTGGTTCTCCAACTTCCTCGAGCTTTTCCACAGCAGCAACGCCGTCCTGAGTTTCTTCGTGCTTCTCGACAGCCTCTGCTTCCTGAAAAGTTAAATTCTGCAGTGAAAAGCTGCCCCAAAGGCTTTGGAATAAATGAATATGAAAAGTGTGTGCTTGACGATGGAAAAAAGATACCGCTGATCGTCGAGCGAGCAGCTCTTCCGCCTCAAGTTCCGCCTCGACAATGTAATAGTTTTTCGGCTTTCCGATAATCTTGCCCCAGAATCTAAATAAGAAATATTTCTTTATTAAACTGAGTTGCGACTTGGGAACGATTAAAGATAGTCGCTAATGAAACTGCAGTCAAATCGTGCCTTTATAATAGAGCAGACTTTGTTTTAAGTCAGAAAATGTTTTACATATACATTTCCGAACGAAAACTTTTGTTTTATCATTTTTTTTTTTAGTAATTCGCGACGAAGCAAAAATCTTTTTAAAAATTTACATTGTATAATGTTATAATATTAGTAATAAAAAACGTGTTTAACAGATTCGATAGAAAACTTCGTTTTTTAGTATGAAATTAATTCTATTATTTTTTAAAGAATTTATTTGTGGTTTTAAAATGTTTCTTCTTGATTTTCGTTTTTTTTCTTCTTATTTTACAATTATAAGAGAATTAGTGAAAAATAATATATTTTCGAAAGAATTAGAGAATTCATTTCAGATTATGGCATTTTTTTTGTCGTATAT
The DNA here is from genome assembly GCA_964016905.1 of Perithous albicinctus. Lineage (NCBI taxonomy): Eukaryota > Metazoa > Arthropoda > Insecta > Hymenoptera > Ichneumonidae > Perithous > Perithous albicinctus. The sequence continues at coordinate 16,297,949 of OZ024694.1, forward strand.
GTTAAACAGATTTTTTTTAAACTAATTTATTGATTAGTAATTTTCAAATAACTTATTTCATTAACTTTATCGTATTATTATTATTTTTTATTAAAATAATGTAATTAATATAATAATGTTATTGGTGTCTTGAAAAACTTAAAAAAATAGCGCAGATTTGTCTTAGGCCTCAAAATACTGAAATTATAATTAAATCAAACTTATGTCTCCGATTAATCTGTAAAATCTTTTAAAAATCTACATTGTATAATGTTATAATATTAGTATAATATTAGTAATAAACAACGTGTTTAACAGATTCGATAGAAAACTTCGTTTTTTAATATGAAGTTAATTCTATTATTTTTTAAAGAATTTATTTGCGGTTTTAAAATGTTTCTTCTTAATTTTCTTTTCTTTTCTTCTTATTTTACAATTATAAGAGAATTAGTGAAAAATAATATATTTTCGAAAGAACAAGAGAATTCATTTCAGATAATGAAATTCTTTTTTGTATCGTATATGTTAAACAGATTTTTTTTTACAAATTTATTGATTAGTAATTTTCAACTAACTTATTTCATTAACTTTTTCGTATTATTATTATTATTATTTTTATTAAAATAAATGTTCTTTTTTTTTTCTTGGTGTTTTGAAAGACAAAAAAAAATGCAGATTTTTCATATGCCTCAAAATAATCAAATTATAACAAAATCAAACTTATCGTCTCCCCTTAATCTGTAAAATCTTAATCTGAATATCTTTCACACATGTCTGTAGATATTTCTGCAATAAAAGTCAATATAAAAAGAGTTTCGACATTCCGTTTACATTTTGTTGAATCTTTGTAATTTCATCATTTAACTTTTTTTTTTTTTGTTACAATTAGATGCTAACCTCATATTTTTAATGGGTTTATCAGCCACGAGTTTACGTATAGACAGATTTAGAGCAACTATTTCAGAGCGTGGGAGAGCAACGTCGATCTGTTCAAGATAAAAAAAAAGTTCCATTATGTCCGGCGGTGTTCGCTTGAAATCATCGTTCTTTTCCTCCTCTTCCGGTCCATCGTCACCCTCCTCCTCCCTTTCGTTTTTAAGAGCCTACAAAATTAAATATCTTAAATGATTTACTATCCTTTTTTACAGATAGGCAACTCACGATACTTTAAATTATCGGTATTTATCGTCTATTAATTTATGAATAACGTAATTTTTTTAAAGCAAATATCAATTTTTACTAAAACATTCATTTTAGATCAGTTAAAAATTCGTTTTATTATTCTTGAGCCAGATTCCATCGAAACTTTTTTTTTTAACAGGGAATGCGAAATTAAAATTGTAATTATTTTAGAGAATGAATATAAATTCGGTAAACCTTTAACCTTGAACCCTTTCGATCGATCCCAATATTTTTTATGTTATTGTACCTGCTCAAAGAAATACTCTGATTATTATTTTTTTTTTTATGTCAAACATTTTTATATGAACTTAAAATTCCAAACCCTTTGCTATAATTTAAAAATCTGTAAAAAAAATGTATAGAAATGGGTAAAAAAATAACAAAGTTTTAAAGTCTATGCAGAAAGTGGTCAGAGACTTTTTTCATCAGTTTCAATAGAAAAAATTAAAAAATAAAAAATATTTTTACTCAAAAATTTTGTTATCTTATACTTAATTTGACGAAATACTTTTAAAAATAGAAAATATGGCAAAATTATAGGAACTTCAAAATTGATACAAAAATGATGAACTAAAAAAAAAGAGTTTAAACAAAATCAGAGTGTTTCCTTCAGCAATTATAACAACATAAAAAAAATTACAACAAATCCGAAAGGGTCATTTTGATAGCACGATTTATAGGAATCCCTGACGTGCAACTGTGTAAAGGTCTTCAAGTCAGTCAAAAACACAGCCAGAAAATTGTACACAGACTTCAGTAACAAATAGTACTAAAAGTAATTTGACTAGTGTGAAGCAATCGACTCTTCCTAATTTTCAAACTCGACTATTAGGCGTAAAAGCTGACATTATGTCATCGTAACCTGATAAAGATTGATAAAATTTTTCGCGTCTTCGTATTGCGCCGATGGTTCGTATAAATCGCGAAGATAATTCGTTTTGCTTTTGAATCTCTGATCCTTAATTTTTCTACTGTAATCCTCGAAGATGTCAACAACGTTTTTCGGGCGTTCGGCCAGAATTTTCTCCAGCAATTCTCCGAGGTGATCGTACCTGTAATAAAAAAAAGAAAAAAACAGCTTAAAAAAAGAAAAAAACGTACATTTGGTGTTCGCGTGTTTTGTAAAATTTCAAAATAATTTACAAGCAGTCACCGCTTTCCGGGCTGTGCTTTTGAAGAAATTTTTTGGCCCACCGAATGTCGTGCTTCACAGATGGAAGCCTCTGACGTTCACCAGCTTCAGCTTCTTCGTCCACTTTGTAGATGGAAGACATAACGTCGCTTTCGCGGCTGTAGAAGCTTTTCTTGTCGACTTATCGAGCGCGAAAATCACGAGAGAATTGTGCGACTTGACGTAATTCGCTGCTCTTCTTCTCTCGCGTCGTCGTCGTTCATCGCTCGCTCGGACATATCTCATTTGTCTGGCGCTTCCCTTGATCGCGAGAGAGACCAGAGGGAACTGGCATCCGGTCGGAAGAGCTTCGTGATCTCGCCCTGTCTCTCTTTCACTTTTAGCCTTTGACGCCTTGGCTATCGAATTTATGACGTGACAATCAACGAACTCTTTGCTATAAGATGAATCATTCTCTGTAAATTCAGCCACTGTTTTTTTTTTCTGAACCACCCAGAAATTTCTCATTATTATAAAGGGATTTTAATGTAACTTGAGAATACTTTTTTTTTCAGATTTAAAAATTCAACGTTTCAGATAAGGATGTATTTTTGTTTTTCGAGTCAACGTACACGTTTTTTCGTCCAAATTCGTAGGTTTTAAAGTAACAAACTTTGCTGGTTTTTTTATTGTAAAAATGATGACAAAAATATTGTAAAACGTGTAAAATTTAAATACAAAATTGCTCTTTTTTGTACGTTTTTTTTTAAATGTAAAACTAGGAATGGTAAAAAAAATGTGTCGAATTAGCAAAAAAAAATTTGTGGACGTTTGTGAACAGAAAGTTTCTATTAAAATTGCACATCTAGTTTTTAGCGCGTGTATCTGAAAAATAAAATACAGAGAAAAATGTGTCTCGTAATAGAAGTTTTATATCAGCTTCTCGATTAAATTTTTATTACCAAAAAATGTAAAGATTGCTTTATGTTTCTAGGAAGACCACTTTTAGTTATTAGAAATTAGTTAATTATGAGAAATTTCTGAGATGGTTACAAAAAGTGGCTAAATTGATAGGGAAAGCCTCATGTGCCAAGGACATTATTATCGAACGACCCAATTAATTTAACGAAGCGATGCGCATGTTAAACTTGGAGAGTATACACCGATACGAGAGTGGCATTTCTCTAATCGCGAAGCTAAAATTGACACGCGCCACACGCGGCTCTATATAATATAGTATAAATGTCGTGATAATGGTGCGGTCATTTCCTGAAAGAGTAGGACGATTTGTGTCCGAGCGAACGAGCTTGTATACGCGATTACTTTCTTCCGGAAGAAGTGTCAAGATATATTACAACCGATCACTCCCTCGGTGTTTTGAGAACGTGGTATAATGTTGTAATTTTATTGGAATTATGAAAAAAAAAAAAAAAAAAGTGTCATATGCGCCGTTTTAAATATTTTTTATATATGGGGCAAAACACGTTAATTCGACCACCCCAATTTTTCGTGTGAACAAAACGTGAAAATTTAAGCTAAATCGGAAATGCCGTTTCGGAGGGAGAAAAGTGGCAATTTTATTTAATTGAAAAATAGCATAAAATAAAATCGGGGAAATTTACAAAAAATGTTGTTGGAAAGTACGCTGAAAATCGAAAATTTGATGTTCTTATGATTTTTTTGTGTGTCCCGTAGCATTGGCGTTAAAAAATAAACAATTTTATATGTAATAACTGACCACGTGCTTTTAATAGCTGGAATATGCAATAAAAAATCTGAAAAAATTCCTACATTTCCTCTTCAACCAGACCAACATTCTGAATAAATTTGTTTCATAACAAACTTTTTAAGATTAGAATATATCTTTTTAAATTTTAATCTATAAAAAAGTATTTGTTAAATCTTAAGCGACAAATAATTCTTTGTCAAAATAACGAGAAAAAAAATGTTAGAGGGAAATGACCTTTTTTTTAGGTTCATCTGTGAAAAATATATTGTCAAACTAAAATTCCACATTTTTCGTTGGTAAAATGACAAAATGACATAATTCGCAAAACGAGAATACAGAAATACAAATTATTAACAAATTACTTTTGTACGTTTGTTGCAAAAGTAGAAATTGAAATAAAAATCTGTGTTAAATTAATAACAAGTTACTTCGGACGTTTGTAAACAGAAACGTTTTGTTGGAACTACACAAATTTAAATTTAGTTTACACTGTGCAGGACAAAGCGCGGGGACTATAAAAGCGCATGTTTGCAAAGAACTTATTATGATAAATGTACACAGAGAGCTATGAGAAGTTAATATGCATAACTTTACATACAGATTGGAAAAACAGCGAGTGCCCGAATTTTACGGACCATGTTATATTTTAAAGTAAAATTCATATGGCGAACATCGTGCCTACCAATATTCATATATTCCGAGTCAATGTTCGACGTTATTTTATACATCATATCATAAAATAACTGTTTGAAAGACTTTTATTTTTATTCCAAAGTTCTTACATTTTCTTATTTACAGATCGATAACTTTTTTTTATACTTTTTGCATTTTTATTTTCCATCCTTTTTTATTTTAATAAAAAGGATGTGTCATTTTAGCAGTAACAACATTTTTTTGTTTGCTAGTGTGATAGATATTTTTCAATACTTCTAATTTAAACAATTATAACACGTAAATTTAATAAATTTGTTTTGTCACTTCTAATTACACAAACAAATTTTGTTACTTTTAAATTTTAAGAAAAAAAAGCATGTAAAATATAGAAGTTTTTCTGTAGAATTAACAAAAAGGAGATCTGCTAACAGAATTTAGTTACATCAAAATCCTTAATTCTTTGAGACCACAACTATTTTTTCGATCATCGAGACCGCGGTGGATCAAATTCACCCTGTATCATTTTCTATGTGTTCTCAATTCAAATGTACGCGTTCAATTGAGCTCAAAAAAATTTAGGAACATACTTTTGATATTCCTAAATGTGATGGTACATTGTGGAAGTGTGATAGTTAATCATAAATACGAAAAAAATTTTAGAAAAAAAAAACATTTTTGAAAAATTATCTTTTGAAAAAAAAATTCTTAATTTTTTCATTCTTGGATATTTCTAGTTAAAAATTTCAACGAATATCTTTGGAATATGTCGCTTCTTGAAAAAAAATACTATCATGGTGCAACTTTAAAAAAAAAGGGAAATTATTCTGCAGAATGTCGTAGACTGTTTTTGAAAAATTTTTTAAATATATTTCATTAGATTGAAATATTGACCCAGATTGGTCTCGATATGGAAATTCAATACTATAATCAATAACAAATATTTTCTCGTGCGTTGTTTTTTAGATGTCTCGGTTCCTTTAAAATGCACGAAGAGTGTATTTTCGTGAACGGTTTGTATTATCTCGATTCTAGCATCCTGGATGTCACTGCTCCCGTCGTCGTTCCCGTTTCTTCCATAGGATGTCCTAAATGTTTGTTGCTCCGCTGTCTCTCTCGACATTGCCTAAGCAAAAGCTGCTGCTGCTGCTGCTGCTTGCTCGTCCACTGGACGTGTTCCGACTCAACGTTTCCTCTGCTTGTAGCGAGTAGCGGCGATCGAGAAACGCGGGCACGTGCCGCAATTCACATCCGCCACCGAGTACTCTCGAGATCGAGTGACCCAGCAGCTCCCGTTGCTTCTGTTGAATGAAAGAATGAATAAGCGAGTGAATTGTGAATGAAACAAGAATTTATATTTCTGTCTCGCAGTATCCGATGATTTTTGCTTTACTTTATTCTTTGATTTTTCGACTCTTCCACTTTAGTATTAAATCATTAATTGCAGTGCTATACTTGATTAAAAATATCAACGGAATCAAAGTTGGGAACAATTCGAATCGAAAAGTAAATTTTTCAAAATTATATTTTTTTTCGGCTGAATTACGATTATGTATTATTATTCTTAACGTATATTATCTTTTGTTTTGAATAATTATTCCAAATCTATTCATCCAACAATTATTTACAATCTATTTATTCCAAAAATTCCTGTTTGCTTAAATTTATTTATTAACAAAGCTGTTTGTAATGATTTTTTTACCGAATCAGTGACTAGAAATACTCATAACATTGGTATCGAATTCCCTTCCTTGATTTTTTTTTTTAAATATTTTATTGTCAAGTATAAAATCCATTTTTCTAACAAAAATGATCAACTAAGTGGGAAGACTGTTATTTCTTGAGAACTCTGTTTCTTGTTCTCTTTTTTTTACCTCTGTCTTTTCTTTTGTATATTAAAATTATTATTATAACTGAAGTAGGAGAGAATGACGAAAATGAAATAAAAATGGGTCGGTTAGTTACAGAAGAAGTAAAAAAAAAAGTTGCAAAGTAAAGATTTTCCTTATAATTTTTATAAATTATGCTATAATATCATAATCGTGGAAAAAGCTTCCTCTATGATGAAGCCAAAAATTGACGGACATATTTTCTCACAGGAAACTTTTGCAAGATTAAAAATTTTTTTTCTTAACACATTAAGTGATTTTCCATTCGAATTTCTGAACGAAATGCACATAGCAAAAGAGACTTGGTGAATTAAGTTTTTTAGCGGAGAGTCAATAAAATTTTAACATAATTCGAATGAAATTTCTTTCGAAAATTCATTCATCAGATAATTTGAGATTCGTGCTGAATTCGATGAAAACCAAGAGTTCCACTTTCATTGCATTGTCGTGTATATGAGCACAGTGCAAATATAGAAGATAATTGATAACCATGGAAGTGGATGGGGAGACTACGTGAAAAGCGTAATAAACAGAAGTTGGCGGGAAACGACCGTCAACCGGTACTCTGCCGAGTAAATTCAACCCGCTTTTATGGGATTCTCGGAGAGATATTTGGATTATTCCAATGGTTGTACCTCGTCGAAACGGATAACTAGAGTTAATCCATCGAATTTAGCCGCAACGATTTCTCCCCATTCGGCTATTCAGATTTCTCTACAATGCTCCAAATTATATAACACTATATAAATATATGACATCATTACAATTCAATGAAACCGCGAGCCATTAATCTGTCCCATCCAATGCAGACGGTCAGGATAAATACTCTGGAAGTGGGACACGATTTTTCCACACTTAATTATTATCCTATTGATGCCTTAATCGAGTAAAAAAAATGATGTACAAGAATATTTTTTAAAATGTCATTAAAGCCCTAAACAAATTTGTTTTTGGGCAGAAAATGGATGATTCATAAAAATAGTCTGAGTGATATACATTTTTTTAAAAATGTGAGGAAAAAATTTATTTAACGTTTCAACTCGAATTGTCTTGTATTAACAATTTTTTCAAATGCTAATCTGTAATAATTGGTTGGTTACAAAATAAATGAAAAAATGGAAAACGAAATTTTTTTCGCTGCATTTTACAAAGAAAATAATGAGGCAATTTTTGTGACTTTTATGATGAGACATTTTTTACTTTCATAACACAAATCGACTACATTGACGAATTTTTTGTTATATGATGTCATTAAAAAATGCACAAAAAAAACTAACGAGAGGTAAAAGCAATTTAAAATTCTCTATATAAAAAAAAATCATAACGTCCGTCGGCTTAGTTTTCATTTGCCCAAGAATAACTAACTTCTCCACACATGTTGGTTAAAACTCCAATCTGTTAGATCTATCCAACCCAGAAGCATTTCACTTCTACTTAGTCTCACCCTGTATTTATTTACTTAAGCCTCAGGATAAATCCGCAGAGAAGAAAGACGATTAACAGGCAAACTTAAAGCCAAACGTAGTGCACCAAGTACCACGCGGGAGGGGGAGAAATAAGTCGCTAGAAGAGGAAAGTGCAGGATCCATCGAAAGTCGAAGATGAAGATGAAGACGAAGACGAAGACGAAGACGAAATGTTCGATTTAAAAAATACAAAATTCACAAAAAGTACACAAATTAACATTCGTCTCAATACGAAAAATATTCTCGGGGGTCTGAAAAGACGTGGCTGAATTAACAGAGAACGCCTCCTAAATTCCAATCCGTTAGATCTATCCAATCCAGAAGCATGTCACTTCTACTTACACTCACCCTGTAATTATTTACCTCTGCTTCAACGTAAATTCGCAGAGAAGAAAGACGATTAACAGGCAAACTAAAGACCAAACATACACCACGAACCACACAAGGGGGGGGGGGGGGGGTAAAAATAACTAACAAGAAGCGGACACTGTAGGATCTATGCAAAGAAAAAAAATGAAGAAGAAGAACAAGATGATGAAGAAGAAGATGAGGAAGATGACGAAGAAGAAGAAGAAGAAGAAGCAGTGAGGGTTCCATGGCATTGGAGACTGATGTCGCGGACGGGGAGCAGCGACTCCTTGCCGCCGCTCGTGCGGTCGACTGGTGGTCGTGCATCCGCGGGGGCGTGTGCGACTATGAATGAGTGAGGAATCCCCTCTTGTTTCTCCGAATGGTACATCACGGTCCCACCGCCACGTCCTCTCATCCTCCCCTCCCCTTTTCCTTCTACCCCACATATATATATATACGTTAGTCGGCTCACTCTCTCCCTCTTCAAGATCCATCTCTGTATCTCTTCTCCCTTATCCCTTAAGAGAGCGAGAGAGCGACAAAAGGGGGGGCGCAGCGCACCGAACGAGTAGGAAGAGAAGAGGAGAAGCGGAGAGCAGCTCTCGGCGGCCCTTGGGTCGCGGTGGTGGCTGCTGGTGCTGCTTGGCTCTCTGTCCTCTACCGCTGAGTCGCCACCTCGCCTCCAGTATCCATCGGGGGTCGCTTCACTCTCGACGCCCCAAGCATCCTGCGCTCAGTTACTCGCGAGTTCTCGACGCCGGTGCAACAACACATACACACAATCACACAAACACGTCTTCTTGCCTCTTATACATGTATACATGTATTTATATGTTATTGTTGTAAAAACGCACAATTTACACAGTTAACACCGAATAAACATCGCGTTGATAATCGTTGTTATATCTACTTGTAATTTTTTTTTGTTTGATCTTTTTTTGTTTTTTTGGCCGATTATACGCGAATTCGGCAAAACCAAAGGCACTTAGTTTTATATCGTTGATCGAGTTTTCCTGGAGTTTTCAAAGGATTCCGGAAGTCCAGGCGGGAACGCCGGGACAAGGAGGCTCCGCATCAACATGCGCCATCGACTCACTCGGTGAGTTAATGTTACAATTTTACAGGCATCGATAACAAGCATTGTAAAAAATATAGTATTTGAGATTATGAATTTTTTTTTTGAACTGACACTTATTTGGTATTTATCATTGTACGTCTTTAAATAATTTTATGTCGACGATGTTAGAAATATTTTAGGATCTTTTTAGGATGCGGTGAGCGGTGGCGAAATTTCACCGTCGATCTGGAACGAGAAAAAGTTAAATTATTATTTATTGTGTAGGATTTTTTTTCGATACGTCAATTAAGTGTTTATGTTTTTGTTGTTGTTGATTACAGATTGGCACCAACTGCACACATTTTAATTTTTCTGAAACTAACATTTGGAATTTCCATTTTATTCCATTTATTTCATCTCATTAATATCGAATTCGAATATATTTTATAGGAATTAAATAGATTTCCTTTTAACAACCGATGGAAAAAGGAGAAATTTCATGCGTTTTACTTTGGTATGAAGTTGTCCTAATTCTGGCAAGGAATTTTTTTTTGTCAGACATTTTTCAGCAACAATTTTTTTGTTATGGGATGGCTGCACTTTTAATACTTGGCGTAACATTTTTGTTTTGAAAAAATGTACATTTTACTTTGGTGTGAAGTTATCTTAACATTTATATGCGACAAATGAATCGTTCAGAATTTTTCGCTGAGCTATCAAAGCCTAATTCTTCGATGATTCGTTTGGTTGTCCGTTCATAAAGCTTCGTTTAGTCATTATTTGGGTTGTTAAAAAAATACCAAATTACAAACATACTCGCGCATTTCAATCTTATGTCACGTAAGCTTCTGGTATGTCAGTGATTATGAAAATAACCCGACTGATTGTAAGAACGACGTTTTAACGGAATTTCGAGATGAAAATAGGTAAATATTCAATGCATAGTGAAAAGGATAAAATTAAGAAAAAAAAAACAAAATAAAAAATCCTGACTGAAAAATTGTTGATCTACAAAAATAACTAAATAATTTGACAAAATACGAAAAACTATCCGCTGCAGTCCGAAGAACGTCAGTTGTTGAATTCATGTATTTGCGTTTCCCAACTGTAGCAGATACTTTTTCCTAAGTTTACAAAATTATTTAATTTCCTTTGTAGATGTACGATTTTATAATCGGGATTTTTCCTGAAAATTCAAATTACAGGTTTTTTTCACAAGGATGTTATCTTTCCTTTTGACATATATTCACCATTCTTCATGTAATTCAGGGTGGAATAATTATTTAATTCCTTTTGTGCATAAGGAATTTTTTAGTCAGGCGATTTTAAGAAATATTCTCTTTACTTTTACTTCTGTAATTATCTTTTTCTTTTTTACATACATCACCATCCTTCGTGTAACTAAATTTAGAAAAAATGTTTAATTTCTTTTTGTAGATTAACAGTTTTGTAAACGGGATTTTTTATTTTTTTTTACTGGGTTAATTTTTGCAGGGATTTTATTATTTTTTATGCATATTCCATTCGCTAATTGAAGGTAAAAAAATAATTAAATTTTTTTTATTGTAAATTAAACAATTTTATAAACGGGATTTTCATAATATTTTCATTTTTATTTTTTTTTACTTGGTTATTTTCGCAGGGTTCTAATTTTTTTTACATATATTCACTTCATGTAACTGAGAGTAGCTTTCATTTTTTTTTTTTTTTTTTTGTAAATTAACTGTTTTCTCGTTCTGGTTTTTTTTAAATTAATTATTTTTTTAATTAATTACGTTTTTTTCGGGTTTATTTTCACAGGCATGTACTTCATTTTTTACATATATTCATCATTTTTGACGTAACAGAGTGTAGAGAAAAGCCTAACAAACTTAACGCTATGCCGAAAAAAAAAAAAATCCACCCACCAGGAATTATACCTGCACTAGGCGTCCATTCTTCTAACCGGTAACGAACAAAGTCCCATCCCGAAAAATGGGTTCACGCCGCGTGGCATAATAGCAATTAGTATAGATCTCGTTCTAAGCCGACCTCTAAGCTATATAGCGAGCGCCGCGCGATCTTAGGCTGAAACGCCGAGAACACAGTTTTTATTATTTTCTTTTCGACCCTCGGTATTTCGACTGACCTGCTGCCGGCGATTCACGAATTTGCCCCGAAACGTTGCGCGGAAACGATTAGCGATGGACGTACATCGCGCTCACGCCAACGTTCCTCGTGATTCCCAAGAAAAACGGCGAACTAATCGAGCGCGCAATTTTTTTTTCTCTCGCTCTCTCTCTCTCTCTCTCTGCGGTACAGTCAAGTCAATCGGGTACTAAGATTCAAAAAATTCTTTGTACACGCTCTGAAGTAGAAACTAGTATGAACCAAGGTGAATCTAGATTCAAGAGTTACTAACTTAATGTAAAAAAAATGATGTAACAGTACATTTGCAGAAATTAACTAAATTAACGCCAGTAAAACCACGAGCATTCTTTGTTCATCGGTTACAAATTACAGTCATTTGTTTATAAAAGAAAAAAAAACTACTACTACGTTAACAAAACTTTGATTCTAATCGAGAAGTAAAACAAAGCAAATTACTCGATGATTTCGAAATGAGATTACTCTCGTGAAAATCAAATGAAAATTACTAATATGACTTTACAAAAACTGCATGAAAATATGTCCGTGGATTTATCAGCGGAAACCGAGCTACTTTTTTTTGTACATTTTTGCTATATATTTTTTCGTACATTAAGTACTGTGACCTCTTCGTCCTACAGTCTTAGTTCGCGCTATAGTTCTCCCTTCAAAAAGTATACAAACAATTTCTTAGTACTTGATTTAGGACTTGACTGTACCGCAAGGATTAACAAAATGTAAGTTCGACTGGCTATCCGTTGCAAAGTCTACAGACGCAAACGGTACACTGATTAACATATGGACAGTAGGAGTAGCCAATTGCTGTCTGTCCGTCTGTACACGGCTTGCTCTAGGCTAAACTCCTTACACGCGTCTTTTTGTTCTTCAGCAACTTCGTTTACACGCACGGGTTTCTTGTTCACACGCGCGCGCATGCTGCTCTCTCGCTTAGAGCGACAGAGCACAGAGTACAGCCTCGCAGTCAGTGACCGACCCCGGTAGGCAGAGGTGGTGCCTCGACGCGATTTTTAAACTAGATTTTTTTTCTCTCTTTTTGGACTTTACTGTTTTATCAAAGGGGATCTTAATTCGGCTGAGTCGAAAATACCCTGTCGGCTTGTGCACAATTGTCAACACATCTATGATGATCCTACGGCGACAAGGGACAATGTCGCTCACCGGCAAAAGCACGTGGTCAGTTATTACATATAAAATTGTTTATCTTACACTTCATGCATTGTTTTATTTCAGCTGCTGTATATAGGCAAAAAAATAACGTACGAAATCGAATTGCTAGATTTCCAAGTAAAAAATAAACCCCGTTAAATTAACACATTTTAATATGTTAAATTGAAAGGGACTGAACAATTTTATGAATTTGTCGAATTTACGGAAAAAAAGGATCAAATTTACAGAAATAATTGTATTAAACTCGAAGTGTCACAATATTTCTGTCAAAAATGACAAAATATTGTATTAAAAAAATTATCCATTTTTTTTAAATGTCAAAATGACACAAAAATTGACAGATTTTTAAGTAAATAAAATCCGCCACATTTTGTAAGTTTGTCAAATTTACAAAAATAATAATAATAATAATTGTGTCATTTTGTCACATTTTTGTGTAAAAAAAAATGAAACATTTTTTTTATGCTATAATTACACAATTTTTAACATTCTTTACGTACATTCTCTGTTAAGCTAGAAAAAAGACAAATTGTTGAAACAGTTGAAACATTTGTGTTAAATTGACACAATTTTTTTTTAAATTAGGAAAAAGAACCTGAGCGTTTTTAAGATCCAATCATTGGTTTTAAAACGACTAATTGGGTCTTGAAAACCCTCAGGATTTTTTCCTTATTTAGAAAAAAAAAAAAAGAAAAACTGCCTTTATATATTTTTTTTGCAGCATATATTTTGTCTGATGCTTATTTTAAGCGAATATTTAGGCGCGAACATTCTCTCGCCGGATATTTTTACATAAGATATTACGACGTACTCTCATAAAAAAAAAAAAATTCGCATAATTTTATCTTTTTTTTTGTCAATCTTAAACGTACAAAATCTTTTTTTCGTCAGATTGACAAAAAAAGATTTATAGATGTATGTGGACAGTAATGTTAATTTGGTGTTTGCTGTGTATACCCATCTCTAAAATTTCACGTGGGAGAAAACGAAACGGGCTGATACTCGGAGTTACGAAAAGTTTTAAAACATGCCCCTGAATAATAAGTGGCAGTAAGTAGCGGAGACTCGAGAATCTTCTGTGACATCATCGCGTTTCAAAATTTATTAAATCGTCTACTTTTAACAGAAAGATATCAGCCCACAGGAACTTTGTGTTAATTTCATACTAATTTTTCTGCCAATTTCTAATTTTACAGAAAAAAAAAACGTACATAAATAATTTGTTAAAAATGGTGTAGTTTCAATTTTACAAAAAAAAAAAAAAAAACTCATTAGTGCCCCTGTCTGCTTATCGAGTATCAGCAAACTGGTCTAGCGTGACCTTAACATTCATACACGTTAAACAAGCAGTCAAGTCTCTCGGAGAGTCGTGAAAAACGATTAAGTTTTGTTATAGAGCTGCGCAACTCTCTCTCTCTCTCTCTCTCTCACTCTCTCTGGTGTGAACCTGTACGGGGATGCGAAGAGATCGCGTGACCAGAGTGCGGCCGAGAGACTCCATAGCACCGTAATACTTTAACAGCTAAATCTACTCTGCATAGAAATTCGTTTTGTTTTGAGCTTGCTCATCGTCCTATCGCTTTTGACATTACTGCGTGTATATTACATTAGCCCGTGTATGAATATTATACAAGAGGGTTTGCCGAGCTATCGTGTATACGATAGCTCGGCAACCCCAGTGACCTTGGGATATGGTCCACTCTGCTGCTACATAACATACGATAGGGATCTCTGTCTCTCAGTAATCAAGAAATGTGGCAGCCTCTCAACGCCAAGGCATATAAAAAGAAATGAAATTAACTATGTTACCTTGCCTTATACAGTAAGAAGATTAATCTGAATGCTATTTACTGCATTCTGGCTGTATTACCCTGTCCACTTCAGAGGTCAACAGCTTTTTTCTCCGAACTCACGACGGTTTATACGATTATTTCTACTGTAATTTCTTTGATCCTTGAAATGTAATCTGGTTTCTCATTAGTTTAAAATTCTTTTTATTATTTATTTTTCATATTATTTCATGTTTTATCACATTTTTTTGTCTTTCGACAACGAATTCTGATGAATTAACAAAAATTAAAATTAACACATTTCTGATTGTAAGCTTTATGACAGGGTTTTAATAATTCTATTTTTTTTCTTCAAATTTATTGTATTTGTTCATTTATTATTTATATTTATATAATCTGACATTTTTCTTTTAGAACAAAAAATTAGTTAGAAATTTGATAAACTTTAGATTAATAAAACAGAATTTTCCATCAAATTTAATTGAAAAAATAATCGATCATGATTTTTCTTTTTGCGTCATTTTCAAACGATTCTATGTGTACAGATTTCTTTAAATTTTTGTCTTTAGTAGCGTGTTAACGATATTCTAAAAAAGAAACAAGTAAATAGAGTGATTTTGAAACAAATTTTTTCACTTTTGAAAAAAATATTTGTTACTTCAGTTCAGTCATCCAGACTTTTTTCGAGCTTCTAAAATAGTTTAATTATTTGTTGTAAATTCACCATTTTTTAGTCAGTGTTTTTTTCTTTTTTTACGAATTTTTAAATTTAATCTTAGTTCTTCGTTTAATGAAAAGTTGACAATTTGCTTCGATACGAATCTCCACCATTTAACAGTCGATCTCACAATGACGTGGACATTCAGCAAAACGCACGTGTAGCAAGACTTTCTATCGTCTACAGCAGTCTCTCGACTCGTGCGAAGAAAGCGGGGGAGGCTTCGGGTATGTAGCCGTCGGGTTTTTCACCGGCAACATTTGAGTCGACGCTTGTACGACACGTGTTGCCGTTTCCGAGGCTCTCGTCAATGACATGGGAGAGACGCAGAGGAAGAAGAGAGTGCGTATCTTGTAGAATATGCGTTTAGCTGTAACTGTTGTTCTTATTGCCGTTGGCTGGGTCGTGTTAGCGTAGTGGAATACAGCGAGCCGGAACGTGAGAAGAAAAGAGTCATCGCCTCGTCGGACCTCCCGGACTCTTTCCCGCCTTCTTCCATACGAGCTGTAATAACCACCAACCCCCAGAACCAGCATATTGTATATTCTGGATTTCCTCCGGAAAAACCCGTGGCACTCTCACTTATTTCCTAGGAATCACGCAACGACTTCTCGATCGAGGTATTCGTATTCTGCGATATTTTCGCAGAATACGAGAAAAAAAAAAAAAAAAAAAATACCACTAAACTTAAGTATGCAATCGATGAAACATTTTTTGTTAATTTAACATTTTTTTTTATTTAAAAAATTAGATTTTTTTAAAGCGATTTTTGAAAAAACAAAAAAATGTTAAATTTTGAAAAATCGTTTTGAAAAAAATCTAATTTCTTAAATAAAAGAAATGTTAAATTTAAAAAAATTAGATTTTTTTCAAAACGATTTTTCAAAATTTAACATTTTTTTTTTTTTTTTTTCAAAAATCGCTTTAAAAAATCTAATTTTTAATTTAATCTAATTTAATCTAATTTAACAAAACTTAATTTTTTAAATAAAAGAAATGTTAAATTTAAAAAAATTGAAAAAATGTTGAAAAAATTCTCTGAAGAACATATATGGGGCATTTCATGACAACTCGATCAAGCTCTGACGATGACATCTCAGATCGGCTCCGTAATTTTTTATACGTAACTACCTGTCGAAAAACACTAAATTTACTACTAAATTTTTTTTTTTATTTTTGTTATAGTTTTTAACTGAGATATGTTTTTTTGCAATTTTTAATAAACCTACGCTTTTAAAAATCTGAAAAAATTCTGAAAAATCTTATAAAATATGAGAAAATTTTTGAGCCCTACGCGAAGATGGATATTTCATAACTGCCGGAGATAAATTTGAACAATACAATAAAAGATTAGAATGCATTTTTGGGATAATAATGAACAAAAATGTTCCTTATAATATAGATTATGAAAATGGCGCTATGATGACTATATAAAAATAATATCAAAGGCATTCCATGACATCTGGATCAGCATCTGGCGATGATGTCTCCGATCGACACCGTAATTTTTTGTACGAAAGTACTTGTCGAAAAACACGTGCCAAATTTTTTTTAGATTTTTTAAACACATTTCACCTGAGATTTAATTTTTCGAAAGTTTTTTATCTCAGGTAAAAAGTGTTAAAAAAAATCTAAAAAAATTTGGTACGTGTTTTTGGACAAGTACTTCTGTATAAAAAATTGAGGTGCCGATCTGAGACGTCATCGCTAGATCTTAAATCGAAATGTGATGGAATGCCCCATATAGAAATGTTCAGGCAACAGTCTGCAGTGAAAATATTTTCATGCATCTAACGTTTTTCCATTTTCTTTTTGAAAAAAATTCGTAAAAAAAAATAGAAGCGAAATCCGAGGTCCACTTTGGGTCTAAGCTTAAAAATATTGATATCTGATCTACAGGACTTTTGAGATTTTTTTTTCATAATTTTAAATTCGTGCTAACAATATGTTGGTTTAAAAAAATCATAATTATATCAAATATTTTTTTTTTAAATCTGATAAAAATTCTTACTGTCTCTTAGAGTTGAAGCATTAATATAAAAAAAATGTGGATCAAATCCGAGAGATTGATGATATCCATACCGTATGGTATGGAATGCCCCATATATAAAAATTAACAAGATCGAGGTTGGCACTTGGGAATGTTTTCTTGTAAGAATATTACTTTTTATTGTATAAAGGGAAGAGGCAACAATGTAACGTTACTGTATTTGAATACAGAAGATAGAGAGAGGCAGATTGAGTGTAAAAGTGGTGTGGGGATATAAAGACACCTGCGGAGAGTACCACGAGAAAGTAATACAGCGGTCGAGAGAGGATCGCGAAGGAGTTAGCTCAGGCGGAATATTCGAATGAGCAGGACAATGCTTTATGCTAATTTTCTCGTTGTATAGCTATATCGTCGGTACTATTGTTTAATGCAGGGAGTAGCTTCGGTTGGGTGGGTGTCCGAAGGGTTTCTGGTGTCCTATCAGGGATACAAGATCACCAGAATTCAAACACGTGCGTTTCTGTTCTTCGCAGAAGATATTATTCTGGCGGACAATTCAATTCTTATGCCACATACGATTCTCCATTAGTTTAGCTGCATTCCGAAAGTAGATTTTGGTTGTCGTCCAACTAAATCATATTCAGCAACCAACCAGTTGTGAATTAATTTGTTTGACGGGCATTTACGAGGATTTTTTGAGGTTGTAAATGGTCAAACACGACATTTTTTTATCTTCACTTAAATGCATGTATTATTAAAAGCAAAGAGGAAGGAAGAATAGTTTGTGCATTTCAATCGGGGAGAAATTATGAATTGGTCAGAAAAAAATCAATCCTCAAGTTGATCTCTGTGACTCAGTTGTATAAATACTATTTTCGTGATCATTAAATAAATGTTTGAAATGGTTTTGAGTACCGATCAATTTAGAGCTCCATTAATGATTTCCTCGCATCAGCACTATAAGTCTGCATTTCAGTCAGAGAGATTGATTTGGTCAGGGAAAAATTAAACACTTTTTTTTTCATTGTTTTCAATGGCCACCATGTTAACAAAAAAAAAGGTAGATAAAGAACTGTTCACCCTTTGAATATATTCATTTTGAGGACAGGAGGAATCCAGAATTTTCTCAGATTAAAAAAAAAATATTTAGAAGGTGCCCACAGCCATTTAAGGGTGGGAGGGGTTAACGACTTTTTTAGTTATATAAATTATCACTGAAAAAAATCGGTAATTTTTTTTTAAATGCATTTTTATGTTTACAAAAGGATCCCAAAGAATCGAGATTGAAATCGAAAAAATTAAGGGGCTCCAATAATGTAAATTGGTCAAAAAAATGTAATTTAAAAAACCGGCTCGATTGTTGAGAGTGACAAAAGTTAAGTGGATACTAATTATCAGCAAAAAAATATTTAAATACCTGTAAGTTATTCGACTTTAAAAATATCGATATCACGAAAAATCATATATTACGAAAGTTGTTTTTCGTCGGTTATTCATTTCCAAACACTTTTTTCCAACAACTTTCATAATATGATTGATTGCGATATCGATATTTGTAAAGCCGAAGAACTCTTAGGTTTTTAAATATTTTTTGCTGAAAATTGGTATCCATTTAAGTTTTGTAGCTCCCAACAATCAAGTGTGCCAGTTTTTTAAATCAAATTATTCTGATTGATTTGGAAAATTGGGAACCCCATTAATTTTTGAAATTTCGATTTCGACTGTATGGCATCCTTTTTTAAACACAAAAATGCACATAAAAAAAATACCAATGTTTTCCAGTAGTAATTTCATATATCTAGAAAAGTCGCCGAACACCTGCCCTTATAATTCCGTGGACATGGATAAATTCTAAATATAAATTCATAAATCTGAAAAAATTCTGAGGTGCTTTTTTTAAGGGGTGCCAGGGATGAATATTTTTTTGAGTACCACCCTAATATTCGTCACGAGCCATATTTTGCTCTAAAAAATCATTGATAATTTGATAATTCATTGAAACCTATTCTCAGAGATTATAAAAGGATTAAAAAAAAGCTATCCCGAAAACAATTGATACGTCCCATATTAACGAATCAGTAATCCTTTCAGTAAGCCAGGGATAAATATTTTTTTGAGTACCACCCTAATATTCGTCACGAGCCATATTTTGCTCTAAAAAATCATTGATAATTTGATAATTCATTGAAACCTATTCTCAGAGATAATAAAAGGATTTTAAAAAAGGCTATCCCGAAAACAATTGATACGTCCCATATTAACGAATCAGTAATCCTTTCTGTAGTACCCTAAAGTTCCCAACATTATTCCAGGCATCGGCATACCGAGAGACATTGTACATATGGCTACTGTATATCCCACGCACAAATATATACACACAGAGACGTCGAGAGTCACGAGCATTAGACAATCCGGCTGTACCGAGAGCGTTGTAGCTTATAGCAAATAGCTCCAGGCTAGCGTTGTATACCACGGAGAGTTGGGTTATTTTCGCTTCCGGAGAGGAACTGTTATTTCTGTGCTCATCCAAGGGTTCATACACCCCGTTCGCTTATATGTCATACGTTTCATTCCACATACCTCAAGCAAAGCTTATATATATATATATCTATATACATATTCCATCTACAATTTTCCCTGTACCGCCATGTACATTCATGGGCCGCTATTATAACGCATCTATAATAGAATTCTACGGCAGTGTGTCTCACATATAGGCGAGAGGACTCGGTCGTTACATCTGGTAGTCTCATTTCGTCACATCCATACCATCAGCCACCACCGAAACCATTTGTATATACAGCTATATATGATGCATGCAGTTCTTCGCTCGGAAATACGTGAGGAAATGGTATCCAGACGTCGGTTTTACAGTTTAGGACCGCGTCGAACTTGGCTCTGCCACGTCTTGCAGCATCCTTTTTTGCCCCTTTTTTTTTTTTTTTTTTTTTCAAGGATAAGACTGATGCCATCATCTCCAAAGACCCTGAGGGGCTCTACGCGGTTCGATGCCTCCTATCTTCTGATATGTGAGGTCGCAACGCGGAAATAAACCTACCCTCTAAGCATCACTAGCAGGAAACACGAGTGTTTTCTCTTGCCGGTGTAAGTAGGCGGGCTTACGTTCACTCACAGGATCTACTACGACCCTCAACGTGTCTATAGACCATATGTTATGTATAAGAATATAGGAGGTTCCAGGTTAAATTTACAGGGTTGTAATCGTCAGGCAGAATATCCATTTTGCCAATAGTGCTGATTATACTCCATCAACTGGTATGCGTACAATTAGGAAATTATTATTTTGAGGAAACAATGAATTTACTTGGCTATAGGTCGGCCTGTTCCACTGTGGAATAGGAGAATTAAAGAATTGGTGGTTTGAGCTTGAACCTCGATTTTTATATTCGACAATTGTTGACTTTTTTTTTTTTTTGTAAAGGTAGTTGAGAGACAAAAAAAAATTGTACGTAGAACACTAGAAAAACTATTCAACATCATTGAATATTCATCATTTCAAGAAAATCGGTCGAGGCGTTTTCGAGATTTTACTGGCACTCACAAATCAAAAATTAGTTTCTCAGTTATGTGACATTTTTAGGTATGACTATTTAATAGATACCCAACTTTTAATTTCGAATCCTTAATATCTTTGCTAAAAGCTGCGTTTACTAGTTCTTTCTGAAGTTTGTATTTATTTCGGTAATGATTCAAAATTTAAATTCACCCAATTTTCTTTAAATAATTTATTTTAAAAAATACATGAATTTGTTTCATAGACTTAAAGACCGCAAAAAAAATCCAAATTCTAAATAAATATTAAAAAGAATTAAGAAATTCATAATTTTCTAAGTGTCCTACTTTCAGTGATAGATATTGAAAGTTTGAAATTCTCAAAATAGAAATACATGAAAATAACACATAACCGAAGAGTTAATTTCCAATCGATATTTTTAGCCTCCATCTGGTGTTAATTCACATTGACGCGCAAACGCAGCTTTTGGTAACGTTCTTGTTCTGAATATTTCTTTTTGTAGCCTACTAGCAAAAAAATATTCGGCGTCTACAAAATTAACAATTTTATTATTAACATTTCTTTAAATTTATAAATCAACGTCAAGTGTTTTTTTTACTTACACCTAGTTACAAATTACAAAAGAAAAAATAAAAGTATTGAAAATAAAGACAAGGTTCATATCCTATCGATTTGGTATGAAATGACCCATATATGTACTGTAAAGACATCTCGTTCGGGTGTCTCTGGCATGAGTTATGGCGTTGCAAAGGAATAACCAGCGTGTTTGCCGGTGCAGAGGCGTTTTGAGAGCTCGTACGCGAGGGTTTTCCAAAGGGCTCGTGTTTCGAGTTCACCTCGAAAGAGGATCAAACGGGAAAGAGCATCGTCTCGTCTCTGTGGATCCCGGCACTATTTTCACGCAAACAACCAGAACGACCGTCAGTCCAACTTGCGAGACGACAGCGCGCATGTGTTTTAGATCTGGGTGATCCTCGGGTCACACGAGATTTTCGCGCGAGTAGCTGTACAAGGACGTCCTCAGGCAGGAGTTTTTGCTTCCGGTACAACCCTTGTGACTACACGCTCTGTTACTCTGCTCTCTAAACTCGACCCTATTTTTTTTTTTCTCGGTTTTACGAGGCTCCTCGAAATTTCCACACTAACCCCCGTTGACCCACTGACAACTACGCTAGTTCGAGATTATAGAGATACTCAACCGGATGCATGCGATATCGAGGATGGAACCCTCGATTTTACGAGGCCACCTTCCAGTTTATACACGAGACTCCACAGCTTTAAATTATTTTCTTAAATTTGATATTTTGTTGTTGTTATATTTTTACGGTAGAGTAAAAAAGAAGCTTGTATGTGAAGTTTGTTTGAGAAGCTCCAAACATTTTTCAGGCAAATCTATTGTTATTATACTTTTCATTTTTTTACTTCTAAAATTTTTCTTTTTAGAACCATAAAAAGTGCGTATTTAAAATGTGTCTACATATTATAATAATATTTATACAAAATTTGGAAAAAAAAACGCTTTATTTAGTATCGCGATAAATGAGACGAAATTTTTGGTGATTTTTTTTAAATATTTTTTTTTACTGATAAAAATAAATAAGACATTCATTTCTTCTCATTTGTAAGACCTAGAAAACAAATTACTTTTTATCTGTACTTGATTTAATCGTTGTTTTACTGTTTTTAGGAAAGACACATTTTTTGTATAAATGTGTTTTATTTATTTTTACCTATAAAAAAAAAAATCACAAAATTTCGCCTCATTTGTCGCGAGAATAAATAAGGCGATTTATTTATTTATCTCTCATTAAATTTCGACAAATAATGATAATAATATGTAGGCATATTTTTAACTCGTATATGAAAATATGAGGAGGAAGGGTTAATAAACAATTGTAACAAAGAAGATATAGAAAAATAAAAAAACATAAAAAAAAAAGTGTATTGACAAAAAATTAAATTCCTATAAATTGTGATGCGATAATTTGTTACCAAACCAAAAATAAGCCACGGTTTTTGTCGTCAAACCGGTGAAGCCGCCACCTTGAAAATATAAACCGACATAACTTCAATATTGACGAATAAAAATGTTGAGATTCTTAATTTTACAATAAATAGAAGTATAAAAATAATGTCCATCAAAAATATAAGAATGAAGGATTAGTAAACGGTCGCTTAAAGATCGATATAGAAAATTGACGAGAGAATTTGTCGACGTGTGTCGAAGACGTGGAATAATGCCGTCACGTAGTTTACGCTGCCTCTCGTCCCGGAGTCAGAGAAAAAGGAAGAGGAAATGAGCGTGTCGTGAATGTCTTGATCGTCGGGGATGGAGAAAGAACTTGCGCTCCTCGCACGTCTAAATATTATGCCATAATGTGAGTTCTTGTATACAATGACGTAAGATCACGTTTTTGCTTGCGAAGAGGCAACACACGTAGGCTTTGAGATGTCATGGCTCCAGATAGACCAACGCTCGTATTCCTACGGCGAAAGAACTAACATTCACTCATATATTAAGCTATTTTTGAATTAGAAATGAAATTCGAGACTTGTGCTAACTACAGTTTAAACATTAAACGTGGAGGCCGTTTCATCCTAGACGTGCTGTGTAGCAGATATATTCTCGAGTGGAATGGCGCCGAGTAATTTTGCAAATTTAAAAATTTGCAAAAATTCTTTTTTTAATTTTCAAAATTTTGGTTTTTTTTTCTCTGCCATAAATTTTGTTTTTGTCGTCAATTTGATAAATAATGTGAAGGAGACTGAAAAATCATCGATTAGAAATTAATTTCTCCATTATTTGTGACTTTTGTACACAAAAATAATCTTTGGCTCAGAAAAAAAATCCCAAAACTTGAAAATTGGGAAAAGGCATAATCATTAAAATGTATTTTCATAGTATAAACATAATGTGGTACACTTTTCTGCATAAACCGAGTGAAAAATGTCGTAGTATGAAAAAGTCACTGATATATTCAAGTATTTTTGAATTAGAAATGAGTATTAGAATTTCGCAAATTTTTAAATTTGCAAAATTCGTTTTTTTTTTAATTTTCAAAATTTTGGCTTCTTTTTTCTCTGCCAAAAATTTTGTTTTTGTCGTCAATTTGATAAATAATGTGAAGGAGACTGAAAAATCATTGATTAGAAATTAATTTCTCCATTATTTGTGACCTTTGTACACAAAAATAATCTTTGGTTCAGAAAAAAAATCCCAAAACTAGAAAATTGTGAAAAGGCATAATCATCAAAATGTATTTTCATATGAATGTATTTTTTAGTATGAAAAACGCATTTGATTGATATATTAGATCTATTGTAATTGCATCTATAATTATATTTTTATGCCACTGTTTCCACCGATAGAGCAATAAAGATGGATCCTTAAAGCCGTCTTTTGATGGTTTTACTGCAGAAATTGCAAAGACGTAAAATTCTCGGAGAAAAAGTGCCTGAAAAAAAAAAATAAAATACATCTTCTATGAAGAGAAGATCGATATCATATAGAGAATACTTACAGGTACCGGGATGTAGTTTAACCAGCATAGAATCGCGTACTCGTCTCGTTGCCAGTTAAACTGCGAGATAAACGGTGCGGAGGGATGAGAACGATCCACGTCTCTTCGCCGTTGGATTGTTTGATTACGGTAATTACGAGGCTCGCGCGAGCAAATGCGCCGCACGTACACCCTTTCCCTCTCTTTTTCCCGCGTCGTTCGCTCGATTGACCAGTGAAACCAGCCGCGGGACTTGAGTGAACGGATCTGAAAGGAAACCTTAGGGATGTCGAATGAAGGGCCTGTAATACATAATACGAGCTTCGTCGACTCTCGCAACACGGCAAAGCACATATATATATATATATAGTATATGAGGCATTTCGCACAAAGTGGGCCAACCCTGTATTGAGATGTCGCAAAAGAAGTTCAAATTATTTTTTATAGCAGTATAGAGTGTCTGAAATATGTACAAATTATTTCAGATTTTTTGGCTTTATATTTTATTCAGAATTTAATAACGTTTTTTTATTTTTATTTTTTTAATTCGCTGCGTATAAAAAACCTGTCTATTGTACAAACAAGATCTTTCAACATAAAATGTAGGTCTCTGAATGTAGTTTTTACTGAAAATATTTCATAGCTGCGCAGAAAAAATGACGTACGTTTTTGAGAGGAATAAAGTGAACATTTTTTCCTTGCTGTTGAGAGGGACGATTTTGATTTTGCTCTTAATTTGACAAAATTTTCCATATTATCTATACAAACTACAAAACAAAAATTGGATGAGAATTCATACCTCGAATTGAAGAAATACTAAAATCAAAAAATCGATATTTCATTTTGGATGATAGGATTAAAAAAACTAAAATAATTTGTACATGTTCTAGATATTCTACTCCACTCAAACAAATTATAATTTTTTTTCTTTTTTTTTTTTTTTGCGATATTTCTCAAGAGGGGTGGTCGACTTTGTGCGGAATGCCTCATATGGCTCTCAATCCCTTCGCCATGAGTGCCCTCAGACTCTGCTACGGACCGCAGACTGCTGCTCCGGCACACACGTCGCTTCATTTCTTCTTCGTATTCGTTTCCTTCTCGTGTTGCTCGATCCCGCTTCTGCCGCGCTGCCTGCTTGGTCCTCGTTAGATCGCGGCACGCCGATAAAATATCGCGACGAGGTGGGTTTATTGCGGCTAGAGGTATTTCTGCGTGCTGCGAAGCCTCGCACGCCCCTCTCTCCTTCCCTCTTCGACGCATTAAAAAAAAAAAAAAAAAGGTCGAAGGTAATTCCCTGCAGGATGCAACGCGCGCGCAAGCAGAAACGATCCTCGTTTCTCATCGTCCTTGCGCGTTCTTGGCTGACCGGGGCTTTTAGGGTCACGGACAACTTGAATTAATCGTCGAACGAGCCACTATAAAATTCAAGACGTAAGTGGGACACTGAGTCAGATTTTTAAAAATGCTGGAATGCTACTTTCCAGTCTCAAGAAAGAGAATATTCGTAAGTCTGCCATTAAATTCTCAAACGAAAAAAAAAAAAAAAAAAAAATCCTTGCCATATCACCACTCTCAGAGATTGTAATCATGTATGTAATCTATATCTTAGTAAGATGTGTAGGAAAATGAAACTTTCCTACACATCTTACAAAATATAGGTTGGGCCTCTATATTTAGGACAATTTACAAAATAATTGGGACCCCCGTTCAAATTTTACGACACTTTGAATTTTTCATTAAAAAAGTGGACTAACATCAAACAACTTTCGCTACCAAATTTGGTGAGAATCGGTCAACAGATGAAGATTTGGCAAGGATTTTTTTTATTTACCGAAAAATCGTTAAAAAATGTATGATTTAGAATTTGATGAGGATTACTTGAAAAATCCAGTTTATACGACATTTTGAAATCTTCAAAAAAAAAGTGCATTTGCGTTGCACTGCTGGTTTATTATTTCGAGGAGTGAAGAAGTTATTCAATGATCAGTAAATGAGCAAGGACTATGAACGGATTAGTCTTTGGAACGCTTTTAGAAAAAAAAATACTCGGTTTGCTTTCTCACAAAGGAATTTTTGTTGATATTTATAATTTACAAAAATGTCCTCTATGAAGAAGGCAAACACAAACCAATGTACTTAGTCGAGCAATGCTCTATGGCCAATCTTGAACAATGAAGAAGCAAAATCCAAATTCATTTGCACCCCTTTTTTCTTATTTAGGCAGTTTAGAAAGTTTTACCATTCTCACAAAGCATACTTTTGGAAGACATATATCATCCACTTTACAACAGGATAATTATATAAAAGTCCCTTATAAATTTTGTCGCCGTTATAAGAATTCGAAAAAATGATTATACGTAGTCGGATTAAAATTTATCCAATTTAGCCCCGGTCTCCAATGTAATTCGTTTCGCGGAGAGCGCTTCAGCCTCGAACCCCTCGCACTCACAGAAGTACATACTCGGAACCTCGCGCTGATTGAACTTTCGCGTGCCCGACTACATATTATATGGTTCTTTGATGTGGTAGGTACACCTATACAACTACCGTGCGTAAATCTGTTTTAACGGTTTTACCGGCGCGTCAAAGACTGCGAGAACCACTGAAGGACTTCGATAGCCATCCAACTTACGGCCACCAGAGGCACAGGAAATCGAAAGACTCCTGCCGGTCGGTGGATCAGCCACGGTTTCGCGTGGAGAATGAATTTTGTCGAGGCAAAAAAAAACATTATCGATTTCGGTAGCCTTGCTGCTAGTATTTTTATCTCCGCTTCTCGATCTCGCTGCATCCGAAGCCTTCTTGTACAAATTCCGAATATATTTTTGGCTTTGAAAATTGCATGGCCCACGGACTCGCAATTTGCCGTGTACATTATAAATCAATCGAAGAGTCATTGGTGGGGTCTTCGTTTTGTAGAGATGCGCTGCTTGTCTGAAAGAATGAGAGTATTAGTGTGTTAGCAAAAGAAGACATAAATTATGTATGTTCAGGCAGTTTTAAAGGCTGCCTGATAGACATTTGAAAAAACAAAGATTAGGACAAAGAAATGTAGCAGATTAAGTGGAATATACTATATGTGTTAGGGTGGTCAATTTTGTAGCTTTATTTATTTTTATTTTAATGAATTACTTGAAAATATAGTGCGAAATAGCTTTTAAAAAATCGAATAAAAATATTTCACTTTGCTTACTATTTATGCTTTTATAGATATTTTTAATGAAAATACATGAGGAGCAATAAAAGTTTCATTATTTAAAGCTTGTTCTATAATGATTTTTCTAACATAGCTGGAATATGCAATAGAAAATCTGAAAAAATTCCTACGTTTTTTCTTGAACGAAACGAATATCCTAAAGAAATGTGAGGACGTTTTGTTGACATGAAAAATTGAGGTGGCCGACTTGACGTGTTTCGCCTCACATATTATCCACAATATTTGTTTCTCATAGTTTGTACCATAAAATAACGATACAAGTGGAACACATTTAAAAAAAAGAATGAATTTTGTAAATATCAATCATAGGCAAATTATTGTAACTGCATACATCGTAAGCATTGTTCGTTGTTTGTGTTCTTATATTTTTGTAGAGTGAATAATGAAGAAAAGAAATAAAAATTGAAGATATGATGTATAGGCCAAGGAAGTAGCAATTTTTTTTTTCAGTAATAAAACAATTCCGCCCCAGAGCGATTTTTTCTCTAATTAGCCAATAAAGCCACTTTTTTTTTCTAAACCTCTTTCTTTCAGTAATTCCAACACTTGTTATTTCGCTCTCAATTTTGCATAACCTACAGTGTGTATGTACAGAGCAAATAAAAAAAATTCGCAAAATAAACGAAACATATTTAGAGGGGTAAAAAGAACTTTTTCAAAAGTTAGTGACTCGACTTACGGACGATGCCTCATATTTACTTTCTTAAAAATCTAGCCACGAAAGAAGTAAGGCATTCCTCGAGGAATATCAGCAATTTTTTCCTAACACACACACACCCCTTAATTTGTTTTTATTTCCCACCGCCATTACATCCCATTAAAAAGTCAATGTAGAGCATTTATTTTTATTTTCTTCTCCACTCCTTTGACTTCAGAACTTTGACGCCTAATTAAGAACGGAATGGCTGTTACAGCCCAGTTGCGGACCAAATTTGAGGAAGATACATTAAAAATTACAACAATATCGAGCTAACAAGGAAATGTGTCCACACACACATACACACATTTCTGAGTGTTCTGATATGAAAATCTAAAAAAAAAAAAAAAGAAAAAAATGTTCACGAAAACCAAGCTTCCCCAACTCGAAAGCAAAAAGCGTTCAAAAATTCTCCGCGTCCCATTAGTCATTAAATGGGAATACACGGCGGTTATACATATATATACCCGAGTAGGTTAGTCGGTTGAAAATCCCCAGCAGCTGAGTATCAATGCGGCATGCGCGTTCCCGCCACAGAAGCCACAGTAGTTCCGCGGACCTGTTGCATCGTTGGTTGCCCGGTGTGTATGTTGTTTTTTTTTTTCTCTGTCTTTCCTCTTCGTTCATTCTCGTCCCATCGATCCTCGTCCACTCATCCGTCGTCTCGCACGTATCATACTTTCTCTCTCTCTTTCGCGCATTCGTTTTCGTGCGCCCTAATGTTTTCTCCTTCTCAGTTCTTCGTATCTTCGTTTTGCCACAACATTAGAGTATTATAACAGAAGAGTCGGGGGGCGCGTCTGCGTTGCTTTCTCTACTATGTTGCTGTTATTATCGTCCGGTCTCTGTCGTTTACTTCGTCACTGTCGAGCACGTTGCCTCTGTCGCGTTCACGCGGGACAAACAGAGAGAATGATACGGTTTACGTTTCATCTCCTTTTCACATATTTCACTGTGCATAAAGCTGTTTCTCTTTAGTCTCTCGCTCGTTCGTTCACAAGTCGTCGTTCTCTTCTCGTTGGCTCTCTTTTAAGCCTTCTCACAGGAGAGTTCTCATCATCTCGTCTCTTTTTCTCTACTCCCAACGACGATAGATCGCCCTTCGTTACTACGAGTCGGTTTGTGCGACCCATTCGCTCGCATGTTATCCCGGTGCCTCGAAGGCCTCAAACGTTGCACTCTCTGTTGCTCTTTCCTTCGCCCGAGTGCTTTTATATATATATATATATGTATATATATGTATATATATATATACGTGTAAAACAGGCCGGCTTTGTCTTCTTTCTCCTTCACTCTAGTCTTCGTACTTTCTCGTTGTAGAGAGGCGCTTCGCGGCTTTTTCCTTCTTTCTTACACCCGCTGTAAGTTTAACCGGCGAATGCGCTTTTTCTCACGATCCCACAAAGCGAGCTTCTCTCGCTCGGTGACGTCGCAAAACGATTCTCTCTTTCTTCCTTCTACGTCGGGCATCACGCTAACACCAAGCTAGAACTGTGCTGTATATAATATATACCCATTCCACTTAACCACTCTGTTATTTCACCCTATCGCTCGTTCCTCTTTCAACGCTCTTCGCGACCTATCCGTTGCAGAGGGCAACTTTCCTCGTGCCTTTATCTAGCTCCTCTGCTCTCTCTCCCTCTCTCTCTCTCTCTTTCTCGTTCTGCCGCCACTCTAGTACTCTCTATCTCTCTTTTTTCTCTTTATACTCGAGAGCTCTTCTGTGTACTCTGTGTACATTCTCTGCCGTACACCTCTTCCACTTTTCATGCTACGAGAACTGCTCCACCACCTACTGATCTCTTGTTCCGTACCGCGAATAACTAGAAGAGCGCGGACACGCGCGTTACCGCACTTTCACGCCCTTAATGGATTAAATTGCTATTGGTTCTAAGTTCATTTGATATCTAGTGCTTCATTTAATTAACGCTGATTTTTGTTTTAATTTAACATTCAAAGTCCGTTCTTAATTAGGTGTTAAAGTTCTGAATTCAAATGAGGAGTGTAGAAGAAAATGAAAATAAATGCTCTACATTGATTTTTAAAGGGATTTAATGGTGGTGGGAAATAAAAACAAATTAAAGGGTGTGTGTGTGTGTGTTAGGAAAAAATTGCTGATATTCTTTGAGGAATGACTCACTTCTTTCGTGGCTAGATTTTTAAGAAATATAATACGAGGCATCGTCCGTTAGTCGAGTCACTAACTTTTGGAAAAGCTCTTTTTACCCCTCTAAATATGCTTTGTTCACTTTGCGAATTTTTTTTATTTGCTCTGTACATACCACTGTAGGTTGTGCACAATTGAGAGCGAAATAACAAGTGTTGGAATTACTGAAAGAAAGAGGTTTAGAAAAAAAGTGGCTTTATTGACTAATTAGAGAAAAAATCACTCTGGGGCGGAATTGTTTAATTACTGAAAAAAAAATTGCTACTTCCTTGGCCTATTCATCACATCTTCAATTTTTATTTCTTTTCTTCATTATTCACTCTACAAAAATATAAGAACTCAAACAACGAACGATGCTTACGATGTATGCAGTTACAATAATTTGCCTATGATTGATATTTACAAAATTCATATTTTTTTTTTAAATGTGTTTCACTTGTATCGTTATTTTATGGTACAAACTATGAGAAACAAATATTGTGGATAATATATGGGGCGAAACACGTCAAGTCCGCAACCTCAATTTTTCATGTCAACAAAACGTCCTCACATTTCTTTAGGATATTCGTTTCGTTCAAGAAAAAATGTAGGAATTTTTTCACATTTTTTTAATTGCATATTCCAGCCAAAATCGCTGAAAATCATCATTGTTTATTTTTTAACGCCAATACTACAGCTCGCAAAAAAATTGCCGCCCATCTCACCAATTTTTTCTAAGATTCCAAGATATTTCAAAGAACAAAATGTGAAAATTTCAGCTAAATCGGAAGTGACGTTTAGGAGGGAAAAAAGTGGCAACTTTGTTTAATTGAAAAATAGCATAAAATAAAATCGGAGAATTTGACAAAAAATCTTGTTGGAAAGTACGTTGAAAATCCAAAATTTCATGTTGTTATGATTTTTTTGTGCGACCCGTAGTATTGGCATTAAAAAATAAACAATGATTATTATCAAAAAAATGTTAATACCTGGAATACGCACTAAAAAATCTGAAAAAATTCCGACGTTTTTTCTTCAGCCATACCAACATTCTCAATAAATTCGAGGACGTTTTGTTGACATGAAAAATTGGCCGACATAACGTGTTTTG
This sequence comes from Perithous albicinctus, assembly GCA_964016905.1. Classification (NCBI taxonomy): domain Eukaryota; kingdom Metazoa; phylum Arthropoda; class Insecta; order Hymenoptera; family Ichneumonidae; genus Perithous; species Perithous albicinctus. Next base: position 16,329,383 of record OZ024694.1, read on the forward strand.
CCTCATATGTAAGAACATCAACAACATTCGGTGAAAGCTTACTTCTAAAATGGAGGGTAAAAAGAATTAAAAAAAAAAAACAAAAAATATAAACACTGCCAAAAATTCAGTATATTTTTCCACGCCTTTTCTAGCATAAAATCCCTCAAGCGAGTTTCTATTTCCATTAGTAAAAGCTCATTTTCTTTGTTCGAAGATTCCCCGCAGAGTTACGAGTGAATTTTCAATAACTCGCATGACTAAAACATGCTCGTAAGCTTTGCAAAGAGGATTATCAGAAAATTCAATATCCTCACTGTTTTATTTACAACCGATCAGTCTCGTTCCTAAGAACTTCATTCAAATAGCTTATGGTGCTTCAACATTCACAGGCAATATATCCGAGATCTGAGGGTCGTATCAGCCCCGAATAGAGACTCAGCACTCAATATCAGGACGTATATATACCACCGTAATTGTAATATATATGTGTAGGTATACTGTAATGTCTGGTGAGGTATATTAGCTGTCGACGGGGAGAATCTGGGACAGTGGGACCTGTTCCCGGCTACCACAGGAATGTCAAAGATCCCATTGTATCAAGGTAAAGCTGACGGTGGTAGTCGTGACATACGATATATCAGACGACCGCGGTGAAGCTGACGTTCTCGGTAATGTTTCAGGTACTGAATCTTCGGAAGAAATTGCAGGGTGTCAGGCAGCTTCATCGTGCGAGGGATGTTTTAAGGTGTACACGGCAGCTATATAAGCTCTGTGACGCGTTCCGCATCGGTTATTCAGGATTTTCGGTCCGCACCAAGCGAGGTGAACGACGAGAGACGTGTTGCAAGGAGAGAGGGAGAGGGAGAGAGAGAGAGAGAGAGAGAGAGAGAGAGAGAGAGAGAGAGAGAGAGAGAGAGAGAGAGAGAGAGAGAGAGAGAAAGAAAGAAAGAAGAGTATAACAGGAGCAGCCGGTGCAGCAGCCGGGAGAACACGCTGCATCGTGCTTCGAGTGAATAAACTCGCTCCTCCCTTTCTCACCTCCTCACCTAACACGCGCCTCTTCGTATGTGCATATGAAAAGAGTGTTGCGCGTGCTACTCGCTCGTGGCCAGCACCATCGGACATTCCTCGGATACCTGTTTCATGGATAGTTAGTAGTTAGGCCAGACCTGGCAGCACCTTTTTTTTTTTCGATCCGTTAATTTTTTTTTTAATTTAGATACGCTGTCCATTATTTAGACTAATGAGTGTCTACGTGCATCATTCAAGAATGTGCATCATTCAAGAATGTGCATATAATTATTTAATATCAAAAATGATTTCTTAGCAAGAAAAATCATGTACCCTAATACCGCGTATTAGGCATTCCATATCTGTTCAGTCACCCAAAAAAAGAAGTCTAAAATCGGAGTGATGCGATCCTTGGTATTGAATTAAAGTCTTTCAGATTTTAGAGCAATTCGCATTTTCACTATTTTTTTGGAAAATATTTCAACTCGAGAATTGTTTCAAGTAACTGATATAAAATTTTGTATAATATTTAAATAGAATGTGTCTATATTTGATACTAAATTTAGTATGAATTCAACATGAAGTCCAGATTTTCAGGAATTGAAAATTTTTCAATTTTTGTTCAACAATTTTTCAACCGTTTAAATAAATTACCTGACGATTTGCATGGCAATCTAATAGCATCATCGAATTTTGAATATCGCTTAAAAAGATTGCTTTTTGTAAAAGTATATCCTCAAATTAAAATTTCATGACCAACAAATGCAAAATTTATTGTTAACGATCTATTCGTGCTCTGATTGGTCGCCGGTTCATGCAATGAAATTGTTTTACTTATCTCAAATGTCAACTCTGACATAAGGAGAAACCTTAGTATGATAAATAAATGGTAGCGCTTTACAAATTATTGGATTTCTGTCCCAATCTATCATCTGGTCACAAATCAATTGATGTGTTATTTGAATATTAAAAAAAAAAAAGATTCCTCATTTCTTTTGCCTCATTTTTTTCGCCTGCATCCACAAAGAGGAAGCAAAAATTAATTTAAATCTTAATTAACCAAAGCAATTTCTTGTCACATGGTTCTCTGTATCATAAAGTAGCCATCAGGTATCTCCTACTCTTGAGAACTTAAGTCTCGAAATCTCGCATCCTCCCTGTTTGATGTATCGCCCTCTTGGTAATTCGATGCGGATTAACTGTAACGTTGAAACCCTTCGCTATAATATATCGGGCACAATGATATAGCGTTTCGCTTATCGTTAACCAGGATCGAGATCGCTTGTTTTAGTGGACAAAATTTAATTTGTATTTCAATATTATTTCTGTCCTTAGATTTCGCAATTTATAGATACAATATTTACATTTGTCAGAGGAATTTTACATGGATTTTTATATGGATCATGTGAGTAAATGTTCGCCTCTCCAATATGGCTGTTGTTGTGTGCGTTTTTGGAATTTATTATACAGAGACTACATGGATTTTTTTTTCAGACTTTTCTAGGCCTGGTTCTGTTTTTATACATAAAATTATTGGATTTAAAATGAAGTCATTTTCAATAATTCTTTGGTTGATATTAAAAACTCCAAATATTTTATTAAAAATGTATTCCTACGTGGCATGGTTTCAGCTTTTGAAATTTTTTTTAAATAAATAAAAATTCCAGAAGACCGTAAAAAAATGTTGAATTTTAAATTTAAATACGTTGCCATACTCCGACGTAGAAAATAATATTTTCCCGAAAATCTGGGACTTTTTAACTTGGGAATATATTTTCATAAAAAATATTCCGAGGTTTTAACATCAGCTATCAAATTATGAAAAGCTTTTTTTTTAACAATTGAATTGCCGCCCAAAAAGTGGAACTGAATGTAGAAAAAGTCTGAAAAAAATGATGCAAGTAAATAAAAATGAATAAATATTTGGTAATGTGACTATAAAAATGACAATAATGACAATAATTATTCTGAAGCTATTATCATACCAAATTACTCGAAATTTATTTCTTTGAAATAATAATTGATAATTGTTAATTGCGATATAAATAATACATTTTTTTCCTGACAACCATTTCTCGCATATACTTCATTTTTTCACTATATTGCTATTTAGAGTATTAAAAAAAAACATATAAGTTGAAATGTAGATTTGAATCAACAACGAAATAATTCGTCTTCAGATAGTAAACTCCCATTCCCCAAATTCCGCAGACGTGATAATTTGTACGGTACAAATTATTCTGCAACAGTTTATAAATAACCTCGAGAAAAAGTGTGTATCCAAATATGATACATACAGTCAATTCCAGGCCTGACCAACAGGGTCATAACCATCGTGTTTTTATCTTGTTTTTAGGCAATTGATAATATTTAAATATTTTTTTTTTGTAATTCACTAATATTTAAAAAAAATCTAAGTCATTGATATGTTTGAAATTCGTACAGTAAATTCTTTATTGTAAAACAAAGTTAGAATCGATTACTGTTAAGATGGGCATAAAGCACTAAGTTTTAAATAGTCTTAATAAATTAATATTGGCCATTGTTCAGATTATCATTATTATTCAATTAGGGCTTTTCTCAACGAACAAGTTGATGAAAAATTTATATTAATATATCTAAAAAGCAGCAGCAACTTAGTAATAAAAAAAGTTACAACGGAGACGATTTTGTTGATTTCGCCTGGAGTGCCTTATACATATATAAGTAAAAGACGAGAGATAGCTGACAAATTGCAAAAAAATGCGCCATCCTATTCTCTGGTTACGCCAGAGAGCAAGGCTTGCCCGACACTTTTTTAGTCACTTTTTTTTGTGTGGCTGAACTGATATGGAATATGCCTCATGTATGTATATATATATATATATAAAAACGTGACTAAAAATCTGATGATATAATTTCAACAGACAAATAAAAAAAAATTTGGATGAACTTTTGATATATTTATTATATAATTTATTTTCACTTAAACATTTATATCTCGAAAGCGGTTTGTGTCATTTACAATTTAAAAAAAATGAAAATATGCGTTTTTTATGGCCAATAAGAAGAACATGTGTTCAAAGTGAAAATCATCAGATATTCGAACCGACTTATTTTATTTAAATTATGTTAGCGAAAAAAAAAATGTTGCGTCGAACTTATTTCATGGGATTCGAATTTGATGGAAAATGGAAAGCCATTTTCATTGTTCTCCTGTAAAGAAAAAAAAATCGACCAATTTCGAAGCCCATGAAATAATTTCGACGAAAAATTTGTTTTTTCTCTCCAACATAATTTAAATCAAATAAATCGACGCTAATAACCGATGTTTTTCACCTTAAACACGTAAATTATTTGATTGTTTCATAAAAGTAATGAAGAAAACATGAACCTCTAAATTTGAAAAAATCTTCTTACAGATCAGAAAAAACGTATATTTTTTTTCAATTATCGATAGCGTAAATCATTCTCGAGATATAAACATTTTAGTAAAAAGTAATAATTCAAAAGTTCATCCAAGAAAAAAAATTTTTTTCATTACAAATTGGCTGTCTATGTTGGAATATCATCTGATTTTTAGAATATTTTTAGGAATCCTTTCCTTTTTTTTTTTTTAGTGGGAATAGTATGAACCTCATATATATATATATATATATACACAGATGTTAACCCGCAGAGTGTATGACACGATGTGTAGTCTAGGCGGAGCTTAATTATTACGTATCTAATCTCCAGTGCCCTTTGACAGCTAGTCTCAGAGTTTACGAACGAAAGAGTCGAAAAGCAAAAAAAATCGAGTGAACGACCTCAGTGTGGTTCCGCTTTCTATATCTTAAATACTTTACCAGCGCATTCACTAAAATATATTTCCAAGTACGTGTGTGTATGTGTGTGTGTCTATGAATGTACCATATGCCTAGAAACATCTGCAATACCAGTATATGCAACTCGCTAATTTTTGAGTGGTACCTGTGTACTTGTATATTAATATATTTGCACTGCGTCTTCGTCACAGTCATCTTCGTGATTTCACCGGATTCTCATATATTTTTTTTTTTTCTTCGCGAATATGTAATACACAATTACTGAGAGCCAAGCTCTGTAAGTTTAGTATTTTAGCGACGACACGGTAAAATCTTGGCGCACTTGCTTCTTCTCACATAGTCCGACGTCTAAGCCTCTTGCTCTTCAATATTTTTTCTTATCTTTTTTTTTCTTTTTTTTTTTTTTTTTCTTAAACCAAGAAACACATGCACGAGTGCTCATTTCTCCTTACTCGAAGAATATGAATAACTCACTCGTTTCTCCAACACAACGACAGCATCCTCTTCTTCATTCCGGTATTCACATTATATATATACACACGTGTTACGTACTCTTCTATGATTTAACTTTACTAATGTACTTGTCGTGCCGCAAAGACTCTACATATAGAATTTTACGTGAGAGGAATTTGTCATGGAATATTCTCTTTTTACTTACTCTTGATATATGTTTATATCTATATATATTTCGCTCTCTCTCTCTCTCTTTCCCAAGTCTGTCGAATCGCTCTTCATTACGCAAGGATCACATTTCGGGGAAACTTTGCGGTTAGCCGGATTGTTTCATGGATAGCTTGAAACTACCCGGGTCGTCTGACCGGAGACCTCATAGCGATTCAACGAAGACCTGTCGTCACTACCAATTCATGACTTATAGTGCTGTGCCTACACTTTCGAGAGGATTGCAGTTCGAATGACGCGAACTGGTCTATTTGATATCAACAGTATCTCGGGTTTCTGATATTAATAGTATGGAAAGTTCGGTTTTGATATTCCATAAAATGAGTTATTTTGACCTACTAACTATTGGAAATCGTAGATGTTTTAAAAGAGTGAATAAAGATTTTTAAAAAGAATTATTATTCATTTTTTGTCCTCATGGATTTTGGGAGAATTTTTTTTTGAGCTGTGTAGAGTGTCTGGAATATGTATAAATTATTTCAGATTTTTTATTCTTATATTTCTGGCGAAATTTAATGCTGAATTTTGTTACTGGTGAGTTTTTTCTATTCACTGTATAGGAAATGCAATTGATTGTATAAACAAAATGTTTTAACGCGACATATAGGTATTTAAATGTATAGTATCGACTGAAAATTTTTCATAGCTACGCTGTGTAAATTTCGTACATTTTTTAGAGGATTAAAGTGAACTTTCTTTTTTTCAGAAGATTTTCATTTTGTTCCAAATGTAACGTAATTTTTGTTGTAAGCGTAGATGAAGTATTACTTAAAATAGATAAATATTATTAAAAATAGTTTTTTTTTTATTGAATTAAGGTTTTTAAATGAGAACCGCAGGATTCTTTTTTTAATTACACCTGGAATATTCAAAACTTTTAGAAATTATTTCAGGGTTTTTTTTCTTAATAAATAATATAATTAGCACAGTGCTGCATTTTTGATAATAGCGCAGTAAATTTAGTCTCTTCGACAAGGCTGAATATAATTCAAGCGAACCTTTATTTAAATACTATTTGAAATAGTTCTCATTCATGAAAATAATATTTAAATGTTGAACGTATCGTTTTTCAAAGAAATATTAGATATAATAATTTTTTAAAATACTCTAAGTATTTTAAAAAATAATTTTTGTTGTAAGCGTAGTTGAAATATTACTTAAAATAGATAAATGTTATTAGAAATAGTTTTCTTTAATTGAAATAATGTTTTTAAATGAGAACCGCAGGATTTTTTTTAATTACACCTGGAATATTTATAATTTTTTTAAATTACTTCAAGGTTTTTTTCTAAATAAATAATATAATTAGCACAGTGCTGCATTTTTGATAATAGCGCAGTAAATTTAGTCTCTTCGACAAGGCTGAATATAATTCAAGCGAACCTTTATTTAAATACTATTTAAAATAGTTCTCATTCATGAAAATAATATTTAAATGTTGAACGTATCGTTTTTCAAAGAAATATTAGACATAATTATTTTTAAAAATATAACAAAACGTCCTAAAATTTATTCAGGATGTTGGTCTGGTTGAAGAAAAAAGATAGCAATTTTTTCAGATTATTTATTGCATGTTCCAACTATTAAAAATTTCTGAAAATAATCATTGTTTATTTTGTAACGCCAATACTATAGCTCACACAAAAAAAAATCATAAGAACATCAAATTTTGGATTTTCAGCGTACTTTCCAACAACATTTTTTTGTAAAATTCTCCGATTTTATTTTATGCTATTTTTCAATTAAATAAAGTTGCCACTTTTTTCCCTCCGAAACGGCATTTCCGATTCAGCTGAAATTTTCACGTTTTGTTCTTTGAAATATCTAGAATCTTAGAAAAAATTGGCGAGATGAGCGGCAATTTCGGCCCACAGTTACAGCTCTTCGAGCGATGGAACATTTTCTAAAATTCAAGGCATTTCAACGAACAAAATGTGAAAATTTCAACTAAACCAGAAATTCCGTTTCGGAGGTGAAAAAAGTGGCAACTTTATTCAATTGAAAAATAGCATAAAACGAAATCGGAGAATTTGACAAAAAATGTTGTTGGAAAATGCGCTGAAAATCCAAAATTTCATGTTGTTATGATTTTTTTTTGCGAGCCGTAGTATTGGCGTTAAAAAAATAAACAATGATTATTTTCAGCGATTTTTAATGGCTGGAATATGCAATAAAAAATCTGAAAAAGTTCCTACGTTGTATCTTCAACTGGACCAACATCCTGAAGAAATGTGAGGACGTTCTGTTGACATGAAAAATTGGGGTGGCCGACTTGACGTGCTTTGGCCCATATACAAGACTAACGGTGGCGCCTGCTGTTGACAGGACGTTATATGACGTCATCAACAAAATTTCGTTTTATACTTAGCGGCGAGTCGCAACAGCGACTCTTGATAATATAATCATCACCAGAATCCGATATTTCCGATAATAGCATGGCAAATTCAGTCTCAACGGACAGGGCTGGGCAAAGTCGAAGCGAAATGCAATTTAAATTATATTTATAACATAATTTTGTATATAATATAAAATACTTTGAATATTTTAAACATTTTTTAATTACTTCTAGTATGTTTTTTAAATACATAATATTATATTACTCTTCACTGGCAAGGCTATTAAAAATATAATATAAATCACATAATATTATTTCATGGAATTAAGTTACAATTATATGACTTAAAATTATAAATTATGCCAAAAAAAAAAAAAGACTATAATATTATCAGTACTATAATTAATTAACAATTAATTAACTTATTTCTCTATTAGAATTCTACAATTCAAAATCTATATCATTCAAATTTCAAGTTTCTGTCATTAATTATACTTCGAATTAACATCATAATTACTATAAAAATATATGTAGAATTTACATTTTGCTTCCTCATGGAGAAATCTATGTTTTCGTGAATTTTTTTTCTTCTGTCGAGTTATATTGTTCTTTCTAAGTAAAACAATATTAAAGGACGATCGGTACTTAATTCTGAATCTATAAACAGAATTGGTTCTTATGGAATTTGCAATCTTTCGAAAAATGAACATTTTGCTATAATTCTCGTCAATTCCCACCAAAAAAAAAACTTAAATTTTGTCGCAGACAAAAAATAATGTTAAAGGTTGCTACATACCAAATTTGGTAACGACCCGTCAAGGGCTTCGAATTTGATAGCCATTTAAAATTTGTATGTTTCAAGCGCTTCTACTTTCCATACATCTGCGAAAATCGTCAACGCGGCCTGAATGTTATAAAACATTACACTGTTGTATCAACAATTATATTTTTATTTTTAAGATTTAAAAAACAGAGCCCATTTTATTTCCAAAAGATTGTGGAAAGTGAGCAAGAAATTATATGTAAATACAACAAATTTTTCATTTCTTCCTAATTATTATTTAAAAATTTTTTTTTACAAAGCTTCCCCCTATAAGGAAGTCAAAATCGATAATCAAACTTCGTCATAACTTTGTAAAACTTCAAAAACAATAAGGAAGCAATGTGCCAACTTCTACTTTGTATCCTTATTTTTTTGTGTTTCAGAGAGATTTTGAAATTGATATTTATTTTATATTTGAAATAACAATTATTCGAGCACCAATTTTCAACATTTCTTCACCTTCTTTTCTTCGACGATGTATTTGTTCATCGAGAGAGAGTTACTTAAGTCGAGACTGCGCGGATTATAAGACGTGTGCGGGCGATATGAGATCGAAGAACCAAGCCAGACCGTGAGGAAGAAGCAAGGTATATACAGTGGGCAATGGTCAAGTCTCTCTAACAAATTGCCTCGACTCATGGTCCGTCGTGTAAGGTGGATCGAGCGCGGAAGACGCCGTGTGGAGGCAACTGCGAGAGATACAAACACAGAGCACCGACGCAACAGCATCAACGCTCTCGAGCCTTCGTCCTAACTCAACAAATCACCGGGTGCAAAGAAAGAGCAAGATTAGAGCGAGAGATAAGCCTTGGGAAAATAGCGAAGAATCCTCACCCGCTGAGAGAGAGTCACGTATAACAAACCTATACCTAACGTGTGTGTATCAATATATATATATATGTATATATATATATATATAGCTGACAGTATACCTGTATCCATATCTGTCCCTCATATTATACTCACTACAAACCCTGCAAAGTTGCTACCTTCACAAATCACTCGAAAGTCTGAGAAGACTGGATGCTGCATCAGCATTTTTCCATCTCGGGACAAATTCCATCAAGATTTGCTTCAGTACTCAAAGTTAATGCTTTAACATTTTTTTTTTGTAAGAAATATTATAATTACAATTGTTCATAATCGTTCTTGTTTTTGTTGGATTTATGTTTGAGGTGATGTGAAAGACTTGCACTTAATTCTTTACTCGAATTCAGCCATACTTGGTTAATATTTTAGACAAAAGTAAATTTGGTTACTCTACTTACTCTGCAGTGGGAATGAATTTCCTTTTTTTTTTTTGTTAAATATTAATTGTCCCTGAGTGATACGTCTGAAGCAAACGCAATTACAGAATATTTAAATGATACTCTTTTTTAATTTAATTAAGAAGGTTATAATGAAAGCAAAAAAATGTTTTTGCATGAACATTTTTTGTACTGCTTCGCAGTATGACACTGAAAGATTTAAATTTCAAAAGTCTGGAGCTTGACGAACGTCTCAAGACTGAAAAGGGGTTGTGCACCAGGCTTCTTTTGAGTCTCGAGTACAGTCTTCAAGATGCATAATGAATTAACCACACAGTGAACAAAAAAAACGAAAGGAATATTTTTGTACATTCGACAAAAGCCTTTTGTCTACATACGTACATCGTTTTTATTTGCTAATTTAAAAAAAATGTAAGCTCTAATTTTACATTCTAAAGTACGTAAATACCACAAAAATTGTTAATGATATGAAAAGCGAAAAAGAAAGTTTGTATATATTCATTTCGTGACATATTTATTGTAATGTTTACAATAAGAGAAAAAAATCTAATTAATGGTGACTATTTGCGAATATTGCTATATTTTTCTTGTTACTCTGATAGATTTAATTTCTAGAGATCACATATTTTTTATTTCGAATGTGCGACGAAATTATTAACTTGGAAACGAAATACGTCTATTTTACAAATTTTTACATTTTTTCTTTTAACTTCATCAGTTTGAAAAAAATGGATTTAACAAAACGTAGCACTTAGATACCACAATTATTTTTGTCACCTTTTTTGGTTTGAACTACAATCGACTTATTGCTAAGTATGCATTACAAATTATATCTCCAACCGAAAGTTTGACTTGATTCAGAGTCTGAACAATATTAGATTTATATTATATATTAAATAATAACATTGCCAAAAAGCTACACAGAAATGAGTAAAATTTTTTATTTTTTTTTGTTAATTCGAGAAAATTTTTATTCAAATAAATTCTCTAATTTTTCAAAATGCACCTCATTTTTTTTCTTCTTGTTATCATTGGGATTTTTTTTATTGTAGAAATGTTTGTCATCTTGCGAATTTTCAATATGTTATTCACACAAAGATTCCGCGTTATTCATAACAAGTTGAAACATCATTAAAAAGAACATTTTCATAAAAACAGCTGTAAAATATTTTCCAAAAAAGAACATTTCACAATTGCAAGAAAATTCTTAACAGAATTCTATTTTCATTATCATCAATTTATCAAATTACCTAAAAAAATTATTCTTAAAAATCAGTTGTCTCACTTATCACAACATATTTTATCTCTCACTTACTGTAATCAGTTTTTCATGGATACACACGATTCGAGACATTGCGCTGAAGCGCGCATGAGGCAAATTAAACCAGTCGCGAGAGTGTCTGATTGGGCAATGAGGATAGAGAGATCGATTCCAAACAGATCTATCAGCAGTGGTATAACTCGACGATCTGACGGACGATTAGCAGACTGTAATCGATCCGTATCAGCGTCAAAGACTCAACGGCGACGCGTAGAGAAACGAGCGGTGATGCAGTAAGCTCGGCGGTCGTCGAAATTTCCCTTCGAGTGTTAATGGACGAGCAATGGGATCGATTGGTGTAATTGACGAGGAGCAAAGGCCGCCTTCTGGTACCCACGGCGCATGAAACACAGCTCTGCAGGTGCACCAGACACGAATTTCCGCTTGCGATGCTGATGTTATATAGCCACGGATTTTGAGCTGCTCGTGACGCTGGTTCACAGATCTCTAACGTGCTCCATTAATTAGAGGCATCGCGGTTATACATTCAGCTGGTTTGGCGGTACGACCCACTGTCCAAGCGGCTGGACCACGTTGTCGATGCTTCCTAACCAGAACATCGCATTTCCCTATATTCCATTCAATATACCGCAATACCATATATATTATCGATATAGCTATTCTGTGGTATTGTGCTCATGACATTATTGGGCGTTACGCCATTGGCAATACTGAAATCCGATTATAGCAATTGGAATAATTATATTTATGAGGGGTTTAGAGGGCTTCTGTATTAGAGCAACGTTGCAGTTACCTGTAAGATCGAAATACTAGAAATCAGAGGTTTGTTTTTGAAAAAACAAACTAAAAATGATTCACCAAAATATAAAATATAAAATATAAAATATAAAATATAAAGTATAAAGTATAAAGTGTGAAATGTAAAATGTAAAATGTAAAATATGAAATATGAAACATGAAACATAAAACATAAAACATGAAACATAAAATGTAAAATGTAAAATGTAAAATATAAAATATAAAATGTAAAATGTAAAATATAAAATATAAAATATAAAATATAAAATATAAAATATAAAATATAAAATATAAAATATAAAATATAAAATATAAAATATAAAATATAAAATATAAAATATAAAATATAAAATATAAAATATAAAATATAAAATATAAAATATAAAATATAAAATATAAAATATGAAATATGAAATATAAAATATAAAATATGAAATATGAAATATAAAATGTAAAATATGATTTTTTATTTTTAGGGATTTTAACGAAAAAAGGAACCTAAAAAGAACAAGTTCAGTGTAAAATACATGAAAAACTTGATGGAGACTTTAAAAGTCATAACAGTCAGTCTTCAATGCTTAACGAAATGCTGCTTAACAGAGTTTAAGCACTATTTCTTGCAAACATTACTCGGCTGGTTGACTGTTTAGCCTAGCGTTGACGAGCGCATCGAGGCATGAAGTGGGAGGTCATTTTTCCGGAGACTGGTGATTCCCTGTAGAAACACGAGTCTGTTGAAAGGGCCGACTGTATATATCACATCTTTTCCGCAATTTTGGCTTTGGGCGCAATCAAGGGGGTGGTGAACTCGTAAAAGGGAAAGCACTCCGTACGGTAGAACAAATATAAAAAAAATGGTACCAATAAATTACAGAGCATTTTTTTGCATCACTGGAAATCGGGGTTACGCAGCTTGAATAGCCTTATATAATATATATTTGCCATTTATCTTCCACACATTTTCGATGAAATCTTCGTACACAACATCTTTACCATATACATAGTAAAAAAAAAAAAAAACAATCTCGTAAAATCCAAATGCTAACTACATTTTGTAAAAAAAATTATTTTGTCATTTGTGATGTTTTTTGTTGCTGTTAAATTAGTAATATAAAAAAAAGATTAAAATCTGTAAAATCTGCAAATTTGCACATTACATACATTATTTCTCATGTTCACAAATGAAAATTGTCGTAAAAAGACCAATTTTCTTATATTTACAAAGAGACAGGATAAATAATATATCTTTCTAAAAAATGATAATATATTATAAGATGGAACAACAATTCCCTCGTGTGTAAAGAGGACGTTTTTAAAATTTCTACTTCTGCTTGTAAAACTAAAATTATGTTACAAATTTGATTTTTGTATGACAAAAACAAAAAATGGGCGTTTGTAGACAACGAGTTCTTGTCAACTACAACAAAAGCGTTACATTCATTTTTTACCATGTACCTTTTTTCATGGATTCAATTAAGTAGTCAATTTTGGCCAGATGAGAGGCAGTCTTTTTTATTCAATATAAAAAAGTCTCTCGTTAGCGAGTGAAGCCTCGGGGTTATAAAATTATAAAATTAGTTGCTCTCATTATAAGCCTTTCTTTTTTATTCTCTCAATTCCGTAGGCTGCGAATCTCTTTAAAAGGATCGTGCGAGGCATTTGAATTTACGGTGTATAAAGTGTCGAACTATAAAACTAAAACGACGTGGAGTTTCGACGATGGCGAGGACGTTACTAGAGGCGATAAAAGTGCACGCATGCCTGGCATGAATGCCACTTTTGTCTTGAGAAGCAACTCTCCCTCTCTCTCTCTCTCTCTCTCTCTCTCTCTCTCTCTCTCTCTCTCTCTCTCTCTCTCTCTCTTTCTGTTCCCGAAGGAATCGGTCCCTTGGGCTTCTCAAGCGTGTTTAGTTGACTGGACGCAACGGGCTCAGCTTTCTTATCGTCCCTCGTATACTATAGTCTTTGGGCGGAAAACGCGGTTCAAGTTAAGAGAGGAGAAGAAATTCTATGTGCTATATGGAAGTTGCTGGCACTTGGCGGTGCCGAAGCACGGCGCTTGTCTTATGACGCCGGGCACCATTTGTCTCTGACCGGAGCAGCAGAGAGTGCAAGTCCGGAAGTACCTCAGAAATCTAGGATTGAACGAGAGAGAGAGACAAAGATAAAGGCTGTAGATGCGAGATGACTCTCGCCACTGGAAAACCAGAGTATATGTGGCTCAGGGCGTTGCTCCAATTCTTGCTCTCTTCCCACTAAATTCAACCATTATTTGCTTGACAATATAAATTTACTTTGGACCGGTTGGAAAATTGAGAAAAAAATGTTGCAGTTCTTCTGCTTATTTATATTCTGGAAAAAGATGCAATTAAACTAACATGTCGACCTGGAGAGCCTGGAAAAGTTAGGCAGATTGAATATAGGCATGGAAGAAGAAAAATATAGTCAGGACTTTTGTTTTGTTTTGAAATCGGATGATTTAAAAAATAGTTAAATCCTTTTCATTGATATAGTTTTCAAAAATAAATTTCGAGTAAATTTGATGATTCGACAAAAGTTAGAGAAAATTTATCATTTTGTCAAATTGTAAACTAGTTCCTGAGATAAATTAATGACTAAACTGTTTTAAAGACCATTGTTAGTTCTTGATCCAAATAAAACTTACACTTCGTCATGATAATTTTTTGAGGAGAAAAATGCTAAAAATAAAAATTACGATTTCTCAATTTTTAAGGGTTAATTTGCCTCTTGACGAGAATAAACGACGAGGCGCTAGCCGAGATAATAACGACTTTTTCAAGAAAGCATTGCATTCCCACGTGCGATAACACGAGTGTCATTATCACTCCTCTATCGCCCTTTGCCCGTAGATAATTCACCCTTAACTGGGTCACCATAGCCAGACGGCAATAACGGATCATTTCATCCTCGTGCTTCTAGCGATATACAAATTGTAGTGTGATATTACCAAATCACACAGTAAAAAACAAGATAATTTTTTTTCTTTTATATAAAAACGAATTGCTACGTTTTTTAAAAATAAAAATAACTTTGTTTAACATACATCAACTCTATTTGTTAGCACTGTAAAAAATAACACATTTTTTCCAGTTTAGGTCGATTGAAACATTTTGATTTTATGGAATTTAAAAAATTTTGAAGAATTTCTGTTATCGAAATCGAACAATTTTCCAGCTATCGGATTGAAACTTGGAATAAAACTTTATTCAAGTGATGCAACCTTTTTTTTTAATTGAATTTTAACGAAATTGACGAAATATTTCAAATTTTCGAAAAATTTGCATTAAAAATTTTTTTTTGAAAATTCTTCGCAAATGCTTCCTCTACGAGGAGGTCAAAACTGATTTAAATTTTAATTAACCATCGTACTTTCTCATAGTGGTGACATTGTGGATAATATGCGAAAAATAAATGACGAAAAAATATGCAAGTTTCTACTTTGCAACGTTTTTTTAAAGCTGCAGTACTTACGAGAAGCGAAAAGTTGCTAAATTTCATTTATAAAATTGAGAACAAAAAAAAGTATCACCCTTGAAGACAATTTTACTCTCAGAGTACACAAATTTGGTTTGTTTTTTCTGTGCACGCTGTGTATCAATACAACAAACATACCACTTCAATTGCCAGAGGGTTTAAAACAGCGATAGAATTGTCTTATTTTTTTTTTTATTTTTTTTTTTTCAAGTAATCTACGTTTTTAATCGCAAGGTAACCGCAGGCTGTTGAGCCCAGAGAAAACGCGAATTTCCGTATTTTATAAAACCGCTCGTGCTTCTTTCAATGAAAACGAGAAGGCGTAGAAGGAGAGACTCGAGCGTTTGCTGAGAACCCCCAAGGAAAACTGTTCGCTAACGAATCCAATTTACTTTGAGACGGTCGCGGTGGAGGTTTTCTCAAAGCTTCGCTCTAGCCGCAACTATATACGTACGCCGTTGGCTCTCCGAGCAGAAGAAACGCACAACCCACCACCGCAGAAGAAGCAATACATAGTATACACACACAGTACAACCAGAGAGAGAGCTTTCACATTTTTTCCCCAAGAACTTGGCGTTCTTTTCCGCAAGCACCTCTTTGGCCAGACTCGAAGTTGCAAAAAGGATGTGTCCAGTATACAATTTGATGCACTTGTGACGAGAATGTTGCTCTTCTTTTCCTTTTTTTTTTTTTTAAAGCTCCTTCTTGTTGCTCGTTAATTTCTGCCACCCTCTCTTTGCCTTCCATTTCACAAAGTCTCTCACCGGCTAAACTCGACAATTGAAAGTAAAAAAAGAAAGTTTTCGAAAATTTTTCGTACCGTTGAAGCAATTTTTCTGTCGCTTTTCGTTAGCCACACAATTTTTTTCACAACTAAAGTGCGATGCAAATTTAAATTCTGCACATACTTTATGGCCTTCCTCGCGGTGACCCAGGAGCACTAAAGTGGCAAACATGTACTTATGGGATCTTCCAGGTCAAGTCCTCCTGATCGTGATATACTGGTTTTTCAAAATATTTTTTCGTTCAATACTGATTCAGTTGCGTGTAGTTTTTTTTTAAAGAACAAATTATTCTCGTTGTCGTTTGACAATGGATAAATTTATAGAAAATAGAGTCAAACGAATTTTCCAGAGAAAAAAGTCTGAAAGTTGTTTTTTTATCGAACTTTCTTCTACTTCACAAAATACTTGTTAGGGATGACAACAAGAAAAATCGATGAATTTACAGGTCGATTTGGTCTGGAATAACCTATGTATTTAGTGTACTAAACTGTGGAACGCTGTGAACAGAAGCTACCCATACTCGCAGCTCTGGCCTGGATGCAGCTTTATCAGTAATTCACTGCGCAGTTGAGTATTAAAGCACAGGGTGTACGCAGGTGGTTTCGATAAATAACTTGTCGACTCGATATCCACAGTGGCTCGAGAGTGCATCCAAGCGTCTGCGTGCAGGATTCATCTCTGCACGCGACCACGACCACTATAAACTATACTGCTTGTTCGATGGCTCGTGTGGACGACTAACCGAGGTAAGATATACTTTGCGTGCAAGTCCGCGCGTTCATTAGCAACCTAGTCAGAAAGACATGCCTGTGGGATTCACCTGTTGTAATGTTTGTACAGAAGAGCCCCATACATGAGGCATTTTCTGTCAAACGTGTTCTTCTCATTCAGCTACTTTTTCATCTTACCTCAGACTTTTCTCATAGTTAACGAAATTTTTACGTTCACTTTCTGTGAGTTTTGTCAGATCCACCACTCAATAACATACGAAAAACACTACGCGCAAAATATTGTTTTCACACCTAAGTAAAGAAAACAAATGGCCTGTTGGCAATTTAAAACTAAACATAATGTGTTATTGCTAAAAACCCGACGGACTACTGTAATCATCGAAATAATTTGTATCTATTGCCAATAAATTACTGTTACTAGCACTACGAAGTCAGATTATTACCTAAAAATGTAGGAATAGGATTTATATAGCAGAAGTACATTTTTTTAGTATCTTTGAATGCAATAATAATTTTCCTTAAATTTGATTTTTAACTAAGAAGCTAACTTTCTTTTTAGCATAATAATCAATTTCATTGTTCTTCTTGCAAGTGTCGCACATTCGATTTTACTTCAAGTTTTAAATAATTGAAAGAAAGAAAGAAAGAATAGATAGAAAGGGATATTTGTGTAGAATCCACAGAAAGTTTATATTCAAATCGAATATTTGACTAGCAAATGAGTTCCGAAAAATTCGTTTTTAGTTTTGAATAATCGCATAATATGATAAATCAGTAAAATTTAGAGAATATTGAAGGCGTTACGAAGAAAAGTAATTTCATTATTTTTGAGAAAAAGTTTTCTTTTAGTGTGAAGTAAAGGTAAATGTAACTACAGCATTTTTAAATTGATAAAAAATATATATTCACTGTTATTTTTCGCTCAATTCGAACAATGTTGAGTTTATTTAAAATTTAACAGAATGTACAGGGATTGTGGGGAATTCACAGTCAAATCGACAGTGTATCATCTTTTTTTTTTTTACTTTTTATATAATGGAAGGAAAAAATAGATCAAGAAAAATACAAGATAAAAAAAGGACTGTTTCGATGAACTTTTTAATATAATACTAATTACGTTTTACCTTTTATCTTACTAAAAAAAATTCTTCAGTAAGAAATAAATTTTTGCTTACATTAATTGACGATCTCATAATTTGAAAAATATTTACCTTCTCCTTCTTCTCTTCCAAGTTATAAAATTATATTAATTTTAGTTATAAAATTAAATTTTTTTATTTTTTATAACTTTGAAGGAAACTTTGTGAAAAATAATGAAATTACTTATTATTCGCAATCTCTCGGATTTGTTCATAAATTCTACAGATTTTTCATATCATGGGATTAAAAAAAACGAATTTTTAGGATTTTGCTTACTACTTAAATATTCGATATCAATGCTGCACACCAGATTAATTATTTGTGTAATAAAGCAAAATTCTTTTCATTCAAATTAAAAG
The DNA here is from genome assembly GCA_964016905.1 of Perithous albicinctus. NCBI lineage: Eukaryota > Metazoa > Arthropoda > Insecta > Hymenoptera > Ichneumonidae > Perithous > Perithous albicinctus. Next base: position 16,347,879 of record OZ024694.1, read on the forward strand.
CTACTGTTCCATGAAAAACTCCATAAAAAATGTAAAATCCATAAATAGTTAAAAAAAAAAATTCAACCACCAATTTTGAGAAGTGGTAATGAAATCCGGCTAAAAATGATGCGAAAAAAATGTAAGAGAGCCAGAAAAGTGAATTGACAGAGAATGCCTCATATACACATACATATATATATACGTTATAGTACAAGACTGACTCTCAGCTCTCAACTCGTTACTATACAATGTTTTCCATTTGCCAGATAGGCTAGCAGCAGCAGCAGGTATCGCTTTGAATCCCCGTATATGCAGGGAATCTCTGTTTCTCGTTGAGCGTACCACAGACCCAGAGATACCCTCCTACTATTTCCACGCGAATCTTGCGAGGTATGCCGTAATTGCGTTCGATTAAAGCTCAGAGCCTAGCCAACGAACGCACAGACCAGTGAAGATACGGACTGCGGTGGAGAAGCTCAACAACAAACGGTGCGAGAGAGAAAAGAAAATTGTGATTATCGAGTGTTACACGTTGCAGAGTCGTTGAATTTGGTGTCTATGTGCTGGGATAATATGAGCAGATATTTACCGTTTAGTTTCTATGTACTATTTTTCCCTCTCAAGTTATAAAAATATGCAAAAGAATAAAAAACACTGAAACTCCTGATCTGCAAAAAGAAAAAAAAATTGAAGAATTTTCAGTTTTTATTTTTTTAAACTTGGAAGGGATAAATAGTCCATGAAAATTACATGATTAAAATTTTTCAAATTATTATATCAGTCACATAAATTAAACAAAAATTAATTTCTCTCTAAAGACATTTTTTTTTTAGTTCAATATGAAAGGTAAAACATAAGTAATATTTGATCAAAATAGTTCATTTGATACTTTGACATTTTTTTGATATATTTTTCCCTTTGAAAATATAAAGAATAAATAAAAATATTTGCTGATTTGTCTTTGGATTCCACAAAAATTCCTGTTAATTCTGTTAAATCTTAAATAAACTCGACGTTGTCGTAATTGGGTGAAAAAAGAACAATGTAAATTAGTACTTCGACGAGTTTCAATCGAATCAACTATTCGCATATAAGACTCTCACTAACTACAACGGCCTAATAGTTATCTGCTAATTCATAGCTAAAAGCACTGCGCTTATCGTGTATACGCTGCGATATCGCAGCGCACTGTGAATTCCCACGAGATTTTAGGGCCAACGCACGTATGTACATTGTACAGTGTTTGTTCATGTGTGTGTCTGTGAGTGTGTTTATATATGACAACTAGGAACAATCGTGTTTACAGTGCAATTGAAGTCGGCTGCTGCACAGTATACACCAGTTAAATCCCGAGTCAAACAGAGGATCTCCGTCCTGCTACTATGGAATTCTGATGCTCGTACAAGTATTATGTAAATATACATATGTTTCATATATGCAAGCTTCAAGATAATCACGACGTCACCATGTTAACGCTAAGACTCCAACGGCCTTCGTGCTCCCTAGTTTTATTTATATTGTTATGTCTGTTTTTTGTACTCCATAAGAAATTAACTTTTTAATGGCAATACAATTTATTTTCATTATTATTACCTCTTACATTACACTGATGGAATTTTGGATTTTGATCAACTAAATAATTGCAATAATATTTTACTGTAATGTTAGATGAGGGAAATCATTTTTTTCTCCCGATGGCAAAATTTGTTGTTTTCTGCTGAAAGATTTATTTCTATTTTATTTGGAATTAAGCGATTTAATTATGGCACTTTTGTAGCAGTAATTAGCTACTTTAAAGGGTGGTTTTTTTTTTTTTGGGAATCAATTAATTTATTTGCTTTGGAAGTAAATGGCGAAATTAAAGACGTGGTGGGAGAATTATAAATCGATGAAGGATTGAAGTCAAGGATTTCAAGAAGATGCATTTTTATTTAAAAAAAAAATTTGTTTAATAAATTTGGTATATAAATTTCCTTTTTTATATGACATTATTTTATTATAATCTAATAGTTTCTATTTCAATTATATTGAATGAGTTTTATGATTTTTTCGAGCACATACTATTATCTTAGAATGTTCTTGCAATTGTGAAATTTTCGTCGAATTAAAATTCTCATTGGCAATATATTTGTGAGATATCCTTAACCTCAGTTGTGAATCCATTCTGAAAAACTGAAATTGAATCGAGTTCCGAGTTTTAAAAAATGAATATGTTAATAATTCTTATTCGTCTCATCAAACATGTTTTATTTATTTTTATCGTTATCAAAGTAGATCATCTCAAAAATTCTACGCAATTTTTTTCAAAAAACCGAGACGTGTTTTATATTTGTATTATTTTGATAAATGGGGATTTTTTTTCACATGAACCCGAACCACTACAAACGTATAGGATTTTTCGTACATTTTTTTAAAAGCCTAAAAAAAGGGTGCATTGCTTTGTGTTTGGCTTCTTCATAGAGGAAGCTTTGTAAATGATAAATATCAACAAAATTTCCTTTATGAGAAAGCAAAACGAGTATTTCTTTTTTGTAAAAAAGACTTTTTCTTCCAAAGACTAATCCGTTCGTAGTCCGTGATCATTTACTGATCATTGAATTTATTATTTTTTGATTTTTGTGAATAAAAAAAAGAAATCCTTGCCAAATCTTCATCCGTTGACTGATCTCACAAAACATGATACCGAAAAATTTGATACCGAAAGTTGTTCGATGTTAGTCCACTTGTATGAGAAATTTCATCCCGACACCTTGAAATTTGCAACAGCTGTAACGCAAAAAAACTTTATTTGAAAAATTCAAAGTGTCATAAAAATCGTTTTTTTCAATCGTTTGATGTTTGTCTACGATTGAACATTTTTTAACCCCATAACTCAATATTTGCGAAAAAATAATGTAAAAATAAATATTTCTCTAAAAAAAAAAAAAAAAAAATGTCACCAAAGCAGAAAAACACTTTTTTCCCTTACATCGCTGCTACTAAATTAATTTCCTTTCTCTTGCGTAAATCTGCCTCGAGATCTGATAACTCAATTATTACTAAAATCATCCGCTAAAGGTCACGAAGAAAAAAATGTCGATAAATTTGCCGGTAGAAAAAAAAATTGAAATAATAATGTATCTGCTTCTTATAAATTACGGTGTATATAACAATAGCGATGATAAATTTAACTAGGCGAGTAAAGAGTTGCTAACGGCATGTGTGTGTATAAGCGCTTGCTATGCGGAAAGCATAATCTCGCCGTCTGGAAAGGCCACACTGAGTAAGAAAGTGTGTTTAGCGAGGGACAGAATGAGCGAGTGAGCGAGAAAATGCAAGATCTCGTCTCAGCGGCGATTCTCGCGTCTCCTCGGGCTATATAGGCGGTACAGACGCACAGAGCGCTGCAATGAATCACGCTCGTGTAGCTCGCGAGCTCTTTTCCCCTCACGCGCGCTTCCTCCTCTTACTCTTTCTCTCGGAGGTCTCGTCAACTCGCGTTTTCTCGGTGCAAAGAGTGCAACGTACTTATATATATATATATATATATATGCGTGTGTATATGTATATATACGCATCTTCGCGCCTTGCAGTCTCGTCAAGGCAGACTGCGCGGCGTCTCGCACTCCCGCGGCGCGCGTACGTCATTCCTCCGTGTCGGAGAGACTCTCTCAATCTCCCTCGGTGCAGCGGGTAAGTATTGCGCGCTTCTACCATCTAACGTGAATGTGTATGAAGTCTCGTTTACCTCTGCGCCATCCACTATTTACCATTTTTAGTATGGGAACGTAAGAACTATTTGATTTGTTTGCCAATTAAAAATATACTTTCTCCGCAATACGAATAAGGAATTCTATAGCTACCCTGTAAAGGAAGCTTTGGTTTTGTGAAAAAAAAATTTTTTTTTTTGAGATTTTCATGTCAGCATACTCAGAATGGTCCAAAGCGTCGAGAAAAATGGTCCAGGAAAAATGTCTGTATGTAGGCGAAAATTCAATTGTTCGTAACTCACAAACGGCACGATGGATCGAACTCAAATTTGGCACGCAAGTAGAGCAGTAACTCCTTTTTAATTCGTGTGATTTTTAACAAAATTTATTCATGTATATAGATTTTATGGAATTTTTAATATTTCGAAAAAATGTCGTGATCGATCTAACTTTTGTAATAGTTCGACGCCATTTTGATTTTTTTTTCAAAGATTCAAAATTTTCGCTGTAATTTACGCAGAAGTTAAGAAAGTTAGTCAAAACTTTGTACTTAATGGAAATATGATGCAACGATATTAATTACGGAATTTTCGTTGTCATGTGTAACGTAATTTGTTCTTTTGTTTTTTTTTTTTTTTTTTTTTTAGATAATACGTTTTTAATTTTTAATTTGTGTTGTTGCACAAGCAACTACTAAAAATATAAAGGTATTTAAAAAATGCTAATTGAAATGAAAAATGATGCAAAGTAGAATTTTGCAGGAAGCCAAAATTAATAAAAAAAAACTTCCTCATAGAGGTGGCTTTGTGAAAAATAAGATTTAATGAGGAAGCAATGTACAAAGTTCTACTTTGCATCATTTTAATTTTTATCTCAAGATACACAAAATGATGCTCTAAAGCATTGAGTAAAATGTTATGCAAATAATGTGCGTGCGTGGGTTCGGATTTTTTTTTGCACGATAGCGATTGCAGCTTTAGAGATATCGAGCTCAAATTTAAAACACACGTAGATTTTTATTGAACCAGACTTTTGGAATTGAATCTAGCATGAGCCATTAAGGGCTTCAAATTTTACGGTGATTTCAAATTTAAAAGCTTAAACTTTGATTTTCCTTCAATTTCCATAATTGTCGAAACATCGGCTTCAAAAATTGATTTACACCAAAATTACGAAAAAAATGAAAATACAAAGAAAAAAATGTGGCTAAAAAGTAAACAAGACAAGATAAAAAAATGAACAATACAAAAAAATTTTATTCCGAATGATTTTTAATATATTTAATACACGAGTTTAGCTGGACTTTCCATATGAAATAATATTCCCACATTAACGAGGAGACGAAGAAGAATAGGAAGGAAAAGAAGCCGGACGCTGACAGGACAAAGCCCCATGGAATTCCAGGGTGAAGGGCTGGAAGGGGGAGAGGGGGGGAGATATGGAGGGCTCGCTTGGTTCCCTCAATATAAACGCGCCGACGTCGTCCCAATTAAAAAATAAAAAAGCATCACCGCCGCACGTTCTTTCTTTCTCTGAGTGAGAAACGAGGCTGCGTACGACGATTCTTCTTCTCTCCGGTATATAAACGACTGCAGGTCAGATTTCCACGAGGGTTCTCCCGGCTGTGGCTGCACGGAAGACACTGTCGAGAGAAGCAATGCATTTGCCGCGGGCAAAGTGCATAGAACTGATTGAAACTCCTGAGTAGAATGAAAGAGAGCGTCCGACGACGAAGCTTCTCGTACATCTCTCAGCCTCTCCTATAACGTCTCTATCTACAACTACAAATCTTTCGGTGCGGCCTTCGATGCAACATCAGCAGCAGAGTCTTTGTACGAGGCATTTCGCACGAAGTCTCACGAAGCCACCACCGATTTCGAGATGTCTGAGAAAAAGTTCAATTTTTTGTTCTCAACGCGTTGTGGAGTGTCTAAAATATTTACAATTTATTTCAGATTTTTTAATCTTTTATTTCATCCAGAATTAAATAACGATTTTTTATTTTGGGGGGTTTTCTTTTTCTTCGATTCGCTGTATATAAAAAACGATTCTTTGTGCGAAGAAAATGTTTTAACGTGAAATGTGGGTCTGTGGATGTGGATTTTATAGAAAATTCTGCAAAGCTGCGCGGAATAAATGTCGTACATTTTTGAGAGGAATAGAGTGAACATTTCTTTTTTCTTCTTTTTGTTCGATTTAGTCGGGTTGATCGGTAACAAAAAATTAAATCGATCTAATAATAATAATTATAAAAATAGCTCTTTGCGTTTAACGTGTTTGGGACTATCAGAACATCTTATCTAAGTTTTTCTTTTTTTTTTTTTATTAAGCCACGTTACATTTATTTCATTTGTTTATCTTTGATTTTTGAAATTAAACTCATTCATTGTGTTTTTTAATAACATTTTTTTTTCATATCGTACATATAACTGATTCTGAGTGAAGATAAAAAAAAATGCCATTAAAAAGCACATAAAAAGTCCAACATCTATACAAAAGCTAATATACATATTCAAATGAATTTAATTAATGTAAATTGAAAAAAAATTAAAAAACTTCAAAAAGAAAATATAAAAAAAATATTTTGAATGCAAAAATAAAAGTAAAAAAATTAAATAAAGCCACGTTTTTTTTTTGTAATTTGTATACGTAATACAATTTTGATAAATTTTGAAGCAATATGCATGAGATTTAATGTGCTCAGCTGTAATATTGAGTGAAAACCACATAAAAATTTTCTACATTGTTTGAACATTTTGTCTCTACAATAAATTATTTTTTATATACAGCGAATCAAACAAATACTAAAGTAAAAAATCGGTATTTAATCTTGAGTGAAAAATGAGATTACATTTTTTTTTTAAATAATTGGTACATATTCGAGATATTTTACACCACTCACAAATTATACATTTTTAAAATAACATCTCGAAAAAGGGCTGACCCACTTGGTGTGGAATGCCTCATATGTGCGATGGAAAATGAGCGAGCAAAAGTCGTGCGAGCTCAGGATCATCGCATCGTCGTCTATATAACTCTTTGAGCATCCCTCTATTTATATAACCACCCTAGGTTATATTATAATGAAGCTCTCGCGGTGCAACATTGAATGAGCGATTATCTCTATTCCGTATATACTCATCGTTATCCCCTTACTTCTTCTCGCGAGAGATTCACGTGATCAAGAGTGCATGAAAATAAGGCAGACCAAGACAGGCTGCAATTAAAATGCTGTGATTTATTTTAAAATAAATAAATTCAATTTTTTGAAATTTGTGTTATTCTTGAGAAATGAAACTAAGTCATTATTTTTAGACAATCTTAATGTGAGTTTAATTAGAGGGTATAAACATTTCAGTTACGTTAAAATAAACGGTTGTATTAATAAATCCCACGTTCGGGATTGTTCGTAACGGTATTTTTATTATGTAAAAAATTATGTAAAATTCTAGGGTCGAATATAAAAAATTCAAACAGGTGATTTGTTAAAAAAAAAAAAAATTAAAGCTATGTCTTCTACGACTTTTTATATTTGGATCTGATTTTTTTTTAATGAACAGAACATCGTTACGAATAATCGATGGGAGTTTTTATACGAAATTTTTGAGGGAAATAAAAATAAAATATGATTTTTTATTTAAATTGGTGAATTCGTGTCTTAGGATGTATTCAATCGCTCGATGCTATCAGCACTGCCGAAATAAAGATTCACTTATATAAAATGTTATAAAATTAATATCAGAGAAAAGCAAGTAATTTATTCCTTCAAGAGAACAAAATTGTAACTCAACTGAAGATCCGACATTTATTTGTTCTCAAAATACATTTTTATTTGCTTCAAAAGAAATTTTGTTTTTTTTTTTTTCTATGTAAGTTCTATTCTTGTTGACCGCAAATTTGGCCAATCCAATGTATTGTATATCTCAATGCGGAGTTACGTATTGTTGGACGAAAATTCTTTTCAATACCGAACTATTCACCTGCGGTTCTATTGAAGCTCCGACGCTTCTATTAAAAGCAGAGAAAATGCACAACGCTCCGCAAGTTTCTTTGGGCATTCCGAACGGACGCAGAAAAAGCACTCGAAGAAATTGTGATAGGCTTGGAAACTACACAATGAAAATCAAACTTGCATTTTTAGACTTTTAACGAGAAATATACTTCACCACGAAAGTTCACGAATATTATGTTAACAACAAAATATTTGTGGACTAAACGAAAAAAAGTTTGTAGCTCTTCTAATTTTACAAAAAAAAAAAAAAAAAAAAAAAAAAAAAACGTACGAAAGAAACATTACAAACAAAATGATAGATTCAGCAAATTTACAAATGACTCTTCTTATCAATTTCCTAATTTAAAAACAGAGTAAACTCTATTTTTGCCTTTCGTCATTTTTATTGACGTTACTTTACTAATTTGTTAAAACAATCTTGATTGCAAAAAATCTTTTCTCACAAAACTATCAGAGTCAAATTTTCTACCATTATTGCAGTCACATTATGACAAAGATGATTAAGTACAGATCGATTACTGAGCCTAACATTCATTCGCATAATTTTCAGCTCCGTTAACAGATTGAATTATCAGAGTCGTACAATACTTCAGACACTCACAGATCAAAACTCTATGACTGATTTTACCAACATCCCGAGACTACTTTGTAATAGCTTCAACTCTTTCAAGCTCTGTTTAAAATTGCAGCGACGGTACCGATAACGGCGATGCCTACATGAATCAGTTCTTGAGTCAACGGTGGTGCTAGAGGATACATTCGATATACCCATTAAATCCAGCGCGAGACAAATCGCAGAGTAAACACATACACGCAGCATAGTTGGTCCATCAGGCTTTTTGCTTCGTTATGTTTGTCCAGCGTTATTGGAACGCTGACAGCGCTGATCTTTCTCTACTGGATGCGATACACGTTACGTATACATATATGTACAGTTTGGATGGCCAGCAAGATCAGTTACGACGGTCAATCCTCACGATCGCACGTCACGACTATTTATCGGCTCGGTTTCGTAATCTTAGGGGTAATCTTGCCGACAGGATGATGCTGGACTCCGTGACCATAAAGCTCTATGTGTGTGTGTGTGTGTGTGTGTGTGTGTGTTTGTGTGTTTGTGTATGTGCGTGTCTTCTTGCTACGTGATGAGCTATCGTGTTACCAGAAAACCGAGCGTCAAGGGATCGAGGGCGAGAGTGTCGAGATTTTGTGGTTGACCTCCGATGATCGCATCTACGAGAGATTTATATTAGACTCTATACGACTCTCTATTGCATCTGATACGTGAAAGAAAGGGCTTTACGCGTAGCCACGTGTGTGTCACCAGTGATAGAAAAATGTTGGACTTTTATTCCCGAGACTGTAGGACACTCATGAGTGATTGGCCTATAGAATGCACAGAGAAAGACCATTGATTTGTAATTTATTTCATAATGTTTAATTATATTTTTAGAGTGATGCTTTTAATTTTTTATTTGTATCATAGAATTTTGCTAAAATAAGAATAAAATGAAATGCATAGAAAAATAATAATCGTTGAAGAAACGATTAATAAGCCTAAAGAATTGTTCAACGGATTCGACAAAAAATATCTTCTCATCCGAGAAATTAATTCTCGGATAAAAATAAAGGAATTATATATTTTTTTGTTGAAAGATTCCACATTATATCTGCTTATATTGTAAGTCTCAAAATCATTAAACGAACATTTTCATAAAACCAGTCTTCCAAAAATTCTCGAAAATAGGAATTTCTCTTTTACAAGAAAATGAATACTATTGAAAATGATTACAATTCAAAATCAACGTTCTTTGGACCTTCGTGAACATTTGTTTCATGCAAAAAATGTAAAGATATGCATGAGAATTTTTGCATAAAAAATGAAAACACTATAAAACAAAAAGGAAAATTTTTGTCGCGATCTCTAAATATTTCTTCATCTCATCAATGATTTATGAGAATTTGTTTTTCTTCATTGAGAACAATTTCGTGGGGATGCCTTCGATTAAAAAAAAAAAATGAACCACTCTAATGTATATATGAAGAATCCTAAAAAGTTTATAAAACAGATCTCTATCATGTTCTCAGATGGCCAATCACTGTTCCTTCAAAATTCCCCAAAAATATACAGCACGGTAGCCGTGTTTATGTGCTTACACCGCCGCAGTAGGCCAGATAGAAGATCGTCATCCACGTTAACCAGCCACCCAAGTATTTAGTATTATCCGTTGATCCTCCGTAGACAAGAAAAAAAAACACGAAAAATAAAATAAATCCACGTTAAGAGGATGAGGGAGGGCAAGAGAGAGAGAGAGAGAGAGAGAGACAAAGTGCAGTGGTTTCAAACGAACCGACCAATTTCCCGGTCCTTTAACGATCCCCCAGAGACTAGCATCTTCTCCTTTTTCTCTTTCTCTTTCTTTTTTTTTTTTTTTTTTCATCCGCATTGGACGCACGAGTCGTTCCTTCCTTTCCATAATACCGTGGTGAGCTGACCAGGATAATCCCGGCGGTCCTCCCGCGTCTCTCTCGCCGGAGAAGAGGACTATACACTTGAGATGACTCAACTGACGTCGCAGTTGCTGCTACAGGAGTCTTCTCGCTTATTTCCTCTCTCATTTGGCTCGTTTCGTCCATCCGGACAGGGTCTCCACCAGGGCTAATCGTCAGACTCGCGATACTTACATAAAACGTATACAGTAATAGTATACAGTAAAAGATAGGCCACTCGAAAAAGTTCCGTAACTTGTCCTGTCGTCTACTTCTAACCCCCTCCCCGCTTCTCTCATCTCGAGAGTTTTTTGCTTTTCTTCTTCTTGTATTTTTTTTTCGTTTTTTTTTTCTTCTTTTTTTTGGGTCTACCTGAACCCTTGGAGCTTCAGCACTTGAGTATATAGTTCTATAGCTATATGTGAGTACACTCATGTAGCCCTTGCTGAAGAGTCCTCGCGTTTTGTGTGGGGTATATACATATATGTATATATATATGTGGATACTTGGTGTCTCGACTCATACATTTTCCGTTCGTGAGAACGACTCCAAAGTGACTTTGCTTCTCTCTTGGCTCTCGTCGCGAGATCCTCCACCAATGACTATAGTAAACTGTATACGTTTATATAATGTACAAGAAGAGGACCATGTCTCATGCTCCATCTCCACTTGGAATGTCTGTACTCTATCTCATATTCGCCTCAGTGTTTATGGTTAAGTTTTGTAGATGGAAATTAGGGTGGTCTTAACGATTTTATTGGGTCGCTCATGAAATTTCTGTCATGAACACATGACAGAAATTTGCCATAACTGTCTTATCGATAAAATCGTTTTTGTTTTAGTATGCAATTGTCTTTATTTACGACAAATTTTTCTCGAAAATTTGTCACAAAATTTACGATGACAATTGCATTGTAAATAATGGTAAAAATTGACGCTTAATTTAATAGACACTCAAATACTCTTTTAGATAAAAAGTATGTGATATAGAATTTTATTATTGAGGGATCTTACGATGACGTTACACATATGCTCGATACGAAGGTGGACTGTACCGTGAGATCGGTGTCCACAGGTACAAATATTATATCTACGTTATAGAAGTAGGTAACACGGCACGAGTAAATAACCAGCGTGTGTATATATCGAGTGGAATTGCCGCGGTCGAGTGTGTTAACCTTTGAACTCCACAGGGCTGACACACGCACGGCACATACACGCGGAGAGGCCACAGGATATAAACACAGCACTCGCGATCCTCCCTCGCATAACTATATACACCATAGATGAAAAATGATTAGCTGCCACCAGCTATTTGCCTAGTTAAGGGTATTTCATAGATGCTGTTGAGTCATTCCATAACCGAGCAGATGATACTTGAAAATTGTGTTTATAGGCTAATTAAAATAATTTGTTTTCTTTTTTTTTTTTTTTTTTAATTTTGGTATTCACAAACGTCGAAATGTAGGCTTGTTTTGACGAACAATGTATAATAATATTTAGAAATTATATTTCTCAATTTGTTGCTTTTACTAGAAGATCTCGAAAAAAAAAAACAAATTTTCGAGATGTTCATGTCGGGATACGCAGGATGTTCCAAAACATTAAGAAAGTTGGTTTATATAGAAAAAAAAATTGTATGCCTGCGTGCGCTCATTATTTTTAATTAAATATGTATGAAAAAAAAATATATTTCTGATTAACATTATAGACTTTGTAAGAATTCATTTAGTCATTTTTTAAAAACAATTTTTCATGTCAACAAAACATCCTCAAATTTATTCAGGATGTTGGTCTGGTTGAAGAGAAAACGTAGAAATTTTTTCAGATTTTTTATTGCTTATTCCAGCTATTAAAGATTTCTGAAAATAATCATTGTTTATTTTTTAACGCCAATACTACGGCTCGCACAAAAAAAATCATAACAATATCAAATTTTGGATTTTCAGCGTACTTTCCAACAAGAGTTTTTCTCAAATTCTCCGATTTTATTTTATCCTATTTTTCAATTAAATAAATTTGCCCTAAAAATAATTTTTTTCCCTCCGAAACGGCATTTCCGATTTAGCTGAAATTTTCACATTTTGTTCTTTGAAATATCTGGAATCTTAGAAAAAATTGGCGAGATGGATTGGCGTGGTAATCTAATGTGTAATTGCTCTCTGTGTTCAGGAGAGCTGAGAATGTCTATGGAAAATATTCTAAAGCCCGCACTACATTTTTCGATGATGTAATTCTTGTTTCTTGTATCAGATTACCGCAATGTTTGATCGTTGAAAGAGCTGTAACTCTGCATCAAAATTAACGTCCATCTTGCCAATTTTTTCTAAGATCCTACGCATTTCAACGAACAAAGTGTGAAAATTTCAACAAAATCGGAGATGCCGTTTGGGAGGGAAAAATAGTGGCAACTTTATTTAATTGAAAAATAGCATAAAATGAAATCGGAGAATTTTACAAAAAATCTTGTTGGAAACTACGCTGAAAATCCAAAATTCGATGTTCTTATGATTTTTTTAGCGATAAACAATGATTATTTTCAGCGATTTTCAATGGCTGGAATCTGCAATAAAAAAATCTGAAAAAAATCCTACGTTTTTTCTTCAACCAGACCAACATCCTGAAGAAATGTGAGGACGTTTTGTTGAAATGAAAAATTGGAGTGGCCGACGTGTTTCGCCCCACACATTATATATATAAACAATCCAAAGTAGAATCTCGCGAATTGCTTCCTCGTCATGTTACATCCTCGACAAAGCTTCCACCAAAGCCAAAATTCTTCAACGCACTTTCTCCTAGAGCAGACTTTTGTATCCTGTCAAAGAGGAAGCAATTTGCGAGTTTCCACTTTGCAGGCTTGTTAATACTGTTTCAATATTACTTTATGCTTTTTCCGCAGGACGACTGTCGGTTAGAAATAGAAAATAGAAGTTGCGAAGCCACCTGTAACCCGCAAAGTCTAGAGAGTCTCTAACACACGTGCGAATCGTTAATTTCCATGCATATAGCGCACATACACAACTATACAGAATCCAAGAGGAGGATCGCAGAATCATCATCCGTGATTCGTGGTACAAGGGACCAAGAAGAGGCCACTTGAACCGCACGCGAGCCAAGAGTTGTTGACGCGAAGCTGCAGTCACAAACGACGAGAAGCACTCTGTGCCCTCACGGTTTTATACACATTACGCACTTCTCCGCGTCTACCTTTGTACGTATCCCACGCTATACCGGTATTACTTTTCGAATTCCGCATCCTCCGAGCGAACCAACGAACGGATTTCTCGAGTGCAAAGCACACAAGCTTCCAACAGGCTTTTTGTCCTAGATATATATATATATAGCTATTACTGCTTCACTCATGTACATGTTAAACGTGGTTAGTGTTAATGTACGTTTGTTATATATTGCCAAAGCGTCAGCGTTTCCATTACTCGTACACCTTAACATCTCTATATGGTACTACGTACTCGAATCTCGAAGCGGTCAAATGTCATCACGCTAAATTAATATGCAACATTGAATGTGGTTAATTGGTGGAGAAAGTGTGTTTTCTCACTTTAAATAATCGAACTTGGAAAGCAGAAAAACCATGTCACTTTTTTTTTCTACGATTTTTTTGTCGCTTCTGAATATTTGCAACCCAAAAGTATTTCGTTTTCCTGAAGAAGGATTATAAAGCAATGGCCAAGAGTGGGGAAAAAAAAACAGAACAAGAATCCTAAAGAACCGATAAAAGTTTTTACGGACCTGCTATTGATTCTTAAAAGCTCTTATAAATTCTTCAGAGTCCTTTTCGTTCCTGTTTTGTTCTCTTCTGTGAACCTTTGTTTTTTATCATTCTTAAGGAAAATCGAATTCTTTTGTGCCTGTAAAACTCGTAAATTGTGAAATGCCGCAATGCTGCATAAAATTACCTGGCAATTTATTTGTCCATTTGTAATACAGGACAAAATGTGACTTTTTTTTTTAGACAATTTTTGCATCTTTTTTTTCTTTTTTTTCAGTGGCTGAACTGATATGGAATGCCTGGTATATATATCTATATACGTATACGAACGAATAGGATTACTCTCTTCTTAGTGGCAAATCGAAACACTTCCATCTTACACGATACGTGTTTGATCGGAGTTCAAGCAATACGTACTTGTATTCCAATCTTGTACTCTGTACAGGTGTTTGTCACACGACCTTTGTACACAGCCCCACAGAATATAGTGGGCGATTGAGCGAGAAGTCGATGACATACCACGCAATATCGCGCTTCATCGTCGTCTTCGTCGTTTGCGCTTTGTTCATGGGAAAAAATTTACGACGTCTATAAACGAGTCCCAGCTCTCACGACGCCCCGAACACTATATTCTCCTGGAAGCGGCTCTTTGAGGTCTTTTGCAGCAGGAGAAATCACAACGAATGTGGAAAGACTTTTGATTTTTTTCGCTGTTGGCTTCTAGAAGCTAAATCATTTAATTTTTTTTTAAATACTTGGCGTCGCAATAGTATTTTAAAAGCCTTTCATTTCGAAATGAATACACGATACGATTCAAAACTGTGTCATTTTTTTTTCACGATTTGGATTCTCTGATTGAACAGAATTATTTTCATTAATTGGACACATTTTTTTCTGTAAAATCAACAAATGTACGTAATTAGAAAAAAAAAATTCTATATTTCAACAATGTATGAGGCTAAACACGTCTAGTCGGCCACAATATTTCTTCAGGATGTTCGTCTAGTTGAAGAAAAAAACGTAGGAATTTTTTCAAATTTTTTTATTGCATATTCCTGCTATTGAAAATCGCTGAAAATAATCATTGTTTATTTTTTAACGCCGATACTACGGCTCGCAAAAAAAAGATCATAATAACATGAAAATTTGGATTTTCAGTGTACTTTTTAACAAAATTTTTCGTAAAATTCTCCGATTTTATTTTATTTATTTTTTTCAATTAAATAATGTTGCCACTTTTTTCCCTCCGAAACGGCATTTCCGCTTTAGTTAAAATTGTCAAGCTTTTCAAAAATTTCTACGTTTTTTCGTCAATCAGACCAACATCCTCAATAAATTTGAGGACGTTTTGTTGACATGAAAAATTGGGATGGTCTAATAAACATTTTTCTTAAAATAGATCCACTTGAATAATTAACTTATTGAAAAATGACTTAAAAGTAAAATAAAAAATTGTTACTTATTCACCATTTCTGAGAATAATTTGAATTACGTTAATACCATTGACTAATATTGTGTATATTTTTGATATTCGATACACATACTTTTTAATTACTTTTTTTTTTTTACTTATTAAAGTAGTACAATCGAAATGTACATTCGACGACATTTTTCTCTTACATTTATGGGACACAATCTTCTTTGCAAAGAATTGATTAAAATGTCAAAGTCACTCTGGTATTGAGAGGCATATGAATGCAGTACAAAAAAAAGTATCGGAAACTGGGGCCATGCAGTCAAACTTGTCAATGGATAGTTAACATTTACGAGAGTGGAGGAGCCGATAACACGACATTATAAAAAAAGAGCCATGTCGCGGTTAAAGTAGTCCATTTTTAGAGAGTTCCATTCAATAGTACCATCGTGTGTAATATAGTTGATGCCGGCGGAATGAGGAGTCCGAGGTCGAGAAACTCTCTCACGTAATAATCATGCCCACGTTCTCCGGTTTCAGTACGGATGAGTTTTAACCCCAACACCATGGCCAACGTTGTTGCGGTTATGAGAGAAGTTCAATGCTTTATACATACATATATATATGTATATATTTTAGCATAGCTGAACATTCATGTGTTGACCGTATTTTGTACGTGTGCGGTTGACGACCGACGGCAGTTCACGAAATCCCAAAGCCGTCAGAAAGGGGAAGTTATATACAAGCTCAAAGGAGCCCACTGTCGCTTCGACGTTTATTTACACGGCTAATTCGATAATCTCGCGGAATTCCAACGCTGTGGCAAACGAAACCAGCCGTTTTCTGGCGTAACCCAACTTTTTGCATATTTACTTTAAGCACGAGTTTCCGGGAACTGAAATTTCGTAGCAAATGCTTGCAATTTAAGGAGGAAACATTTCGCTACATCGAAGTTAAGAGTCGCTTCACTATTGGATTAAAACGAGAATTGTATTATGGGATTTGTATGAACAAATATGAGAACAGTGTCATTTGGATTATAAAATTACTGGATATAATTTTGTACAGAAATTCAAATTGTATGCTTGCGATTTAAGGGGGTAACATTTGGCTGCATCGAAGTTAAGAGTCGCTTCACTATTGAATTAAAACGAGAATTGTATTATGGGATTTGTATGAACAAATATGGGAACAGTGTCATTTGGATTATAAAATTAGTGGATATAATTTTGTACAGAAATTCAAATTGTATGCTTGCAGTTTAAGGAGCTAACATTTCGCTGCATCGAAGTTAAGAGTCGCTTCACTATTGGATTAAAACGAGAATTGTATTGTGGGATTTGTATGAACAAATATGGGAACAGTGTCATTTGGATTATAAAATTACTGGATATAATTTTGTACAGAAATTCAAATTGTATGCTTGCGATTTAAGGAGCTAACATTTCGCTGCATCGAAGTTAAGAGTCGCTTCACTATTGGATTAAAACGAGAATTGTATTGTGGGATTTGTATGAACAAATATGGGAACAGTGTCATTTGGATTATAAAATTACTGGATATAATTTTGTACAGAAATTCAAATTGTATGCTTGCAATTTAAGGAGCTAACATTTCGCTACATCGAAGTTAAGAGTCGCTTCACTATTGGATTAAAACGAGAATTGTATTATGGGATTTGTATGAACAAATATGGGAACTGTGTCATTTGGATTATAAAATTACTGGATATAATTTTGTACAAAAATTCAAATTGTATGCTTGCGATTTAAGGAGCTAACATTTCGCTACATCGAAGTTAAGAGTCGCTTCACTATTGGATTAAAACGAGAATTGTATTATGGGATTTGTATGAACAAATATGGGAACAGTGTCATTTGGATTATAAAATTACTGGATATAATTTTGTACAAAAATTCAAATTGTATGCTTGCGATTTAAGGAGCTAACATTTCGCTACATCGAAGTTAAGAGTCGCTTCACTATTGGATTAAAACGAGAATTGTATTATGGGATTTGTATGAACAAATATGGGAACAGTGTCATTTGGATTATAAAATTACTGGATATAATTTTGTACAAAAATTCAAATTGTATGCTTGCGATTTAAGGAGCTAACATTTCGCTACATCGAAGTTAAGAGTCGCTTCACTATTGGATTAAAACGAGAATTGTATTATGGGATTTGTATGAACAAATATGGGAACTGTGTCATTTGGATTATAAAATTACTGGATATAATTTTGTACAGAAATTCAAATTGTATGCTTGCCATTTAAGGAGCTAACATTTCGCTACATCGAAGTTAAGAGTCGCTTCACTATTGGATTAAAACGAGAATTGTATTATGGGATTTGTATGAACAAATATGAGAACAGTGTCATTTGGATTATAAAATTACTGGATATAATTTTGTACAAAAAATCAAATTTTGGACTTGCGATTTAAGGAGAGAACATATCGATAATAAATCAAAGTCAAGAGGCGCCTCATTATTGGATTACAACACTAACATGAAAAAGATTCTGTAATCATAAAAATTCTTTTACCAATTATTTCAAGGGTTGTGCATAAACAAGTATGAGAGTAATGTTATTTCGTATCAACTAAAAAAAAACCTATAATTACTGATTAGATGATGCATTAGTTAGCTGTCATTGTCTGTCATTGACAATGCAAAAATTTTTGTTCAGTTAAAAAAATCATGTGTTGGGAAAAATAAGATCTATTTAAAAAGTTGCATAATTCTTATTTAAAAAGAATAAAACATTTTGTCATTAATATTATTAATATTCAAAATTGTCTTGTCTTACATATTTTTTTATAGGTTTGTAATTCCTTACTGTAATTATAATTCACGCCAGAAAAATATCAATAAGCAATGTTCAATTAACTCAAACGAACACAAATATGTACCTAAATCTTAACAATTTTGCCGGCGTCATTCGAGATGATTACTTATCATTTTCTTCATCGTAGCTCCTAAGAACTATAAAGAAAACATATTGGCGCCATTTACACTCATTACGACCTTTAGGGCTTTAAACTTGGCACGAATATGTCTCAAGTAATGCCAAATAAAAGGTGGAACGACGCAACCCGGTGCCAAGGGTCGTAAAAAAAAAAATTGGGAAACTTTAAAGTTCGCGCAGGCAGAAAGCGCGCTGGTAAGACTGACTATAAATCGTGGCCGCTATTACGGGAACCTGTAATTTATTTAAAATCAACTTAATACTTTGAGATAAATAAAATATTACCCCATCGAAATAATCACAAGCTTTCCCATACGAGTTTCTTCAATTTTACGACTTGTCGTTTTTCTTACGCTGTTTTTCAACGCAATGTCATTAATAAAATACTATAAATGATAATAAACTCACTAATTCTAATCTCAATCTTTGAATTTACATTTCAGCAAATCGAATATCTATCGTATCTGATTCATTCAAGTAAAACTCCCCACAAATATTATGCAAAATATTATTGAATACAAGTTGTATATCGGTCGAGTCACTGATAAAAAGGAAAGAGGATATTGAATAGTCGGCGCCGACGACGACGTTTACTACAAGATTCCACGAGTCATTGCACTCTGTAACCATCTTACAACCTATGTGTATATAAATACTACACACATATACGTTCTGCATTGGAAGGCGTCGTTCTTTTATACAATACCGTATAGAAAAAAAAAAAAAAAAAAAAAAAAAAGTGATTGCTATTAGAGTTAGCGAAGCATTACTGCTTCATCACCATACCATTACTCTCCTACCTTTTTATATGCAGTCATATATGTATATATGTACACACATATATATGAGGCAAAACGCGTCAAGTCGGCCACCCCAATTTTTCTTGTCAACGAAACGTCCTCAAATTTATTTGGGATGTTGGTCTGGTTGAAGAAGAAACGTAGGAATTTTTACAGATTTTTTATTGCATATTCGAGCTATTAAAAATTTCGGAATCATTGTTTATTTTTTAACGCCAATACTACGGCTCGCACAAAAAAATCATAAGAACATGAAATTTTGGATTTTCAGCGTACTTTCCAACAACATTTTTTGTATAATTCTCAGATTTTATTTTATGCTACTTTTCAATTAAATAAAGTTGCCACTTTTTTCTCTCCGAAACGGCATTTCCGATTCAGCTGAAATTTTCACAATTTGTTCTTTGAAATATCTAGAATCTTAGAAAACATTGGTGAGATGGACGAGAATTTCGCTCCAGAGTTACAGCTAAAGAGTTACCTAAAAGACATTGAGGGATTTTAGGATCAAACCATTGATACTAAAACTACGTATTGGGTCTTAAACACCTATATGTTTTTTAGGTTCTTTTAGCATAGGTTGGGCCCTTTCTTATTCTTATAAAAAAGTGGATATATACTATTTCTAAATATAGTATCCTTAAGACAGCCTTTCCACACATATATCGGGCATTACACGTCAAGTCAGCCACGGTTCTGTGTTTTTCTCTTATAAAAAAAAGATCCTAGATCTTTCGTGGGCTGTCAGGGTCGTTGACCCTCAAATTCTTTTTTTCAATTTCAGATATATTGCAATATGAAATATGAAAAAGTCCTCTAGAAATTATTTCAAACATTTTCCAAAATTTGTGTTTTCATAATTCAGCCCAAAATTTGAATTTCTCAAAAAGTACATCAACGATTTTTTTTTATTTACAGTAAATTCTGTGAAAATGAAGAGCGTGGAGGGCAAGAAAAAAATTAAATTTCAATGATTATTCGGGGACAGTCCCAAAATTGTGAATCCCCAAAACTGCCCCTTTACATGTAAAAAATGTGTCGACAAAAACTGCCATTACATTTTTTAAAATGTCCCTTAAATTGTCTTTATATATTTAAAAATGTCCCCAAATTGCCTTCAAATACATATATCTGTCTTACATAGTCGCGCAGAAAATCTCGTCGCGTGCGTTCTAGATGAAAATTTTTTAAACCCCATCATTGGATCTCTTATGCTCCGTGAATACGTGACTACTTTTAGTCACGTAAGGATCAGTGTGGGCACCGTTGCTTCTCCGAAAAAGCTCGAAAGGTAGATGGTCGACGATTAGTCGCGATTCGCGCGAGATGAACGATCCTGCGGTACCTCGCTCGCTCTCGCCGCGTGTCCTTACTGCTCGGTATAATGAGGTAGATTCTAGTCTCGCGCTGGTATAGTACTCCGATCCGTAACGCCATACATATACTCGTAAGTAGTTACTTACGTACGTGAGTTACATACCCATAGGCTCTCCTGTATAGCTGGTCCTAACTTACTATCGTTCTAATCTTCCGCGCAAATAGCTCGGCATGATGTGCTTTGCTTGAGTCGATTATAGGTAAATTCTTCATGGATTAAAAAATGTTGACATTTGGCACAGAATTTATGAAAAAATAATCAGATATTTCAATTCTGATTAATGATATTTTGAAAAATCATAGATAAGTCCAATTTAGAAAGAAGAAAATCTTAAGAAAAATTTGAGTGCTTTTTAGAGGTGGAACAATAATATAAAAAATCCTGCAACGTAGAACTTTGCATACATGTAAACATTTTAAAAAAATGTAAAATAATGAGGAAGCAATTTGCAAGGTTCTACTTTGCAGACTTGTTTGTGTGTATGTAAAAAAATATTTTAAAATTTGTCTATTACAAAAGTCGCGTTCACAAGCTTTTTGAAATTTTAAAATCGTCATGAACTTTAAACCTCTCAACCGATTTCCTTCAAATTTGTACTCAAACCTTGCTTCACGGTGCTGAACACCTGAAATAAATTTGAAGTCGGTATCTTTTAATTTGGTGCAAGCTAGTGCGCAAACGAGATTTTTCCAAAAATTAAAAATGTTGTTAAGTTCGAATTACTCGACTGATTTGTGCCAAATTTGAATTAAAACCTTGTTTTATCATGGTCTAGAAGTAAAACAAATTTAAGTAAAATTTAATTTAAAAAACGTTATAAAATCTGAACCGCTCGATTGCGTAAATTCTATACCCAGACCTAGTTCTAGGACAATCCACATGTGTGCCAAATTTGATTGAAATCTGCCTAAAAAAAGTCGAAATTTTTTTTTCGCGACAGCAATGTTTTCCTTTTCTTTTGGAATAAAATCGAAATTTATCAACATAGCGAGCGTTCCTTAAAATAAATTCATCTTCGATACTCGATAATTATGAAATCACGTGATAAATTGCAGCCGGTCATCCCAGAATTTAGAAAAGTAGAAGTGTTTACGGACATTTAAAAAAAAATTAAAACAGCAATAAAATTTGAAGCACTCTATCGATTCTCGCCAAGCTTGGCACCAATCATGATTCACAGTAACTTCGTTTGTGTTCAAAACTTCAGCCTGATACATCGTAACTTACAAAAGTTATAGCGTGAAAACGATTTTTTCAAAATTTTCAAAATGCTGTAAAATTTGAATTTTTCAACCGATTCGCGTCAACTGCAATCCCAAAAGTTCTTGTATGATAGCCCACTTGCGTACCAAATTTGTAGAAAATGCATGAAAAATTGTGGCAGTTATCGCGCTAACAAGGCAATTTGCACATACAGACATACAGACATTTCGTACAAATCACTTTTCTCGACGTTTTGGACCATTCTGAGTATGCTAACATGAAAATCTCGAAAAAAAATGTCACAAAAACAAAGCTTCCTCTATGAGAAAGCAAAACCCCGAAATAAAAGAATGCGAGAGTCTGTCTCAGGTCGAAATGGTATGGATTGTCCCATTTTTATCATACCATCTCTATTCTCTAATGCTGCTTCAATTCGATCTGCTCCTGACCTAATAAGCTCCGATTTCTCCAGCCTACTTCGCGTATGTACGTACAGATAAATTCTTCGTAACCACTACGAGGAATAGCACAGATAAGTATAGACATAAGAAGAAGAATAAGAAGAAGCAGAAGAAGAAGAAGAAGAAGATGGATCGCGGAGAAGTGGGTACGGTGTGTTTAAACGGATATCCCTCTGTACGCGTGTCTCGGCCAGTTAGCTTGGCTAATGTGATCCCCCGGTTGACTTCTCATTGATATTCGCAGCCTCCCTCTCCTCGCTCCAAGCACTGATCGAATCGCCACCAAGCGTGCCTAATCTCTTGCAGAATATGTTGCACTCCTATATATAATGGTTATAGAGAGGCGATTACGACGCGCTCGACCTCGAGAGATTGGCCAAGTCGCGACAGGACAAAAATATACACATGCAGATAGACAGAGCTTGTCGATGCTGCTTCACTTTTTTTCCCTCTCGTTTGTTTGCCATTTTTCTGTCTGGTAGCAAAGAATTACGAGCCAATGCTTTTATTATATAGCATAACCAGTGGCAGGATGTACCATGACCCAATTTTTTTAAAACAAATAACGACAATCGTGATACACTGAACTTCGTAATACGTGGTGCAGCCTGCTGTCGTTGATAGGCAAGATAGCCACCGAAGGCAAAATGCTCGACGAGCTCAAAGCTCCACGGAAGCAGGACGCCTGTGGGCTATCAGAAAAAAAAAGAAAAAATTAACAAAATTGTTTGAGGCCCCTCACGAAAATAACTCTCGCGGAAGCACGTGCACGATTACGTCAGTTTATTCGCGCAACCTATAAATACCGCGGAAATCCTGTGAGGCTAAAAAAAGATTTTAGTTTTTGTTAATTCAGGGTACCGCTCGTGGTGAAATTAAGAATTTTTGTATTATTTATCCGAAGCTTTGAGTGATAGCACACTTATAAATGTCGAATGTTAATCTATATATTTATATTATTTATATTATTATTAATATAAATAAGATATAGTTAGTAAATAAACATTAATAATAATCTATATTATTATTAATGCTTCTTTTGACCCTTAAATCGAGGGGATTACACGATGTTTTTACAATTAGTAGCTGGTAATGTAATTTTTTTAAATAGTACATCTATAACTTATTTTAAAGAGCACCCCAAGCGATTTTTGGTAAAAAAAGGTTCTTTTCAGCTATATAAGAATAATACAAAAATCTCGTTTGTGTGATTGTTTTTAATATAATTTATTTTTCGAATCTGATTAATATTGCGATTTTCGAATTTTCGTACGTGAACAAAGTTAACAATACGAACTATCGATTGAATGTGATTTTTTTATACAATTTTTTAATAAGAAAAAAATAATAATACAAACGTTTTTTTTTAAATCTGACTTATAAATTTTAAATATCACAATTTTTTTTTGCTTACCATGACTGTTAAAAAGTCAGGTTAAAAAAAATGCTGCAGAACAGAATCCTGCACATAACTTTTGGAGGAATTATACATTTTTAAAAAATATGTCATAATTTTGAAACCAATCTGTCGATTCTGGTTAAATGAAATATCAAGCAATCTTGGTCTTAACTATACTTTGCGCAAAAGTTTTAGCTCGATACCTTGAAATTTACTCAAGCTGGCGTGTTAACGTTTTTTTGCTTAAATTGAAAAATCGAACTCTAACAAAATTTGAATGAGATAACTAATACCAATTGAATTTTCAGCGACGAAAGAGTTGGCAAAAAGGTACCTTAAGCGTGATTTTTTTTTTCTCCAAAAAAAAAAAACAAAGTTTTCTCTATGAGAAAGCAAAATACAATTTTAACAAAAAAAAATCTTCAATGTCCAAATGACTTTTTGTTAAAGCAATAAACAGCTTTCTTACTTGTTTGACAAAACAATTTATAGAAAACGTAGCAATACACAATTAGATTAGGATTAGAGGATCAATATCAGCGAATATTATAAATGTATAACGTCCCGTTAAGTCGTAATTCCGTGGAAATTATATTACGGATCCCTGAGCTTCGACACGGCGGAATAAAAAGATCCCCCGACGAATCGGTGTTATAGCTCCGTGTGCATTATATGGCCGAATAAGCAAAACCAAAAAAAAAAAAATTCTCCGGGCATTTACTGCAGGATGAAAACTCGCTTGGGTGCTTCTGAGGATATTGCAAAAAGCGCCGCTTTGACGACGAACGAGACGGCTAAGCCGCACCAGCGACACCCGGGTGGTCCTCTACACCACTATATATTTTATATACCCACTGACATGTGTACCGTGTTCGTGAATATATATGCGTATTATCGCAACCTTGAAAAAAAAAGCTCCTCGAATTTGTGACACGAAAATTATTTCGAATAAACTCTTTTTTTTGGCAAATTTAGATTTTTTTTTGTTATCCATTAAAAATTGTGTTTTCTTCAATTTGAAGAATCACACAGGAGAGACTAAAAAATCGTCGAATAGAAAATTAATTTCTAATTTATAATTAATTATTAACAATAATATAGTAAAATGTCAAAAGAATTTTTTAAAAATACTGAAGAACGAAAATCTTGGCCAAGAAAAATGTCCCAAATCTTGCCAATTGGAATTCTAAATAATTTCCCATCGAAGAAAGAAAAAAATATGAAATTTGAATTCAATGATAATAAATGGGAATATCGATGTGAAAATGATTTTAATATCTTCATTCAAGAATCTGAGTCGTCCATTCACGAGAGAGTTTCTTATCTGTATGGCATTGATTACACGTTAGTTACACGTGATTCAGTATCGATGTCGTTCATTTAGTTTCAGTTGACGTTTGTATACCAAATAGTAGCGTGTAATATAATATATTGTAGATATAGATTCGAGTGGCGCTCAACGCGTGGGACTGCGAAATGATACTGTCCGCGCCGTGACTAGTGTCCGTTCTGATAAGAAAACCAGCGTTTCCCGGATGTTGGAACAATTTATCTCCCATCCCCCGCATTTCCTCGTGTATCCTTAATTGGGACAACGTACGAGTACTCCGCGCCCTTATAAAACTACTGCAACATTTTTTTCTTCTCATTATTGTTGAATTTGTTTTATTTTGGCTATTACAACCTTTGAGAATAATCTACATTTTTTTCTCGCATTTTTCTATATTTTAATCAAGCGTTCTGCTAAAAAAGAAATGAACTATTTTTATTTTTCTTGAAAAAATTACAACTTTTTATTACATTTGTTTGCAATTTTTGCACAAAAACTGCAAACAGAAATTGCTACCAAGTATTTTTCAAAACAGCTGCAAAATGTATATCTTTTCAATCTATTTTTTTTTATCTACTTGCAGATATTTAATATGCTCAATTGCAAAATATTTTTTTTTTTTTACAAAGATGGATCGACAGTTTTCAAAGTAGCAAAGTCCGCTTTGTCAACTGAACAGAAATATTTTCAACACAGAGTGTTTTTTCGTAAATTTGAAAAGTAACA
This sequence comes from Perithous albicinctus, assembly GCA_964016905.1. NCBI lineage: Eukaryota > Metazoa > Arthropoda > Insecta > Hymenoptera > Ichneumonidae > Perithous > Perithous albicinctus. The sequence continues at coordinate 16,373,462 of OZ024694.1, forward strand.
GAAAGATCTGGCGTAATTTTAAAAAAAAGTGAAATAAGAAGTGATAAAAAATATGTGTCAAATACCTGAATTTTAATTTCTTAATTCAGATATAACAAACATTAATTTGTAAAAATGTCCAATAAATATTATCAAGCAAAAATGACACTTTTTTTATTATATATATTTTTTCCTTCTATTAAACAAAAAATCGCAATAAGAATACAGAATGTTTAAAAAATTATTTTTGTGCATCAACAAATGATCAAAACAATCCGTGTTAAATTAAGAAACAAAAAAAAATGGTGTAGAGATACTTTGTATTAAAACGACACAAATTTCAATTCAGTGTCTACTGTCTATCTTTCACAAAATATAATTTAATTACTTATTTTATTTAATAAACACAATACCTGAATAAAAATAAAATCGATACGCTTAAGTCATATTAATGACGAATATAGTGCAAAGCATATTGCTTACTTTTTACCAACCATAATCGGTAACAAAATCTACTCCAGCATCCCCTTAATTTTCATACAAATTTTTTTTTTTATAAACACAACACCTGAAAAAAAATAAAATCGATACGCTTAAGTCATATTAATGACGAATATAGTGCAAAGCATATTGCTTACTTTTTACCAACCATAATCGGTAACAAAATCTATTCCAGCATCCCCTTAATTTTCATACAAACTTTTTTTTTTATAAACACAGCACCTGAAAAAAAATAAAATCGACACGCTTAAGTCATATTAATGACGAATATAGTGCAAAGCATATTGCTTACTTTTTACCAACCATAATCGGTAACAAAATCTACTCCAGCATCCCCTTAATTTTCATACAAACATTCTTTTTTTTATACCCAGCACCGACATATATATTGTCGCGTCAAGGCTGCAGTGGTACTTTATTGCTAATGTTGTACACTAATGTAAGTTCCTTGACTCGTTTACGCTGCGTCACTTGCAAAGCACTTGGACATTGTCTGAAAAGATGTAGGTTCTGTGACTTCGCAGAGGACGTACAGACGGAGTATAGGAGCGAGAATTTGCGGTACGGCAACTGCAATCTCACGGCTGGTGGAAGTCCTCTCTGTCTCTCAGTTCGTCCAGAAGCCAGCGAAGCAGTTACGAGGCTTGCAAAGTTATGCCAGACGCATCTGTGCGCATTAGCGTGGTACAACAGAACGAGCAATGGCAGCAAACTCTCCGTCTCGCAGAGTGCGGGTAGTTTCGTCTCAATCTCGGTGAGAAACGTGTATCCCATTATTCTCATGTTTCGGGCATTAAAACAGCGTGCAAGTGCTGCAAACAGCCCAAAGAAGCCCATGCGAACACCTCGTCTCTCTTATTTCTCTTCTACCATTCTTTCTTTCAGTTTCGCCGAATCGAAGGTCAGGAAGAAGAAGAAGAAGAAGAAATTTGGCTGGAGTGAAGAAGAGTGGCGCGTGTGGACGAGCCCGAAGGCACGACCGAATAATGGTTTCGAGGAAGGAAGGAACGGACCAAAGAGGAGATAGAGAGGGAAAGAAGGAACATCATATCGAATGTGCAAGAGGGCCGGTCTCGGTCCCGTTGCCTCCTCGTCTTCGGTCTCGGTCTCGCGGGCCGAGCGTCTTCAGCGCGAGCGTCTTCAGCGACGATCCCGTTCGACATATGTATATGTCTCGGTCGCAACGTCGATAAATTAACGACGTGTAATCGTCGTTCCTATCTTTGAGATTGGCCAGACCCGGCACGCGAAATTATATCGATGACTCGCCTCACTTCTGTCGCCGCTTCCTTTTCGACAGGAGACGAGATACGATTATATCGCGGTGATTGCCATCCACCACCCATTTCTTAATTGAACAACGACCCAGCTACATCAATGTTGTCACGCTATATTGGAAGTATTTGCTTTTCTTTTTATTTAAGAAATGAATAATGTTTCTGTGATTTTAATTTTGCTTTTTTTTTTGCTTCCTCAAGAAGCTTTGCTTTCGTGACATTTTTTTTTTCGAGGTTTCGTGTTCAGAATGGTCCAAAACGTCGAGAAATCATATTTAGAAAAAATGTCCGGATGCTTGTGCGTGTGCGTCTATGTGACAAACTTTTAACATTTATTACTTGGAAACGTCTTGATGTTAAGCTGAAATTAAGCATACGTGTTGGCGGGTTATTTGTGCCAACTCGATGAAATTTTTGGCAAAATCCATACAGTTCTCTTGTTTCGACACGACTTTTGAATTTTTTCAAAATTGTGCGCGCTCTAACTCCCACAATTTTTGAGATATCGGACTAGAAATTGATACGAAGTTGGACTATCATAGAACTTGTATTGGGATTGAATTTGGGCAAAATCCATGCAGTTCTCTTGTTTCTACAAGATTTTGAATTTTTTCAAAAATGTCTGTGCGCGCTCTAGCTCCCAGGATTGTTTCAAATTCAGTAATCGAATGAAAATGGTTTGGTTTCAATTCTTAATGGAACTCTCACTTTCACGAGGGAACCGTTGCCTTTTGTCGCGAATTAAATGCAATCCGTCATCCGAATCTTACGAGGGAAAATTTCACGCGTTCTATGTTCCATCAACTAGACTTAAGTTTGCTAACAATTAAAATTCTCTGCTAAAAAGTCTGCGAAAAAAAAATTATGAACCTTCATAATTTAGAGACAGGTTGAATTATGAAACTGTAATTTATCACATATGTTTTCTTACACCAGTCGCATAGTTATGATAAAAGTAATCGCAAAACAAAGCTTCTTGAGGAAGCCAAAAGTGGCATGGGCTTACTTTCCATCAAACTGAGCTGATGTGAAAGCGATGTGCAAATATAATTTGCAGCGTTTTTTTTTATTTTTATTTTATTTTAAGTTTCTTATACATTTTTTTTACTCTATGTTTTTATTGTAATTTTTCGCAACATATTGTAAATTCGGCAAACTCTTTAAATAATTTTTCTAGCTTAAGAACAATCGACGTTTAAATTCGTCAAATTCTTCTTGTTTTTATTAGTTAACCAGAAAAATAAGTGTTTATCAGTTACCACTTTACCAGATTATCAAAAAATCATTGATAACAAAATAGCTTTTTGTTTAAGTAACAAATGGGTTTTTAAAATTTCTTCAACAACGTACAAAAAATGGAAAATAATTTTTTAAACATAATTTATAAAATTATGTTTCACTATGTACAATTGTAATTATTCTATTACCGTTGTATCGAATATATTTGACAGTTTATTTCATCAATATTTTTCAAATTTCTACAATGGTAAAAAACTTGTATTAACATTTTATCAAAACTAAAAGAAAGCTTATTCATAAAAATATATATATATATATTTTTAAATGCCACGAAAATATAAATAATACGTTATTATTATTATTCTAATGAAAGTTTCAAACGGAACTATGTTAGAAATACGTTTTATTTTTTTGTTCATAAGATAGAATACTAAAATAAATTAACATTAACATTCGTATGAAATAACTAAGCAACATCGAGTACAAAAGTATAAATCATCTAAATCCATGACAGAAAGTTCAGTTCGTAGCTGAAGTGATAGAAAAAAAAACCTAAAAAATGTACAACCAAGAAAGTAATTAAAAAAAAATAGTGGAGTCTTATAAAAATAAATATGCATATTATCATACAATTATATTTACCAAAAAAAAAAAGTTCGGCTCATAAAGAATATGATTTATGAAATTTAATTAATTAATTTACAAAACTTGTTTCATTTTTTGCTCCATAAAAGTGGTTATTGTTTGTCGTTTTTCTTTGATATCGAAAAACTTAGTTCTAAACATGTATTTTTTCCATCTGCAATCCGCAATGATAGCCGAATTGAAAAAAAAAGGAGACAATGTATCTCTGTTGGAAAGCCCAGTTCTCGTTGAGTATTTCCTATTTTCGTATCGGACAATAGAGGAGGAAGAGGCAGAAGTAATAAGGGATGCAAAGGGAACAGAACAGTGAGACTAGAAGATGATGAGCTCATCGCGGAAAGTGCAACTTCTCTGTAAGCTCGGAAAGCCACAGACGATATTGTTCTGGTGTACTTGCCGGGGAAACACGGGGAAACCAGCCGTGTTAGAGACGAATATACGAAAGGGTGAGAAGGGAGAGAACGACGATTGAATGACAGTGGTGGTTGGGCGGTTATCTCACTCCCCTCGTACATATACATATTCTAGACTACCATTTGGTATTGTTTTCGCTGGGCCATTCGTCGTCGTATTGCTCGACAGCGCCCAAGACAATCACTAAATCTGGGCACTGTCCTCGTCTCTCGCTCGTCTACATTCCGCCTCTGCCATTGCCTTTGGCTCCAGACTCGACGCGAGAAAAGAAAAAATCGTTGCACACTATTTTTTTTTTTTTTTTCTTTTTTTTTCTACAATACTCCACAGCTGGCAAGAATCCAATAGTTAGATTACACAGTAAAAAATAAATTAAAAATTGTGTTGTTTTAACAGACACATCGTGTCACCAGACGTCAACAAAAATGTTGTGTTAATTTGGGGCAAAGTTTTTCTGTCAAATTAACACTTTGGATTAATCGTGCCACACATTTTTTTATCACACTTCGTTGCTGGCAAGAATCCATTGATCAGATTACACAGTAAAAATTAAATAAAAAATTGTGGAATGTTAACGGAAAAATTGTGTCAACAGACACAACCACAACAAAATTGCGTTAATTTGACACAAAATTTTTTGTCAATTTCTCGTTTTACTGGAAAACTAAATAATGAAAATGGGTCATTTTTACATAATTATTGTGGCACTTCTGATTGAACTGAAATGTTTCTGTTAATCTACCACATTTTTTTTCTGTAAATTCAACAAATTTTGACAATTTTTGTGTCACTTTCAATTTAACATATAAAAATATGGTAAACTTACAGAAATCTTTGTATTACTTTTTAAATTTAACAGAAACATCTGTAAAATACGTAAATTAACGCAGCGGAGATTGTTACTTAAAAATCTGGAAACTCGCAGTTACAAGAATTTCTTTTTTTTTTAAATCATGGTTTTGGAAAAAATTGGAAACCATTTAATATAAACAAAAACAAAGATTTCTATCCAAATGGTTTTTATGGATTTAAAAAGGCGTTTTAAATGAATTAATTAATTATTAACTACTGGCATTATTAATGCTATCCAAATCAATGTTTTAGAATCTTAAATAAAGTCGATTGTTTTTTTTTAGATATTTCTCCAGTCTATAAATACATAAAATGAAACTTTTATTTGGAAATACACATTTTTTAAATATCCATTGATTATTTCTCTTTAACGTTGATTTATTATACGAAATATATCAATTTACAAGATATTTATTATAATTCTCCACTCCAGTTAATCAGGATTAGACCACTCAATCAATTTAATCTGCAAAAAAAAAAAAAAAAAAAAAAAAAAACACACACATCAATCGTGGGGGAAATCCAATTCTGAAACGAATTGGTGGGTTTAATAATCGATCGTCGCTATACATATCTATACCACAAGCAAAAACGTCGCTCTCAGACGACTACTCGAAGCTTGTGCCAGGGAGGCACGAATCTCCCAGCAATGATTAATTACCCTCTGGGGCAACCTTACGCTCGAATCCACGACCTCCCTCGATTAGTTCCACAATTTCTTTCTACCTTTCTTCTCGCGACACTTGAGTCAGGTCTTCAGCTACACAGGTTTACCGTCACTGCGATGACAAACCTATCGTCTTCATCATCCATTCTCTTCACACACGCATTGTTACATCGATAACTTCACAAGTTTCAACTTCTCGACTTTCGAAAAAATATTATTCCTCGTTGAGATCCAAGTATGCAAGTCACTGAGTCTACGTGAAGGAATTTGAAGAAAAAAAATTCGATTCAATATGTTTTCCTTTACCGATATCTGCTTCGCACCGCAAGGGTCGAGAAAAGCTGACGAGGTTTCATATTGGAATTTGCTCGTAATGGGTTTGAAAAAAAAAAAAATTGTATCCACAACAGCCTCCGGTAGGTATTATAGTTATGCAGACAATGGACAGCCTTCCTCGGTACCTTCGCTTATACCCCCGCGATTATTATCAGGAAATATACATACAGCCTGGGGGGATTCAACTACGATTATTGATAATAATAACAACCGATAGACCATAATTACAATGTTATCGAGTGAAGCGTTATCCGCGCGGAATTGCCGCAGGCAACTCAATTATCACCACTTCTTGTATATAGTTCGATCAACGTGCAACCATAAATCAATAAGATCTAAATTTATAATTAAACAACATATAGCTTGGGTGTATTGGCCCCCAAAATATGCTCACTTACAATATCGGATTATGGTCAACATTGTTTTCATCCGAATAATTAGCTGATAACTCGTGAGCTTAGTTGTCATGTAAATCGCAAGATAAATCGGGGATTTCACTTATGAGGTCTAATAATTTGGTAGACTTAAATACGCCAGAAACGTGGAATGTTATATTTGAAAAAAAAAAAAATGAAAATGTATTGTATTTGAAAAAATGATCCATTGATGGTCTGATAGGATTTTTTTAGAGTTAAATTTAAAAAATCCTATTCGTTTCAAATGAGATTATTATTATTCGACGTAAGATTATTTAAGATATCGACTAAATTATGCCTGCACGGTTTTAATATTGAATAAATATATTTTTTATACTTGGCACAAAAAAGAGTCGAGATAAGGTTTACCTAAACAGTTTATTAAGTATAATTGATTTTTTAAAAAATGAGTAACAGAGTAATTTCGACGTCTCTTTTTTTTAACTGCGAACATCGCATGTAAACGTTTATTGGAATAATGACTGTCAATTATAAGCAAAATTGGTGAATTGCAAAAATCTTTTGATCATTTAGAGCTCGTGGCGTGAAGTCAATAGAATCAAATTTAACGAAAAAATCTCGTTGATTGCAAATTATGGAAGATAATAACATAATTATGTTTGGAAAATCAATTATTATCATGAATACATACATCTTTACTTGGCAATTAAAAAAACACGAAATCAATATCACTTCAAATGTTTCTTCGTGAATTATTGTTTTCGTTGACTTAAATCGATTCGAAGTACTTTTTTTTTGCTTTTTGGATCCATGAGTATCATCTATGAAACAAAATATAGTAAAATAATGTCAGTCAATCATCATTACAGCAAAAAAAAATAAACCGAAACATGCAAACTATAAGAGCCATTATTCATTACTCAATTATTTATCATTCATTATTCAAAGTTGTGTATATTATAGTATAGAATATCCAGTTCAACTCGTTCTGATGCAGCGATTTGTAACACGATCAAAAATTAGCATTCCAACAATGTTATTGGAAGATGCATAAAATTAAAAATATTAATCAAACCGCAAATAAACCTTGAATAATAATAATAATAACAATAATAATGAAACGTCAGTGAACCATAACAGAAACTTATTAAAAATGTGATTTTGATTGGTTGCCTTCGCCCCGTAAGATTTTCATATCGCAAAAGCTCGGTGCTTTGTACTAACGCGCTTTAGCGAACTCGTACAAGAGACCTCCCGGCAAAACATAATAATCCTACAGTGTACCATAGTTCCATGACAAGCTAGAAAGAAAAAAAAAAAAAATTCCGGCGATACAGCAGCATGATTTCTAGCCATTTCATTTTCTGCTTTCGCCATTTCTCCGTTCCCGCGCTCTTCTTTTCATATATCCAGGAGCTACCATAGAAAACAGCGACCAAAGAGGTGCAATAACGAGAGTAGCAGTAATATGCGTTCCGCCTGCTGCATTGCTATATGTAAATGTGTAGCGCGACTGCAACAACCTAGAATCGTGACGTATCTATACATAGTATACAATATACATATATATATATATTTATATATATATATATATTTATATATATATATATATATTTATATATATCTATATATATTTATATACACATGAAAAGCACATTCGGAGGTCGTAGTACCATAACGAGGACTTTTCTGCCGCGGCACAAGCGGCAACACCTGGAGAAGCTACTTCAGAAAAGCATTCCCGCCATATCACAGAGGGAAGCAGCGTTGGCTGGCTCTCTCTCTCGTGGCTTCTACTATATATCCTCGACGGCTCTCGACTCGAAATTGAAAAAAAAAGAAAAGAAAAAAACAAGAAAGAGGTCCTGAAGCAGCTACCCGTGTCGCCTAAAAGCGCGAATTTTTTTTATTTTTTTTTTTAAGTCTAGACTTTTGGCACGTTTCTTAGGGTTGAACCTGTAATGCATTCACATCGTTAACACGTGTTCGGTACAACGGAACTCAATGCTCAATTTTTAATTGGTTCTATGGCGGTTGAAGCAGAGTAGTACTGTTTTTTTTTATATGTGTATAGTATATATATTTTTTTTTGTTTTTAATCTTTAGATTTAAAACAAAAAACGGGGGAGATCACAAGATTTTTTTTCTGAGTGATTGGCAGCTCTAATTTTAATTAGCACAAGTATTTCGTCTCATTTTTCTGAGAGTCAGGTGGCTTTAAGCTGTGTACATATGGGTAAGAAATAATTTTAGAAAATCGTGTACCGTTAAAACAAATTATTTTGGTTTGAGCAACAAATCCGTTAGATTAATAAAAACTAATTTCGTCTTTAAGATGCGTTTTTTTTTCTCAACTAAAGTTAAAGTTAAGTTGTCTTTAGAAATACAATATTTGTCATTTTGTGAAAGTTGAAGTTTTCATGGTAACGAAAGAAAAATATTTTCTTGAGCTGGTGATCATTTTTGTTGTTGTAAAAATGACAATAAATATGCTGTCAAATTAAATAAATAATAACTTGAAAAATGTGCATTTCCTTAAAACTTGTGAAATTAACAAACAAAAGGTTATGAACATTTGTGGACAAGAAGATGTTGTTAAATGCACAAAAATGAAATGTATTATTATCAGTCTAAATCCATGCATTCATGTGTTTTAAAAAATCGATAGCATCAACTAAATCATTAAGTCTGATCATACAGTCATTTTTTAAAACTAAAATTAATTTTAATTCTCATTATACTTACACAAATTCTGTTACCATAAATATTTATAATTGCTTGTATCTGCTCATTAATTACTCGTACCTTACCAGGAATATTGTATAAATTAATCTGCGATTAACGAAAGCTTCAATTCACTACAACCTTCTGTAATAATTCACTGACGCAACGACCCACCTGAAGAGCATCATATTTCTGTGATCAAAGCCTGACCCTTTATGAACTCTTGTTCACCGATACAAGACTCGAGGTAACCGGCAAATTGCACTGATATTAAATATTCACTTTTCTCCAACATCTGTGCTGTGTATCACTCGTCCACCAACCGATCATAAAGTACTTTTACTTTTGCTACTGCATCGCCTCGGGCTTTGCCTAATGTGAAATCGTTGATGCAAATTATGACGTAACACACGATGAAGCTCAATCGATCTTTCCTTCCTCTTTCTTCAATTTGCTTGACGTAACACTCGTGGAATCGGAGTATTATAGTTAAACCGAAGGTTCCCCATGTGGACCGGTATCTCCCGGGATTATCTGTGAGTGAAATGAAACTCGTATGGCCATAAGCAGCAAGACAAGTTATCCGGTGAGGTCGCACCCGCGCTATACGTTTCCCTCTACGTCTTCATACGCACGTGCCATACATATTGAATGTCCTGCTACGGAATAAACGGCGTTGCTTTTTCTTCTGCGAAAGTCGAGCAGAGCCTGGGTCAATGTTATCCTCGGGATAAATCTCACCGAACCAGTTGGGTTTGTATATGTATGTATATACATAAATATATAGGATCCTCGTGTATGTATGTACGAACGTGTTCTTACGGCTGAGCGCGAAACCGTTCCCATGCACCGCAGGGTATCGAGGCCTCGTCGAAACGAATCGATTCTCGTCGAGTAAATATAAGTGTATATTTATATCTATCCCTACAACAAGTACTCACGTGTGCATTTACTTTCTGTTTCAGGTCGTTGGTGCTTCTCATATTCGTGACTGTGAGCCACGTCACAGACGTCGTAGCCAAATTTGTGAGTATGCAGTGGATATTTTACGACTCGTTGAGTGAGACAAAAAAGGTGGAAAGTAGAGAACCTTGTGAATTGCTTCCTCATTCTTTTAGTACGTCCTCCTATGAAGACATCTGGTGATTCATTTTGCATTGCTCATAGAGGAAGCTTCTATTTTTGGAAAGAATAATAGAAGCTATTCTATTATTGTTTGAATTATTGAAATTTTCAAATTTTAAAAATCTAAAAGATCTAAAAAATTTTTAACGAAGCTATTCTATTATTGTTTCAATTATTCAATTCCAGCTATTAAAATTAATTTTTTTTAGATCTTTTAGATTTTTTAAATTTGAATTTTTTATTGTAATTCAAACTTTTTGAAAATAATCATTGTTTATTTTTTAACGCCAATAATACGGCTCACACGAAAAAATTATAACAACATCAAATTTTGGATTTTCAGCGTACTCTCCAACATTATTTTTTGTAAAATTCTCCGATTTTATTTTATGCTATTTTATATTAAATAATTAAATAAAGTTGCCATTTATTTCCCCTCCGAAACGGCATTTCCGATTTAGCTGAAATTTTCACATTTTGTTCTTTGGAATATATAGAATCTTTGAAAAAATTGGCGAGATTGGCGGCAATTTCGCCCCGGAGTTACAGCTCTTTGAACGATGGAACATCGTGGTAATCAAACGTGTAATGCTCTCTGCGTTCAGGAGGGCTGAGAATGTCTATGGAAAATATTCTAAAGCCCGCATTACATTTTTTTATTATGTAATTCTTGTCTTTTTATATTAGATTACCGCGATTTTTTATCGTTCGAAGAGCTGTAACTCTGGAGCGAAATTACCGCCCACCTCGCGAATTTTTTTTAAGATTCTAGGCAGTTCAACGAACGAAATATGAAAATTTCAACTAAATCAGAAATGCCGTTTCGGAGGGAAAAAAGTGGTAACTTTATTTAATTGAAAAATAGCCTAAAATAAAATCGGCGAATTTTACAAAAAATGATGTTGGAAAGTACCCCGAAAATCCAAAGCTTCATGTTCGTATGAAATTTTTCGCCGAACATTGCTTAAAACTGTTGGATGTGGTAATACAATTAATTTTAGTTCAGGACTCAATATTTTCGTAAGTTGCAATTGTAAAAAGTTCGAAAAATTCTAAATTCTTCATAACTGAAGGTACGTTCAATATTGTTTGGTATTGAATTTCGACAACATCGGTAAAATGTTCAAATTTGATGAGGCCTTGAATTTTTCGAAAAATTTACGTTATTGCACTAATTTTCACAAAACGTGAGCCGGCGCGCCCAAATTTTCTACATAAACAAAGTACTATTCGTCGATGATTGGTACATAATTTTGTTCATAATCTGTACAGTGCTTCAGATTTTACATAATTTTGAATTTTTCAATTCCCCATAATTGTAACTTCCGAAAATATAACATAACATTAAGGAATGTTCAGCATAATATTTTATCAAAATCGATAAAAGGATTTAAATTTCATATTTGATTCAATAAATTAAGAATCTTGATATTGCTATTATCTGAAAAAAAGACTTCTACATTAAGATCCGCTTGAGCAATACAGCTGAAATTTTGTTCGCAGGTAAAACATTGAAAACTTCTTATCTATTGAAAATTCCCTTAAAATACATGGAATAAAGCTTGTAAAAAATGAAATTAAGAAAAATTGGCCCCTCAAATATACAAAATAAAGTTAGAAAGTAGTTTCCTCATAATTTGTCATTTTGCACAAACTTTCCTCTGTGAGGAAGCCAAAATTAATCAACATACTTCCTCATAGCTTTGTAAAAATTTGTAAATAATGAGGAAGCAAACAGCAAAGTTCGACTTTGCAGCCTTTTTTAAATATACCTTTTAAATCTGCGATATTTCACCAATTTCAAGAACAAGAAAAAGTAACATGTAAAAAAAAGCTGAATACATGAGCCTTCTGAAAAAAAAAAGGTCCATAACAATTTGCCCTGATGGGTATCAGATTGACTTTCGCAGAAGGAGACGGAAAATACAAGCGCTGTTCCAACCTTGAAGATCCAGAAAATAAGGTTTGGACGGTAGAGCCGCAGTTCAGAGCCTCTATACCTCGTCTTAGTAGCAGAAGTGGAGAAGCAGGAGTAGAAGCAAGGAGGACGAGAAGCACATAGGTACACACGATCGGAAGATCCTGTGGCCGAACGAGACCGCCGAAAACGAGTCCCCGCAGGGGCGCATTGGGCTCTCTCAGCCCTTCACCGCCCGAGCGAGTCTCCTTCTCATCCTCCTGGCGATGCTGCAGGCCGAGCAGCGGCATTCCTCTCTAGCTTTTATTGCGGGCTTCTCGCGACGGGAACGATGTCGGCGTTGGCCCTTCTCGGATTTCGCCTGCAGGATCGCTTCACGATATCGAAAGCAGACATTCGAGAACGCTACAACCCTTCGCTCTCCTCTCTCTCTCTTTCTCGATTAATCCAGCACTGACTTCTCTCTTCCTATCTCTCTGTCTATCGCACGCTTTCAGTATACTGGAAAGAAAAGTTCACGGTAAAAAAAAAAAGTCATATTTTTTAGCAGATAAAAACTTGTAGAGCGACTTTTAGAGCGTCTGAATTTTTATAAAAATCTATCCAAAAATAAATTTCAAGATCCTGTTTTACAAAATGTACAGAAAAATAGATTCAGGTAAAAAGTTGTTAATGTTACGTTAAACAGAGAGGACAAGATTGGGTATTAATTTTATAGTATTTTGTCATTCTTAATCAAAAATGGTAGTTCTCTCTCTCTCTTTGTGAGTGTTATAATTTTTTTTGTTACTATGACAGTGTTTGTTTTTTGGAATGACTTTTTGTTAAAAATTACTAATGGATTAGTTACTTATTTTTAAAGATTATTTATACAAACATAGCACTCCGATTAAATCAATTTTTTGGAGCTTTATTAGTTTGATAAAAAGTTCTACGATCTTTTTCGAAGACTCGTTATGGGTAATGTTTTTCTACGAATATATTTCCAAAATTTACGCCTCTTCAAACATTTCTAAAAAAAAAATCACAATTGTAGGAAAGTAAAAAAAATTGCATTCAATAAAAAACGTATTCCATATAAACAAGAAATTAATTTTTGTATCAAATTTGTCTGTTTTTCAAAAACTACTTTTTGGCATTGTTATGATTTTGAAATCAATGCTCTTGTTATCATTAATGACGTTGATATTATTTTGAAAAAAAGAAAAAAAAATCAAACTCTTCATCAGGAATGCATATGTAATGCTTCCTCAATTACTTTAATCTTATACCCAGAGAACATTTTATCTTATAAAATAAAACTTTATTTCAATAAAATAAAGTTTATTTGAATCAGATAAATATGGTTGTATTAAATAATTTTTATTAGTCCGGCATTTCAAGAAATAATTTTACTGAAATTGAATACATATATTCATTGACCGGCCTAATAGGATTTATTTAATTCTATTACAATTTTTTTCATTCAAATAAATTTTACTTTATTTAAATAAAGTTTTATTTAATTCTACTAACTATTATAAACTATTTAAAAAATGAAACTTCTTGGAGAAATTACCGGCGTTGGTACATTCGCATTAGCTAGATTGAGGAATTATCTATCGTGTCCACTATCTTCGTATTATCGCTTTTTACTCTGATCGTAAACACAGGATACTAGCGAGTCTCTTGTTCATCCTGCCGATTCCCTGGAGAATCAGCTCTCCTGTACCGTGGCTAATTCCAGTCTGGTGGGACAATTCGCCACGGTGGCTGTGCTATATTTAATGCTTCTGCTCGTTAGCCATTAGCTCGTCGTTGAGACGATGAAGAAATTTCGTGGTCGTTTTTTCGACCTCGGTTCTTCACTCATATGGCATACAAATGCAGATGGAGGCATACATAATGGATGGACACTTGTAATAAACAAGTTGATCCAGTCACTCTGATTAATTAAAGATTTTTTTGCAAATCCAAAAAAAAAACAAAAATTACGAACGATATAGACAGAAATTTTCCATTTTCGTGTAACAATTGTAATCTCATACCAAAGTATACTTTTTAATTAGTCTGCAAATTAAAAATACGTTTTTTTTACAAGTTTAAATTTTCTCTCACATTTTCGAAAAAAGAAAAATTAAACCGTCTGAAATCGATTTAAAAAATTTGCCCACTTTTCGCATAGGCTTAAAAATTCTTATCCAATACTCGATTTTATGGATTCATTTCAGACTTTTAAATTGTGGCAATATTTTGGAATTCTCTAAATTCATACAACAACTTTGGATGAAAAAAGTGGTTATATTAAATTACAAAATTTAATACGTAAAAACGCAACATAATTTGTATTCTTATGATTCAAAAAAATTACTCCGCCTCCTTAAAATTTAATTATATATTAGTTCTGCTATTCTAAAAGTGTGAATTCTTATTGAAATTAATTTAGAAAAATGATATCCCAATTTAAATATCTTACTATAGTTCAATGTCTAGATCTGATATTTTGCTTCGAAATTTTTGTTTTTCGAGGTTTTCGTTTAAACGTGTTCAGAATGTACCAAAACGTCGAGAAATCACATTTAGAAAAAATGTCCGGATGTATGTATGTGTGTGACAACCATTTAACATTTATAACTTGAGAACGTCTTGAGATATTAAGCTGAAATTAAGCAACATGCTGGGGGGTTAATCATGCTCGCTCGATCAAATTTTTGGCAAAATCCATGCTGTTCTCTCGTTTCCACACGATTTTGAATTTTTTCAAAAATGTCTGTTCGTGCTTTAGCTCCCAAAATTTTTGAGATATCGGGCTAAAAATAGATACGAAGTTGGACTATCATAGAACAAGTATTGGGATTGAATTTGAGCAAAATCCACGCAGTTCTCTTGTTTTTACAAGATTTTCAATTTTTTCAAAAATGTCTGTTCGCGCTCTAGCTGCCAGGATTGTTTCAAATTCAGTAGTCGAATGAAAATGGTTTGGTTTCAATTCTCGATGGAACTCTCTCTCTCTTCCACGATTGAACCTTTGCCTTTTGTCGCGAAGTAAATGCAATCCGTCATCCGAATCCTACGAGGGAAAATTTGACGAATTCTATGTTCCATCACAACTAGACTTAAGTTTGCTAACAATTAAAAATTCTTTGCTAAAAAGTCTGCGAAAAAAAAATGATGAACCTTCATAATTTAGAGACAGGTTGAATTGTGAAACTGAAATTTATCACATATGTTTTCTTACACCAGCCGCATAGTTCTGATAAAAGTAATCGGAAAACAAAGCTTCTTGAGGAAGCCCGAGCTGATGAGAAAGCGATTTGCAAATATAATTTGCATCATTTTTTAGCATTATTTACCATGAGTCATTAACAATTTCATCCAAATCCTAGAATAGAAATATGTCAAGTTCTCGTATTTCTGAAGCTGAAACGCAATTCCAACACTCTTCGGTCCTATTTTCTCTCTCTCTTTTTTTTTTTTTTCTTTCTCTCGTCTACCGGCAGTTCGAGGATCAAGTCTCTCGTTCAAGTGCCAGAGATGTTCGAGAACGTGTCGTAGGTTCTACGGATGATCGTCGCTCGTACCTTTGACTCACTCACGCGGCTATGTGTGAGAGAACGCCCGCAATGTCTTTACCACTGAGCGTCGTTATCGAGCAGAGCGACCGGCAGAAGCATAAAAGGACCGTATATCAGACTCTTTATTGTCGAAAGCGCGGACCAACGAGCACACCAACCCTTTACCGCAAGACTTCCCCGAGAAGTTTCCTGGCTCGTTGAGCACAACGCGCCTTCACGACGTTTGGAATTTGATTTGTTTTCAGCTCGTTCGCCGCAGCCACCCGATTTTGATGCTTCACAAAATCGATCAGAATCTAGATTAAACGGTAAAAAAAAGTAAATTAAAGGATATGTCAAGCTTTTGAAAATGTTTTTAGCCAAACTGAAAAATACATTTTTTTCTCATTTTTATAAATAAAATTTGTGAAATCGAAGTTGACAAATCTCGACTTTTTTTTTGTTTGAAATTTTACAAAAAAACGAAAAAAAAGCACAAAAATTTGTTAGATTCATTTAACAAAATATTTTATTTTTATTTTTGAAAACAACTTATTTGAGCTACTGGATGTCTAAAAAAAATTGAAGTTTCATACAAGATGTACAAAAATTATTACAAGCAACAGAATAATTAAGCATTTTTATTTTTATTCTACCAAATTTTTGCGAAATGTTTTTTTGCAATTTTCTTATTTAACAAATTCGTAAAGCGTTTTCGTAACGATTTTTCATTAAATTTTATTATTGAAGAATGAAAGAAAATTGACTGACAAATAGACTTTTTTAACGAAAAAGTAGGACTTCGTTTTTGCAAAATAATTTTTTTAGTTTGTACGATCGATTTATGCTCCTGCTTTAAGTAGTCAATAATTGCTATACTTTCGATGCTACACTTTTGCTTTATTATCTTTTTCAGTTCAAGTTGCAAAATGAATGTATCAAATTTACAGTACGTGTAGTACGTGGATGTACACCTATGTAATTGACGTTATTGTACAGTTCGTGCTGCGACGATTACCCTCGATGTAGGTATAACGAGCACGTGCGTACACGCTTCATCGGAGGAGATAGTCAGTGCTGAATACCGCCTTCGGCCGAAACTCTCGCCTCGAGATAATAATCGGTCTTGCGATCGAAAAATCGTCCCGGAGCGTCTGAGTATCGTCTTTTCAGTGCGCCGAGATTACACGCCGATTATTTGTGGCACGTCAAGCCTGCCGGAACCCCCTCGAGAAAGAGAGACAGAGAGAGAGAGAGAGAGAAAGAGAGAGAGAGTAATATCTGCCAATAATCGAAAATGATGACGCCCCATTCGCGGTTTACAACAATTCCTCCACAGAATACCTCGCTTAGTTAGTTGCAAATTCGAGTACAACATGAATCAAGAAAATTTCAAAAATGGATGTCTAGAATTCTTTATTATAATTATTTTTTTTTAACAAATTTCTGAAGTATTGGAAAATTATTATAAATGTTTCCAAATATCGCTATATATTATATTTATTAATATTTCGCTGCTATCCACGCATATGGCCGGGGTCAAATGACACACCCAAGCCTGAATTTTTTCGAAGTCTTTCAAGGGGCGCTTGGATTTGAATTTTTCTAAGTCCCATAAGTAGGTCTGAGCGGGGTCAAGTGGCACATTGCGGCCGGGGTCAAATGACCCACTGTGGCTGGGGTCAAATGACACAACATGGCTGTGGCTGGGGTACTACGGGAGGACTTAATATAAATATTGGGGTTGTTCACGAATTTTTGAAAATTCAATAAAAAATGTTGTTAAGAAAGAATGAAAAATCATATTTCGTTTCCCATCGCCAAGTATAATTATAAGTAACTAACCAGTATTTTCTACAAATAGAGGGTTCTGGGGACCAACTTTAAGGGGTGCCTAAATGAAATAAACGTAAGATTGTCTTTATTTCAATTAGGCACCCTTTAAAGTTGGTCGCCAGAGCCCTTTATTTGTAGAAAGTTAGTGATCAGTTACTTATAATCATACTTGGGGGTGGGAAACGAAATATGATTTTTTATTCGTTCTTAACAACATTTTTGTTGAATTTTCAAAAATTTGTGAGACACCCTAATAAATGTATATGGGACAAAACACGTCAAGTCGGCCACCCCAATTTTTCATGCCAACAAAACGTCCTCACATTTCTTCAGGATGTTGGTCTAGTTGAAGAAGAAACGTAGGAATTTTTTTAGATTTTTTTATCGCATATTCCAGCCATTAAAAATCGCTGAAAATAATCATTGTTCATTTTTTAACGCCAATACTACGGCTCGCAAAAAAAAATCATAAGAACATAAAATTTTGGATTTTCAGCGTACTTTCCAACAAGATTTTTTGTAAAATTCTCCGATTTCATTCTATGCTATTTTTCAATTAAATAAAGTTGCCACTTTTTTCCCTCCTAAACGGCATTTCCGATTTAGTTGAAATTTTCACATTCTCTTCGTTGAAATGCCTAGAATGTTAGAAAAAATTGACGAGATGAACGACAATTTCACTCCAGAGTTAAAGCTCTTCGAACGACCAAACATCGCGGTAATCTAATACAAAAAACAAGAATTACATAATAAAAAAATGTAATCCAGGCTTTAGAATATTTTCCGTAGACATTCTCAGCCCTCCTGAACGCGGAGAGCAATTACACATTAGATTACCACGATGTTCCATCGTTCGAAGAGCTGTAACTCTGGGCCGAAATTGCCGCGCATCTCACCAATTTTTTCGTAAGATTCTAGACATTCCAAAGAACAAAATGCGAAAATCTCAGCTTATTCGGAAATGCCGTTTGGGAGGAAAAAAATTGGCAACTTTATTTAATTGAAAAACAGCATAAAATAAAATCGAAGAATTTTACAAAAAATGTTGTTAGAAAGTACGCTGAAAATCCAAAATTTCATGTCGTTATAATTTTCTTGTGTGAGCCGCAGTATTGGCATTAAAAAATAAACAATGACTATTATCAAAAAATGTTAACAGCTGGAATATGCAATAAAAAATCTGAAGAAATTCCTACGTTTTTTCTTCAACCATACCAGCATCCTGAATAAATTTAAGAACATGTTTTGTCGACATGAAAAATTGGAGTGGCCTCATATATAAAGAAGGCATCCGAGCCATCACATACTGCCAGTAACTCCTAATACATATATGTATATATATATTTTTTTCAACTTCTTACATTAACGACAATATACTAATCTAAATATTTTAAACTTATAATACAAATTTAAACTTAAAAAAAAAGTACAGACGAACGACAACAACAAAAATCATTAAACGTATGTAATTTTATTGTACAATTACTCAACTGTAATTTTTACAACAACAAAAAGTTATAGAATTCTACAAAATATTTGTTGCTATTTTAATTAACAAGTAATTAATTCAGTAATTCCTAAAATAGAAAAAGACACTGTTTACATGTAACGCTAGTCTAAACATTGTTTACAAGTTTGAATACTAGCATAATTAGTCGACAATTGCAATACCCACGTTATCATGTCTATCACATAATACTATATACTGCATGTGTACGGTATTTGCAAACAGGATCATTGGATTAGCAAATCTTGGGTATAGCTGTCACGATGTGTGTGCAGTTGCACGATTACGCGTCAACGGTATCTCGTGACTCTGTGTCTGCTTTGAGAAGTGCAGACACACGAAAGCATCAGAGGAGTAGCTGATACATCACAAGCGGGCTCTCCCGCGTTGCACTTCCTTGACACACGCACTCGTCGCGGAGACCGCACTTGGCATTAGCTTGCCACTTGGAATTAGCGCGAATTAGCCTTGTGCGGGTCCACCTACCAACTATCTACCGTGTAGTAGCTGATGTATATGTTAGCTCGTACGTGTTGGATTTACATGGACACGTTAAAGTTTCTACTGCACACACACACACACACACACAGACACACACACATGGAAATGCTGTAATGCAGACATCCGTGGAAACGGCGCAAAGGGGATTAAAGCGCGGTTTTAAGTTACATGGAACGAGCAGAGGCAGCATCCACTTAGACTTTTGTGAACCGCGAAATAACGTGAATGTCACCTTAATCGGCAAATTTGGAAAACTCGAAAAGTAAAAAAACAATAATTCACAAGGTTTGAGAATCAATTTTTTATTTTTCCTTGATATTATAAATTAGGGCACACTTTCGAATAATGAACATGTGCTTCAGCATAGAACAATATTTTTTTTTGTGATACTTTTTCTAATACTTTCTCAAATGAATAATTAATTTCCACATCCTTCATACTCAACATCAATATAAATATATTCGACGTAAATAAATATTTCTTTAATGTGAAAGAAAAAAAAATGATTATTCAACTGAAATACGTGTTTTCCGAATATTATTAAAAATGTGTATTCGAATGAAATTCATATTTGTTACGTTGAAATATATATTTAATATTTAATAGAAGTAATATAATTTCGTTGAAGTAAATAGTTGAATAAATATTTCCTGTCAGCGACTAGACTCTTTTTTTTAATGAGTATAATGTCGAGCTCATATTCGATATTTCATTTAAATGTCACGATTCTGTCTGCAATATTTTAGGAAGGTTTGATTAAAAAAAAAAAAAGGTAAGTCGCACAATTACCAAGCTGTTGATTTAAAACTTTCTACATGAATGAGGTTACAACCAAGATTGCTTGGTACTGAGTTTGCCAGGAATTGATCATTTGTATCAAACTTTATAAAATTTGTAATTAAAAATGAAGGTTTTTTTAATAAGCTTTAAAAATTTCTATTGAATTTAAAAAATTATACTGTGTTTAAACAAATCCGCCAAGCAAAATCTTACACATGGATTTTTTCAATATGTATTCTACCTACTATAATAAAAAATTATCACCATACTTTCTCACAGAGCAAACGTTCTGCTTTGCTGATTTTCTAAATTCATTTTTTTCATTGAGTCAATCAAAACAACATCAAAGCTATAAAAAATATCACTTATTATTTTTATTTTCCTATTATTTTTCCAATTACATCCTACGTTGATTAATTACGAGACTGATTATTGTAATAATTATAAAGAAATATTGGAGCAATAATTCTTTTACAATGAGTGTTTGTAAAAGAAAATCTGTTTTTTTTTTCTAAATGTTTATCCTCTACATTTCATTC
Organism: Perithous albicinctus; assembly: GCA_964016905.1. Lineage (NCBI taxonomy): Eukaryota > Metazoa > Arthropoda > Insecta > Hymenoptera > Ichneumonidae > Perithous > Perithous albicinctus. The sequence goes on from OZ024694.1 coordinate 16,394,212, forward strand.
CTGATATTCACATAAAAATACTTTAGTATTAAAAATATATCTTATGATTCCAAAATATTTATTGAATAATTAATGATTTGACGTTTCGATGTCAAATTAAAAAGACATATTTCTTAACATTTATTTACAATATTTATATAAAATAGACAAAATATTTTGGGCTTTGAGAAATATTGTTGAAGGTGTTAATTTCCGGGGCTCATGGTCATCAACCTCACTGACTTAACCCTCGGGGGTTTACTCTCTCTTTCTCTCTCTCTCTCTCTCTCTCGTCCATTCACCTAATTTCCCGTAGTTTGAGAGAGGAAACCCGTTCGTGGCTCTGGCTCGGGCATTTCGGGTTTAAAAAGAAACAAGTGCGTGCTCGTCAGCCGGTGGATCTCGTAATTTCGATCGTAAAACCAACTCGACGAGCTTAAAAGACGGGGGTAGCACCACAGGAGAGAAGGAGGAGAGGGCACGTGCCTCGAGTGCGGAACAGCAATACTTTCAGAGTAAAAGCCCCGTGCTTGATATTATTATTATTATGACGATGATGACCAGCGAGCAACCTCGCCGGCAAGATCACAGGGCTCCTGCGTATTATACGCCCCCTTTTTCAGCCCTTCCATGGACACGCTGAGCAATATCAATGACTCGAAATAATTCCACACCGAGCTTCCGCCTTCGTTAATTCAACTCTCTGCGTGGTACATAAAAAAAAAATCTTTATGAAGAGGATTTTCACCACAATCTTTGAAAAAAAAAAGGTTAAAAAAAATACATTTATACGCAGTTCGATTGGTGTCGAATAAAAAAGGGTATAAACAAGATTTTTTTTATTGATGGTACTTTAACTTTTGAAAATTTCATAAAATTGTTTATAAAGGCTGTGAATCTGCTATTTTTTTTTGTCGACATGAAAAAATATTTCTTTATGCCTGTTTTGTAGGTGACTCCGTCCCCTTTTTTGGCATTGAATTGAAGGCAAAAGGAGTGATTTTGTTTTGTCGTTAAACAAAAAGTGTAAAAAGTCTCATGCGCTTGATTATTTGAGAACGTATATTTTGATCGTGTAGAAAAATCCAGAGGACCGAGTTTGCGAAAATTAGGAGTTTCATAAAAAAAATAAAATAATATAAAATGAAATATGTTTTTTGTATTATTTTGAAACAAATGAAATTCCTCGTACAAGTTTTTGTATTCGGATCTGAAAAATTTTTGAATGTGATATTTTGACGAAAAGAAAAATAAAATAAATTTTTGGCCAAAAATTGGTGTTGGACCAGAATTTTTATTCGATTAGAATTTCAGTAATCATAAGTGAAAAATCTTGCTTAACAAACTCGATAGAGAACTTCATTTTTTATATGAAATTAATTCTACGATTTTTTTTCAAATACATATCAGCTTTTTCTTATTTTTTCTTGCAATTGAAACATTTTGTTCGACAACTTTTTAGGCTGATTTTGTGGGACTTTTCGTTCAACGGTTTTTACAAATTTTATGTATCGTGCGGAAGCTTTCAAAGAAAACAAAAACTTCTTAAGAACATCAACAAGAATATTTTTCGTAAATAAAATTCTAAAAATCATATGTATTTGGAAGAATCCGAGTAATGATTCAATATTTAAAAAAATGTTCTACAGAGATTATTAAAAAAATTTCTGTACTATTTTATTAATTCATTTTTGGGCTCAAATTCTAAGAGAATCGAATTTTATTTCTTTAAGCAAATTAAAAAAAATATAAGAATTAATCACATTCTTTTTAAATTTCCAGATACAATTATAGCAAATTTTATTGAACAATATACTCTATATTTACTTGGCCCATAATTCAGCTTATGAATTTGCAAAACGAGCATTCCTCGTGAAGTGTTAGTTGCAATTAAAGCGCCTCTAAAATAGTCAGTCTCGTTAAATAATAGGCGTTTCTGTCGTTGACTCGAGTTCGCCAGCAGCTGGTCACTGGTAATTTCGTTCTTTTTATCATCACGCAGCCGCCACACGGGTCGCGGGTTTATTCACTATTATATTCGGTCTTCGCGCGAATAACTTTGCAATTGTTAGTCATAGCAGTCTCGACGCCTCTAATATACTTTCTCGGCTAGCTAGCTCTTGACTAGCTCCCTCTCTCATCTCTTAATCGCATGATTTATAGCCAGAGAGGCTAATCAAGACGCCTCTCCTCGGACCACCAGATCGCCATGGCTTGTTCTATCTTCTCCGATTGCTGTGAGACATTGAGAATGACTAATCGTAGGCCTCTTCCAAGTAACATATAGTCATTTATGCGAATTTCACGACCCCGAAACATTCATCAGATAGTGTCCCGCAAATTGAAGCATCTCCTTCGATTTTTTTTTTCTTCTTCTTCTTCTTCTTTTTCATGTACGATGAAATGATTATAACGAAAAATTCGATGCTTTTCTCATGGGAGACTTCTTTAATGTTTCAGCACCACATCAAATTGAGGCATGGAAGACACAGGAGACAGCACGCCGATGGCTATTTGCCGAGCAGCTTCGTGCTTGACACAAACGAGCAGGAAAGGGGAAGCTGGGGACCTTGGTCGCCACCGAGCTCCTGTTCTCGATCCTGCGGTGGCGGTGTAGCTCATCAAACGAGACAGTGTCTCGACGTTGAGTCAGTATATATGCTATACTGTAAACTGCTGGTTTCGTGGCTTATACTATAATATGCAACCTCATCGACTCGGTTATCTGTAGCTAATGGAGAATTTATGACAATGCCTTTTAATGCATTGTTTTTATTTTTTTTATTAATGATTCAGTAGCGATTAAGAGGAGGGTGTAATTTTCCGTACGTCATTCGATTGTTTATATTTTAATACGAAATTTTTATAAAGCGTATTTTTTGGTGCAACATTTATGAAGCAAATCTTTTTTTATTGTAATTGTACAATTTGCTTGGACTTTTGTGGGTGCTAAATCCTTCACAATTCACAACTTCTTATTTTTTTTTTAATACCTACTGTATTAAGAATAAAAAGCAACTGTAAAGAATTCACATTTTTACTTCTTTAAAAATGACTCTCGGTAAAGAAGGATGAAACCTTTTTTTTTAGTACTTGTATAATTTTTTTCTGCTCTTATAACTTTTACGTTTTTTTTTTTTTCAATGCATATCGACGATTCTGAATCTGATTTTATATGACTTTACGTGATCTTTTATGTAAACTAATCACTCAATTGTTTCCTTATAAAATATGTTAAGTTTTGTATTTCACTTTTACTATTTAACTTTTATTATAAAGCTATTTGTTTTTTAATTTATTATATTGTAACTGTACTAAATGTGATGGTACCTTTACTGAGTTGGGAATCATCTAATCAAGAAAAATATAGAAGTTACAAGAGAAGGAAAAAAAATGATACAAGTACTAAAAAAAAATTAGCCAAAAATTAAATGTTCAGCAAAACTATCCCTTTTTTAATATTTGTGTTAAAAGATAAAGGTTTCATTCTTTTTGCGATGGGAGCCGTTTTTAAGGAAGACGTATCATAAAAATGTGAAATCCATACAATAACCATCTATTTTTAATACAGAAGGCACTTACAACAAAAAATTAGAGATAAACAGAGACATTGCTTATCTGTGAAGCTGAAAATCGCCCATTAATCACGTTTAAATGAGTTTTGTGATTAAAGTCATTCCTATTGTGAAGGATTTAAAAGTCATAAAAGAAAATTAAATGATCCGCCAAAAAAATGTACTTTTTATTCACTTCCTTTGAAAATATAAATAATTTCATGTTATACAAAAAGTCAATTTTAGACGAGGTAGAATAGCAAAAAAAAAAATATACAGCCAAAGGTTACATTTGCAAAAGTGTTTGTCTCAAAACATTAATATTTCATTTTTAATTTCAATGAGAATAATTTCAAACGAACTACAAATGAAGTAAAATTATTTTATTAATTAATTTGGAAAAATGAGAAAACGACACTGAGAAAATATAGATTGTTAAAAAATTTGCCTTAAACTATGAAAATTGTACTACTTAATTCAACAAAACATAATTTCAAACAAAGTAGAAGTAACAAGTGAATTGTTTTAATGAAAACAATAAACAGCTCTAAATTCTTTTCCATTCTTCACACAGTAATTATTTTGAAAAAAACATGAAAAAAATTGACTCTCTCAAGTTAACAACGGCATTGCATTTGATTCACTCGCTGTCTTTACATAGCAGCTCGTCCGCCACCCACGTAGTCAGGTATCGTATTATTATCTGCACGCTCCCTCTCACGACGACAAACTATTTAGTGGCAAACGATCGCCTGAGATCAAAGCCTCGTGTCCTGAACTCTGTACAGTGCATCGTGCCTGAGGGCAGAGCCGGCACAGTGCCGCATAGCTCGCGGCTACCTAATCATAATTTGCACGCATGTACAACGCACAGTCCAAGAAACCGGTTCTTTTTTCGGTACACACTGGAAAACATATATATATATTTTAATAGCTCCGCGCGGGTATGTTCGTTTCGAGAAAAGAGATTTTAAATTATTACCGGCAAAATGAGTTATGATCGTGCCTCGGAAAGTCCCCGGGAGTTTTTCCCCGAAAAGTTTTTGGCCCTCTGAAATTCACAGCTCTATTCTGGCGCTACACGTTTCACCACTGCCGATGCTATTCGCGCATATAAATCCGTTCGACTTTTCTTTAGCGCGAATAGCGAAGAGAGAAAAGCGTGAAAAGCATGAGTTACCGCAGCACACTAGTGGCCCGCAAAACGATTCAACGGTCCGTAAAACCCGATTAGAGATTCCTCGAACGTACCCGCAACCGTGATTTCTCCCTTCGCTTCTGTGTACGATGCAGTTGAATTAGAAAAGTGGTAGGCTTTAACGTTAAAAATTTCATCAAGACCACATGTTTAGTATCAAAATTTACATTAAATTTAATATGCCGGGGGAATTCAATTTTCGGTGATAAACATTTGTAAGCATTTTTAACAGTTTATGGAAATGTGGAATTTAAATACGATGCAATAGAAAATGAATAATTTACAATTTAATTCTATGATTGCATTTTGCAATTAATATATTTGGTAGTGATTCCAAAATCGGTGTATTAGAATAATGTGATTTGTAACTTAGAAAAAAGTAATTTGTCATTTTTGTTAAGATTAGAAGAATATTTCATTGTTTTTAATATACCGGTTACGTTATATTCATACGTCGCGTGCATAAAACTTCATAAATATTTGAATAATCATCGAAAAGAAATGTTAATTTTTTTCAAATATTTGATTTGTTTTGTTACAGTGACAATGGCTATGAGAGATGTATGGGCAGCAAGAAGAGATTCTTCTCTTGTAACATACAGGTGAGTTCGACACAGCTATCCCAGCTTCACGATGCATCAATCGAACCAACAGGATTAATGGGTCAAAGATCATAAGATCCCAAGCCTAGTTATCGATTTTCTACTGCATCGTCATTCCCTTCGAGTTTCTAGGCTCGTTGCTTCGTTACAAAAGCTTTAAGTAGAGCCGGAAGAGCTGCATTTCATAGAGACTGCATTTTAGTATCGAGCAGAATTTTTATGATTATTTTTTTTTAATCATTTCATATACTTATGATTATTTAAAACCAACATATAAAGTTCTCAAAAAATCTATATCAGATATAAATGTTTTTAAGCTTGGACCCAAAGTGAACCGGACCAAGCAACTTTTTTTTTCTTTTGTCAAAAAAGAATATTGCGAAAAAATAGATAGGTGAATCAGTTCACTGCGGGCTGTTGTCTGAACATTTTTATATATTAGTCAGGGTTTCAGAGTATTTTTTCTGGCACCATAAAAAAAATTTAAAAATTCTTTTACAACCATGAAATCATCATTTTTTGAAGCACAAAAATCGATATCGAATAATGGAACCGCATTCCGGCTCACTTTGGGTTCAAGCTTAAGGATAGTGATATCTGATACAGGATTTATAAGCATTTTTTGAGATTTTTAATATTTTCAGATTTTTTATTGCATATTCCAGCTATTAAAAATTTCTGAAAATAAAAGAAGAGCTTTAACTCTGGAACGAAATTGCCGCCTATTTCGGCAATTTTTTCTAAGATTCTAGGCATTTCAACGAACAAAATGTAAAAATTTCAACTAAATCGGAAATGCCGTTTCGGAGGTGAAAAAAGTGGCAACTTTATTTAATTGAAAAATAGAATAAAATGAAATCGGAGAATTTTACAAAAAATGTCGTTGGAAAGTACGCTGAAAATCCAAAATTTGATGTTCTTCTGATTTTTTTTTGCGAGCCGTAGTATTGGCGTTAAAAAATAAACAATCATTACATTCAGCGATTTTCAATAGCTGGAATATGCAAAAAGAAATGTGAAAAAAATCCTACGTTTTTTCTTCAACTAGACCAACATCCTGAAGAAATATGTGGACGTTTCGTTGACATGAAAAATTGGGGTGACCGACTTGACGTGTTTTGCTCCATATATCAAACGTAAAAAAAGAATCTAATAAAAATTCTGTTTGTCTCTCAGACTTGGAGCAAAAAAATGAAAAAAATGTGGCGCAATGAAGTCAATAGTCAGAATCAGTTCGGATCGGTATGGAATGCTCCATAGGTACATCTCTAGATTATGTCAAACCATAGAGCAAAATGTTGCTGCAGAGTACTCAAAATACTCACCGCCTCGGCGATAAAGTAAATTCACCTCAAAAATAACACAACCAACCACGGTCATCTTCGCGAGAAATTGTGTCATTGCGTGTGGTCCTCTTTCGACAATGTTGAAATATATAAAAAAAAAAAGAAAACTTGTCTCACGAAAGGGGAAAACGGCGCCGGAGGGACTGTCCACCAGTGGCTAAAGGGAAACCACATAGCAGCCAGTAAGAAATCACCCAAAGTCGCTCCCCACACCGCTATAAATGTTCCAACTCGTCTATAGGTATATCTCTGGATTAGGTAAAGCCACGAAGAGAGAGAGAGAGCTATAGATGTTGTGAAGCTTGTAGACCGCAGTTGCTTGTATATCTAGTCACGGCTGCGGGGGCGGAAGCAAAGGAAGTCTCCCAATGGCTCTCTGCTAGCTCCTGGAGTCTCTCGATGGGATCCCCCTTTTTTTTCATTTCACTCGAGCAAGAACTCCCAAGACGGCGTCCCGTCGCCTCTCGATTTATCGATATTGCTGTGGTGCGAGTATCCGGGCTTAAGGTGATGTGATACACCAAGCAACAGAGCCAAGATGAGTGCAAGAGAGATAATGGAAGCCGGGTATCACATTGTCTTAACGCAGGGTTCACGCTCGACCACCGCATTGTCGATGGTTTCATCTATATTTTTTCGGACTTACAAAAAAAAAACACCCACGTGCTCTTCGGAAAATTTACCGCGCTTATCCGTCGTAGAATTCCTTAAGGGTCAGGTCAAATTTACGGATATTCAAAGACTAATGATAAATCACATTTATCCGGACGGTAGTATTTTTCAAAAAAATCCTTTTTATACTCTGCACACTTTTGCAGGAGAAGCAGTAGGTCAAATATTCCAAAATAATTTTCAGTTGAGCTTAAGATAAACCCTTATGACATGAGTGTAGCTTTTTATTTTTTTTTGTAAAAATTGCTAAAGCTGTAATTTATTTAAGAAAATTATTTTTTAAATAACCATTCAAACCTACGAGCTTTCTTCAACTTTACATCTATCACAAATCGCTGTACTCATGTCGTAAAGACTCATCTCAAGCACAGCCGAGAATTATTTGGGATTATTTGGACTACAGGTTCTCCTTTAAAATTGTGCAAAGTGCAAAAACAAAATAAAATTGTTGTAGGTGACTCCCATTACTCGAATACCTTTGCCACTTGGCAAAAAAGTCTTTGTTGGATAGGTCAATAGTACATATTTTTTAAAAATAATACTAGTGACCAAGTCTTTGAATATTTAACCTGATCTAACTCCCCTCTGTACGATTGTGCATCACCACAGACTTTGTCTTTTATATTCCGGTGAGAGTCGTACGTCTCAATCAAAGATCGGAGCTTGGATGTATCGTCCGGTTCTTCCCTCAGAAGTCGTAAAAAAAATCCCACAAGATACATAATAGATGTGGAATTGAGTTTGTATATTCAAACCCTGTTTAGCCTTCCCACCCGCTATGCCTCACGCCAGTTATCATATTCTTTTTATTGCATGCAATCAGACGAGAGATAGAAAATCGAGGAGGAGGTTCAGTCTTCCGGCAAATGTTTATGTTAATTTAAATTATGCATAAATGTAGCACTTTTATAATTATAACGTTTATTTTTCACATTATCAGATTAGGAAGTCTAGGCTCGGTTTAACTGCCGTAAACAATTCTAATACAGTCACAAATTTATTATATTACAATATCGTCGTATTTTTATTATCAATATTTTTTTACCATAAATTGCGTAAAATAAATCTAACGCATTTATCAGAAGTTTATTCACTGGGACGATTCCAGATTTCTATGTAGAATTCGAAATTGCTACTAGAAATTATAAGTCTACCCGGAATTCACTTAAACTTTGCAATCTGTGGAAAATCTATGAAAGTGTATGGATTACAATATTTAAAATAAATAAAAATATTTGTTTCTTCGAGAAAATCTTGATGTCGACTATTTTTTGTTCTTGTTAATTCTACAAAGAAAGAAGTTTGAGAGAATTGTCACTTTACAATTTTTTAACGAAAAGTAAATTGTTTAACCGTAAATCTTTGTGAATATTTTTCCTGTTACCAGGACAAATTATTGTTTGTCAAAATGACACATGTTTTATTTTAAAAATAAAAATAAAATAAAAATATATATTTTTTTTAATTTGGATTAACTCCACTTCGATTTTATACATTTATTATATTACTGTGTAAACATTTCGATAAATTCATAGTATATTAAAGGTTGTCGTACAGTCTTCCAATGAAGTTTTTAAAGTCTGTATTAAATTTCACAATCGTTCCGATGGAATGACATTATTTATTCACAATTCATAAAACGTCCTTAAATAGTCAACTTTATTTTCAAATTAGTCAGTTTCAAATTGTAGAATCCTCTGAAAGATAAAAAAATTATGGTTTTAGCCAGTCTAAAAATTAGACAATTTTAAACTTAAATTCCTCGTCTTTTTTTACACAAATTATTCGTCTCTTATATTTGCATTTAGAAAAGTATGTAAATAAATATTTAATACTTAATATGTAAAAACTATATATGATAACTTATATTTAATTTATCTTTGCCTTTTCATGCCTTCATCTACGTAGTTTAATGAAGACCTCATTTTTTAAGCTGGATGATCTGAAATAAAACTTTTCTTCACCTAGAATGGCACAAATTGATGCCTAAAAATCACATAAAATATTATATTTCATCACGAGAAACAAGGTTCAATTGTTTTAATAATTCTACACTATTTCAGGAATGTCCAAGCGGTTCGGCAGACTTCAGAGCAGAACAGTGTGCCGGATTTAACAGAGTTGAATTCGAGGGCATATACTATGAGTAAGTATTCATCAGAGACACTCGAAATTAAAAAAGTTGAAATTTGAAAAAATATAAATGACTTTCAATTTCTAAAAATATATAGGTATCAGAAAACCATTCGGTCTCTGCACATATATGTGAAATTTTGAAAACTGTGCAAAATTATGATTTTCCTCATCATATTTCATCTTCCACAAATCTTTCTGTGCAAGGAAGCCAAAATTGATCGACATACTTTCTCATAGAGAAGAATTCATGCAAAATTAAAAATTATGCGAAAACTATGTTCAAAGTTGTACTTTCCAACGTTTTTTGAACCGGTCTTAGTTGCACTTACATATATTGTATGTTTGAAAAAGAAACTAATGATTTTCAAAAATCTTTCACAGCTGGATACCGTATACCGGTGGACCGAACAAATGCGAGCTGAACTGTATGCCGCGAGGCGAGCGGTTTTTCTACAGACACGCACTCTCCGTCACGGATGGTACACCCTGTGATCTCGAAAAGAACGACGTGTGTGTCGAGGGCAAATGCTTGGTGAGAGATATTCCATACTTCTTCTTTTTTTCGTCAAGTTACTTCATATATTCGTTGGCCAGATAACAAGTATCGATGTGCTTCATTGCTTTACGTTCAGCCGGTTGGATGCGATATGATGCTGGGCAGCGATGCGAAGGAAGACGCTTGCCGCGAATGCGGCGGTGACGGCTCCGATTGCAACACCGTGGAAGGACTCTTCGATGCCGATGATCTTCAAGTCGGTTAGTCAAACAACTCCTCTAACGTTCGACTTGTTCGAGCGTTTAAAATTCGTTCGATTACTTATTTTGTTGATTTTATTTTTGCCCACAGGCTACATCGATACTCTGCTGATTCCACAAGGCGCGACGAATATCGAGGTCAAGGAGGTCGCCCCATCGAACAATTATTTGGGTAGGTCCTTGCTTCTTCGCAGCCTCTCACACGACGTATTTTCATTTTTATCTTTATAAAAACGCTGCGTACAATTAAATCATTAAGGTATAAAGGACAGTTGTTGGGGCTTTTTTCGAGATAATTTTTTACGATTTCTTTGCAGGTAAATTAATTGCTCTATTGAAAATTTGTTTTGATAGTTTTATTATAAAACTGTAAAGTGTGCAAAAAGAATTTCGTACCTTAGATGTACAAAAAGCGGCGTAGAGGCTCTTGTGTATGACGACTTTTCTTCCCTTTGAAAATGGTGTACAAGATTGTTAAAAAAACAGCTGCATCTAGAGCAAGAAATGAAGTGGCGTATTAAACTAGAATACAAAAGCAATGGAAGTACGTAGGGGTATTGCAAAATATTGATTTGCGAAAAAGTGGTGCATGTTTTTAAAAAACAAATCATTTCTTGGGAAAACATTTACATTAAAATGTTAATAATTAAAAAGCGTCTTAGAATTTTGCGATATCCCAACGTAGTTCGATAAAGAATATATTTGACAAAATCTCCTCCAAATTTCAAGCGAATCGGTCTAAAATTGACGGAGAACTGTTTTTACACCTTTTTTGAAGACGTGGTTTCGAGAAAAAAACGTTTACGGAAAAGAAATATTTATCCGAATGTATATTTCTCGAAAAAATGCCTAATTTATTTTGATTAATTACATGCTGAAATTCTAATCGACTATTGAGTTTGAAGCAATTAGTTGATTTGTTGAATGTTAGTTCATTTGGAATTAACTTTATTGTAAAAAACCGTTAAAAAAATTTTTATTATTTTATTTAAGAAATAAGGTATGTTTGCGAATTACTTCAGCACACAATAATTCATATTATACCGTTATTACAGCTATTCGTAACACCACCGGATATTATTATCTCAATGGAAACTGGAGGATAGATTTCCCCCGGAGTCTCCGTTTTGCTGGTACGATATTTCATTATGCGAGAGAACCTCAGGGATTCTCCGCTCCCGACACCATTACAGCCCTCGGACCTACAAGCGAAGCTATTTACATCGTCGTGAGTACATAATTCAGTGATGAATAATTTATCACGACTGTTTGTCTTGAATCAATTCAGAATATCGTGATTCTTCTTCAATAGCTGCTGTATCAAGACAAAAATGTCGGTGTCCACTACAAATACAGCATACCGAAGAAGTTTTCTCAGCAAGGCGATCCCGACAGTTATACGTGGGTCGCTGAAGAATTTTCCGAATGCAGCTCAACCTGCGGGGGAGGTGAGTGTCAACCTGACAAATGGTTTTACAACGGTTAAAACTCATAAAACGGCCTGCGGTACGATCATTATCTCTAACAGATATTTAAAATAAAATGATAACCCATGTACATCACTTACAGCTTTAAAGATTGGTAATAAAAATAGGTAATTCTTCATACTTTAGTGCATTTTAGAGCTGAATTTTTAGTCGTAAATTCCATTTTATAAGTGATTTTACGAGCTTGATTTAGCAGGCGGAAAATTTAGCATTATTCCAAATAAACAACAAAATATACATATATTTTTTTTTAATTTCAATACTAGGTTATTATGAATTTAATATGAAAATACGATTAAAAAAATATGTTACAAGTGTAACAATACATGCAAAACAGTGCAAACTGATAAAAGAACGTGAAATTAACCCTATTTTAAAATAATTGTTCCTCCAGAATACATAAAATTAGTCATTATTAAATGGCGGCGTTTGGAAGAAAAAATCTGTTCTTTTTTTTAAGTGCCGTTACCGATTTTTCATGCAAAAAAGAAATAATATAAATATAATTGGCTTAGTAGTTTATACCGTGGAAAAACAAAATTGTAACATGTATGATGCATTCTGAGGCAATCACTTCATTTTTTTCCGAATTCTATGATTTACTTAAAAATGTATTTTATAAATTATGAATTTTTTTATCAATGCTGCAGGATTTAAATCAAGAAAAGTATCGTGCGTGAAGCGTCGGAATAATGAGCTAGCAGATGAGCATCTGTGTGATCGTCAACTCGAGCCTGATGATACCGAAGCCTGCGGAAACGAACCGTGTCCGCCAGAATGGGTGGAGGGTGAGTGGGGACCATGCAGCAAACAGTGTGGCGAGGGTGGCGAACGTACCCGACAAATCAATTGCGAACAGATACTCGCTGGTGGTATACCTAGCATAGTTGATGATGTTCAGTGTCTCAACACTGTAGGACCAAAGAATGAGACTTCGGAGAAGTGCAATGAGAATGTGGAGTGCCCAAAATGGCACGTTGGACCATGGAAACCGGTAAGATTTTACTGTAGAATTGAAACGGAATAAAAGAAGCATACGAAGCAGAATATCACACTTTGATTCCTCATTGTGAGGAATTATTGTTATCTATTTTGGCTCTGGTATAGAGGAATCTTTAAGAAAGGGGGAATATAATAAATTCTTAAATGTTTAAATACTGTATGCACTAGCTTATCTGAAATTTGGAAATTACATTATTTTTTTTTTTTAATTTGTAAAATTTAACCGATTCATTTTGTTTGTATTTGGGAAAGTTGTATTTATTTATAACTGTTGGTTGTCAATCCCAAACAATATCAGTTCCAGTTTGGTAGCTTGTAAATTTGCACTACCGCATTTGTTGACTTCATTTGGCAGTTAAAACTGCTTTTAAATGAGTTTACCACATTGAAACATCAGCGAATGATCCTCTGGCACGCTGAAATTTAAATCCGAAAGCATAATTCGTTCCCTAGTTTCAATAAAACATCGATTTTCTATTTCACCAAAAGAAAGCTACCTCTGCAAGGAGGCAAAGTTGAAATTATAACATTTTTAAAATTGGATTATAGTGCGATCATCTCTGCGGACCTGGTAAGCAGACTCGACGCGTTACATGCTACAGAAAGAACGAGGAAACTGGTAAAATCGAAGCCCTCGAAGATTCGGCTTGCGCGGCAGACCCTCGGCCCGAAAAGGAAATGGCTTGCGAGGTCAGACCATGCGCTGGTGTTGACTGGATCGTCTCCGATTGGAGTGGTGTAAGTATATCAAAATATTTTCATCGTTATAAACTTTATAGATATCTTTAGATTATGTTATAATGATTTTTACGCCCTTCTTTGCAGTGTGACGAAAAGTGTGGCCTGACACAAGAAACGAGAACAGCGCATTGTGCAACACAGGACGGCACTACTTATTCGGAAGACAAATGTCACGCAGAAAAAAAACCGGAGTTAACTCGAAAATGCGAGAATACGAAGAGCTGCGATTATCTGTGGTACACGAGTCAATGGAGCGAGGTAAACCATTAAATATACATCGTCTTAGGATTTACAATCACCTACCGTCGTCTTCTGTAAATTTATTCCTTTGATTCGTCAATTTTATTTGTCTTTTTGCTTTCTTTTTCAGTGTTCAGCTAAGTGCGGAAAGGGTATTAAATCCCGTAACGTATTCTGCGCGACATTCGAGGCTGATGAGACTTTGAAAAAGGTGCCGGATGAGAAGTGCGATGCTGCAAAGAAATTCAACGAAACCGAGGAGTGCGAGGCTGAAGTTGCAGAGTGCAAAGGCGAATGGTTTGCCGGTCCGTGGAGCAAGGTCGGTACCAGCACTCTCATTTTGCTTGAGCTTTTTTTTAAGCCCTCCCGTTACAGTTGTTCAATCTCTTAATGATTGTTGACAGTGCTCGAAACCGTGCGGCGGAGGTGACACAACCCGCAAAGTAATTTGCTTGAAAGACGGCGTTTCCGTTCCAACCAGCAATTGCGACTACAACGCGATAATGTTCAGCAGCGAGAGCTGCAATGTATTTACTTGCAGCGAAGGTATATATATATATACATATACATACATACATATTTTTTAGTATTTTAATTAAGTATAAGATAATCTAAATGGATAATAACACGATTTTATTTCGAATGAAAATATAATTATTCAGTATTGCAATACAAGTGACCAGAATATACGTCGAAACATTTTGTATTAAGAAACGCAGAAGATCGATTTTATTAGAATTCTTGTAATTTGAGATGACTGAAAAGTCGAAAAAGAATGAACAAGATTAAAGACATGAAGAACATTGATTTTTAATAATAATAATAATAATAATACTAGTAAATTAGTAGAAGGTAAATTGTTTAACAAAATCGAAGCAATTTTTAAAAAATACGAAATAAAATCTATAATTTTTTCCGAATACAATTTGATTTTTTAACGAAATTACAATTTAATCCATTACCTCTAATGTATTATTACATAATTATACCTAAATGTTTAATCCTCAGATGAGATAATACCGGTGGAGCCTGTAACGGGTAAAGTGCCAACTGATGACGAAGAAGAAGAATGCGAGGAATACGAGGACGAAGAGCCTTATTTCGTGACATACGATTCGAGTTTGGGTAGTGAAACTTCAAAAGTAACAGCTAGTGGTGAGGCACGTTCGTCGTTTGACACCGAAAGCACAGACTACACGAGCTTCGACGATCTCATGCAGAGCGACGCGCCAAGCCGAGGAGATATCACTCCAATGGTGACAGGAAGTGGCGACAGCAGTGGTTACGGAAGCGGCGATAGCGATTACACCGGTGACATCTTAAGCTCGATTTATACCGGCAGTTCATTCTCGACTGTGGATATGTCCAGTGTGGAAGGAAGCGGCGCCTCAACCGACGAACCATCTACAGATATCGATACATTGTTCACCGAGGAAGGCACGGAAGTTCCGACGAGCGAAGTGACCGCCGAAAGCGATTTTGCCAGCAGAACTGAGGAAACTGGAGAATCCAAAGCCACCACCGAATCAGTAACTGAATCCAGCGATGTTACAGATATTACGGCAGTTAGTAAGGAAACATCGGATGTTAGCGCGACTGAAGTATCTGTCGATAGCTCCGATACGACCGTTGAAGTGTCTACAGAGTCCTCGGGAAGCACTGAATCATCGGTTAGTTCCGATTCGTCGGAAAGTACCGATTCGTCGGAAAGTACCGATTCGTCGGAAAGTACCGATTTATCGACTACTACCGATTCCTCGGCAAGCACAGGATTGTCCGAAAGCAGTACCGAATCGTCCAGCGACGCTGAAACTGGATCTACCGAATCGGCGACCAGTGATTATTCATCGTCAGATTTGAACACTGATTCGACAGTTTCTTCCGTTAGCGATTCGACTGAATTGACCGGTTCAACGATCTCTTCTGCTAGCGAATCGACCGAATTAACCGATTCGACGGTATCTTCTGTTAGCGACACGACCGAATTGACCGATTCGACGATCTCTTCTGCAAGCGACTCAACCGAATTGACCGATTCCACAGAATCTCCACCATCCACCGAACCGACAGACACGACTGTTACGGAAATTACGGAATCAACGCCGACTGACGTGACTGAGAGTACCTCCAGCACCGACATTAGCGAAACAACCGAAGTATCAGGTAAGTTATCGTTAATCGTTATTTATTTACTTAGGTTAAAATGTATTAAAATAACGCGTTGGTATTTGAACAAATATTTTATATACAAACTCGCAAATAAGAATCATTTTAAAAAATTCTAACTCCCTTTGAAAACTTTGAAACAAATTCATCCCATTCACTGCATGTCTTTTCACATTTCTAAATAGTATTTTACAGGTTTTTTGTCTGTTTTATTTTTTTAATAAAATGTTCGCGTTTGGGAAAGTCGATTTTTACACTTTTATATATAGACAAAGAACCCTTTTATGCATTTGTCTTTACTATAAAACTCACGATAATCTCATCCTAAAAAATGAAATCAAACAAATCACCTGAAACTTTTTAATAAAAGCTTCGTACCTGTTTAGAGTCTAAAGAAATAAATTTGATTAACCACATTGTGAAAAGAATATTTGTACCCGATGAAGCAGAATAAGAAATTTAATTGTTATTATTTGCAGAAACCACAACAAGCGCAGACGCATCGATGACCACTGATGAAGACACGGTTGACGAGCCCGAAGGCGAAAATCCTTCTAACGAAGAAGCGACTTACTCAAATGTCGAAATCGCAACGACCGACGTTTCTAACATCGAAACTGACGCGACAACAGCTGAATCTAGCAGCGAAGATTCCACGGCTTTTACTTATTCCGCAGAATCTTCATCTACAGACGAGACAGGCTCGACCGACGATCTTTCTACATTTGAGACAACAATGAGTGCAGCGTCAGATGCCACGACAGATATCACCGAAACTTCAGAATCAGGTGCTACCACCGAATCATCTGTTTCAACTGAATCAGGCGCCTCGACTGTATCAGAAGAATCTACAACCGAATCAGGTTCTTCAACCATATCAGAATCCTCGACTGAATTAGAAGTCACTACCGAGTCAGGCGCTTCAACAGAATCAGAAGGTTCAACGGAATCCAGTGGTGCAACCGAATCAGCCTCTACAACCGAATCCGGCGCTACAACAGAATCTGGCACTACAACAGAATCTGACGCTACAACTGAATCTAGCGCTACAGCAGAAGAATCCAGCGAATCAACCGAATTCAGCGCTTCGACGGAATCCAGCGAATCGACAAGCGAATCTGTGACCGGTACGTCAACCAGCGAAACCGAAGGCTCCACCGAAACCGAACAATCCACGGTATCCATTGAAACAACAACAAGCTTGACTGAGACAACTAGTAGTTATTTAACCAGCGAATCTACCGACGAATGGGACGACCTCACCGAACAGTCTCACATAACCGATTTCTGGACAACAATAAGCCCCGTAGATCAGGCTATAACACGCGAGCATAAACTTAGAAAATGCAAAGTACCCAAGAAAAAGACCTGTAAGACTTCTGAGTTCGGTTGCTGTTATGACGGCGTCACTGCTGCTCAAGGTCCTTTCGATAAAGGCTGTCCAACTCCGAAGACCTGCGAGGAAACTGTTTATGGTTGTTGTCCCGATGGTGTTTCACCTGCAACAGGAACGAAAAATGAAGGCTGTCCCTTCACTCACTGTAACGAGACTCTCTTTGGCTGCTGTCCCGATGACCTCACCGTTGCCGAAGGTAATGACTTCGAGGGCTGCAAGAAACCATGCAACGAAACTGAATTCGGTTGCTGCCCGGACAAAGAAACTGCTGCCAGCGGTAACGATAATCTTGGCTGCTGTAATACGACAACTTACGGCTGCTGTCCCGACGGTATTAAACCCGCCACTGGAGCCGATTTGGAAGGATGCGAGGAAGAGGAAACAACCCTATATACTTCTTGGACCGAAGCTGAAACTGAGGAATACATTTCTACGACACCATCACAGGAGGAAATATTCCCTGAGGATTGTGCGAATTCTACGTACGGCTGCTGTCCGAACGGACGTACAGTTGCTACTGGAACGAACTTTGAGGGTTGCGACGTTATCAACAAGGACAATTGCACAGTGTCATACTTTGGCTGCTGTTCTGATGGAATCGCTGCCGCCCTCGGACCTAATAACGATGGATGTCGAGCCGTATGCGACAACACGACTTATGGCTGCTGTCCTGATAATGCCACACCTGCTCACGGTCTCAATCTAGAAGGATGCTGTCTCTCGTCACCGTTTGGCTGCTGTCCTGATAATATCTCGCCTGCTCGCGGTCCCGATTTCTACGGTTGCGGATGCGAATATTCGAGATTCAGATGCTGTCCCGATAATACAACTGCCGCACGTGGGCCTAACAACGAAG
Organism: Perithous albicinctus; assembly: GCA_964016905.1. Lineage (NCBI taxonomy): Eukaryota > Metazoa > Arthropoda > Insecta > Hymenoptera > Ichneumonidae > Perithous > Perithous albicinctus. The sequence goes on from OZ024694.1 coordinate 16,412,343, forward strand.
GCTGCGGATGTCAATACACGTCGTATGGTTGCTGTCCTAACAAATTTACACCCGCGAATGGACCGAATTACGAAGGCTGCCCTTGCTACACTTATCAATTTGGTTGCTGTCCCGATGGTGTCACAATTGCCAGAGGACCACATAGCCAGGGTTGTGGTTGTGAAAACACCGAATTTAAATGTTGCTCAGACAACAGAACGCCGGCTAACGGAGCGAATTATGCTGGATGCACTTGCGACGCCTCCAAGTACGGGTGCTGCCCTGATGGTATCGAAGAGGCTCAAGGCGAAAATTTCGAAGGTTGTCACAAAGTTCCAACTAATCCAGGCGCTGCTTGCGGTCTTCAGCGAGACAGAGGCTCCTGCAGGGACTTCACGGTCAAGTGGTTCTTCGATACTGATTATGGCGGCTGCTCGAGATTCTGGTACGGCGGATGTGATGGCAATGACAATAGATTCAAGACTCAGGAGGAGTGCAAAGATGTTTGCGTTCATCCAAAGGGCAAGGATGCTTGCTATCTGCCAAAAATAACAGGACCATGCGAGGGATACTATCCGAATTGGTACTATGACAGCGAAAGGAAACAGTGCGGACAGTTTATCTATGGAGGATGTCTTGGCAATGGAAACAGATTCGAGAGCCGTGAACAGTGCCAAAGTCTCTGCGTTCCGCCTACTGATATCGGTAAGTTTTATTTTTTTCTTCAAATTCGTCGTGAATTTATATCCTAATACACTTATCTTTGTATCAGGCTGTATTAAAGGCAGCTTTCTACTTATTTATTTATTAATTCATTAGGTTTTAGTGACATTGCAACGGATCATAGACTCTTGTGATCAATAGAAGTGCTCTTGTAACAACTTTTTTATCTTCAAAATTCATGAGAACTTTGACAAAACTACTAAAAATTACAGATCCCTGCGACCAGCCAAAGGAGAGTGGACCTTGCGAGGGTAACTTCACGAGATGGTACTTCAACAAGGAGCGCCAAGTCTGCGAGTCCTTCAGATACGGCGGCTGCAAGGCCAACGACAATAACTATCCAACGGAAGTTGCTTGCCAGCAGCAATGCTTGCAACCAGGTCACAGTCGTGGTGAGAAATAGAACGGAAGCTTTAAAAAAAGAAGAAACTAAACGATTTAACTTTTAGATTGTTGATATGCATTTGAATAACATATTCGTAGAAGAGTAGATGTCGATGCGGGGATCACGATCGGTTTCGTGTCGGGGGGGTGGGAAAGGAGTTTGCGATTAATCTGAGAGGGCCGTAAATCCGATTTTCAGTAACACCCATAACAGCCCAGAACGAGTGCGCACTTACGAGAGATCCCGGACCGTGTCCGGGCTCATTGCTGCGCTGGTATTACGACACCACGCGTAATGCGTGTAGACAATTCGTTTACGGTGGTTGTAAAGGCAACGGCAATAAATTCCGTAGCCGCGCTGACTGCGAGCGGCGTTGTTCCATTCGAGGTACAACCACGAAATAGACTACCTCCGATACACATAACTGAAAAGCTATTTGATATATCCGTTGCTCTATGCCTATTATTTAAGGGCTATGCACAGCTGCTCTTAAAGACGCGCGCGTGGGGCTTTGTTAATTTCGACGATGGTGATGGTCCATGTAATTATATATCGTATTCATAAGTTTAACAGCAGTCCTGTTAAAAATACTCTCACGTGGACTCTTCTCTCTACTCGCTGTTTCTTCCCTCCTCTAATTGGTGCACCCTCGCATCGTGCACTTTGATTTATTTCACACTTGGGCAATGCAATTTCTTTTTCATCTGAATATTTAAAGAAGCATTTTACACTTGCATTCTGAACGGAAACATTGGGCTTATACAAGTTTGAGTACTTTCAGAAGAGAGAAAAATATTTTTGAAAATTAACGTATTTGAAGATATCAAGAATTGAATTTGAATAATAATAATGTCAAAAAGTTATTAACAAAGTAGTAAAAAAGAAATAGTTGGAAAAACTTCGTTTTTTAATGGAAAATTAATTCAGTGATTTCCCATTTAATAAATCTGAAGACATACTGATTTTTTTGAACATTTTTTTTATAATTGTGGAATAAAAAAAAAATTATATCATTGAGAAATCGCATGTTTTAGTTATATTCTCGTAAGAAAAAAAGTACCACATTTGATGAGAAGCAACAGCTAAAAAGAATTTTTACTCGGATAAATTATAGAACTAATTTCATATAAAAAGAAAGTTTTCTATAAAACTTGTTAAACAAGTCTTTACAATTATTATTTAAAATCAATGGTATTTTTAATCACGTTGATTTTTTTACATTTCTCGTTTCAAAGTTATCAAATTATTTGAAGAACAGTGAACAACTTCTTTTTTATTAATTTCCGTGATTGTAATTAAGCCTTAAAGGAAGTTGGAACAATTCTCACTATTCAAACCAATACATCTTTGTAATCGTTTCTTTAAAGTTTTATGAATGTATATTATGAATTAATATATATTGCCCAAATTTGAATTTAAGTCATAATCTACTAATATGAAAATAGTATAATTGCTCATACTTGTAGTTAGTTATATGCAGTAGATACATTAGACGGTCTGAGGATAATTTTAGGCGTTTATTATGCGGTCTGAGAGTATACTTGCACTTATTTGGATAGTTGCTTCTAAATCAGCACTTCTAACTTTGCACGCTTATGGTTAATGGTAACAGATTCGTGCTCACAACCGCGAGACGAAGGTAACTGCACGGAGAAGCACTCCAGATGGTTCTTCGATAGGTCTGAGAATCGGTGCATGCCGTTCTATTACACGGGGTGCGGAGGCAATACAAATAACTTTGACTCTAGAGACGCATGCGAGTCCGATTGTCCGGCTAAGATTGGTAAGATTTATTCTAGTTTAACGAACTGAATCGCACGATCAACAATCATTCCGTCTTATTATTTATATTTTCTTTTTTCATGATATTATATACTTTACATAATTAACTTATACATTTTACAATATTATATGGTTTTTTATTCTTCGAAAAAAAAAATGCTTGGCAACTGCAATGACTTTCGTATTATCTCAATTTATGTAAGAAGTGCATTGTTTTAAATTATAAATGCAAGAAGTTGTAATATATTGAATTGCAACTTTTACATCAATCTTGGCTTTTTACGACACAATCATTCTTCATTGAAATCAATGAATTTGTATATTTTAAAAAATAATTTTTTATTTTCTCCAACAGAGCAAGATATTTGTCTTTTGCCCGCACTTCTCGGCGAATGCCACAACTATACTCAACGCTGGTTCTACGACTCTTACGAACAACGATGTCGACAATTCTACTACGGAGGATGTGGAGGAAACGGTAATAACTTCGTTACCGAACAGGAATGTTCAGGTCGATGTGAAAAATCTGTCTCGACGCCTGCACCTCCGGCTCAAGAATTCAGAACAGGTAATTTCGAGCATTGGCATTTTGTTGTTGAAAAACGGGTCTAATTTGTTTTCTTATTCGATAGAATTCTGCTTCCTTCCGGACGAGCGTGGTCCTTGCACTGAAAATATTGTCAAATGGTTCTACGATAGCCGCGACGGTATTTGCAAACAATTCCAGTACAGTGGATGCGAAGGCAATGGCAACAAGTTCGATACGAGAGACGAATGCGAATACCGATGTGGCGATGTTCAAGGTAAACTTTCTAACAAAAACTCTTTAAACAAGCCTGCAAAGTAGAAAGTTTGTAATTATTTATTCATTATTTTATATATATCTTCGGAAAAGTCACCTCTGTGAGGAAATATTTTGATCAATTTTGGCTTCCTCATAGAGAAACCTCTATCAAAGATATAAAATAATGAGGAAGAAATTTCCTATGCGCTCTACTTCGCAGTATTGTTGAAATAGTGTATACTCTAGTTTATCGGAATGATATTTGTACAAAACGGCAAATAAACAGCCAAAAGCAAAATCCGAAAAGTGTAAATTCTGACAAAATGTTGACTACCCGATAGATACTCACGAAATTTTACAGCAATCATGGTTTAATGTTATTTCAATTTTCATTTTCTCGAAGCAAAATCGAAATTTACAACACAATGTCTATTTCTTCGAATACATTCATCTTTGATAATCAAGTATCATGAATTCACGAGGAAAATTGCAACCAGATAGTTCAGAGTTTATAGCATTAGTGTTTAATGGCGTTTAAAAAAAATTAAAAGGGTGCAAAGTCGGGCTTTGCACATTGCTTCCTCATTTTCCATGTTTCACAGAACCACCTCTACGCGGTAATGTGATCGCCAATTTTGGCTTCCTCATAGAGGAAGCTTTGGAAAAGGTGGAAAATAAATTAGCAATGTGTAATGTCCAATTTTACACCCTTGTTTTCAATAATAATATAAATTATTGAATATTAGAGAATATTTGTATTATATATTTTTATAAAATCAATCTTTTTATAAGTTATTAACATTCAACGTTCAAAATATCAGATCATTTTGAAAAACTTCAAACTTTCAGTATGCAACAATGAAGGTGTGATGAAAAAAAATTGTAATCTCTAACAGAATACTAGATTTAAATACTTTTAAGCGACCTATAACAAATATCAGTTGTTTAGTCATTTCCAACGCAGATAATTTTGTTTGATACTTAAAGCAATATAATTTGAGATGAAGAATGGAAAATAAAAATTTGCCTTATTTTAGCATGTAAATTCGTAAGAAGTGTGATTAACTTATGAATTTTTTTCTTAGTAACAAAAACTACAAATTGAATCCTTGAACAAAAAGTACATTTCAAATATCCAAATACATGTCTGATGCGAAGTCTTCTACAAATTTCCGATATATATTTGAGTTTTTTTTGGATTTTTGCAGATCCATGCGCGATGCCCCAAGTCGTCGGACCCTGTAACGGTTTTGTCAAACAATTCTATTACGAGCGTCGCACCGACACCTGCGAGGAATTTGAGTATAGCGGATGCGCCGGTAACAAGAATCGTTTCGAGGATCAAAGCACTTGCGAGAACAAGTGTAGACAAGGCTCTGAGCCTCCAAGACGTAACGAAACGGTTACGACCACTACTCAAGCGCCTGCTCCAGTTTTACCAACTAGTCCTATATGTTTGGCACCAGTCGATCCTGGCCCATGCGACGGAGATGTCACAGCTTGGTACTACGATTCCACGGCGAAAACTTGTCAAGCCTTTATCTACGGTGGCTGCAAAGGAAATGCCAATAGATTCCAAACAGAGGAACAGTGCGAAAGACTCTGTGGACGTTTCCAGGGTCAAGGTACGCTTCACTAGTACCAATTGATTGTCTATTTTTTGTCCAGTTTCACAATTAACAATTCCGCCGATTTGGGACGATTTCTACGTTTATAAATAACTCATTTTCTTTCCACAGACTCGTGTAATTTACCCTCTGATTCTGGACCATGTCGAGGCGCCTTCCCCAAAATCTTCTATGACCCTAGCGCCCGAGTTTGCCGAGAATTCGTATACGGTGGATGTGATGGAAACGCTAATAGATTCAGCACCGTTCCAGAGTGCGAATCTGTCTGTTTACATCACGAGGAGCCAGCTTCCGCTGGAAACGATACGGCCCTCTCTCATCTTGGTAATGAACTTTCTTTTTACAAACTTCTACGTGGCGTTTTAATGGACGTGATTGAAATCTAATTCCTGATATTCGTCGAGGAATATTTGGCTTGTTTAGCTGCTGGTAGCTATTTTAGACTGTCTACTATAAGTGTATTACCTATATTTGGTCATCTAAATATTCCCAAAGAATCCTCAGTTTCGCGTTAAATGTATCCTTACAACATTGTCTTATCTTAAAATTGGGGTGTGATGTTGTACTTGCTTTATGAAAATAATTTTTTTCAATCACTTCACGTCTATGTATTAATCATATTCAAGTCTATCTACAATTTCATCAATTTTAAATTGATCGGCATAAGGAAAAACCCATAAATTTATGATATTCTTTATTATGGGGATCAGTAATTCTGCCTTATAACATCAGCAGCAAAACAAGTGAGGTACTCGCCCACTTCTCATGGATGTTTATAATTTGCATGAATCAAAATTCTCGACAATGAGTACATCGGTGATTAAATAGGCCGAATTATTTGGTTTTCAATTTTATTTTAACATTAGTAATTACATACATGATCGGTGTTTTAGGCAGTTCTTTATTTTGTCGATTAAATGATGCAATTTATTATGGCAGTTTTGTAAACATTTTCGAGCATTTTGCTGGCTGTGTGCATGCTGGGTATTGGGTATAACAAAGTAATGATCAGGAATGGGCACCGTTCAAATTGGAGGCTATTAAAAACAGAAGAAAAACAAAATTATGTCTATTGTGCAGGAATACAAATTTGCATGCTTTCGTCAAAATTATGAATAAACTTTAAACAATTATTCTTTTACAACAAATAATACGGATTTTGGAAGTTATCATCCATAATTATTGAATACAAACAATATTTAAAATACTCATTCATTCAATTTGTGCCCATCACTGGTTATGAGACAATATATTTTACGACGATTGAAAAATATGCTATGTTTTTCGGTGAGCTGTTCATCAAGATTTTTGTACCTTGTCAGAAAAAAAACCTTAATCAAAATTTGACAACAAGCGATTTTTAAAAACTTGAAATGTGTGAAATTCGCCTAATTTTAAAAGCATGTCTGAGAGAAATTCTGTTATTGTATATATTAATTTTGAGAAATGTAACGTTTTTAAAAAGTCCGAAAGTTGTGAGACACCAAATACCTTGAAGTCGTTGACCATATCGTTTATTCTGAATCGTTTTAATTTTTATTCTGTAACATTCTACATTTACATTTAAACAAAGATAAACAAAATACTAAATGTGAGGTGTGCTTATTCGACAATTTCAAGGTGTTAAATGTAAATTTTGCACGTTTTAAATGCCGGTGAAAATAATTAAAAAGAAATTTGAGAATGCTACTTTAAATTTCATTTAAATTTTCGTTGCAAACAATATGTTTATTAAAGAATTTGACATAGAAATTCTCCAAACAATTCTCGCGATGAGCAGTTCAAGCAAAAAAGCAAAGTGTTTTTTGTTTAACTGACACAATATGCATAATAGAGTATAATATAACAATTTAACAGAATTATGATGTGTTTTTTGTGTGACTAACAACTAAAATACACGGTGGCGGTGCAGAAATTTGTCGCGAGCCAGTGGATGTTGGTTCGTGCCCGGCTGGTATTTATAAGCGATTCTACTTTGACGAGAATCGACAAACTTGCATGGCGTTCCTCTACACCGGTTGCGGTGGCAATCGTAACAACTTCAAGACATTCGAATCTTGTATGAACATCTGCTATAGGAGTAAGTTCTCAGGTTGAAATAATTGCACGGAAACTTGTATAAAATAGTTTTGCTTTGCACGTGGGACGACCGCTAAGTTTCCTCGATCTGGAATATTTTTTTTTTAATCACATTTATCATTTATTTTCGACACTCTAAACAGCGAGTAACGAAATAGACGTAGACACGGGAGCGGGATCGAAGAATCCTTGCGCCGAGGCTCATGAAGAATGCGACATCATACGATGTCCTTACGGCAAAGAGGCGTACGTCGATGACAAGGATTGTGAACACTGCCGATGCGTTGATCCTTGCAGAACGCTCCACTGTCCGACGGGCACCCGATGCTCAATCACACTTGTCGCCACTGGAGAAGGAACCGAATATCGAGGCGTTTGCAGATCAAGTAATAAATACAGTTTTTTTTTAAATATTTTTTTAAAATTAAAATATAAAATATTTTAATTTAACATAAATAACATTTAAAAACTGATCGAATTTGTATTGGTATAAAGAAATTCAAGCGCAGGACATAAAAGATCCTGCAATGTATAATTTTTTTCTAAACAAATTGCTATGGGAAACTGTTTGATGACTTCACTTTCAATATATCAATTATTTAATATCCAATTACATGTTTAAAATATAATAAACAGTTTCCGTAAGAAAATTCTCTGCACATATATTTAAATTTTAAAGATATTTTTTTTTAACAGTGATATTTTTCGAAGAGGTACGTTTTTGTTGAGTTAACTTTTTTTCAACAAATCCGTATTTTTTACCTATTTGTGATTCGATACGAACATTCTGTTTTTTAAACAGAATGCGTTCTTGGAATAGGAGCCAATAAAAGTTGACTGATTAACTTTTATTCTATCTTAATATTAACGATATTATTTGAATATTTTGTTTATCAGATTTATTTTATCTGTGCGAACGTGAATTTTCATTTAAATTATTTTTTTTCAGCCACGAAACCCGGCAATTGTCCGATGGTATCGAATAGCACAAGGTGCGAGCAAGAATGCTCCACAGATGCCGATTGCCACGGCGATGCAAAATGTTGCGACAACGGCTGTGGAACTTCGTGTCTCGAACCAGCACCCGAAGAGCCACCAACGACCCTGGCGCCTATTTTCAACGTCACTGCACCGCCGTTTGGCGCCGATCCCGCTGCAATCAGGGAACCTGAGGAACCACGAGTCAGCGCTGAGGAAGGAGGCTTTATTTCGATGCCCTGCCCTGCTACCGGAAATCCAAGGCCTGCTATCGTTTGGAAAAAGGACACGACTGTGGTAAATCCTCGCAAATACAAAAGGATTTCGAATATTAAAACACGTGTGTCTATTTTATTCCTTAAATCTTCTTGTTTTTTTTTTCAGATCAACCCCTCCGAAAAAAGACGACGTATATTGCCCGATGGAAGTTTGCAGATCGTCAATCTTTACAGCTATGACCGCGGCAGTTATATATGTACGGCCGATAACGGTTTGGCGCCTCCAGCAAGAATCGAATACCAACTTGACGTCACAGGTAAGATTGGAAACTTTTCTTTAAATTTGAATGTCTTTACGTTCTAATTACTAATTCGATGGTATCTGTAATAGTTTCTATCAACGTATCCTATGGCCCGTAATATTTTTCTATTCACTTTTTAAAGAATGCGAATATTACTATGTAATCATATGAAAGTTGAATGGAAGTTTGCTTTTCTACGTTTAAAAAAAGTAGGATGAAACAATGTGTTCGCGAAATGCAAGAATTTTAAACCGATTAACTTAGCAAGGAATCTCAAAAAAATCGAGTTTTCGATACGCTTTAAGACTAAAATTATCTTTTCTAATGACTCGTTATTGAAGATTTGGACACCACTGTAACACCACGTAAAAACTATTTTCATCGTTTTTTTTTAGGAAAAATAATTTATTTGATCAAAATGTTTTTTTTTGTTCTTTAAAGTACATACTTTTAATATGTTGTCAACAAATATTGGAAAATATTAATATTAATATGCTTAAACGGAATTTCAAACATTTTAAACTGTATGATTGTAGTTTCAATTAAGCGTAGGGAATTATAGAGACATTAATTTTTTATGTAATAGACCAGTTTAGAACAAAAAGTTACAAATTTAGCCATATAATGGTGACTTTTTTATTGGTTTATAAAAACTAATTTTTATATTTAAAATTTTCAACATAGTGGAACATTTTCTTGTTTTTGCAAATATTCTGCTCATATTTGAAGTCAGTTGGGTGAAAATGGGCTAAGATACGCCTACAACTAGCTACGAAAATGTAGTTTTAAGAAAACGCATTTGAGTTTGACAAGTGCTTATAAATTCCGACTAAAGCTGCTGTAGCTCCGTAAAAAAATATATAGTTCTTCATTCTGGTGCACCACGTGACTCTATAAAATTGCTAAATTACAGTGTTTGATATAAATTTTATGATGCTTAAATGAAAGTTTTTAAAATTAATAGTTTCACAACAAGAAAAAAATGTTCATCTTGCATCTTTATAAATATGACTTACAACGTCCTTAATTTTGCGAATTTCAATATAATATTTAACATACATATTTGTAGAACCAATGAATATGAAAAAAATCGATTTTTAAGAATCCCAAAAATTTGAATCCACTTTTAAAAAATGAAGAGATATCATTTTTCAGAAAAACTTATTCTCCTTGAACAGAGAGGACTCTTAATCCAGAAATGGCCTTTAAGAATAAAATCCACTAACTGGAATGCCTAATTTATTTGAAAACTTAGTGTCACGTTGAAATGACCTAACTTAATAACTCACTGCATGTGGTATGTTGGTTGTATGTGTTGATTAACAAATCCTAGAGCCCCACGAGCGTTCAGCAGCGATCGTAGGAGAGCCGGAAGCCACTGTTACGGTTGCGATGAATTCGCCGACGATTCTTCATTGCTATGCCATGGGTTGGCCAAGGCCATTTGTAACATGGTGGCGGGGAGATCGCATGCTACCACTATCTTCGGAAAATTATGAGCAAGACTCGGACTATACACTACTAATACGCTCGGTAACACTAACGAATCTTGGGGTTTACACGTGTCAAGCCTACAACGGAATACAGAGACCGGCCTCGTGGTCAATTACTCTTCAAGCTATCGGTCCTGTTCTAAATATAAGACCGGATCAACAAGAGTACGTCAAGTATCTCGTTCAAGCGCCAAAAAAACCCGACAGACCATCTACCGACCGACCACAATATCCTTACAGACCTATAAGAACCCAAGCTCCGGCTAATCAAACTTACGCTCCTATCTATCAGACGCCCGTTCCACCGAGACGACCACCTCCTGTCCAACAACCTCCTCCTACTCCTGCAAGAGTTATTCCTCCTACCGAGGCACCATCGCTTCGTCCTAATAGATTCCAAGGTGAGACCTGATAACTAAGACTATCAAAGCAATTACACCAGCTCACGCCGTTTTTTTTATCTTCGCTTGGTGCATGCAGCTTTTTCTTTTTCTGGTGAAGTATTCTGGACATCTCTCACAAATAAAATATATTTACGATATATGAAACGTATATCTTAGATATATGAAATATGGGCATCTATCACAAAAGTTTTACAAGTAAAAAGGAGTAAAATAAAAATTTTGGGGTACTGGTTCTTCAATGTTTTTTTTCCTTCATTCCAAGACCATCAGAAAATAGCATTTGTCTTTTATATTGTCTACATGTGCCTTCACAGTAGTGTTCTCGATATCACTGATTTCTTTTCCAATTTAGAATGCCCAATCTGCAAGTAAAAAATATAATACGATGCATATCCAAAATATACTTAAAATGTATTCCTGATATATAAATTAAAAAAAAAATGTATACATCAAATATATTTCTTTTTCATGTGGGATTCCGTTAACTTATCGCTTTAATATTTGTTTAACATTATTAAATATGAAATACTAATAATTCATCAATTGCATAATTCTTTCATGTTTGATATGTTTTTAAAAGGATCAGAAGAAATTCCTTAATCCAGCATGTGAATTTAACACCAGACGCAGCATTATTATTTTTTTGTAATTTCAGCTCAACGTTTCAATTTTATTTTTTCGCCTCCACGCTTCGTCGTTTATCCACGCTTCATCGTTCAAAAATTTAATGCAACATTTATTTTCGCAGTCCCGGTTAGCGTGAACGTTACTACAGATCAAACGGAATATCCTGTGGGAAGCGACGTGAGCATAGGATGTTCGGTCGATGGTTATCCGATTCCACGAGTTCTGTGGTACAAGGACAACGAACTCATTCGTACGGACGATCGTATCAGAATTTCCGGTAAAACTTGTTATCTTCTCTAAAAAAGCTAATCGATTTACATTAGATCTGATACTGAAAGCCCTTTTTTGTGTACTTTTACAGAATCCAACAGACTTGCGATTACCAACGCAGAGAGCAGTGACTCTGGTACTTATCGCTGCGAGGCGGCGAACGCCAATTCGACTAGTTCCGCTAGTGTTGACATTCGTGTCCAAGGCAAGATAACGCAATTCTTACCTATTTCCTTGCCTTAAGATTTATGAATGATTGTATACGTCATCGTCATTAAATTAATCCTAATTTCCAAATATTTCTGCAACTTTATTTTATGCTAATACCTCTTTTAAAAGATAGCTTCTAATAATTTTGCTTTCTCGTTTCTTCCAGGCCTCTACATTCATCCAGACTGCCAGGACAACGCCTTCTTCGCCAAGTGTGATCTCATAGTGAAGGCAAAGTATTGCGAACACAAGTACTACGCCAAATTCTGCTGTAGATCATGCACGGAGGCGGGTCAGCTTCCGTTGCGAAGGCCGCATCTTAACGCAGCTAAAAAGCGAAGGAGAAGAAGTACCCTGGACCGCTCGTTCGTCTAAAAGAAGAACGAAAAGAAGAAAATGAATGAAAGAAAGAACGAAGAACACAAATCAAATGCGTCGAGTCGAGTTTTCGGGACACAATGGTTGACGCCCGCGCTTGAATTCCTTCATATCCTCCTCCACCGCGTCGTAAGCGACGATTATTTAAGCGCGTCGCTCAAATAACCGAAAGTCGGAAAGAACGAATCGAATCTCGTTCACTGCCAAAGTCTTAGAACGTCTATACCTACATGTAGATACTAAGTACCTATACATATTAACAATCGCTCGTCGAAAAGAAAGAAAAGAAAAAAAAAAACAATTTAAAAAAAAAGCATAAATTCAACGAAACTGCTCTGAGTAAGCATGAGCGCGTTCTCAGACCTTACAAATCAAGAGACATATCGTTATTGCGCGTCAATCAAAGCCGCATTTTTCCAATCTAACGAATTAAAGAAAAGAAAAAAAAGTTAAACGTACTCAAAAAAAAAACGACGACAGAAGTCGACATACACACACACACACACACACACACACACACACACACACACCTCTTATTGTATATGATATAAATAGTATGTCGCGTGTATTAATGCCAGCATCGACGCTCCTTGTATAATGAATATTCCGATATATCTAAAGTATATAATCTACATATAAAATATATCTTATAGCAAAACATAGTAGTTATTAAGGCAATTTACGGCCACTATAAATACTCCGCGGGGACACTCTTTGTTTGCTGAAGAACCGCCGCGAGCGATTCGCGAGTCGTGCATCCTCCGAGTCGGCCACTTTTTGTGCGCTATATCGCAAAAAAAACGAAAAAAAAAAACAAAACCAAGCACTTACCTGTACAGTTGTATTTTTAAAAAAACATTGATAATCGAGAATTACCGAGTCTTATTATAATTACGTACATGCGCGGTGGCACTCTCGTAGAACGGGAGTGCAATCGCGTAAGCATTTTTTTAATTTACTCAGTGCAGGCGTTTTGTTCCTGAAATATATATCTCAATATTGTGGGCGTTCTCTCGTAGTTGAGAATTTCCAGCCGATCCCGCGAGTACAAGGAAATAACATATCCATCAGCATCGGAAAGTGGCAAGAGCATTTATATCTATCAGAAAAAAAGAAAGAAAGAAAGAAAGAAAAATTACAAAAGAAAGCAAATGAATAACGAAAAAAGTATGAACATTTTATACCTATACGTATTAAGGATCAATCGTTTTAATGTAATAAAAATTTGTTGATGAGCATGACTCGCGTCTCCACGCGACCGATAAGCGTTGATTCACATATCGGTCGAGCCTACAACGCCTCGGTCAGAGTAAACACGCAGTGCCTTATTATATGCGATACGAGCTGGGCTGGGTATTATATTTACACTCGCAGTTCAAAGTCATCGTGGATAAACTTCCTCGAGTGAATTCCCTCGTGCAACATAAAGACCCCCCGGGTGGGTGTGTAATCTACGTAACGTACATTTCGATTCTCAAATTATCAACGACTTATAACTGATGTTATTAATAAATAATAATAAAAAATAAAATAAAATAAAACGAAAAAAAAAAAAAACCATAAGGAAAAATACTTAAAATATTAGATTGAAGAGCTGTATTCTACGTTCGAAGTAGGCTAACGAAATAACGTCGCTGATATACGAACATTCTATCGACAATAATAATATTTAAGGATTTCAATACACTTTTAGAGTCATAAAATTAGAGTATAATGATGTGAATGTCCTATCAACGTTCGCTCGATCGTTGCGGATTGTACGAAATATTTCTCACGTCAAATAAATAGTATTGTAGAAATGAAAGAGCGTAATATATGTGTAATGTTTTGAAACTATTTAGCGAAAGTTTATTTTTATTTTTTTATTTTTTTTATAAGATCTCAGTTTACAGGATGAATCCAGCCTTGTTTTATACTGCGACGCATTGCTCGACTTGTAGACATCAGCGAACGTTTGTGTTGCTCCTCGATCATTAATGTCCTTTGGATTCTCTCTGATGCGATTCTCTCTATCTTTGCGAAGAGGTCGCTGTGCACTACTATGCACTTGCGGAAGTCTTTGCGATCGAGACGGTACACCTCGCAAAATTCAATTGCTACGACGCTCGCAACTCGTCGCTGATCTTGCACTAAGAGAGCTATCTCACCGAAGTGAGCACCGTCGGACAAGTGACATACCTAGTTTAATTTTCAGCATAATTATGATTAAAATAATTTTTTAATGAAGATGGATAAATTAATAAATTTATACGGATCTAATATTTGGCAATTTTTCATATTTTTTTCGTTCATGTAAGAACTGAAGACAGGTTGTCAAATATTTAAATGATCTCTGGTGGAATGATCCACCAATTTTGGAGTTTTGTAAAGTCAATTTTAATTTTGCTGGATCATAGAGGAAGTTTTATCGGGCTTAAATTTGTTTTACTTCTAGACTATGAAAAAACAAGGTTTTAATTCAAATTTGGCACACATCGGTCGAGTAGGTCGAATTTTATAACATTTTTTACTTTTTGAAAAATCTCGTTTGTGTACTAGCAGAATAATATATTTTATATTTTTATATTTTATAACAAATATATTTGACTAAAAACTAGGAGAGAAGTCGGACTAAAATATTAAAAACCACAAACAACAATAGTTATTATGATGTAATTCATAAATATTATTAATAACACAGAAGTAGGTAGTAAGTATGATTAGAATTGTCCTGGTTTTTATTACAACATTTTTGATCATCAGTACTGTGATAACAGGCATCTATAGCTTCTAATTCAATGGAGCATAATTTAGCTTATGGAGATATAACATATCAAATAAGAAATGCCAGAGTAGTCAATTCTGGATTGTTTAATCCTAGTATGGTCCATTATATGGATTCAGTGCTGCTAAACATATCTATGGATTGCAATCATTTTGGAATAATATCTAATATAATCCAAGATAATATCCCTGATATTGATTCCTTTATTCAACTATCCAAGGAAGAGATATACGTAGATATCAATGGGGTGCTTGTCTAGAGGATCTATATCTCAACCATAAGTTAGATATGTGACAATCAGTAAATTTTAAAGACTAAAGAAACCAAAAAAATATCAAATATTTTCTATTTTTGTGATAAAAAATTCGTGAGTCGGTAAAAATGTCGATAAAAATGCCTTTTATGCACAAACAAGCCTGCAAAGTAAAACCTTCCAAATTCCTTCCTCACTTTACATTTTTTTCAAATGTTTACATGTATGCAAAGTGGAACTTTACAAATTGTATTCTCTACAAAGCTTCCTCTATGAGGAAGCCGAAGTAGATAAACATACTTCCTCATAGTGGAAGCTTTGTACAGAAAACAATTCGCAAAGTTCTACTTTGCATACAAGTAAACATTTTTTAAAAAAGTAAAATAATGAGGAAGCAATTTGGAAGATTCCAATTTACAGGCTTGTTTTACTCTACATACCAATTTTTTTCTAGCTAAAAAAAAAATTACAAAAAATTTGAAATAAGGACAAGACCTCTTTGCCAGTAGGCGTCAGAACAGCGACAGTCCCACGTGCCAGAAAAAACATGCAATCCCCCAGAGTTCCAGCCTTTACTATCGTATCATTCGGTAGATAGAGTTCGAATATGAGATTCGCGACGATCGAAGCGATAATGTGTTTCGGGAGAGTCCTAAGGATCGCGACGTTCTCCACGAGTCGTCTACACGAATGCAGCAAGATCTCCTGTCGCAATGGCTCTGATGGTTTATAAAGACTTTATAAATTAAAAAAAAAAATCCCTTAATAAAAATTCTATGTAAATTTAATAAATACCAGACAGACTAGAGAGGATACTCTTCTCTCGAAAATAACGATTTCCAAAGCGATGATTATAGTAGGCCAACAATCTTGTCGTCATGTAGGATGGCAATTGTTTTTGCCGTGTGTAAGCAAATAATTGGTTGGTGATATCTTGATACTTGGATTTTGTAGCGTTACTTACAGCTTTTATTTGCAGTAACATTACTGCATGGAAAGAATATATTATTAAAGATATAATTAATTTCTCCATGATGAATTTACCGCACTCACTGATTATGTATGCTTCGAATATTCGACCGAGAATCATAACGATCGTGCAAATGATTGCGTGATCCTGGGACCTCGGTTCTATTGCTCCAAAACCACTAGCTACAAAGTTTTGTACAACGATGAAAAGCGCCTGACAATATTTTTCTGGGATATCCTCGTTTGATATACTTTTCAACCAGCAGTTATTGCACTCCTAAAAAATTATATACTTCAGCATTTATACTTGAGATATTGTATAGAAAACCAATGGATATGAATACGAAAAAAAAATCTTTTACGATTTTAACAAAAATTTGTTTCAACAAAATGGAAATTTCATCTGTCTTAAAATTTTTATATAAACTCCATGAAACGTATTAAGATATAAAAGAATTAAAAGTCTCTTGGATTCTATTGAAACATAGGAATTTAATTCCGTTCAATCTTTGCAATTTTCATGAAGTTTATATTACATTTGCAAAATATAACAGAATTGGAAGTGTGAGTTTTTAATAAAATCTAATAGAATTCCAATTTTATTACATCTTGAAATGTTGTAGCTCACAAAAATACACTAAAAGACGAAAATATTCTGTAAACGTCTGTAGACTTGTTTTTAATAATAATTATAAAATTTAACAAAATTAAGAAGTGTGATTGTGTAAAATTGAATAGAATTCCAATCTTATTACATTTTAAAATGTTATAGATCATGTGAATACATTGGAATTCTAAAATATTATGTAAACGTCTGTAAAGTTTGTTTTTAGTAATCTGGCAGACGTTTTATAGATAAATATTTTCACAATTCTTTAGACAATTATTTATCCGCTAGGTACATAAATTAATTGAATAAATAGATCTTACATTCACTTCGATTTTCTGGACGTGCATAACGAGAACCTGCGTTACATAGGAGAGACACGCGAACCAGTGTATCACGTAAATCGAGAGGAGAAGAGTAGTAAATATTTGAGCATTAAAGTCTTTGATCTGAAAATGCTAAAATATCTGTATATTAGGTACAAAGAATATATTAGATTAATATAGATATTTATCACTTATTTTCAATCAATATTCAATATTACCATAAAAAGTTGCATAATATAAGAGTGAAAAGTCACGTAGCGCATTAGCTTCAGCAGAGGAACGAGATTAATAATAGCAATTAGTACGGACGAATCGGACTTGGGAACGTTTCTCCATTCGTGAGTAATGTGGTCGTAAGGAAGGGACGTAAGTACGTCGATCAAGAGGAATCCTTTTATATAGCTTCTGTGAAAAAGATATTGAAATTCATAATTTTGCACAGAAATTTATAAGCCATAATTTACTCTACTTGAATATATTTTTCTGCCGAAGATCAACGACCATTTCCTTCTTATTCTTCACACCGGTAATGCAATTAAAGAGAATATCGATCCAGAAGAAAACGTAGATCAGCAGATTCACTCTATCAAGACGAATACGCTTGTAGTCCAGAATAACGAAGCTGATTGTGAAAGGTATTGATGCAAACGCAACTGCGTACACGATAGTCATCACAATTTCCCACACGAATCTATCGAAGCAAAATAAAATATATAGATCAAAGGGGGAAGAAATTAGATATTCATCAGAATTGTTAATTCTGTGCTGAAAATAATGATCGATGAATGAAAAATTAATTTCGATTCAAGTTTACGATAAAATATAGAGAGTTGTTAAAATTTTTTACTTGGTAAAAGTTTCCAAACTGCATAATTATACTTCTCTTTCATGTAAATAAGTACTGTGACGTTAGCTTTAGAAGTAATTGAATACCTGATAGTACTAAAGGGATGAATTATCCACCAATCTGGCAGGAGACATTGCCTTTTGCTTTCTCTTCTCACAGCTGACATACTGTGCACCCATATAAGAGACTTTGGATGCCGTTCGCTCATGATACACCATTGCTTCCATGTCTCAAAGCACTTGGACGACTTTACCAATGGAGGCAGAAAGCTCGTAAATGCAAGTTCCGAATTAAACGTCAATTCGCATTTATGCACGTTGGGTTGAAAATCCTGTTGCATCGCTTCAGCGAAAATTTGTTAAATTTCAACTTCCACAAAAATGCAGAAAATGAATACCGCAACACCAGTGAATTACTGTTTAAAAAAACATTTTTATCGGACGTTGACACATTTAATAAAATATACTAGTTCTATATCAGCACATTGAAGCACCATATTTGGCCTGTTAACACATCCAACATTCATTTATTCCCAATATAGGTTGTATAAAAATTAAAACTCGTGTGCGTAAGATACTAATGCATATTTACAATGATCGAGGCAATATAATTATCCGATCTTTTAGTGAACTTTCATAATCTATCGCATATTATCAATACTTCAAGTACGTACAATATTCACTACGTACATTCTCCTATAACAGTATTTTATTCACGTGTAACACAGAAATAGATACCACTGAAATTATTCTGACAAAGTGATCGTAATTCATAATTTAAAAAAAAGAAAAAAAAACTGAAATTTTCAACATATTATTACATTCGATACAATATCAAATGTAATTATATTTCAAACAAAATTATGTATTCAAATAATGACTTATCATAGTGTTGATAAATAATTATTACTTCATATATTATATATTAATAATAATGCATTTTTTTAAAAAATGATTATTCACATTTTGTTAGAAAGACTCGTTTTTTGATAATTCGAGTGGCAAGGATTTCTGGTGTAATTATGCTCTCAAGTGCCGTCGTCGTCGTCGTCGTCCCGTCTCACGCAACGTCTCTTGTAATTAAATGAATTTTCGGTATAAAAAATAATTTGTTTATCGCTATAAATTACGTGTAAAACTTTTGTCGGGTCTTGAGGGACAAAATTCAATGGAGACCGATGCCGAAGAGTTCTCGGCTCATGCTGTCGGTCCTCGAGGCCCGACGTAGTTGACTACGGCGACGAAACTCCTTCCATCAGACGGACGCTCGTTTCACACGAAGACTGGCAGTGATCGAGGGTGGCCTGTAGCCTTGGTAGCCACTCGAGTCTCGCAAAAGCTCGGAATTAGCTGTACCAAGGCAAGTACAGGAGCAAACGCTCACGCAGTCGTCGGTGTCGTGCAACATTGGTACGTGACCAGCTAGAAGCTTTCCATTAACGGCAACCACCTCGCCATCCAAAGTGAGAACATGGTGCGAAGCTGATTGCAACTCATTGTCGTCTCTTCTGACTTCCTCGGCGTTCCTACAATATATATTATACGATACATTATTATTATATTATTTATATGGTGTATTCTTAGTATTCTCAAATTCAATATTTCAGAAATATCGGATATTATTTTAACAAATCTATTTTGAAAATTATAAGTTATAGAAAAAAGAATTATTAGTTTTTTAATTAAACTTTGTAAGTAATTTTAAAAAATATAAGATAACGAGGATTATTGACATTAAAATAATGTAACAATTTTTTTTTTACAAAAAATGATACAATAATCTTTGCAATCTTTGTAAAAAGAAAATTTAACAGAAACAATTAACAAATTTTTAACTTCTTTAATATTATCTTTTCATTTAAAATTAGTTCCACACTTTTTCAAATTATACTACTTATTTGACCTGATCGAATTATAATTCAATACTGAGATTTAATATCATAGTACTTTAGTATTTAATTCATTTGACAAGAAGAACAAAATACAAAGTGTATGAAAATCCAATTTCTCTCGATAATATTTCAATAAATCTTAACATCTATTTCAAGTTTCCCATCGCTGTACTCACATAGTCATGAAACGCAGAACCAGTAAATTTATGCTGGCAGCAACGACAGCCAGTCCGAATAGAATAAATACCAAGCTAAGTGCAACGTATCCCGGCTTCGTGGAGAGCGCTTGGTCGTTCTGTAAATGTTGATAATAATTTATGGATGCGTAAATCTTGTCTCACCGTGACCGAGATTAACGAGAAAATACGTAGATAGATAATGAGAGGGCTACGGGTCTGTCTGTATATATGTTCTTAGATGCGTACCTGAAGAGCAACATAATCGCCGAAGCCGATGGTCGTCAGTGTAACGAAGCAATAGTAAAAACTGTCGAAGTAACTCCAGCCCTCGTAACGCGAAAATACCGCCGCACCGGTTGTTATTATAATGCTTGAGAGCATACCGGTAGCAAGCATAAGATTCATCTCAGTTGCCTCTGTTCGGTTGCAATTCATGTATTTTTTCGCTCTTCGGATCACCACCGATGCCACTTTGTTAAGACGTTCACCTATACTCTGGAACATCACCAAACCCAGAGGAATTCCGACCATCGCATAAAGCATACAAAATGCTTTTCCCCATCCGGTTACTGGAGTCGAGTGCCCGTAGCCTGTGAAATAACGAGTGTAATATTATTATATGAATATAACATACAATCATAGTACTTTGTATGTGCAGTGAGAAATAAAGAACTAAATTTAAGATGCCTGTGTCATTTAATTTTGTAATTAATTTAAAAAGTGCATTAAAGAGAATTTTACATATACAATGGTTATATAATTTTCTAAATAAAATGAACTAATAATTATAGTATCTGCCGACAATTAAATTTATTTACAACATACATTTCTGATTAAAAAAAAAACAAAATTAAAATATTAAGAAAATATTAGAAAATGTATAATTTCATTGGAAATTTAATTCTATAAATAACATTATTCAGTAAATTAATATATTAAATTGATAAATTAAAATTTTCTGGATAATTTAATTTATTTACAAAGAAGGAAAAAATGAAAGAATTATCCGAATTGTTAATTCTGTGCCAAAATAATAACTGATAAATGAAAAATTAATTTTAATTCAACATATTTTTAGCATTTCCCAATTGTTTCTTAAAGTCTACAATAAAGTTCAGAAAAAAAAGTTGTTACAACTTTAAAATTAATAAAAGATTCAAATTGCATAATTATCATTCTCTCTTTCAAATGGAGCCCCTTTAAGTTCATAAACAAAATTATATATTTTCTAATCAACATTAATAATTAAAATTAATGTTGATTAGAAAATATATAATTTTCATACAAATTTAATTATATAAAGAAAATTGTCCAGTAATTTAATGTAAATTGGTAATTTAAAAGTTTTTGGATAATTCAATTTATATGCATATTGTATTACACAAATCAGTATTTTTTATTATTATTTTTTGTTACTTGTATGTGTAAATTTATTAATTTCCATATATTAAAAATAATAATAATAATAACAATAACAATAATAATAATAATCATTCATTTTCATTTTAATAACAATTTTTCTTTGCTAAAAATAAAAATGTAAAGGTCAACCAGATAAACAAAATTGTTAACTACAAACAAAAATCTGTTTTTTTTTTTCAAATTAACAATTTTTCATTATTATTATTTTTTGTCATTCATAAATGCATTTTTATTCAATTCCATATATTGGAAATAATAATAATAATAATGATATTATTATGATTATTATGATGATTTTTAAAAAATGTGACATATCTTAAGTACAAATTTTTATTAATAATTTTTCATTGCTAGAAATAAAAATTTGTTAACAAAATTGTTAACTAGAAAAAAAAATCAGTTTTTTACAGTGACCTATCTTCAATTCTTACCTATCATAGCAAGTACGACAGTGGCGAAATAAAAAGCACCGGCAAATTTCCATTGTGGTCCAGCCTTGTGTGGCTTATTTTCAATAATAACAATCTCCACCATCCTATAATCCTCCTGTGAGATGTTGTACTTCCTCATCATGTTACGTCTTACCTCTCGATAGCACAAAAACATTGTAATAAAAAACATATTTAGTATATAGAATTAATTACCTGAATTA
Source organism: Perithous albicinctus (assembly GCA_964016905.1). Taxonomy (NCBI): domain Eukaryota; kingdom Metazoa; phylum Arthropoda; class Insecta; order Hymenoptera; family Ichneumonidae; genus Perithous; species Perithous albicinctus. Next base: position 16,434,493 of record OZ024694.1, read on the forward strand.
ATAATCAATAAGTATTTATGACATTTTACCGGAAAGAAATTCCCAACGTTTACGCTCCGTGTCCGATTCGAGAGCGTCGAAAACAGCCGCGCCGATCAGTAGATAAGTAAACGTACAAACTACCAATGATAACGTTCTCAAATTTTGTTTCTTCATTTCACTCCAATTATTTGGAATCGGAATTTCTAACTGGCACTGTTCAATCACTGTAAAAACACTCTTTAAAAAGAAAATCTAAATTTTTTAAAATGAATTATATTTCAAGCTGTTGTTATTATTGTAAGGCTCGAGAGATTTACAGTGAATTGTCACGAGAATCGTCATCATATCACGATTCTAGTTCCGTTGTCGTCCTACTGTTTATCATTCTACCTAGTAATTAAATATCTTAGAATACATAATCTCGTTGAAGGATGTCAGACGTCGCGATCCAAAGCACGAGCCGGACTAAATGTGAAGAGAGAGAGAGCCTGGAGCATCGAAGGAGAGGTTGAAAGTATTGATCGCAACTTCCGAGCCCTTCCCATATCAGCTGATATGCTCCAGACAGCGAATTTTCTTTGTGTCCTTTTCATCCCTCTTCCTACACGTTTTATTAGTTACAGTCGGATCGGCATCCTGAACGATACGTTTAATGCAGCAGATGCTATTACCGACCCCCTTCCTCTCTGAGTAAATTGCTCGAAGTTTACTTTCGTATGTATATACGTATCATGCGTGCGCTCTGCTTCAATTCGCACTGCGGAAACGACCAAAAGAACTGGAAGTCCGGTACGGGACGGGAACTGGAACTCCGTAGCGGACTTCCAGTTCCCGTCTTCCGTCTATATATGTAATTGCTATATGTATGTAGATTCCGACATCTATCATATGTTTGAATAAAATGATAATAAAAAATGCTGTGCAATGACCTCTATTTTTTCGCATAATAATCATCATCGTTACAGTTAACCAACTCCTCCGAAAAATGTTCTTCGATGAATTCACAATTTTTTATTGTCACTGTAATAATTTAATATTACACTGGAGGACCACAGTCGATATGGCTAATTGGCAATGTAAAATGTAGAAAAATATGAATTATAACATAATAGAGGGGCTCCGCCCCCTGCGCACTTCGCACGCCAAGCGCCCACCCCCGTATTTCATTACTTATTATAAAAATGTTTCGTCGCTGCCATAATGACTATAGGGACATGGTCCATAATAAGGACATAGTCTATACTTGAAAACCGGGCCGCCCCTACTTAACTTAACACTACGCAACCTAACCCTACCAAACTTAATCCTACTTAATCTAACCTACCTAACAAACCTGCCTAATTCAATTATTCCTAACTTAATTCTTGTTATGGTAACGGTTGCTAGGGAAACGTTTTCGAAAGTAGCGGTTGCTAGGGAAACGGTTGCTATGGTGATGGTTGCTATGGTAAAGGTTGCTAGGGAAACGGCTGCTATGGTGATGGTTGCTATGGTAACGGTTGTTATGGCAACAGTCGTTATGGTAACGGCAGCTATGGTTCAATTCAGGGTAATCAGGGAATTCTGGGTAATCCAGGAATTCTGGGTAACACGGAAATATGGGTAATCATGGAATTCTGGGTAAACCTACACAGCGGCGGCGGCGGCGAGATATTTTTATAATATACAGAGATAATGTACAAACAAAAATTAAATTTATTGTTAATAAATCACGATTACTATACTTCTACTAATTAATTTGACATAAACACTCCGGGTTTTTAAAAATAAACAATCGAGTTGATATCATAATTATGAGATTAATATATTTATTGTCAGAGTCACTTTACTTTAAGGTGATGTGCTACTGCTCAGTCGGTAACAAAAACTGTAAAGCGTTGTTCTCGTTCCCATTTGATCTTTTCAACAAAAGATTAGAACGATTGACTGCGTCTTAGAATTCTGCAGTCAACCGTTCTCATCTTTTACCCGAAAAATCAACCGTAGTCAAGAACAACGCTTCGGGAAGATTCAGCTATCTCTCTCGCACTTACGGTGACTCAGTCGGTATAGCACATCACCTTAACCACACGTAAAAAGACATAAATCAACTTTTTTTTCGCTTATAAATATGACACGGTGTCCTCTATTAGGGCTATTAGTACATTTAAATAGTATATAAACAATTTTTCTATCAGCGCGTCAGTTAATCGACTTGCAATTCTACTTATTTAAGTTTTGTATTTTGGTCGGTAAATTTATCGGTAAAGATGATAGATAACATAATTTACCGGTAAATTCACAAAACATTACATATGTGTACTTGAACCTAACCTCTAATATAACCAACAAAACAAGTGTCGGCGGCCTGCTTTGAGTGAACTCGAAGCACACGTGTTTTTTTTACACTATATGTTAAACAAATAAACAAAGTAACAATGACAGAAGTAGAGTATACTTTGCGCCCGATGAATTGTGAAGTCAACCAGCTTTCAATGCCTGATGGATCTTCGATGTTTATGCAAGGTTCGTAAATCAAAACTAAAATAAATACGACAGTGAGCATTCTAATTAATTCAATTGCATTTTAGGCGAAACTTGTGTAATTGCTGGAGTCTATGGACCTGTCGAGGCAAGATTGCAGAAAATGATGCATGACAAAGCCAGTGTCGAAGTAGTTTTCAGCCCCATAAAAGGACCACCCAGTTAGTATTAATATCAGCCTCTCAGCTTCTTTATTTCCATGATCCAATTGCTAAGCTTTTTCACTTTTTGTTTTTTTTTTAAGGTATCGAAGACAGAAGGAAAGAACTTTATATCAAAGAGACCTGTGAATCTTCGATTCTCACAGTTTTGTATCCAAGCACAGCAATATCTATCAATGTTCAAGAGATACAGGATTCTGGTGGCGTATGTTTTTATATTTATGAAATTTCAGCAGTCTCTATAATTTTTATCCCTATTTTATTACTTTTAGCATAGATTGTTTCATTATTTTTGGAATATCATATTTTAGTCTTCAATTTTTTATTAGAAGGTTCAAGAATTGCATCTTCACAAGTTTTAGAATTTAAGAAAAATATTTATTCAATTTTCAAGTTAATTTCATTTAACAATAATTGTTTTGGCATTCTGTATAAAGTTTTATCAATAAGCTGCTGACTAAAGAAATTATGAACCCAGATGCAGTCAATTTTTTGCTCCCTCATTGAGGAAGCTTTATTTTTCTAAATTTTTTTTTTTTTGAGATTTTCATTTCATGACACTGAAAGGTCCAAAATTTAATTTAATTAAAGTAATTTACGCGAATAGCTCGCGTAAATTACGAGATTTTGGGGAGAAATTTTCTACATAAATGGACTAATACTAAACAATGATTGGTATGGAATGTCGCGAGAATCGTTAAAGCGGTTCTGATTTTACAAGAATTTAAACTTTTCAATAAAGTGGTTTTAAGTTAATTATTTATGAGAAAAAATATTTCTGATTACAATTATAGACTTTGCAAGAATTTAATGATTTGATGGGAATGTTTGAAAAATTTGTGTAATCATTTTTTAAAACAGTAATTTTCATCAGGGATTATTTGAAATTATTTTAAGTGCAAATGATATATACAGTATATAAATAACATATATAAACAAGCCTGCAAAGTAGAACATTGCACATTTCTTTCTCATTATTTTCTACCTTTGACAAAGCTTTCTCTATGAGCAATCCAAATTTGATCAGCACACTTCCTCGTAGAGGTGACTTTGTCAAATATACAAAATAATGAAAAAGTAATCTGTAATTAATTGATTGATTACAACAATAATTAAGCATGTGCAATACTAGTCCTTAATCTTTTAGTCATTCATATTTATATAAATGATTTACCCGGACCTCACTTATATATAATAAAATAAGTGTTTTATTGAACTTTCTTTTTCAGTTGCTGGCTTGTGCTATCAATGCAGCTTGCATAGCCCTCATAAACTCGAGTGTTTCCATGAAATACACTATAGCAGCAGTGACCTGTATGATTGAACAAAAAACGGGACAACTTCTTCTCGATCCCGAACAAAGTCAACTTCAAAACGCAAAAGCGTCATTTATGTTTGCATTCGACAGCATAAAGAAGAATCTAGTCTGTTGTCACACAGCAGGACGATTCAGTGAAAAGGAATTTCTCAATTCTATGGAAAAGTGCAAAGAAGCCAGCCAACATGTATTCAATTATTACAGAGATATCGTTAAAAAATACGCGAATCGCATATAAATATTTCTTTAGTGTAAATACAAATGTTTTTTTTCAACCAATACAGTGTTCTATTGAATTATTTGAATCATCCCTTAGCAATATTTTCTGGGGAGCCAAGTTATGATCAATGGTATTCAATATTTCTATATTCAATTGATTAAAACGTTTTAACGGCATTATTTATTAATTCATTATTCAGTATTGCAAAGAAAAAATTTATTTTCTTTTAAAAAAGAAACTGCTTTTACTAAGTTCCACTTATTTTCAGTAGCTTATGTTAAAAAAGAAAATCGCTTTTGGAAATTCTGAAAAAATTCTCAAAAATCCCGCGTTACTTATTTACTAATATTTTTCAATTTTTTTTTCGGTAAAAGCTTGAAAAAAAAAATAGTATCGAATGCAGACCCATTTTTTTAACAGTCATAACTAACAATAAGTGAAATTTAGGGGAAAAAAAAATCTAAATACGAATGTGATTGCTTTTTAGAATTGGAATAATAATATAATATAATAATGGACGAAATCCGAGAGATCGAGGGTCTGATACAGGTCGAAATCGTATTGATTTCCCCTGTGATATTCAACTATTTCATTAAACAATCCAAAGTTATTTATTTCGAGATTAATAATTTTGGTGAACAATTGAAAATTGTCGCCCCGCATTCGCGATACCGTAAGAGAAAGTCAGTGTCGCCACATATAGTACTAATTTTCCGGTAAATTATATTATTTTCCATTTTTATTTGTTTTTTCATTTTTATTATTTATTGGGTTTATTGGTCCTGGGATATTAAATCCCCTAAGGACCAGAGTAAACAGTATTTTTACAGATATATTTACCGGTAATTTTGCTAAACACGGAGCTACCAACACATAAAACCAAAATCTCAATTTAAATTTGAAAAATTGCAATTGTTTAGCTGATGCACTGACAGTATAAAAATTGTTACATTATGTTTCGTTGGAGGACACCGACCGCAATTTGCATTAACGAAAAAAGATGATTTATGTCTCCTAATGCGTCGTTAGAGGAAAAGTAACGTGACTCGGACAAAGAATGCATTGTACAAAAATGTTAAAGTTCATATCAACTAGTTTGTTTGTTTTTTAAAAAACCGGATTTCTAAATATTAAATTAGTAAAGTCACAACAAAAAATTGTGAGTTTGTCGAATTTACAATGTTTTTTTTTGTTGAACTAGACAAATTAAAAGTAATACAAATAATGTCAATCTTATAATTTTTTTCTATAAAATGTACAATCTTATAATTCATTATTTCTGTACTTTCTTTTTCTAAAACGAAAAACTTACAAACTTATTTTTGTAAAAATTAATAAAAATAAGTTTGTACATTTGCGCCGAAACTTAATTAATGCCACATAAAATCTGTTTCATTTTTTGCTGTTCAGTACCAACTGAAATATACTTGAACACAGGTAAAATGTAATAAGTAGCCGCGGTTAATTAACCGGTTATTTACCGACCACTACCTATGTAGGTTACAAATACAAATATGTACATTTTGATCAGCTGTTTACTCGAATGTCACTACAAGGCGGTTGACACATGGCTCCGTTTAGCCTGAAACTCGATAGCTACTAAAAATCTTCGACGTGTCAGTGTTGGTTTTTTTTTTCCAACAATGGTTTGTTATCGCTAAACACTTGGGTCCCAAAGAAAACGCTTCAAAATGATGCAACAATATATGAAGGAGCTCGAGCAGGTATTTATAATTTAACGTTGTTTCGTAACATTGTTCGGCTTTTGACTTTACCCGTTTTTTTGTCTTTTTTTTTTTTTTTTAGGAGCCCTTTGATCCCGAGGAATTTGTCGAGAGACTCGCCTGGCGAACTGTCAACGACAACAGCAAAGAGGGTTCCAAAGGATCCTTCGATCCTGTTCTTGTGCACGAAACTTTTCTTCACGCTATCAAAGATCTTCAAATACTGCAGGAACGCCAGCAGAAAAAATGTGAAAAACTGGAGCTGGCGGTGAAGGAGGAGGAAACTAGACACACCTTTGAAGTTATTGAACTACAAGATAGAAACAAACATGCCATAGATCTCTTTCATCAATTGGACGAGAGAATAAATTCTGTGGCCACTAAGGTTCTCCATTTGGGTGATCAATTGGAGAGCGTCAATACACCGAGAGCCAGAGCTGTCGAAGCACAGAAACTGATGAGGCATTTTGCAGAATTTCTCAGTCCTGGACCTTTGACTGACCCTATTTTTACTGACAAATCAACGGTGAGATTTTAATCCTCCAATTCTAATTTTGAGGAGTTAATAGTATATTAATTTATTTTTATCATCTTCACAACTTGATTGAATAATTATGAAAGTAATTTTTTTAGTTTTTTATAATTAGTACATTTATGTGAAATTGATATTAGACAATCTACTTTTTTAGTAAGTAATTTTTTTTTTTTTGGTGGTTACAAATCTATAGAAAATTTCTGTAGAAAAATTAAAATATGCAAAAATATTTAATCTTCAGGTTTTGAAGTTTTTGAATTAAATGCACAACTAAAACTGTACATCAAGTTGCAATTTTTTGTCATTTACTATTTAAATTCAAACTAAATACTATCAATTTTTATATTAATCTATATTAATTTCCATACAAAAAAAAATCAGAGTTATATCTATGTATACTCTGATTTTTTTTTCCCACTTTTGAAGCATTTCACAGTAGTCAAATAAGAACTAAATTTTAAAAATTATTTATTAATTTTAGTTGGACGTCGCTGCAGATGTTATCCAGAAACTTCACATAATATCCCAAGAGTTACCAGCGGAAAAGTTCGATCACGCAAAGGCAAAGATAGCGTCAAAGTATGACGAGATAGAGCGGAGCCTCATTGAGGAATTCGTGAGAGCTCACAACAGCGGGGACGCCGATCGTATGAAAGAATTAGCATCGGTGTTGGCGCACTTCAAGGGCTACTCTCAGTGCATCGACGCCTTCATAGAGCAGAGTCAGATGGGTTCATTCGGTGGAAAAGACGTCTTCCAGGACGTTATACCAATGTGCACAAAGAATTATGCGCTTATGCAGCGAGTATTTGCAAATCCCGAGCAAGTTATGGCAAAATTTGTTCTCAATATCTATCACCTACGTCTGCAAAAATACGCTGTTGCAAAATTAGCCGACAGAACAGACTCCGACAAGTATTTGAGTAACTTGTACGATCTGTATTCGAAAACAACAAAATTATCCGGTGATCTTAAGCGTTTTAACATGGGAACGGACGACGCTTATCTCACTAAACTCACGCAAAATATATTTCAAAAACATCTTGATACCTACTCGACAATCGAGCTTAAAGCCCTTCGCGAAAAGTCTACGTCACTTTTGTTCGATTATTACGAGTCAAAAAATCATCAAAAGAAACAACTTCAAACTGGTGGCTTTCAGGAATTACGACGAGATTTACAGGCCGTTCTTGGCACGAGAACAAATATTAATATCGCTCAGATTGAAAATTACGGTGGCGAAACTTTTCTCTCGGAAGAACTCGCAATTGCTCTACTTCAGAGAAGCAAATTGGCTTTTGAACGTTGCAGAGCTTTATCGCAACCTGGCGATGTTCCCGGTAACGCTATTCAGGTTCTCGAAATTCTCCTCCAGTACTTGATGAACGAGCACGTTGATTACGCACTCGAATTAGGTTTGCAAAGTGTACCGATACCTGAAACAAGAATACAACCTGAATTACATTTTTTTAACGTTGTTCGACAATGCAACGTAATTGTACGATTACTCGAAGAGCAATTTAACGACAGTCTTGTTCCGCTTATTATTTCTACTCCAAAACACGCGGAGTGCCTTACTAAGGAGAAATTTGTTTTGGAGCAGACGGAAATTAAATTGGATATTGGTTTGGATCGCAGTATAAACGCTATCGTAGGCTGGGTCAAGTTATATCTCCAGAGCGAACAACGAAAAACTGACTTTAAGCCTGAAACCGATGTCGATACTCTGAGCACACCAGCTTGTCTCGTTGTCGTTCAATACGTCACTGGCATGATAAGACAAATACGCGACAGTCTGGATGGCAAAAATGTGGAGAATGTTCTGACGGAATTGGGCATACGATTTCACAGAGTTATCTATGACCATCTTCAACAATTTCAATTCAATTCGGCTGGAGCAATGTGCGCTATTTGCGACATGAACGAGTATCGAAAGTGCGTCAAGGAACTGGGCGTTGGTATTGTTATCTCCTTGTTTGATACTCTTCACGCTCTCTGCAATTTGCTTCTCGTGAAACCAGCCAACTTGAAGCAAGTCTGCACGGGGGATCAATTGGTGAGTTTTAGATCATTCATAAATTTTCAACCTAAAGGAGGAATGGAAGTCGATACATTTTTTTTTAAAGATTTCATGGAACAATTAATCTTGGTGAGCTTGGTACTGTTTTAAAGAATATGTCTGTTTAATATTGGAAAAAAATATTAACAATGAATTTGTAGAAAGTAACAAGAAGCGAATACGAGGCATTCCGTATCAATTCAGCCACTCAAATTTCTTTTTTTAAATCCCAAAAAATGTCTAAAAATCAGATGAAAATTAACAGACACAAGTTTTTGATTAAACAAAAAATTTTAATCATCTGCAACTTGGAAAAAAATGAAAATATGCGTATTTTTATGACTTCTGTAAGAACGTTTGTTGAAGCTTAATTACGTAATTTTGAACATAATTTATGGCAAAATAAATAAGAAATATTTTTTAAAATAATAAAAATAGCTTTCCCTTGTGATTAAATTTGTATGAAATAGTTTCGATTAAAAATTTGTATTCGACTGAAATTTCTGCAACCAATTTTTCTACTGTCTTCCCTAAGAATACGCCAATATTTTTTCTTTTCTTTTAAACTTTTGATCCTTGCAAAGCATTCACCATAAATTACTACAATTAAAATTGCGTGTATAAATTTCCGATAATGTTTGTGACTGTATACGCCAAGATTTAACTCAATCCACAAAATTATACTGCACAGCGATTTTTTTTTTTCATTTTGAAAATCAAAGTCTTTAGGAACAATGACTTTTCCATCGTTTTTCTATTTCTTTTCACAATTATAATTGTTTTCTTTCAGTGTAATAAAATGCGTATTATACTATTCATTGCACGTGGGAATAGGGCCTTTAAAAAATGGAAAGAATCGATTTTTGTAAAGCAAATATTTTATAAAAACTGAAAAATAATTTGAGCGATCTCCGCACTTTTTCAAGTAACAATGAAAATGAAGCTATTTTTTCATATTTTCTTATTGCAGGCAATGCTCGATCGCTCGACTCTCTTGAATTTCATTCAACTGCGAACGGACTACAAGACGCAAAAGTTGGCAAACTCTCTCAAGGATCTCGCCACATCGTAGTAATAATCTAAATAGCATTGTCCACCTGGTTTGTGCATACTTATCGTGTAAAACGCGTCTAGACAATAGATCGAAAGGAAAGAATTCGTCGAGAAAAACATACACAAAAAAGAAAACGCATACAGGTAGCAAACGTATTAACTTTATTATCTTTATATGTATATAACTGTACGTTCGTATGATGATAAAATGCGCTGATTTTTCGCTAGTACAAATTTATGAACAAACGCAAATTCTTTGAAATTATCTTTACGCACGTACGTTTACACCATAATACCGCGCCCACCGTATTTTTTTTTTAATCGCGAGACACAGACGGTAATATCGAAGTTCCGGTGGTGTCGATGTCGTGGATAGGAAATGAAAAAAAAAAGAAAAAAAAAAATTAATTAAGAGAGAAGTCTGGAATCGTCGATAATTATATAAATAAGAGTTTTGCGTTCTTCTTTTTAAATTTCAAACACCCATCGTAAACTCAATTATTTTGCTATATTTCGGTACTTCCTTCATCTTCTTACTCGGCCTTAAGATTTAAAGTTCTTTCTTTTTTTTTTTTATCGATTAACAAAACGATTTCACGGGGGTCATAGGAACGTATACACAAGTACGCAAATTGTTCTTATTTAACTGTATCTTAAACTATTTCTAACAGCTGTTGGGTCGAGGGGGGAGGTTGATCGAATTTTCCGGCTCTTCGTCGTCATCGTCGTCGTAATCGTCGAGTACATTTCGTTAATTTGATGATTCATTTTCATTACTTTATTATTATCGTTTTTTTTTTTTTATTTCGATGAGCTGCGGATTTAGAGGTAGTGAGTACAGTCGTAAATATCATAGGCTGACTCGAGAGAGAATTTACGATCTCACTAGACAGACTAAGAGTGTTTTTTTTTGTTTTCTTCTTTTTTATTTCACGATCTATGAGAGGGATATTATGAGGAAGTGGGAGATATCCGATCCCCGAAAATGCGGGATAACCCGTATCAGCGCATACGATAAGTGTTTGTCTCGTGAACTTGGCAAAGTTCACCCTTGAAATCGAGCTCGATGCTGAAATCCAAATCACGATAATTTCGCGCGTTTGGCTTCATGGAAAATACACCGCATATTTCTTCACCTTTCTTCACCGTCATAAATTCGTCGAAGTAAAATACAGTCTGTTTCCAATGTGTATACTGAACCTCCGGCGCCGTACTGAAACCAATGCGCTTGTGACATTTGGTGAATTCAATGGTGAAGAACGTAACCAGTGCCTGCACATAGTCGTCCTTGCGTACTTGTAGACTGAATGGCGATGAAAATTCCAAGTCCGCTTTAGTCACGGTGTACAGATCGACCTCCTTGATGAGACACGCGTTCGTCACGACTTGTTTAGGATCTACGACGTCGACGAGTGGCTCGCTTATCGCTACTTTTCTTATGCTCGACATATCGAACCCATAAACATCGTCCCACCAATTTATCTTCTCGTCCTTGTATTGACGATCCTCGATACCGCAAATGAAGAGAGTTGCCTTGTCGGGAAAGAGCATACCGCCCTCGCGAAGCCACTTGTCTCTTGCAAAGAGAACGGTGTCGAGCATCGATTCGTAGAAAAGACAGTATCCCATCCATTCCGATATTATTATATCTACTTTTTCTATACCGTCCGGCAGCACCACCTCCTCTACTTTTCCTTTTATTATCGTAACTATGTCGGATAGATGATTTGCCTCGACTATCTTCGTCGCGTATTCCACGATGTTTGAACACTCGATGCCAATTACTCGGGCAGCACCGGCTTTAGCGGCGAACATCGAAAGTATACCGGTACCGCAACCGATGTCCAGTACTGTTTTACCTTTGAAGAGATGCTTGTTGTGGTACATTGAATTACGGTAAGTAACCGTTCGTACTTCGTCTTTCAGCATCTCTTCGTGAATTCCGTAATGAGCGTACGAATCAAAGTAATAATCTCTCGAGGTCATCTCGTCCACTGGAACACCTGGCTTGTGATTGCTCGACGCGGTTTCCAGATCCTTTGACGCAGGCGCCGCTGACTCTGCTACTTCCATTGTCTCCATTTTCGAGGTCTGTAAATTAAGAGGAAATTAAGATGATTAGGAATTATCGAACATCAACTATTTTTATTTTATTTTGTAATTTCATTATTCCAATGTATGGTTTCTTCAACCTTTTACAATGCCATCGACAAAATCCGAAAGGTTTAAGTAATTTCCAGTATACAGTCAATCTTCATTACATTTAATCCATTTTAATCAAAATCATTTGCATAGAACAAATAATTCTTTCTAGAATAAAGGTTTCTCCGTGCCTGCCACGTTTGTTCGGTAGAAATGAACATGGAATTCGGAATTTGGAAAGCATTTAAGTCCCCATAACATATTCCAGCCCTAAATTATTTTATTTTATTTTATTTATTTATTTATTCATACACTGGAAAAAATATTTCTTTGAAGGACATTTCTTTTTAATCTCTTAAATTTCTCTGATGCTCTGTGATTTCATACTTTTCAGAAGAACTAAAAAAAATATTTATGCAAATCTAAAGAAGCCTAATTGTTCTAAAAATATCTTTCTTTCTTAGACAAGTCTGGAAATGTATGGATATCTCTGATTGTCTATATTTTTAACTTTTAAAAAAATTTTTAATTGATTCCAATCTTCTGAAATAAGTTTTCAATGACAAGAAAATGAGTAGACACTAGCAAAGAATTCCTTTTCTTCTTCTTTTTATACAGTCCTCAAAAACAGCAGTTACAAGAAAATCAGTTTTTCAGAAAATGAAAAATTATATTTTCCCTAGTGAAATCTGATATTCTAAACTCCTATTTTTCCAAAAATGGCGCTTCGATATTAGAAAATCAGTGGTTTTTCTTAAGTAAAATATTGTATTTTCTCTGAGAAAAGCCAGCAGATTATATTATTGGGTATATATGTAAAAAAAAATACTGATAAAGACTAAAAAAAAAAGTTTAAGAATTTTACATTTTTTCTCCAGTATAAACTGCATACAAGTTATGAACTCACTGTAAATATACTCATGTTTTCTGAACTGGTTTTTTTAGCGTTGCTACTAAAAGTATTAAAAAAAATTATCTGCGAAGAGTGGTATTGTCAAATAAAAAATATTTAGAGGTCACTCGATGCCATGAAAGTTTTAAATCCCTTTAAAATGATAATTTTTTTTTTACAAAACCTTTAATGCTATTTATTTTTATACCTTGACTACTAATAAAAACAAACTCCCAATAAATAGATTTAGAACATGCTTAGAAAATTGGTTGTAGTTGCAAAAGATACAATTAGAAATGATATTCTTTCTTTGCTGGTACATCATTAAATATATCTTGATATATATACTATAAAAGTTTAATATATTTTAATTACAGTGTATTCAATTTTGTGCTAACGAAGAAAATAGGAGAATAATAAAAATTGAGTTACTTTGCAATTACAAACCATTGTTGGAATGCTTGAGAGAATTCCAAATATTTTTGTAAACAGCTAGTTTTTACACCTGTTTTTAGCAGTCAGAATCAATGATAGCAGTGAAGATTTCACGCAAAAAAATTGGTATTTGAAAAAAATTGATAAAAACATACAACAGATTTGAGCAACATCTAAATATTTTTTGTTCAGCAGGCTCTTTGCAGATCCTTTTTTATAGGCAATAAAGTTTGAGATGAGGATAAGACAAGTATGACAAATTTTTGTTTTGCTTACATCTTAGTCTCCATACACTATTGAGCATAGTAGCAACTGATCTATTATGAGTCTAATTACAGAAATTTGCGGTAAAATTTTTACAAGAGACTGCAATAGATACAAGTGTACAAAAATGAGGTAGCTAATTAACAATCTTGTCAAATGTAAGACTATTAATTAGTTCAAAAATAATCTGGACCCTTATATGTTTATGTAATATTCAAAATGTATATAAAATGCAAATTTTATAAGTGTATCTCTTACATTCTGTAAATTCTTATAATAAGAATAATGTAATGCATATACCAATGCGTAATAAGTAATTGTCAAAAAAAATGATGAATTATTAAGGAATGTTGCCAATTTTTGGAGACAAGTATAATTAAAGATAATTACAAATTGTGTCTTAGAACAATTTTTAAAACAAAAAACATAAATTTGTGTTAAACGTTTAAGACTTTGCATTGGAATCTGCATTGCAAAGAGCAGATAAACTATGCATAGCCTGATGCATAATTAATAAATTGTCAATGTCAATTTGGAATTATCAGAATTAATTAAGAATCTTTTAAGATAATCGAGAATTGTTGATAACAACGATGTATCATAAAATAATAATAATGCGCTTTAGTGAAAATGTTTAAAGGAACTAAAATTCGATATTTGCAAAAACGAGTGGCAAAAAAATTGACTAGCGTCGAATTCGTTGGTTATGGGCGTCGCACGAATCCGGCCGGCGTGCGCCGGTGAATTCACGCGTGGCTCAATTTTAACGATAACAAAGTAAATAACAACGCGTTATTATTGAATAATATGATTAATAAAATTGATAATTACGATGTTGTTCATATGGGAAGGATCGATGACTCTCAAAACTACGAGGATTCGGTCGGAGGAGCGAGCGGCGTCCACGTGCCCGCCAAAAGAGTGGCGTCCATTTCGAGTAATCGAATCATCTTCTCTCTCACCGATACGCAGCTTTATCACGCACACGTGTGAAGCAAATTTTGCGTTACACGCGATATTTTATTGAAAAAAAATATATATGTGCGTTGGCGTGTTGAGACGTATTTAATTTGAATGCAACGATATTCGTAGCTTTCGCGGCTCTAGCGGTTTATAAATAGAAACGCGAGAATAGCGAGTTTCGATGCCATGATCATTGTACAAAGGGAATAAAGATGCAAAATTATCGGCGTACGTGAAGCCGAGCATGCGTCGCTCTCATTGTTAAAAGCATGAAAATTACGACACTTGCCACAAATACGACTCATTGATATATTTAGCACCACGGAAATTGTCGAATAATCGTGACTTTGAGCATCGAATAATTGTCGTTAATTATTCAAGAGATCGTTCGTATAATTACTCACCGAATTCTCGGTTATCGGAGTGTTTCTCGTCTCGATTTCAGCCGGCACTTCGTTGTTCGTCGCCATTTTGTTTGAGCGTCACACGGAACACTAGAGAGCAGAAAGAGCAGACGGCGAGCGCTGAGGCTTTTAGTAATGTACGCGTTAATAATTGGAACCCTAGACGACAGACGAATTTTTCAATTTGTTTTTCCAATGTTTTCCTAAGTATCTGACATCCTAGCAATTTTTGTTAAGGTATCCGGCTAATAATTTTTCGCTATTTATTTTCATATTTTAGCGAATGGTAAAGAAGAATGATAAGGGAGTTGCCAAAATATATAAGACAAATATGTTTTTGGAATTAATACGATTTTATTATTAGTTGTGTTTTTTTTATTAATACAGATGAACGTACGAAAATTTTTAAAAAAAATCGATTCTAGTGGAAAGAATTTGTAAACTTTATTTTTTTAAATATTAGTTTTTGCACTGAAATGTAAAAACCTCTGAAGCAGTTACTTTTTTTTCTTCCTTATCAATCGGACTGTAATTTATTCTAGAATTTTCCGTTAAGTTTTTCGGCTCCGATTTTTTTAAACGTATTTTCAAGTTTCACAGAATGGTAGAGTCGCCAAATACATAAAATAGACATTTTCTCGAATTGATATGTAAGATCATTGTTACGTTCCGTTTTTTTTTACGAATGCAGGAGAATGTACGAAAATTAAAAAAAATCGTATCCATTAAAAAAAAATTAAATCTTTAAAAAATTTTTGTTTTTACATAGAAATATTTTTTTTACCTCCGAAACGGTTAAAAAAAATGTTTTCTTGTCAAAATATTTTCAAAAAACATCAATTATTCTACTGAAAGATTTGTGCGCGCGCTTTTTTTTCAATTCAAGGATGTATCGATTTACCGTCTTAGGAAAATAAATCGATTCAGGAACATCGATTATTTTAGGATCGACATACTTTTTTAAAATCTTCATCGTCCGTCTTTATAGTTCCCGCTGTTTAAAACCAATAAGAAAATACCAATTACTGACCATCTAAGGCTTCTGTCACACATCTATGAAAATTGATCAATAAAGTACGATTGAATTTCTCGATATTATATTTTAACGTAAAGTTTGATCTATTTATTAATTAAACTAGTTCCATTAACTTCTCCGTACTTTACGGCAGTAAATAGATTAAAACCAGCTAGAGATAATGCTCCGATTAGTGATCAAGGACAAAGTCGCTTCACCATTGGTCGTATCTTAAATGGTGGGAGCAGCAAAGTTATAACGTATTGGCTAAGAAGTCACATATAGGTTCTTGGGGGTCAGCAAAGAAGTTTAACTTATCCTGTACGTACCAGTCAAGGAAAAGTTTGATGTGAAAATTGAAAAAGAGAAACCACAACAATATTCAACAATATGCGTTTCATTTTCTCGGCATACGTGAGAATCGTATCAAAGAGGTGGAGCACAACGTGTATGATGGCAACCATGGAACTGACTAATGAAATACTCGCGTTAAAACTGGCATAGAAATAGGAATATAAAAGTGGCGGTCCATTCCATGTGTCAAAGTCAATGCGTGATAAATGCAGTATGTGTGTGTGTGTGTGTTTTATCTCGTACTGTCTTTACGCGTAGGAACGAAATGCAACACGCATACCACTTAACGCGACCGTATATGTACAGTGGAGCCTCTTTTAACTTATCACTCATTACTTATAGGCCTCTCATAAGTTACGGAACCAACAGAGTAATTCAACACGGCAATAACACATTGTTTATATATATAGTATTGTATTTTTTTTTAGACATTCCTGTTATTTTGGGCTTTAGAATTTTACGGATATTCACTAGTATTATTTGCTAGTTTACTATAAAAAACATATGTACTATATTGATAGACCACACAAAGAATTTTTTGACAGCTGACAAAATCATGCGGGAAATGGGGGTCACATAATTTTCTTAAAATTTGCACAGATATGAACTGAGCTGCAACAAAATATTTCACTCATGTGTTTGTATATTTTTTGCATTCATTAAGTGGTATTTCTTATGAATTTGCAAGATTTTATTTATGAAATTGCAACATCATTTCATTTATGATTTTCAGATTTGCTTGGAAACAGAGATTTTGAAATATCCAAATCTAAAATAAAATCTAAAATAAAAAAATTCTTTAAAAAAATTAATTTGAAAATATAAAAATTCTGTCTTTCACAATGAAAAGAATGTTTTTATTTTATTCCTCTGAAAAATGCATGAAATTGACTATGGAAATTATTTATTAAAAAGTAGATTGAAAAATGTACATTTAATATTAGAACAATTTATTATCATCGTTTTCAATGTATTGCAAATTGAAAAAAATAAAAAAAGGAAAACAACATACATTCTGACTATGTGAAGAATGAGACTCCAAACTAATAAAAATAATCTATAAATGTAATTAATAAATATAAAAAGAAATATAAATGTTCCTTATACTAATAAATCATAAAAAAAGGGTAACAAGTAAACTTCATAGAATGTGTCGCTATACATGAAACTATTCTTGGAATACTTCAACGAGATAAGATCTCTGTATAATAATAACAATGACAAAATTCAGTTTCACTCAAGATATTAATAATAAACATTATTTTAAGATGATTATGACAAACTTGCGACACATTTTCACGTATAATAATAATAAAACAGAAGATATATTCGCAACTGACATCTGTCCTTGAATAAATAAAAAAATGACCACTTTTTGAGGTCCCTGCACTAATTCACAAAATTTACATATTTTTCCAGAAGAATCGAAACGCTTCATAAATATTCTTTTGACTCGAAAAGTTGTCACAAAATCTATTTTTTTTTGTTTTCACAAAAATATATCTAAAACAATCCGAAATTGGGGTCATCATTAAACGGAATTCGGATATTTGACCCAAAGGCAAATGTTTGAATTTCGCGCCATGCGATTGGTAACGTAGTAGGGATAATATATATATATATATATATAAGTATAATAAAAGATAGGAGATTGCTTTTTTTTTTCAAAACCATATATTATAACAGGCCCTACTGTATATTCGTCACCTCTTTTCATCCCCCCTCCGACCCTCTTAATGCAACCCATCCACTAACGTCACAGCCAAAAACTCGCTGCGTCGAACGCTCCCACGAGTGTGCGTGTTACAAAAGTATCGAGAGCTAATGTGAAAAACCGAACTCTTCCGAATTCGTCTATACGCCGAGGAGAGATCCCAAAAGCTACTCCGAACGCCGAACACCGACCCCCCCAAGTACCATGAGCCCGCGTTCTCGGTTTCGCGTTCGTGTCAGTCGCTGCAAGTCGGTGTAAGTAGCACGGTGTATATTATAGGTGTTCCCCACCTATGGATTCTACGTTTATGTGCTTCAAAACGGCGTAGCTTCACCATTTCAGTGTATACATTATATTTCGATTAGCTCGACGGATTTAGTAAGTGAAAAATAATAATCGGATTCCGCGTATATTCAACAGACGCGAGAGATTAACCGTGTTTTACCATTTGACGAAAACGAAAACGAAAAAAAAAAAAAAAAAAGAAAACGTTGCAGAGAAAATAATCACGTACATGGAGCTCAACGAGGGATAGAAAATGCTGGTGAGTGAACGGGCGGGAGAGATTGTGATTCTTTTGCGAGTTTCTCAGACACTCAAGGCCCACTTTTGACTTTTTCCTTATTTATTCTTTTGTATTGTTGTTGATTGCGAACGAAAATAAGTGAAAATCTTCCGAGACTCAGGGACCAGGATTTTTTTTTTGTTCTATCGTTACGTTGTGTTGATCAACTCCAGAACTTTTTCATCCTGCCATGATCACTTTCCTTATTACTTTTTTTTCTTTTCTTTATCCTCGTGAAAAGTCTCGAGGTTACTGCGTAATCAAACTACGCGACAATATCCTTTTCCAAACGAATTTGTGATAGGGTGACATACTTCATTTGGAAAAAAATATTTTTGACCTTTTTTTTTTTTTTTTACTAATCTGCAGTTGAATATGTCGCTTTTTCGTTTTTACCTTAAAATTCGATCTAAAAGATTAATTGAAATTTTTTTGTTTGTATATATATATATATACAAACATATATATATATATACATATATATACGATATATATATATATATATATATTGTAATAGTTTGGCTTATAAAAATTTGGTTCATTAACATTACTTTTTCACATTGTCTGTCATCCATGCAAGATTATACTTAGCAGCAAGAAAATTCCCTTACGATAGATAAGAATACAGATGAGTTTAACAGGTTCTATGTAACAGAGAATTCTATACACAGTATAAATCTTTACATGTGTAAGTTGCAAAATAACACATAAAAATTTCTTAAGATTTACATATGTAAGTCCAGATGTTCAAAAATCTAAAGTAGTGAAAAATATTTTTTTTTCTTTGCTGTTTTAGGGAGACGATCCGCCGTATCTGTCTGTCGGCACAGAAGTCAGCGCCAAGTATAAAGGTGCTTTCTGCGAAGCTAAAATCAGAAAGGTAGTGCGCTCTGTAAAATGTAGAGTGACTTACAAGCAGGGTTTAGGAACAGCTACTGTAACAGATGATCAGATAAAAGGAACTCTGAGAGTGAGTGCTTCCGTTGAGGCAAAGCATGCTGATAGGAAGGATTTTGTAGAGGCAACAATCACAAAGATACAGGATTGCAGTCAGTACACAGTTGTGTTTGACGACGGTGACATAACAACTCTGAGAAGAACAGCCTTGTGTCTAAAGAGCGGTAGACACTTTGCGGAGAGCGAAACTCTGGATCAACTTCCTCTTACTCATCCTGAACATTTTGGGAATCCAGTTATTGGAGGAAGACGCGGCAGACGCTCGAGGCAAGCGCAGTGAGTCTACCGGAGAATGCGGCTTTTTGATATTGCATTTAATATTCGTCTGTGCTTAATTTCATTTTGTTTTTTTTTTTTTTCTTTTTTTTTCTGCAGAGACGATAGCAGCGAAGATGAGGGAAGTCCGCCGAGGGGAAGTCGCGATTCTGGTTCGGGAATCGGCGGTAAAGAAGGCGTCGAAACCGAGCCCGAAATTGGACGTGTCGTTTGCGTTGAATTGGGCGATAAAAAGAAGAAGGATTACTGGTTTCCAGGTCTTGTGGTCGCTCCTACTGCTCAGGACACCGTGAGGATTCGCGTACGCGATGATTATCTTGTACGATCTTTCAAGGATGCTAGATAGTGAGTACATAAAGTTATTTGTCGAGTTACGATTTTACCTCAAATGTTTTCCTCAAAACGGTGCACAAGATTGCAAAAAAAAAAAAAAAAAAAAAAAAAAACGGCTGCTGCAGAGCAAAAAACGGAATGGTTTTGCAAAAAAATCGATTTTCTGAAAATCGCCCAAAAACTGTCCTTTCCTCTTAAAAGAAGCTGCTTAACCCTTATTGAGGAAGGGATAAGAAGAATTTTTCTACTTTTAGATTTCAATATGTTAAAAATGCGCTAAAACGCATTGGAATTATATTTCGAAAATTGGTAGAATGATAAGGGTTTTATGGGATTTAACATTTTCAAATTTGTCACTCCTGTAACTCTAAAAAAGGTTTAAGAAAGTCAGTTTGAACTTTGAACACATAAGTAATAAACTTAGGAGATTCTTCGTATATAACCTGGAGAATATCGATGAAGGAATCCAAATTTTATAAAATATTGCATTTTTTTAATTACAAACTGCTATAGCTTGCAAAATTAATGTCCTGTAACTTCTGAACGACTTGAGAAAGTGACTGAAATTTCTTGATGTTTGAACATAGTACTGAAATTCCGCAAAAAAAAAAAGTAAAGCGGTATGATCTCTTAATTTACTTAAATTTTTGTAAAAATTTCGCACAGTCTATTAAATTTTATAACATTCTGAATTTCAAAAATATCGTCTGTAAATGCTTTTACCTTCGGAAAAATTGATATATCGGGATAAATAATTCATAACGAGTAAAGTAATGTTTGAGGACAATTGGTATTGAATTTGAGGCAAATATATAAAATGGTTCGTATTTTATAAAATTTTTATTTTTCGGAAAAACGTTTGAATCCTTCGTAAATTGAAGCAGTGCGGTTTTGGATTTAGAAACGACGTCTGTCACTCAAATGTGGTTCCTGCAATAAAAAAAAACACGACTGCAAAGTAGAACTTCGCGTATTGCTTCCTTATTATTTCCTATGATTCACAGAGCTTCCTGTATGAGGAAAAGTTGGTCAACATTACGTAAGCAACTTTGTGAAAAACGAATAAGCTATAAAAATCAACATAAACACCTAAAAATTCCTGTGGTCGTTCAAAAAAGAGTTTCTAAAACCAAGCGTTCCACTTTTGTTAAATTCAAATGGTCAGGTGAAAAAAAAATCTTATTTTTAAGCGAATATTAATTCATCGTTAATCGAGTATCTTTTACATTTAGTATAGTATGGTATGCATTTTTTACTTTTTTCAATTTGTTATTTTAAGCATACTTTTTATAACGAAAAACCATCTCAATTTTCTACTGTTAATGTCATTTTCAGTTATACCGTGCCGAAGAAGGAGGCCACCGAGTTCACGAAAGAAATGGGAAATAAAGTAGAGAACAGCGCATTGAAGGTTGCAGTGGAAAAGGCACTGTTGTTCTTGGAAAAGAACGAACTGCCGCCTCACTGGGACAGAGACTCCCTATTTGGAAATACTGGGTCCAGCGGAAACAGCGACTCTGATGCAGATCTCGATTCGGATGTAAGTTCATTCGATTTATTTATATATTTAGTTATTTCACTTGTTCGCCGTAAAAACTGTTTCATAATTAGTAAAAATCGAAGAAATGCAAATATTGTTTACTGGATTAGCAGAGCAAAAACAAAATTTCTAGAAATGTCAATAAATGTAAAAAATCGCAACGACAAAAATAATCCATCCAGCAAAAAAATGCAAAATTCAATGAATTCTTTACATGCTCGGAATTCTCCAGTATCACCATTAAATCGATTGCAAACTCATTGGAATTTCAATCAGGGAAAAATTATAATTTGTTCACGGAAAAGTCGCGGAGTTCTATTTCCCGTTTTAAAAAATGATCAACGTGTTACTTATCCGTCGATTTAATTGGAATGCATTATTTTATTACTTTTCATTGAATTGCATGACATTCAGATGAAAATATAGGGTAAACTATTTAATAAAAACAAGTCGCTTTATTATTAAAATATAATGATTGTTTTGAAATAATTTTTCACATACTTTTTTCCTCCTGAGATAAACCCAACGTTCTTTTTGAAAATTCAGAGTTCCGACGACGAGCCGCGCGAGGAAAAAGATCATTTTGTTGCTCAGCTGTACAAGTTCATGGACGATCGTGGTACGCCGATAAACAACTGTCCAATGATCGGTACCGAAGACATAGATCTGTATCGTTTATTCCGCGCCGTCTACAAGCTTGGAGGCTACAACCGTGTCACAAATCAGAATCAATGGAAATCGATAACCCGTCGCTTAAGTTTCGCTATGCAATCAACTCCCTCAACGCACAATCTCGTGAAGCAGGCGTACAAAAAGTTTCTCCACTCGTTTGAGGACTTTTACAGAAAACTTGGCTGCACAATGGTGAATCATCCACGAGGAAGCACGAGAAAGCAAAGACCAGGCCGAAGTCTAATAAGAGATAAAGATAGAAATACGCCTGTGCCAACGGCGCAGCCATCTACGCCAATTCCAAAATCTAGCGGTGAACGAGAGAAAAACGAAGTAGAAGAAGAACCGACGAGTTCAGGATCACATCAGCAACAACAGCAACAGCATCAGCAAACGGATGTTCAAGCTCCACCGCCTTCGTCGTCAACAACATCGACGCCCGTAGCCGTTCAAAAGAAAGTTCCAGTGGAGGAAGAGAAAAAAGAGAAGAGAGTGGAATCAACGATTCCTGCGACAACTACAAAGGAGCCTGTCAAAGAGGAGGAACCCCCCGTGAGAACGTCAAAAAAGAAGGAAATTCCAGAAGAAGCGATCAGCGGTCAAGATAGCGACGTTAATGTCGAAGGCGAGGGTGGCGAATCTTCGAGTAGCGAAATATCACAGAAACCGTTAGCGCGATTTACTCCTGTGCCGACAAGTCGTTCAAAGCCCTCGAGCAAAGCTCGAGACGACACAAAAAAGAAGATTCACGAAAAACGAAAAGCCCAGGATACCTCGACATCAACAATTTCAGCATCTTCGAGTACATCAACAGCAACTAACAGTTCTACTACAACTTCCACAGCTTCAACACCTTCAGTGCCCAACGAAAAGACCAGCGCAACAACGAAAAGACAGGAAGGATCTTCAAGACGTGATGATAAATCGAAAGAAGAAGAACCCACAAAAACGCGTTCCAAGTCTAAAGATGATGCGACCAAGGCTAAAGCGACCGTCGAAGCAGCTCGAGAAACTCGAACACCTTCGCGCGAATCCGACAAAACTCGTGCTAATCCAACGAAACAACGTCGAATGACCGATGAGGAACTTAAGAAACAACAGCGGGGTCGTAAAAAACGCGAAAACGAGACGGAAAAAACGCGCCCAGAGAAGGAAGATAACAGCGGAACTGAAAGTACAGCAACAGCGCCTACTTACAAAGGACCCGTGGAACTTGGCGACAGACTTAAGGTATATTATGGACCTACTCACGAGTCGAAGGTAACTTACGAAGCTAAAGTAATCGATATTGAAAAAGATGGCAGCGCGGAAACCGCTTATCTCGTACATTATACAGGCTGGAATACGCGATACGATGAGTGGATTAAAGCCACGAGAATAGCGCAAAATTTTACGCAATCGCAGAGTCGTATTAAACGTACTAAAGCGACACCACGACCGCAAACGCCTAGCGCGAGCGGCGCAACTAACAACAAATCGTCAAAGGGATCTTCAAGTGCATCTGCTGCTGCGGTGTCGAATACAGCGGCTTCGCAGAGCCGTCGAAGAGCTCCGGGTGCATCAGCTTCAACATCGACGACTAATGCTGTTTCTTCATCTGCCAATGCTTCGTCAAGCACGAGTTCTTCTAGCGGCTCTTCTTCATCCACCGCGAGCAAGGACAAAGAATCCGCTTCGTCGCAATCGCAACCAGCGCGTTCTACGACGCCGCTTTCAATAGCGAGCTCCAGTTCGAGAACCAAAAGTCCTGCAACGCCCGCAACTTCTAATCGGCCAATTAGAAATACTAGAAATGCCGAACACGCCGTTGAACTGCGAAGACAAACGCGGCGAATGTCCAGTAGAATGGATATGGTGCTTTATTGCTCTGAAAGCGATGACAGTGAGTCTTATGGCGTCGCTGAGGAACAAAGAAGACGCAGAGTTTATAGACGACGAGCGGATGACAGAATGAAGGTAACGGATGAGAATAGCGAGGCTGAGGAAGATGAGAAAGACGTGCCTGAAGAGCCAAGGAGAACTCGAAGGTTGCGACGGAATGTGACGAAAATTACGGACACCAAGTCAACGTCGAATGATGCTGCGGGAATGGACGATGATGAGGATGAAGAGGAGGAAGAGGAAGAAGCTGATGAGGATGAAGATGATGCTGATGAGGAAGATGATGCTGATGAAGCTGAAGATATTGACGAAGAAGTGACTGCTGCTCCGCAACCTAAGATCACTGTTGCTGTGACTCCAAGCGTGACTACGACGACTGCTGCTTCTTCTACCGAAAAAGAGACTTCAAGCGTTCCAGTGACTTACGAAAAAACGCACGATCGTCATGATGAACAGCCGAAAGGTCGCGACTTTGATTTGAATCAAATAAGATCGGAACTAAAGGGTTTTGACAAGGCCGTAAAATTGGAGCTTGTTAAATTTGAGACTGATGAGACAAGCGAGGAGAGCATCAAGTCTGAGTTTCCGGTTGAAGACAAGAAGCCGAAGGAAGAGAAGAAAACGGAATTGAAATTACCAACCGAATATCCGGTTGATACGAAACCTGTGCTGGATAGCAGTGGAGTCGTGCTACCACCGACGCAAATAAAATCTAATCAATCGCCTCTTCCATCATCGCCTACAGTTACTCAGTGTCAAACTTCCGTGCCTGCTGCAGTCCCTTCGCCTCCTACTGAAGATATTTACGAGTTCAAGGAACCCGAACCTTTTGAGTTTGAAGTTAGAAACAAACGGGACTCGAACGGGGATAAGGACAAAGCGAAGAAACGAGTCTTTGACGAAGAGCCCAAAAGCCCGAAGAAAAAACAGAGGACTTCGATGAGTCCGGCGCCGAAGGAAATCAAAACTGAAGTCGATGCTGTGGATCCAAGGAGAAAAGTACGAAGAACTCCTACGAAGAAAATTGAAGAAAATCTTGAACCTGTAGTTACTAACAAATCTACAATATCCGGAGCTTCGAAAGAGCAAGAAAAGACTATCGAAATTATAGCGACGAATCAACCGAAACCCTTACCGACACCGCCGCCTCCTTTGCCGCCTCCACCTCCACCACCGCCACCTCCACCACCCCCTCCAGTTTCTGAAGAACAAAATAAATCTGGTGGTAATCTTGATCTTCTGTTTACCGATTTGCCGACCAACGATGACAATAACGCTGATCAGGACGATGTGGAGGATCGTCTTGTTATTTCAGAGACCGAAGTCTCGGAAACCGAACAGGAGAG
Organism: Perithous albicinctus; assembly: GCA_964016905.1. Classification (NCBI taxonomy): domain Eukaryota; kingdom Metazoa; phylum Arthropoda; class Insecta; order Hymenoptera; family Ichneumonidae; genus Perithous; species Perithous albicinctus. Next base: position 16,459,821 of record OZ024694.1, read on the forward strand.
TCTTTTTATCTATCAACAGGAAATTTTCCCGGCGAATGAAATGCCAGATAGAATGGAATTCGCGGCTGGAGGAAGCGCGACTGAAGCTGCTAAACAAAATGCAGTTAATGCGACAGTTGGCGTTGTTGTTTCTCCACCAGTGGCGATTATTGCAACTCCGACAACTCCGGTTGTGGAGCGAAAGTCACTCGACGTTACGAGAGCCTCGATTGTAATTTCCACAAGTTCCACGCCGACTTTAACCATGCCAGCGCCTATAAGCGCTAGATTACCGGCTACTTCTACGATTGAGGAAAAACTGTCGGCAGCAGCATTGGCTTTTCGGCAAGTTAGATCGAAGGACTCGAAACGCGACGATGACACAGAAGTAACGAAGAAAAGTGGCAAGGAAGTGTCACACAAAAAGACAGAATCCGCGGCGGCAAAGAGAAATAAAGCTAACGAGGAACAAGCGAAGTTGAAGTACGAAGCGGCTGAAGCGACGAGAAAGCGCGAAGGTGTCGTCGAAGAAGCCAAACAGGATGAAGAAAGATGCCGCGAGGTAATGCGAGCAGCTATCAAACAAAAAGAAGAAGAACTCGAGCAGCTTAAGTTGAGAAAAGAAGCGGAATTGAAGAAAATTGCTGAAGCCAAAGCTTCGTCGGAGCATCGAAAAGTTCTGGAGAAACGAAACGACGACGATTGGAGTAAGAAGAAAAGCCACGAACTCCACGGAGAATTTGGCCGGGCAATGAGCGATGCCTCTGCGTCACCGAGAGACGAGGAACAGCACAAAGAAAGCGGTGAGAGGCAGCGCGACAAAAGAAAGAAGGTGATAAGCCAAGAATTTGTTGATTCAACTGATAGCAGTGATTCGGAACAAAAATTGGTAATAGACAGTGTGGCTGAAGGAAGAGAGGAAAAAGAACCATCTAATTTTGACGCTAAACTTAAAGCAGAACTCGAACTTTTGCAGCAAGACGGACAGCAAGATAGTCGTGAAATCGCTAATGTAACGCGATCTAATGTGCAACAAAATCAGAGCCTTCGAGTGGTTCAACAGCAGTCGAGTTTGGCTTCCGCTAAACTCGCCGCGACCACCAAAGCTGAGGAAGAAGGTGAAAATATGAGCTCATTGCTTTGCGAAGAGGAAATTCCAGGATCACCGGCTCCTGGACCAGATAATACCGATCAAGATGGAAGCGGCGAGAGTCGAACCGTGCTTAAAGATGAAAGGGGAGAGAAGAAGATGGTTCTTTTGGAAATGCCGTTCGCGAGCGCGCCCAGTTCTGGAGCTCAAAGCAGCGCACCGAGCGGTGTCAACGTTGGAACTAATCTTGGAGTCCCAATGGCCAATAATTGCAGCGTTCCTGTTTCCGTTGCTATGCAGATTCAGCAACAACAACAGCAGCAACAGCAACAGCAGCAGCAACAACAACAGCAACAACATCAACAACAACAGCAGCAGCAGCAGCAGCAAGCGGTTGGAGTTTCAGGATTGAGACATCAACCGCATCAAATGCAGCAACAGCAGCAACCTCTGCCTGTTCCGATGCCACCGCAGAGACGAGAAAGCAATGAAGCTGCACCGGTTATGGATAACACACCGCCAACTACGCCTGATTCGACTATTTCGAATATTTCTGGATCGCCGAGGGAAGAAGAGAGAACGGCATCATCGCCGCTTTCCGAAGAGAATGTTAAGTCACATCGCGATAGCTCCGAGGCCGATGATAGCGCGGGCAAAGCTCCGTCCGGTTATAGCGAAGACGATACACTACCGAATGTGGAGATTAATAACGTTGAAAGAACGACGAAAAATTCGGTAAAGAGATCGGTGGAAGATCCACAATCGCCGAAGAAACGAAAGAGAAGTAGAAAACATTCCGAACAGGGTGGAAGCAATAATGTTATTATTAAGAAACCACTGGGAAGACCTCCTGGCAGCGGAAGACAGACAAGACACGGAGCTGCTAACGCTGGAAGCGATAGCGATGATACTAGCGAAGGATCCAATCACTGCGCTATTACTGCCGCACAAGCTGCTGCCGAAGCCAATGCCATCGCTACTGCTATCACTGAACTCAGCAATGCTTCGTCCCGATCGCCGAAGCCTACGAAGTATAATTTCTTCGTGGAACTTGGTAAGTTAATGATAGCTCTTTTTTCATGATTCATTAGGGGAAATTAACCTTTTTTGCTCTAAGAATTGTAGTCAAAATGAAGACGAACCTAACAAAAAAATGTCGTTAGCCCCAAAAACATGGAAGTGATTCTTTGATATTTTTAAAAACCTACCACTTGCATTAGCATTACCCAAAATATTCCACGTGGAGGTTGCGAGGTCGGATATTCAACTAAAACCTAAAAATTGATGAAGTCAGAGCAACGAAAGAATTTTGTTTGGAAAATAAATAAATCGACTTCACGAATTTTGCAAAGTAAAGTACGAGAAGTTTGTTTTGAGATTTTCAGCTTATAAAGCATCTTTCTCTGCATTTTTTTTTCTGAATTTAGGTGAAACAGATGATTTTTCACCTAAATTCACGTGATTAAATGTTACAGACTTCTGGAATTAAAAGACTTAAACGAATAGTAGAAAGAAAATTTGAAAGGGTTTTTATTTATTCTCGGATCCCCATAATTATTGTTAAAGGAAACCTACAGTGTTAACTGTTTCATCTTAGAGAGTACTCGTATCACATCTTTTTCGCTGTTATCTAGATAATAAAATCATCGTGACTATATAAGGATCAGGATACCTTTTCCTTACACGAAGAAAAAATATTACTTCTGATTACAAAGATTCCAATTTAGTTTTTATTGAGAAAAGTAGCAAAGGGTTAAACTTTATAAAAACGATACAAAGTATTTAGCATTAATTTGACTAGTACGAAGTGGTTCCATCTCCTTCATTTTCTTGATAACACAAACAAGAAGCTGAACCCAAAAAAGAGATATTTCGGTTAAAAGATCAGTTAAACTCGGTGAAACGAAGGCTAATCGAGACTCGATTAAAGCGGTTAAAAATCGGTTACAAAGCTTACTAATGTTACAAAATTCATTAACTGGATAATGGCGGCTTCCGAAGAGGTACGCTTTATTTATAGAACAATTTAAAAAAAAATAGATTGAGCCACTTAGCATTAAAATCGTAACTAGTACCAGTTAATCTTGAAAAGCTCACCAAACATATATCTTGGAAGTTACTATTGATCAATTAATTTTTGATTACTAGATTAAAAAAATCACTATTCATTGCTGTTATTTAATGTTGAAAAATGTACACAAGTGATGGCAAAAATGTAACACTGATTTCATTAATGCAAAGCGCTCCAATCTCCTTAATTTTTTTTCTTCTGCAGAGATTTATAAAGAATTATCAACGACAAAAGAATTAGCATATTAATTACATTTTTTTCTGTGAATTTCTACAGACCCAGAGCTCGACGGCAGTCAAAGGATAGCAGTGCTTCAGCAGAAGCTAACCGAATTAAGAAAAACGTACAACGCGGTTAAGGTTGAACTTGCTGGTATCGAGAGACGGCGTAAGAAACTCCGAAGAAGAGAACGCGAAGGTAAGAATTTAGAGATACGACTTGAAATTCGAAAGAAAAAAAATGCCCAAATTATACAACAATCTAGAACAAAATTTCAACTCTGTATTATTTTTTTAGCTCTCAAGGCAGCTAAAGCGGAGATGCAACAAGCCTGCTCTTGATGGAATCGAAATAATCATCATCAGCGACACACATTCTGATCTATCGTAAAGTATATACTAAAGATTATGATTTTGTCATATGTACATAGATTCGACGACGAATATTTGCAATCGGAGCAGCGTGCTCTCGAGTACTTTGCTTTAGCAGCAAAGACTCAATTGACAACATGACGAGAACGATCTACTTATCCTAATCAGAAAAAAAAGAAAATCAATCACTCTCACCTTCCCTATTATCCCTTTATACACATTGTAGATACAGCTCGTAAGTTTTTAGCTTTTAAGAAGATTTATATTCATCAGAATTAAATATATCTATATACATATGTATATGTGTATGTATACGTATAGGTATATATATATATATCGCTCGTCGTCTTTTTCCACTCGTTTTCATCTCTCGATTATACAAATTGTTGAAAGTACAAATTATTTAAAAGAAAGAAGGCAATCTCGACTCTAATCTTGTTGGAGAATTGGGCGAATCTATTTGTTTTCCTCTTTGGGAATTGGTTGTACAAACGTGAGCAATTTTTTTTTTTTTTTTTTTTTTTTTTTTCGTCTTTTAAATTAAATTATTCTCGAGGTGATTGTGCTCTTGCACTTTACCGTCATACTAATTGTTTTTAAAGATATATTTTTATAAGAGGCAATCTCCAATCTCTTGGCTCGCTGGTAATTTTTTTTTCTTTTTTTTTGTCGAGGTAGCAAATTTATTATTGGTGTTTCTTTGATATGTGTTAGAATGAGAGAGAATGAGTTACGCGTCAAAGACCGTAGCCAATCGATCCCAGTGACGAAAACATTCACCGATTAATTATTTAAAGAAAATTTAAAAAAATAAAAAAAAACAAACAAATACTTTGTCTTGTACACAACTAGAATTGAAAATAATGGTCAAAGCATTTATACAGCAGTGTCGTTTTATTACATCCTTTGGCAGGGAGTGTTGAATGTGTCTGTGTAAGTGTGTGCTTTTTTTTTGGGTGTATGAGAAGAAAAATCGCCGAAAAGCGATCGCAAATATTTAGATCTCCCTGCTCGTCTTACACAAAAATACATGGTATACTCATATAATATAATTGTACAAATATAGTTGTTATCGTACACAGCGGTAAAACTTCTAACAATATCCTATCTAAATCTACAAATTTTTGTATTCTCGAGGAGCGCGTATTTTTTTTAAATTCTTTTTGATCTACATTTTAAACATTTAAACATTGCAAAATCAAAGTGTGCTGCAGAGTTTTACGATTTTGATCATTTTGCGATTAGTTGTAAAGGAACTCTGTCAATTCTCAAATATTGCAAAGACTCGACCCCTCGAGATTTCGCACGGGCGAATTATAAACATCAGGTGTGAGCTCGATTAAAAAATCATTGAAATGATAATTCTGACAAAGTAAGAATAAACTGTTATTGTTGAAAAAAAAAGTAAAAACGATTATTATCTCTGAATTATTTAAGCTGTTGTGTATATTATGGTTGGAATTATTGGAATTCTGATTTCAAGTAAATCATACACACCAATTATTTTGTCAGAATAGTTATTTAAATGGTTTTTCATTGGAGCATCGGTGCCTGAGGTATTGCGCACTATCAGTACGAAATTTACAATGATTCGGTATTTAATCATGAAAAAACACGGTTAGATGTTTCAATGAAAGGATTCTCTTAAAGTAAAACGAATAACGAAGGAAGAAAAAACAAACACCACAAAAAAACAAGGGCGAATCGATGAATGTCGCCTTAAGAGGAGAAAAAAAATGAGTCTAGAAGACGTACATTCAAAACTCTGGCAAATAATATATCTCTATAAAATTGATTAGACTATGAGTAATTCTATGAAGTTTTGGTGCTCCACTGGTACGAAAATCTTGAGGCCTCGTTGCCGTTCGCGAAAATGTTAGAAAATTGAATTTGCATATCCACACAAGACGTGGCCTCTGTTCCATTAGGTTGGGGAATAATCTAAGTGAGAAAGTAGTTACAGTTTACGACGAACTTCGATAAATCACTTTCTTTTTTCAATTCTCTCGCGTTCAGCGAAATCTTTACATTCCTGATAGAGACAAGAAATTCGTCACTCTACTTTCTCAACCTATCTATCTTTCTCTTTTCGATGATCACAGAGTGTAGATCAAAAAATGGTCGATAAGTTTTGCGTCAATTACAAGAAAACTCGACATTAAAAGTTGGGATACAGTGCAAAAGATACATAAACAAAATATAACAAATAGTAGCGATATTTCTACTATTAATTAATACAAAATTTATTTTATTCTTCGCAAAGTTACCCAGTGCAAAAAATGACTGAATTATGTGTACAAATTTAAAGGTGCACTGTCTGTACAGTAAATTTTCTTATCGACCAAAAAAAAACTTATTTCAACACAAATTCCACATAGGGAAATTCAGGGATACGATGCAAAAAATACATAAAAGTGATAAATAGTAGCTAAAACATCTGCTATACGAATCAATGTAAAAAATTCTTTGTATTTTCTGCATTGTGACCTGTGGCAATGATCACAATAACATGTTGCAAATTCATATAGGTATTCCCAACAGGCATGTCGTTGCCGCAAAATTCTCCAGCATACCCAGGAATATTCCGACGCTAATTCTACGACGGAATCTCAGACAGCCAACAAGATTTCAATAGACACGATAGTACAAGTTGCACAGCATAGTCGAGGTATCGCATCTTTTTTTTTTCGCTGTCCAATGTCAACACGGAGGCGAGCCTGACGTTGGCGTTGCGTCCATTGCGACTGAAGTGGCGGAGGAAGACGGCGTAACTGGATTGATCTTGGATTCGGCTGCGATATGTCTCCTGGCAATAATTATCTGTTCCATCAGTTCGTGGTGGGCCTCTAGTCGTTCGATGCAGTGTAAGCAGGCTGTCTTTGGCAACGGATCGTTAACATTCACCTGCAAAATAAATCAATTTTTTCAAAAACATGCAAAGTAGAACTTTGCACTTTGCATCCTAATTATTTTTTTATTTTTACAAAGCTACCTACGAGGAACTATTTTGACTTCGTCATAGAGGGAGCTTTGGAACAAAAAAAAATTCTTTGTTTAATTCTCACTAAATTCAGTATAAAACAACGACACATTTTGTTCAAGTTTTATGCAAAATTTTTAATTACTTACTTGAACCGCATTTAAAAAAAATTACGAAAATCGCTTTACCGATTTTATTGAAATTCAATCCCATGTCATAGTTCATAATAGCCGACATGTGGTTGAAATTTAAACCCCATATCTTAAAAATTGCGACCACTATTGCCCGAACAAAAAATTCGGACACACATACGGACACGTCGTATAAACACGACGTTTTCGACGTTTAGACCATTAGCATTCTGGCATGAATATCTCCAAAAAAAAATTTTTTTATGAGAACAAAGTTTCATCTATGAGGAAGCAAAAAAGGAAAAAATAGGATGTTGAAGAGTTGAAAAAAAAGAATGATACTGATGGACACAATTTGAAGAGGGAAAAGCCAATTGATCCTTGATGAACAGTGAAAAACTCTTTCATTTACTGCCGAAGATCATTATGCCTAACTTTCCCTTCTACATTACAATGAAACACAACTGAGCTATGAATATCTTACCCGGATAACCAAAGTTTCAGAATATATGCTTAATTATCAACAAATTACTATTAAATTACAGTGTCGAATGCTTCTTCATTTGCAGCCACATTTTTTACAACAAAGTGTATAACTACTCCACATCAAATTTTCGAGGAATTAATTTTTTTTTAAATTTTCATAGCTTGTCTCTGTCTTTTGAATTTTTATGAAAACTACTGTTGGAATCTTTAGTGCAACCTTTGCTGCTATTGAAACTATATTTCTGGATTAAAAAGAATAGCTGATACTGTTAAAAGTTCATAATTATTAGCTGAAACGATTGACGTTGAATTGTAGTGCTATTACCAACTAAATGCTTTCTCAGTATTATCAGTAAAGGTACAGTTAAGATTTAATGCAAAACAAAAAAAATATATAAAAATCAGATTGAAAAGTGTAAAACTTTCAGAGATAAGAATTTATTCTTTTCCTTTAAAAATGCTTTTGTACACAAATATATTGTCAAATTTTGAGGTCCATGGTACAATCTTTAGTTTAAAATTTAAAAAACATTTATCAAATTATTTATTTAAAAAAATGTGCTTATGATTTAGTAACTTTGTTAAACTTAAAACAAACAAAAAAATAAGTTCAGTGTAAACTTACTACTTATGCAACCCTTAAGAGTATTAACTTTGACCTTTAGGTAGTCCTTGCGGTACAGTCAGGTCATTCGGCTGCTAAGATTCAGAATATTCTTTACACAAGCTTGAAAGAAGAAACTAATGTGAACGAAGGTGAATCTAGATTAAAGAGTTCCTACTTATTGTTAATGTAGAAGAAATTATATAATAAGTTTTGAGAAATTAATTTATAACAACAAAATGGCATTCATGATTTTATGCAGTTTTTGTGAAGCCAGAATTGTAATTTTAGTTCAGTCTTAACGAGTAAGATTTCATCTTGTTTCTAGATAGATACTCTATGAACTTGCAGGAAAATATTTATGATAATTTTCATCGTTTACAAATTACAGTTATTTGTTTATAAAAAAGAAAACAAAGCTACAACATGAACCAAACTTGTATTCTCATCGACAAGTAAAACAACGCGAATTACTCGGTAATTGCGAGAAACTTGTTTAAAAAAACGAAATGAGCTTTCTCTCGTCAAAATCGAACGAAAATGACTAATTTGACTTCACAAAAACAGCATGAAAAATATGCCCGCGGATTTATCAGCGGAATCAGAGTTATTTTTGTGTTAATTCTTTTAATACAATTTCTGTATATTATGCGAGACCTCTTCAAATCAGATGTATCTTAATTCACACTAATTTTTCCTTTAAAACGTGTAGAAACAATTGTTTAATCTTAGTACTTGATTGACTTGACTGTACCGCAAGGCTACCTCTTAAGAAAGTCGCATGGGGGAAAAAAAAAAAATGAAAATCTGGAAATGAAAGTTACTCACAGTGATCGGTAGATACGCATTAATTTTTTCGGCCAATTTCATTCTCTCGCCTTCTTCGCCATAGATATGTATGACGAAACGGTTCATTTTGCTGCAGAGCCTGCATATGAAGCCCGTTATCACGGCCTTGTCCGTGCTACCCATACCCGTTGCTTTGCTTGTCTTCTTTTGGCCTCCCACGCAACCTGTCACTCGTTCTCGCTCTCGAGATAAATATTCTTTAACCCTCGATATTTGGATATTTTACTACAGATTAATCTACAGCGTATGCGTGAGTGTTTCGATATTACGCCTCGGGCTTGTAAGTGTCAACTTTAAAACTTTTACTTCGAGGCACAAAAAATTCTCTCGCTACACCACACTCGCGGATTTGTTTATTAGTTTATTATCTCTGTTTTGTCTCGCATCTGCGCTCACTCTTGACAAGCTACTCGGTAACCTACCCCTGCGTAAACGTCGAGAACTGTGGGCATAAAAGAGCCGTTCGAGAGGGGCCAGGGGGCACCATAGTAGGATTCTGACTTCTATATATAGGCCATTCCAAGCCAAATCGGCAGGGATCGCATATATTCTTCTTTTCTTTTAGTATGTTATTGGGCGACGTGAAAAGAAAGCTCCAAGTAATATAGCTCGCGAAATTATCGAATGACAAAAAATTGCAGATTAAAATTTCCAAAATATTTCCAATGAAGAATCGAAAAATATCCCGCTCAACAATATCCCACGAAAAAAATCTCAGATAAACAATTTTCAAAATGTCCCCAATGAAGAATCGAAAAATATCCCGCGCAACAATATATCCCATGAAAAATTGTTTCATATTAAAAAATCCGAAATATCCCAGATGAAAAATCGAAAAATAACTCACGGAACGATATTACCCGAAAAAAACATTCCAGATTAAAAACTCCAAAATATCCAGGTTGGAAAACCCTAAAATATCGAGCGTAACAAAATATTCTACGACAAAATATCCCAGAAAAAAAACGCCAAAATATCCTCTGCGGAGAACCGTAAAATATCCTGCGGAACAACATTTTTGTAGCTACTACAATTTCTGGTGATTGGCAAGGTGAGAAAATAAGAGGGTTCCAACTTTGTTGATTTGGCATGAAATTCCCCATGTCTACTACCTGCTTCACAGGCTCGTATATGTTTTTTGGTTATTTTTATCATTTTTGTCTCTGACAATTTTTTTCACAGAAAAACAAAAAAAAGTGCATTATCATTAATTTAGCTACAAACATTCTCTGAGCACGCAAGCCAAGCTCAATAAGGGTTTTTTTTTAAACCCGCATTGTTCGAATCAGAGAGAAAAGTTTGTCTCTAAAGTGCATTCACCCCTGAGCACGAACATCTGTCATCAACTGTCAAAAGTGCATTACTTAGTAAAACTGTTTACATTGTCATCGAGTGTATGAACGCAAATGTGCGAATATAAGTCTAAGAAACTAATGTATACTTTGATAGAATCCGCTGATAGTTCTTAATATTATCATAGAAAATTACCAGCCAGCTTTATTTATAGTGAATAATGCACGAAAGGACAAAACACAAAGATGCTAGCTATAGGTATACATAAAGAGAATAAACGTGGCGTTGCACCTTGATTTTAGAAACCTCTGGTAATGCATTTGAGCGCATCCGTTTCGATAGCGATGGCGTCTTCAGTCAGCTGTAATCTGTCAACGTGACATCGCGAACTATTACAATTCAAATAATGGCTTAATCTAAAAAGTGATTGGGCGATAATTCGCCGTTAGTTTAATTGTGGTTCGAAAGTACAGGTGTCAAACTTGTTGAATTGAATAAATAAATCTTTGTTAATAATTTCTTTGGACGTTTGTGCAGTGAAGGGGATAAACAGGTGCAGCAGCGATTGTGGTGGGAGTGACGAAATAGCTGCTTTCCTTTTGGAGAAGTAGCGATAGACCGTGAGATCGCGACTACAGTCACTGAGCTGCTATTATAGTTCTCAGCAGCTTTCCTGATTGGTTAGAATTCGACTGTAAGCCAGCTGTGTCCAATCAGCGTAGCCGATTCTACAGCAGCCGAGTCGTGAGTTTATATGAGGCATTCTCTGTCAACTCACTTATTTCTAAAACCCTCTTAGATATATGTATTTGTCACAATTCGACCGATTTGCGGAGTAATAATTCAGAGTACCTTCTGTGATTTTTTTTTCTTTATTTCAAATTATTACGTCCGGTATTTCAGATAATAATGAATTTTTTTTCGGACAATTTATCTCGAAAATGGTTTTTAAAGCCTGATGATAAAAATGTATCGTAAAAGTTGTAGTTTTATATAAGATTTTTAATTACATTTTTTTATCATTTTACTGACCGGGTAATGTTTATTTTTTCATAAAAAAAATGTGAAGACTATTTTTTTTTTTTTAGAAAAGTCACTTTTAGAATTTTTATGTTTTAATCGTGGGAAGCTATGAATTATTAATGATACTTTGGAAGGTCATTCGACAACCTGTTAATTTTTTAATTTGATTAAAACGCGCTTACAATTCTGCGAATATTACAACTAAACAAAAGAGTTTATTATTTAAAAAAAAATTCGTTATGCCGTTTAAATTATTTACAAGAAGTGTTATCAATTAGTACTTAAATCTATTTTATTCAAAAAAATATCTGTATCTGAAAAAGAGTGGATTTATCGACAAAGAATGTCTCGTATAGTTAGAATTTCAAAATAGTAAAGCTATAGTAGAATTCTCCTCCTCTCGCAGCATCTCTCTCAGTAACAGTGAAGTGAAGTAGGCGGCGCTTAGCGAACGCAACCCCCGTAGAGTGAAACGGGAGAAAAAAAAGAAAAAAAAAACGTACAAACCAATATGGTGACTGATGGATTCATAATCCACTGTTGACGATCGTTCGAACCTTTAGAAAATGTTTAACAATATCGGTGTCAGCTTTGGGGGTGGACGGTGGTGAGATCGAGGGTGATGGACTTGAGGTGATCAACGAATTATCAGGTACACGAGGCAGGAAACCATGTGCGATGTGTGCGCTGATTTTCACGATCTTCTACTCTCGTGTAAGTCTAACGAAAAATTTATTTTTCTCGCCCCTTTAACCTTACCCTCGAAAAAAATGTTTCGAGTGTTCGAGGGTTTGGCGTTTTAGTTTCACGCAATTTCTTTGTTTTAACGATTCTTCTTCATCAGCTGCATTAAACTCGGACTTACGTCTTTCTAACGTTAGTTCCGAATCGTTCTAATCATGATGTATCAGCCTAGAAACCTTTTACAAAAATTAAGAAAAAAAAAAATGTTAACCTTAAACACGAAAATATTGTTACTTTGTGTGGAAGGCTTTTTAGTTTCCTGCTAAATATACTTGTCTGTTTTTGGTATTTTACAGATGAAGAGCGAGCTGCTAAAGAACCGGACGATGTCTCCCTTTGTGCCATAGACGTTGATACTATACTGCACTATGTTAATCAATGGGTCCAGCGGTATGTGTCTAATAAACATTATTTATTTATTCTCTTAAGCTGACAAAGTTGGCTAAGAAAAAAACTTTTGATAATATTTTTTATTGAAACTATCAATTTAACAAAAATTAGATTTTAAGTATTGAAAAAAAATCTTTTATCCATACGGTACATTAGATTATGGCAAAAAGAAATATTTTATTTTTCAATTAGCACAGATTTCCAATTAAACTAGTGTACGGATTTTAGCTTTCTGTGTCTCGTTTTGCCTGAGACAAAGTGTTTTTCTGGTTCGAAGATGAGATTTTTTTTGAGGCCTATATGACAAAGCTGTGAATTTAAAAGTGTCACTATATCTTGATTTATTTGAATCTGGGAGGTAATAGGCTACATTTCATCCAAATTCCAATGATTAATGGATTTTTATTCTTATTTCAGGAAGCACTTTGTCTGAAACAAAATGAACCATTGTGTGATAAAATCTGTTTACATCAGAAAACTGTGCCAATTGAAACATTTTATAGTTATTGTTGCATTCTGATGCATTGAATGCTCATTCAATTAAAGCAATAGTATTATTGATAAAAAATATTTTCTAATAGGGTTTTTTTTTTTAAATTAACATGGTTTCCTTAATGGTGATATGAAATACCAACAGTCTCTGCCAGTCAGAGAAATAGCTAAATATTTTCTGAATAATTTCTGTTTTTAAGTCTTTTACATATTTTCATGCAAAAGTTTATGTATGTTGTTGTTACTTACATTATAATTTGCTGTTTTATAGAAGCGATCAACCCTAGAAAATATTACTTTATAGTTTTTTTTAAATTACTTTTATTTAACTTTGAAGTTTACAGAAATGTAAATTGCATCACACAGACTATCAGATTGGTAGCATTCAAATAGACAAGCATATAAAATATGTAGCTAAAAATGTTAAAAAATAAAAATTGGTTATTATTATACAAAATAAAAATTATCACAGTTTTGCAATAATTATGAAAAACTTTCTACTTATTCTTTTACAATGAGTGATAACATTACAGGGGCAAAATAATTCACAGATATTAAGTGAAGAATTTACTTAAAATACTTTTTCATTTGAATGGCGTAAATTTTAATTAAATTTTGATTTTTTAACTAATACTATATTTTCCAGGCAATGTATGTGCTGTTATCGCGAAGCTAAGAATTTCGACCGATTTGTACGTCTGACCCAGAGCGTAGTTCTATGCACGCTTCAGCAGCTTAGAGCCATACGCCAGAAGAGAAAACCACCGGATGATGGTGAACCCAGTGCTGAGGGTGCCGTAAGATCTGCGGAAGATGAAGAGGAGGATACGGATGATCGGGAAAAAGCGCAACGGGATGCGGAAGATTCGGAAAAACAAAAACAGGGCGATGCTGCTGGGCATAGTGAAAAAATTAGGGAGAAAGCTGAGGGGGCTGGAGGCAGGAGAAATTCCGATTCGGCAAAACATCACTGGTCCCAGATGGACAGAGAAAAACTCTTTCATCTATTGTCAAAGATCTTTTTGCTTAACTTTCCCCTCTACATTGCGATGAAACACGGGGGTGCTCTGAATCCTCTGGCGCCGGTAAAGGTACAGTACAATTTTAATACACAATTTGAAAAATGAAATCAATGCACTTAAAAATATTGTAAGTTTCAGGCTCTGATATTTATTTCTTTGTATGAAACGAAAATTTCGAACATACCAATGAGTTGTACAACTCTAAAGTCTGAAATACAATGTTTTATACTTCGTATAAGAAAAAAAAATTGGACTTGCTTATTGAATCATTAACAACAAAAAAATGAGTTTGCTTACGATTTAACAAAATTGTTTATTCACCATTTTTATAGTGATTTAAAAATCAATTTCCATCCCTTCACAATACGTAGAATGTACGTAAGGGAGTCTAAATGAATTTTAGGAAAAAAACATGGTTTTTTTTTATTCGTAAAAAACTATTAAAAATTCCATGGAATCTAAACTCCAAATTGTAGGATATTAGATTTTTTCAATATCATTGCTATGATATTTTTTGTTGATGCAGAAATGGAACTCCTATAATTTTTTTTATGTTTGTACTCGGATTTTTCTTTTCATGTACAAATACAGTTACACATTTTTTTGAGCTTTAGAAATATGAAAATCTTATAAAATTAATTTAAAAATCGAAATTTCTTTAATTTCATATTCACAGGACGAAGGAGGATACTGTGAGCCGCACGATCCGGAGGTGCCGGCGCCACTGATTCGTGCAGTCTCCGTATTCTGTCATCAGGGCGGTTTCGAATTGATGTCAGCCTGTTTTGATGCCGCCGATCAGCTTCCAGTGGGTCTGGCACATTCCATGGTTGCAGTTATTTGCAATCTCAAGTTATGGCTGAATTACGGTAGCGTTATGCAATTGTTTACGCCGCTGAGAAGTCGTGTTATGAAGTACATGTGTCGTCTCGGCGACAAGGAGCTGCGTACGCCGGCGGTCAGAACGATGGCTGGTAAGTGCGAATCTCCCCTTGATTTAAGTAGAAAGTTTACTCTAAGTTTTCCAAATGGCAGAGATTTGAAAAGTATAAAATCAACATGTATAAAATTGAGAAAAAAATTATCATACGAAGTTCTTATTTTTTCTGCCCGTCTATAAGATCGGAATAAAATATTTTATTATTGAAAAAAAAGATTGGAACGTTAATTAACTGAAAACATCGTACATGCTCTTAAACTCATCAACTTGCAATTTTATTCATGAGGTAATTAAAATTGGGGATATAGGATCATTTTTTCAATTTTCGTAATACATATTCAGCAGGTTGAGTAAAGAAAATGCTTTTTTGGCTGCTTATCCAATTCCTGTAAATAAATTAATAATTCAGTAATAATTTTCTGAAGCTTGGATATATATTTTAAAATAAATTATATCGTCAACAGTACTGCCCACATTGAACGTCTTCAAGCCGTTCAGTATACGCCTGTTCATCCTCAATCTTGTTAATTTTCAGTCTAAAATACTAATACCCAGCCCAGATGATTTTGGACTGGATATTAATTCAATTTCAAATTTCATTGGAGCTTCTTTTAGCGCAAGAGAAATCGCTAAACTCGAATTATTTTTTTTAGTGTAATGATAATTTAGCAATTTGTTTTTAGTTTTAAAAAGGCAAAAGTTATGGTCAGAAATTTGGTAGCTTTTCCAGTATCTATACAAAGCAACGCAAATCATTGTTTTTTTTTAATCCAAAGATCACAATCTTTAAAAAATAAATTTATTACTCTTAATTTGTCCCTTTTTCGCAGTATATTTTATTTATTAAAAAACCACTTGTAGGCTCGTCACTTTAGCGATTTCACTTACGTCTCCGTTTAAATCGTCTTTTAATCAATGATAATCTCGTTTTTAATAATAAACTCTCGACAAATAGATTTTATGTGGAGCGCCGTGAAGGATCCCATAGACGCGGCTCCGCCGATTTTCGACCGAGACGGTCTCGACCTGGCATTCAAGTACTTTACAAGCACGACGTTAACAATGAGACTGGCCGGTGTGGCACAGATAAACGCTCATATAACCGCATTCAACGAATTGTGTAACAGCGAAACGGTGGCCGAGGTGGAGCAAGTTGGTCACGCTCTTGCAGCCTGGCTCACCGAGAACAACATAATAGCTCACATATTCGGACCAAATTTACACGCCGAAGTCATAAAACAGAGTCACATAGTTCTGAGCTTTCTGGCGATGGAAGGAAGGATAACGTCCTCCGACATGGACACGATGTGGCAAGCAGCTCAATTGAAACATTGCGCACGACCTGTTTACGATTTACTTGCGCCGCTTGTCAAGCATCTCGCTCCAACTCCCGTGCTACATTTGTACTCGTTACTCGGTAAACTAGAGCCAAAAGATCACACGGAGCAAAGCTTGTTTCTCGCATCGGCTCTTATCAAGTTTATTTGGACTTCCGGCGGCCCCGGATATCCCGGTAGTCTCGCTGTAAAGAGTCGCGATCTTTCGAGAGGCGTTGATGGTGTTGGTGAGAGCAGCAGCAGCGATCCCAGCGGTATAGATGCCAGCAGTCCCGAAGAAGACGAAGAGGAACCCAGTCCCGCTCCTTCGGAAGGACCTTCTCCGCGAAAACAGGCCAGGGGCGATAGCAGCGATTGCGAAGGTATACATCATTTATCTTTGTTTACTTTGATGTTATTGACTGCTTATCGTCGTTGCGAGTTATTTTGTGAAAACGATACAAAACATTTAGCACTGCTTTCATTAGTGTGAAGCGCTCCAGTCTCCTTCATTGCTAAATATTTTATTACATTACATTAAGAAATCGTATTATCATTTTAAATAAAAAGTTAAATAATAATATATTGAAATGGATTACTTGATTACTTGGTAAAATACAGTGTTGACATTTTATTACAATTGGAAAAATTCTGATTATTCGTATAAACAGTAAAATTAAAAATACATGGATCCTGATTTTCAATTAAAAATCGCGAAGTAATTCGAAATTTAAAAAAAAATATAATAAATCGTTTAAAGTTATATTAAGAATGATTACAATCCCAATTAGCACTGAAATATATAATTATTTATACAGGCAATTGTAAGCGAGGAAAAAGCCCGGAGCAAATGCCGGTAGAATCAAATTTAGCCGACGTCGAGGATTTCTCCGTCTCGCAAGCTTCAAAACTGGATCGTCCAAGCCTCGAGATGCTAACAGAGAGTCCACCAACGGTATCAAGTCCGATCGACGATCCAGTTATCGAAGACACCGAACCCAAGACGGATAACGAGACAAAAGAAAAACAGCAGCAACAGCAACAGAGTGCATCGGACGCGGAAGCGGATACCGAAAAATCAAATACCGAAGAAACAATAGTCCAAGAAAAAAAGAAACGAAAAATTCTACGAAAGCGTAAAAAGCCTCAAAAGCGTCTAGGCGACTTAGCAGACGACGAGAAAGTGGCGCTAAACGAAATCGTAGAAACCGAAGACACAGCGGAATCCACACGAGGAATTGTCGCCAAGGATGAACTAGCGTCAATCGAAGATTCATCGCTCAATATGGAATCAACGATAATGTCAGAAACCCTGAAGAAAGATCGAAAACTCTCTCGCGACACTCTCGATTGCGTGAAAGAGCAACAACAACGTTCACTGGCGATGGAACCAAATGATCAACAAGTCCCAACTGCAGTAAGCGGCATACAGCTTCGCGGAGCCAGCAAAAGCAGCGGCAGTGAAAAATACATGTCACTAGTTGACGGACGAGTTGAGCGCGGACCTGATTCCGCAGAATCCTCCCACGACGAAGACGACAGCGATAACGCTGTGGCAGCTGGCGTTGTTGTTGGAAGTTCCGGTGGCGACGGCACAAACGCAGTGATATCCGATCTCGCTGGTTTAGTTCACGGCACAGGACAGCCTTTTCTTCCGTCGGGCCTCGACGAAATGCTTTCCGACGAGGAAGGTTCCTACAGCAGCAGAATATCAAACAAGAGCGAGAAAAACATGGCAGATTTTGACGGCGAGGAAAGCGGCTGTGAGGAAGAACTCGCTCAACTCGCCGCACGTCATTTAACAGCAATACAGATGCAAGCCTATCATCCTCATTCGCATCATCATCATCATCATCCCCATCATCATCAGCCTCAGCATCCGCAGCATCATCATCAAGCGCAACAGCAGCAACATCATCATCATCATCACCATCATCATCACCACAATCATCATCACACGCAGCCTGGAATGCGTCGCGTTAAACAGTCTTATCAACCTCGTTTATCGGATCGCAGACGAGCACGTCGAAGAACACGGATTGGTCAACAAACTACCGCCTCACGTTTGGGCTCTCAATTCAGTCTCGATTCTGTCTGCAAAACTGGCACAGTCGGTTCTCGTTTTGCCTCGCAATTTAATCTCGAAACTGTGTGCAAATCTGGCAGTACTTTGTTGTGGGATCTTCTGCAGGACGAGAAAATAGGTCAGCTCGGTGAGGGTTTGGCTTTGGAAGCTGAAAAAGCTCTGTGTAATCTTCTGTGCTTTAACGTCGATCGTCTTATACCGATGAAATTTATCGAGGGATGTTTGGAAAATTTGTCGGCTAATCAATCGGTCGTGATATCATTACGATTGTTACCAAAGCTGTTAGCTAGCTTCCAGCAGTTTGGCGCGATGGACGCACACACAATAACAACCTGGGCGGATCGTGAGAGAGGTATGATGAAGCATTTCTTCAATAATTTGAAAACCTATGCAAATGCGAACGCAAACGCGACAGCGGGAAGCAGCAGTAGTTGCAGCAGCACAAGCAGCGGCGGAAGCGGAGGAAATAATAATTCCAACGTTGGAAACTTGTACTCTCATCAGACTGAGATTCAAGTGAGATTGCAATTTTTATCGTCGATATTCTCGCCTCTTGGATCACCGGATTGCTTTCGTTTGAGCCTTGAACAGGTTGATATACTATGGCAATGTCTTTCGCAAGATCCAACATGCGCCGATGAGCTATTTAGCTGGCTTTTGAGCCAAGCTAAATCCACGGAGCAACACGCACTAGGAATGGACACTTTGAAACATCTTTGCCTAAGAAAACTTCCGAGTTTACCACCTGAAACGATAAGCATGACCGGTTTGAGCCTCTTTCAGCAACTCTGCAATCTAGCGCGTTTAGCCGCTGCCCATCTCGATCGTCCACTTCGCGATGTCGATTCGGTGGGCATGGATTTCCTCTGGCGAATTGCTTTGAGAGCCAAAAGCACCGATGTCAGTATGGCAGCGATTCAATATCTAAATGGCTATTATATGTCGCGACAATTGACACAGGAAGCCGAGTTTGTGTCGCAGTGCATGACTCATTTAGCCGCGGCTAGCGCTGATCTCGAGAACAACGAGGAAGCGAGTCTTCGATGTATACAACGTGCTCTCTTACTTCTCAGAACGCACTTGGAAGCCTTTAGAAAACGTTACGCTTATCATTTACGCCGTTGGGCGCTTGAAGGAAGAGGCGCTGGCAGTCATGTGGCAATGAACACACCAGAGAAAGGTCAGAATCTTCGGATATTCGTTCAACCGGCCGGCATTCCTGATAAGACGAGTTTCTCGCTTCTAAGCACCGATTACGTTGCTGATTTACGAGCGGAAGTCGCTAAATGGTGGGACGATACTCAAAACGGCGGCAGAGCCGGAGCAGCAGCTGCAGCTGCGGTAAACGCTGCTGCAGCTTCGAGTGATTCCGCCATAGCTTCCTCTTCAGCTTGTGGCTCTCTTGCCAATACTTGTTCCGTACTAGGAACTCTTCTCACTGATCGCGACGGCCCCATAAGAATGATAACACAGGGACAGGAGTTAACTTTTGATTTTGACGAGAAAACTCTGCAGGAAATGGGTTTTAAGGACGGACAACTCGTCTTTATATCGTTGGGTGCTGCTGGAGCAAGAGGTTCAAGCGGATGTGGAAGCACAGGCACCGGAAGTCGTGGAAGTGGCAGCGGAAAGAGAGACATCGATTCGGCCTCGTTGTTACCACCGCCGCCAAAAGAATCGCTGCCTACTCTTCTATTATTAAGGCCTCAGTATTTCGAGCAATTGTTCACGCTAATGCGCACACTCAGCGCGATGAAAACGAGCTTGAAGGGCGGTCAAAAGATAGCGAATACTAAGGCGCAGGTTCTTTCGCGACGAGTTTGGGACACGCTTACTTTGTTGCCCACGAGTCCTACGCTTCTTCGTGGCTTTCAGAAACTCGGCGAAACATCATTGCCAGAATTACTTGATCCAGCGAGTCCTCAGAAGCTTATGTATTCGCTTTATATCGTTGAATCCTTGAGCCGAAGGAGCCCCTCAACTTCCTCGACTTCTTCGTCATCTTCGAGCAATAATTCATCCTCTAGCTGCATGAGCGCCGTTACAATAACGCCTGT
Organism: Perithous albicinctus; assembly: GCA_964016905.1. NCBI lineage: Eukaryota > Metazoa > Arthropoda > Insecta > Hymenoptera > Ichneumonidae > Perithous > Perithous albicinctus. The sequence goes on from OZ024694.1 coordinate 16,479,964, forward strand.
GCACGAAAGTGGTAACGATAGCGGAGCCGGCGGCAGTTCCACTTCTACTAATATACCCGAAGAAGCTCCGGAAGCAGAACCAAAAGAATCCACTCAGGACGAACCAATTCCCTGGTCGACACTCTTCGTTCAGCATGGCGGTCTTCGTCATCTCTTCGATATCTTTATGTCCGGTTGTTTGGAACGTGGCGATGGTAGCGAGTGGCAGCAAGATTGCCTCGCGAGTCTCTTAAAACAACTCTGTCATCTCGGTGTTGTGAAGGAGGAGAAAAAGAGCAGAAAGCACAAACCGGAAAAGTTAATCGTACCAAGACTCAGCGAGGCGATGCTTTCGATGATGGAAGTGGATTCTGTAATGCCAAGATTAACGAGTATTCTCAATGAGGCTTCAATGCCACGCGATCCAAATCATTATAAAACCGGTTTATTCGGTAGATCGCAAGTTATACATTATGCGATGGCTTTGCTTGTTTGTTGGGTTCACAGCGATCCAAATGTAAGGCAATACCTCTTTTTGTCGAGCTCGCCGGAGACTTTTGGCAGAACTTGGCTTCGTAGGTTGGTTCTGGAAGATCCTGAACCAGCTGTGAGGAGGGAAGTTTGCACGGCGCTTTATAGACTGTGTTTAGGTACTACAGGAACGGAGGATGATGAGGAGAACGAGACGGAACGTTCGGACGCCTCGAGTCTTATTGTTCCAATGCTTAATACACTTTTGGAATATCTTGTTGTCGCCGAAGCGATGCAACCGTCACACCGTCGAAGAGCCGATCTTCCTTTGCATCTGCACTCTGCTCTTGATGATGGTAAAGAGCCTTACGGTCCTGCTTGCAGAGATTACTTCTGGTTAGTCTGCCGATTGGTTGACGCACTACCTGAAGAAGCTATAAAAGAAGGCGCGGAAACAGAAGCTGAATCAGGATCAAACGAAGGCGCTAGTATTGATCTCGAGGCATTAGCCAGTCGGGTAATTGACTCGGTACTCAGCAGAGAACATCTTGAAACACGACACAACACAGTCGAGGACGATGCACTCGTTGGTCTTCTTAATTTAACTTGTAACATAATGACGCACAATCCACCGTGTAAACAAGCAAAAATAGGACAGAATTTGCTTCATTGCGTTTTTGATTTTCTCTTTGATCTGCCGAATCCACGAATGAAACACGTACCCAAATGCAAGAGCCAAGTTTCACGATCAGCGGCCTTTGATCTTCTTGTCGAGCTTGTCAAGTCCGCGCCGGAGAATTACCGATTGCTTCATGAAAAACTTATGGTTCAACATAGACCTGGTCCACATTCGCCATATCCTTGGGATTATTGGCCCCATGAAGACGGACGTTCGGATTGCGGCTATGTGGGACTGACGAATCTCGGTGCTACTTGTTATATGGCCAGCTGTATGCAACATCTTTATATGATGCCACAAGCCCGTGTCGCTATACTTGGCGCTGATTGCAATCGCGCTAATAAGCATCAACAGACGTTACGAGAGCTTCAAAGAATGTTTGCCTATCTTCTCGAGTCTGAACGAAAGGCTTACAATCCTCGAAGCTTCTGTCGCGTTTATACGATGAATCACGAGCCATTAAACACCGGCGAGCAGAAGGACATGGCTGAATTCTTCATAGATCTTGTGTCGAAACTCGAGGAAATGACCTCGGATTTAAAGCACCTTGTCAAGACGCTTTTTTGCGGCGTTATATCCAATAACGTTGTTTCTCTTGATTGCGAACATGTCAGCCGTACTCTCGAAGAATTTTACACCGTTCGCTGTCAGGTTGCCGACATGAGAAATCTCTACGAAAGCCTTGACGAAGTCACTGTTAAAGACACTCTCGAAGGTGATAATATGTATACTTGCTCGCAGTGCGGGAAAAAAGCACGAGCGGAGAAGCGTGCATGTTTCAAAAAATTGCCACACATTCTTTGTTTCAATACAATGCGTTACACATTCAACATGGGAACGATGCTCAAGGAAAAGGTAAACACGCACTTTAGCTTTCCTCTGAGATTGGATATGTCCGGTTATGTGGAAAAGAAGCTAATGCCTCAGCATTGCCGCGAGGAACGCGAGCGTGAAGATGGTAGCGGCGACGCTAGCGTTGAAAGAAGCGAAATTGAAACGGAACTAGAGAATTCGGGGATGGATTTGAATTCGTCAATGGATGGGAAAACGAAGAGCGACACGGAGGCACAGATGGAACACTATCAGTACGATCTTATAGGCGTCACTGTTCATACTGGAACTGCAGACGGTGGCCATTATTACAGCTTTATAAGAGATCGCACTTCTGCGAATAAAGACAAATGGTTTTTATTCAATGACGCTGAAGTAAAACCCTTCGATCCGAGCCAAATTGCTGCTGAGTGCTTCGGCGGTGAAATGACAAGCAAAACTTACGATTCCGTGACCGATAAGTTTATGGACTTTAGCTTTGAGAAAACAAACTCGGCCTATATGCTATTTTACGAATGGTGCAGCGATCCGAGCGTCGAACAAGCTAAAGAAGAGGAAGCCACGGTTTCGAGTCCCGTCAGTTGTGTAGCTTCTTCCTACGGGTTGGAGGAGCTTAATCGCACTTACGACAAGTCTCCGCAGCAACAGCCAACGTTGCAGTTACAAACGCAACTACAGCCGGTACACTCGCCGCAACTTGTTCTCAATAAGGAACTCGAAGATTGGATTTGGCAGGATAACACGCATTTTCTACAGGACAAAAATATATTCGAGCACACATACTTCAGTTTTATGTGGCAAATTTGTGGTTACATACCGCAGACGCTGCTTTCGATGCAGCCGGACGTTACGGAACTCTCGGCAGAGCTATCAACGTCGTTCTTCATGGAGACTTTTATTCATGCAAAGGAGAAACCTACGATGGTGCAGTGGGTCGAACTGCTGACGAAACAATTTAATGGTTCTGCCGGAGCTTGCGCTCGATTTCTCGAACGAATGGCTGGTGATTCCTGGTGGCCGATACAGATTCTAGTCAAGTGCCCGAATCAAATGGTCAGGCAAATGTTTCAGAGGCTCTGTATACACGTGATACAGAGGCTCAGGTCAAGCCAGGCGCCTCTATATCTTCTCTGCGAAACCGAAAACGATTCTGGCAGCAGTCAGTACAACGGGGTTGGCACTCAGTCATGTGTTACCCGTTTTGTTAGGATGCTACTGTCGCTCATGGAACACGCGAAACAGCATCTAAAGCATCTTACGGAATACTTTGGTTTTCTATACGAATTTAGTAAAATGGGAGAGGAGGAGACACTGTTTTTAATAAGGGTACAAGCAGTCTCGACTATGGTCAACTTTTATCTTGGGCATAAGACTCATGAGACCGCCGATGCCGTTAGCGAGGAGGAAGAGGAAGAGGAAGAAGAAGTTGTCCTCGCTGTTGCTTCGGAAAAACTAAGGCCTGCGTCGCTTGATAAAATGATCACGCTGGTCGCCACGCTTGTCGAACGCAGCAGAGGACCCGATCATAGGTATTGTATTAATTTGAGTCTCATTAATATAAGGAGAGCGATTTTTTTTCGTTTTCATTAGCTTGATAAATCCCGGTCTTTATGCTATTTTTGTCTTAAATTTTAATGCATATCAATTATTTTAAATACCTTGTAGCCACCATAAGGGAAACCTAAAAAAAAACCGGAAAACTGACAGGGAAAAAAACTTTTTATTAAGAAAATATACGTACATAGCTAATTCAAGCTCAGCAATATATTATTTTTAATAATAATTAGCTTCATCGCTATTGATTAGAAATTCTATATCGAATTATCCTATTTCAATCATTTTTCTTATCTCTCCATCAGACTTACATTATCGCCGGCTGATCTCAATGCCGTTGCGGGTGGCAAAGGCTTCCCGTTCCTGTATCAACAGACCCGCGACGTTATAAACCTCAATCAAACGCGCAATCTTATTCAATCGCTGTGTCGGTGGAACGACAGACTGGCGATACACATAGTAACGATGATATTTCAAGCTATAACAAAACACACGGATGTCTGCCAGCCGTTCTTCAAGCTCCTGACGCTATTGACCGAAGGATCGGGACCAAGCGGCCTTCCCTGTATGACTCAATTGATACTGAGCCGAGTTTGGGAAGCTGCGAGAGTCGCACCTCACGGAGCTCTCGAGTGGCTGGCTCTCGCTGTTACGAGAAGCAAACTCGCCCATGCTTGGGTTTTGCAGGGTCTCGATACCTGGCTCCAACACTTTCTCATCGAGCATTCGAATCAAAGAGTACGCTCGGCCGCAGCTTTCCTACTCGTGTCCCTCGTGCCCTCTACGCACTTCCGACAGGGCTATCGGGGCGCCTACAGGCTCGGCTTGGGATGCAATTCATCGAGAGAACTTCAATTGTCCTCGGAGGCGACTATCATTCTTCATCAAATTTATACTGCCCTTCTAAGACTCCTACAACCAGCGAGACACTATATCGATATACAGACTCATGGAACCATGAAACTCACTGCCTACTTTGCCCTGCTTACGTACTGCGCTGTTTCCAAGACCGAGAAGCTTATGGTAAGTAAATTGCCTTCAAGCGAAAACTATTTTACAACCTTGCGAAATGTATCTACGAATCTGGAAATTCGGAAATCGGTGAAAATGCATCTCAAATCATTTTTTTACACGAAAAAAAAAATGTATTATGGTGGTTCTCATTTGATGTCCCGACGAATTTCGTCATGGTTGTTCCCCCCCAAATCGTCAAAATATGGAGACAATGAGAAAAAATCCTCAGATCTGGTTACAACAAATTTTAGAGAGAGTAATATTTTTCCTGATTTTTAAATTATCCGCTTTTCAAAACTAGGACTACAATTTGTTTATATTCGATCATGGTAATTTGTTATATGATTAAAATACAAATTAAATGGGATTTTTTATAACATTTTTTTTTTCGATGAAATAGAAAGTATATTTTGTTGACATTTCAGAATTCGACTCGTTTAGAGTAGCGATTATTCGCAAATTAAAAAATTCGTAGGTTCTTAAGGCCAACAGATTCTTTTATTACATCTAAACATTGTTATTGCAGTTCGGACAATATTTGAACGATCTGTGGACGCTGTTTCATCCGAAGCTCTCGGAACCTAGCATTCCCGTTCATCACAATAAACAAGCAGTACTGCTGTTCTGGTACCACGTGTGTTGCGAATGTCCCGAAAACGTTGCGATGATACTACACAATCCACACATCACCAAGAACATAGCTTTTAATTATATACTGTGAGTAAAAAATGCTGAAAAACTGTAAGTAAAATTGTTGTGAGTGATTTTGTTGTCTTTTTTGACATTTTTTTTTTTTTTTACCAAAAGTGCCGATCACGAGGATCAAGACGTGGTGCTATTCAATCGGGTGATGCTACCTGCCTATTATGGACTATTGAGACTGTGCTGTCAGCAATCGAGAGTATTTACGAGACAACTGGCGGCTCATCAAAATATTCAATGGGCCTTCAAAAATATTACCCCTCATCCTACGCAATATTCCACGGTAAAACATCCTAAAAGTACTTAAATACTTAATAGTTAACAAAAATTGCGATTCTTCGTGCTCTAAAGCACCGGTAAATTGTTATATTCTTAATTTATGTAAAGCACTAAATCGTATTTGACACTCTGTAGGCCGTTGACGAGTTGTTCAAGTTGATGCAACTTCTCGTAACAAGGCATCCGGACCAAACGGAGCAGGAGGAAGCGGAAATCGCGTCTTTCAGGCGAGGAACTTTGTCCTCGTATTTACAAGGTCTAGACGGTCGATCTTGTTGGGCAACTCTCATTTCCGCTTTCAGGTAAACGTCTTCATCAGTCTTTTATAGATTTTCCTAAATTTCACTTTGTACAATTTTCCATTCAACCGAAACTTACTTATTTATCTTCGCCCCCGTTCCAAAGATGTCTCATAGAATCGGATGACGACCGTCTCTACGTAGTTTACAACGGAGGCTTGAGTATGGCGTTGGAAGCCTTCCACATGCTGCACATAATGTACCACGAGGCAACGGCTTGCCACGTTGCCGGTGATTTAGCCGAATTAATAGCGATAATCGTGGAGCTCGTACGCTGCGTTAGAACCGCAAGAGACGGCCCAGACGCGAGAAATATTCTTGCCAATTGCAAAGAGTGGCCGGACGTGCTTCGCAAACTTGCGACACTGCTGAATACGTACAATCCGCCGGATATGCGAAATCTAGCGATAGATCTGTTGAAAGAGCTGGTGATGCTCGTACCGGCTGAAGCAATATTAATTCTCGCGCCTCTGCTATCGCACTGTCACGCAGCTCTTCAGGAATCTCATGCAGCGGTACCACCTGGACCTTATCTTCCAAGGAGATCGACTGCCGCGGGAAAAATGGGCTCTCGACCTGCCAGGCCAATGGTACAAATGGCCGTGCCTCATTCACAACTCGAAGCCGCTAAAGGCGTCGATCCTGAATATGACAGCGCTCTCCTGGAATTTTATCTGCCATACCACGAACTTATCGATGTTATGTGCAGGCTTGCTATCAACAACGACTGTATGACCGATACTCTCGTCAATTTGAGCGCCATGCTGGGATTCGAAGGTACGATTATTACTTTAAATCATTCACGACACTTTCGCGATTTTCTAGAAATAAATTAGTAAAAGTAGCTTCGGATTTTTTTTTCAGTTAACAAATTCCGGATTTCAGATGTTTCGGAATCTTGTCAAAATTCAATACCAAAAAACATTGAACATATAGTTATGAAGATCTATTTAGCCGAATCGTCGAACTTTTGCGAAAGTTAGGGCAGTCGCGCCCTTTTTTGTTTTAAATATTAAAAATTCTATAATAGTATATTAAGATACGAGTGTGATTAAACTTTTTCTTGAAGAGTGTGAGTTTGCAACACGAGTCGAAGACGAGTGTTGCAATCACACGAGGTGAGAAAAAATTTCTCGCACGAGTTTCGTATACAACCGTTGTTCCCATCCTTCCCCACATTTCCACATTTTATTCTTGTCCATACTTCCTTATTGTCTCCTCTTATAGATTTATCTTCCCAACAATTTCCCATCTCTATCCCTATCTTCCTACTCTGATACTCTTTACAACCTGTCGATTTATCGATTTTGCACCAATCGTACTCTGTATCTCCTGTTCTATTTTTATCTGTGTACCCTTTTTAATTTTTCCCTCGATTTCACTCACATTTCCACTTCTTATCACTTGCCACAATTCACCTTCCCCCACGAATTTTTATCACAGTATTTCATTTTTAAACATTAGTTATCTTTGAAAACTGATTAATAATCCTGGAATAACAAATCGCAGGTGTGCCACTTCATCTGGCTCTCTTCCCGCGTCTCTGGCTGGATGTTCACGCAGCAACGCACATCGACAGAAAGCACATAGCGGCGCTCCTCTGTTCATCCTACACGGTAGATTACGTGGACGCTGTACTACTGGATGAGAGATCCTCGCTAGGCGTTCCAGCGATTCACGCTTTTCTTAAGACCTTCTTCCCGAAGCTCGCAAATCACGTATTGACCGAGCAAACTTGTTCGCTGATCGACAATCTGGTCACTTCAATGAGCGCGATGGTAGAAGCGGTGGACGTAAAAGTATCGGCTCACAGATTAACAGGAGACTTACGAGCACTGGCGCTCGTTTACAGCAGTGGAACGCGACTGGAGGCACCGCCGAGATTACTGCCAGCTCTAGAAACGCTCCTAGTCCGAACAAGAGCCGCAAGGTTAAAGGAAACGAATCAGCAGGAAGCTGAGGCGCCTTCGAAGAAGCGAAAATTCACACCTAGCGAAGAGGGAAACGAGGAGACAGCAAGGAGAAAAGCTCACTCGCCAACGAACGAAAATCGTAGCGAGCGTGATGCCAATTCGGAAATGGACGTCGAGGACAAGGATAAGACTGAGAAAGAGGGCGGCGAGGTGAAGTCGAGCGAGACTGCCGATGAACGTCTCGCTCACGACGAAAAATCGACAACTACGAAGTTCGAGCGTTCGAGCGACGGGACGTCGATATCATCGAGTCTGGTTAGCGCATCTGGCACCGGTTCCACGTGCGCCAATCAATTGCTCTGCTCGTTGACCAACGTATCGTGGCTCGAAATGCTGGAAAAAACTATAATCAATCTTCAAGTGATCGTGACACTACAAACGAAAAACAATTAATTAAAAAAGCCCTATGAGCTTGACTTGTATCTGTTTCTTTTTTTTTTCTCTCTCACTCTCTCTCTCTCTCTCTTTTTTTTTTGTTTCTTTATCTCACCTCGCTTCGACGCTCCCGGCGTTCGTCGCGCGGCTTGTAACAACACGGGACTGACTTTGTGCATAGCTTGTCCGCAAGGCTCGTTCGCCACAATAAAACAGAGTAAAACAAAAATGGTATCACTTCGAATCGAACGGGGGTGGTGATCGGTATTTTTTTCTTTTTTTTTTTTTTTGGAACGCGACGAAATATCGCTCTTGTTCGTTTCCAATTTTCACGGTACATACAATTATACTGCTACTGGTACTAATGTCTCTTACTTCATCTATGTACATATATCATTGATCCTTTGAAATCCATTTTTTTAATTATTTTTGCGTTGAGAAAAAAAATATATATTTGTTGTTGTCTCTCTTGGCGCCTAATAACACGAAAAAAAAAAAAAAAAACAAACAGCGTTTAAATAATCTTCGAACCGATAATTATAGGTTTAAAGAAATATACGAAAACAGCGACGGAAGATTTATTCGTTTTGCCTGATTTGAACATTGAGGTATATTCGCTACGAAAATGCCGAGAATAATAAATTCTTAATAGCCAAGAAATTTGCAATTATTATTATATATTATTCAATTATATAATTAATGTTTAATATTATTGATTGATTATATAATTGGTAAATATATAGTTTTCAATGAAATAACATTGTTTACGTTGATAAGGATTTGATACGTGATTTTTTTTATTACACCGAGCAGCAATATGCAGAAGGAGACTGCGCACGAGACGCTTTTTCTTCAAACGTAGGAGCCGACTTGTAAATTTTCTAATATGCAAAAGTTCTCGCACATAGTGTAATTAAGTCACCTTTTTCGGATCTCAAGATATTTCTCATAATTAGTCAGATTTTACTGCAATTTGCGAATCCTGTGACCTTCTAGAATTTTTGTTTTCCAAAAATTTCAAAGTTGCATCGAAAAACAATTATATCTTGAAAGGAAAAAACAACACGAGGAAAACACATCTATGTAAGATATTTACATTTTTTATGAACTTTTGAATGCGACAGTAGTTCCATTTTTCGTTCTTTTTTAAACTTAAAACAAAATGATTTTTTTTAGCAAAATAAAATAATTTTATTTTCCAATGCAATATCTTCGATTTTACTTCAAATTTTATAGAAATTACAGGAATGTGTGTAGATGAATCCACAGAAAAATCAGCAACATTGGGGTCAAATGTTTAAAGCTAAGAAAACTGACCAACCGAATATATAAAAAACACTGCCGATTTTTCTGTACGCAACAGCGAATCAAGCCCTGTAGTGTTTTCCACTGGTGAAAACTAGTGCTTTGTATACAACAGTAAAAGTGAGACAATAGGATAAACTTATAGGGCTAAATTCAAATTCTTTGTTTTAGGAAGCCTCCAACTTAATAATTTGTTAAACTTTAAATTGGATGAAAAAATTACTTCGACTTTAAACCGACTACAAAGTCTGTTTAACTTTAAATATACAACCACTTACACAGTCATCTTTTAAATCTTTTTCATTCTATTTAAACTTAAACTTGATCTGTAGTCTAAAATTAAATTCCATACGAAGCTTTTGAGATCAAATAAAAGATGAATCCAAATTTGTAATCAATTTTTTGTTCATACTTCAGTTGAAAATTGAGAGAGTATAAAGTTTTCACATTTTATATTGGAACTTTCAAGATCGTTAAATGAACGTTCAATGATCTAACGCAATGAATTAATACTATTTTTCAATTTTTAAAAACAGTACATTTTTATCAAAGACCAAAATTTCCGAGTTGCAAGAAAAATGTTAAAAAATATTATCTAAAAATCATAGAACTAATTTTAAATAAAAGGTTTGTTTAACAAGATTTTTTTAAAACTAATAAATGTTTTTTTTTGTAACTATTATGTTAATTTTAAATGAATGGATCCTCAAGTTTATCTATTGGATTTATTTATCCACTCGATTTTTATAAACTTTATCATCTATTAGAGTTGAGCGAAATTTACGGTATGTTTAAAGACAATCTGGAGCTATAGAATCAGTTTTACAAAATCGCTATACGAAGATTAGCGGAAATATTTGAATTTCGGCAAGGTCGATAAAGTAGGATTTTATAGAAAAAAAAAGAGTTCATATTTCAGACTTTTTTTTTTATAAAACTTTCTCTATGAGGAAACCAAAACTGATCAAGATACTTTCTTCGTAGAGGTAGCTCTATAAAAAAATAATGAGGAATCAATGTGCAAAGTTCCGCTTTGCACTATTTTGGGATATACATAATTGTTACGTCCCTGTGTTGTGGTAGCGCTTTTGTGAAATTGCAATATATTTCACACAACGGAGTTCGCGAGGGATTCAGTAGCGTGGCTAACTTCGTGGCGCGTGAAATTCAACATAGTGCGTTTATATTTTCATTCACCGTGTGCGGATTCGTAACCAAAGATTTCGATAATTCGTGAATCGTGAGAGGAGAGTCATAAATAAAGAGCTGGATAATAAAAAGGTTTTTTAGGATGAAAACTATGGCTCATCATTACGTCGTGACGGCGCACAAGCCGACTGCAGTCACCGCTTGTGTAACCGGTGAGTAAATACAATGGTAAAATATTATCGTACGAGGTAGCCGCGAGATGATTAACCTAAATTTGCTTCATTATGAAAAAAAAAGCATATATATGCCTCTGTTGCCAAACTTTTGTCAACCTTGTACCTGAAACTTTAGGCAATTTTACGTCACCGACGGACCTCAATCTAATATTGGCGAAGAACACGAGATTGGAGATTTATCTCGTCACACCTGAGGGACTCAGGCCGCTTAAGGAAGTCGGCATTTATGGCAAAATCGCTGTCGTCAAATTCTTCCGGCCTCCGGTAATTTGTGAATTCTCTTTTTTTTTCTTTTTAATTATCGAATGTTTTCTATGGGAACACCAGAAAAAAGCAAATTTTCATGTTGCTATTGCAAATTTTCAATGGAGCAATTGTCACTAAGCTAATGACTGCGATATACAACATCTGTAATGGCAGTGTCGCAGATCAACCTTTTTTTTTTCTTATCTTGCAATTTAAAAACAAATAATAATTTGAATGCATTGCAATAATTTTCGGTTAAACTTGGGATAAACCTGTATAGCATGAGTGTAGCTTTTTAATTTTTCTGTTATAATTGGTAAAATTATAATTTATTTAAGAAAATTATTTTTTAAATAATCATTCATACCTATGGACGTGTTTTAATTTTACCTCTATCTCAAATCGCTATGCACATTCTGGAAAGAGTAGTCTCATGCACAGCTGAGAATTATTTTGGAATATTTGATCTACTGATTCTCTTCCAAAAGTGAGTAGAATGTAAATTAAAAAAGATTGGAGGAAACCATTACCTGCTCTCTTTTACCACCGGACGAAAAATTCTTTGTTCAATAGGCTGGCAGTACATTTTAAAATAATACTAGTGGTCAAGATTAGTCTTTGAATCCCCATAAATTTGACCCGAACTTTCACCTTTAGAAAGCTTACATTAAAAAGTTTGATTATCCTGATTTTGGACATTCAATGTGACACAAAATTTGTCTGCAGTTGAACTAGAAAAAAAAAGAATCCTGTGAATGTTTGAGTCGTAGTAAATATTTGTATATAGTTTTCTTTTATAAAGGATATGCTATTTTTAATTTTAATTACCATTGATAAGTTATTTCTTTATTAGTATGTAAATACTTAGAAAATTACAGAAATTGGATTTTTAATTTCACTTAAATGTACTGTACAAATTTAAGAATTAATTGAGCTGTTTAAAATGTCACAATTGAAGTTGAGTTATCCAATAAGATTCATTTTTTGGTAACTGTTGAATATTAAAAAAGAATAATAATTTTTTTTACTGGCTATTTTTACTTTTAATTACTGTTGATAAGTTATTTTATTTTGAATACTGTGCAGTTTTCAAGCAATTGTTTCAGCTACTTAAAGAAATTATAAACCGATGTTAAAAATAGTCTGTAGTTGAATTTGAATTATTCACTAAAAATTATCTTCCTATAGGATTAAAAAAAGAAATTGTTTTTTACAGCTAATGACTTATTTTTACTTTTACTTACGACTGATCATTTTTTTTTCTCCTTAGACAGTCAACAAACATATTCTTTAATAATACATAAATAGCATTGAAAATAGCATAAATTTTAAATCAAAACAAGTGAAAAATGCTGTTCAGCTTTGAGTAATTTTTTCCGTTGGTTCAGGCATTTAAATGATCATTATTATCTTCACTCAAACATGATCTGACAGACATTTAAGTATTTGAATGTATTAAGGAACAGGCAACATTTTTTTTTAACAAAAAAAAACTTTCACATAGATTAATTTTTCAATCTTATGTGCAACAAATCAGATTTTCCTTTTGTTTAAAATATTGACTGGTTCTAAATAAATTGGATTACATTTTCTAAAGTAATGTCACAATTAGCTCAATAAATGCTCGTTACTCCAACTTCTGAGAATAACTTAAATTTTGCTTTTTTTCCACAGCACGAAAAGAAAGACTTGCTCTTTCTTCTTACAACACGTTACAATGCTATGATTCTCGAGTGTACCGGAAACGGCGAAGAGATCGAAATAATAACAAAAGCTCATGGCAACGTTGCAGATCGTATTGGCAAGCCATCCGAAACTGGAATAAAAGCAGTAATCGATCCAAAAGCCCGTGTAATTGGTCTTAGGCTGTACGATGGTCTCTTCAAGATCATTCCACTGGACAAAGACAATCCCGAGCTCAAGGCGTCGTCGATTCGTATGGACGAGCAACAAGTACAAGACGTAAATTTCCTTCACGGTTGTGCAAATCCAACTCTCATAATAATTCATCAAGATATAAACGGTCGTCACGTAAAAACCCACGAGATATCTCTGCGAGACAAGGAATTCGTGAAAACCCTGTGGAAGCAGGACAACGTGGAGCGTGAGGCGATGATGGTAATTCCAGTGCCATCGCCAATATGCGGAGCAATAATAATAGGTCAAGAGAGTATTTTATATCACGATGGAACAACGTACGTCGCAGTCGTTCCACCGATAATAAAACAGAGCACAATCACATGTTACGCAAAAGTAGACGCTCAAGGTTTGCGATATCTCTTAGGAGACATGGCTGGCCATTTATTCATGCTGTTTCTCGAGCACGAGAAGAAAGCCGATGGCACAAGCGTGATCAAAGATTTAAAAGTCGAACTTCTTGGCGAGGTGAGCATCCCTGAATGCATAACATATCTCGATAACGGTGTTATCTTCATAGGCAGCCGTTTAGGCGATTCTCAGCTAATAAAATTGATAACAAAAGCCGACGAGAACGGATCTTACTGTGTACCTATGGAGATATTCACAAATCTAGCACCAATAGTCGACATGGCAGTCGTTGATCTCGAGCGTCAAGGTCAAGGCCAGATGGTAACTTGTTCAGGAGCTTTTAAAGAAGGCTCCTTAAGAATCATAAGAAACGGCATTGGAATCCAGGAACACGCGAGTATCGATCTTCCAGGAATAAAAGGCATGTGGGCATTGAGAGTAGGCGGTGGTGGAGTTTTCGACAATACTCTGGTGCTCTCGTTCGTCGGACAAACGCGTATACTTACGTTAAACGGCGAGGAGGTCGAGGAAACCGATATTCCCGGTTTCGTCGCTGACGAACAAACTTTTCACACTGGCAACGTGAGCGACGATCTTTTTATTCAAATAACACCGAGCAGCGCTCGCATAATATCAAATGAGAGCAAGAGCGTAGTTTCCGAATGGGAGCCGGATAACAAAAGAACGATAAGCGTCGTAGCTTGCAACGGAAGGCAAGTTTTGTGCGCTACCGGAAATGATCTCTTTTATCTTGAGATCGTGGAGAATCGCATTGTTTCCAAGGGTTTCGCGACTTTGCAGCACGAAGTCGCGTGTCTCGATATTTCACCACTCGATGGATATATCGATGCTCATATTGTCGCGGTTGGTCTATGGACCGATATTTCAATTCGTATTCTCACGCTGCCCGCTCTGGAAGAGATAAATAAGGAATTATTAGGCGGTGAAATTATACCGAGATCGATTTTGATGACTTGTTTCGAGGGTAATACGTATCTTCTCTGTGCTCTCGGTGATGGTAGCATGTATTATTTTAGTCTACAGAAAGATAGCGGGCTTCTTTCCGACAAGAAGAAGGTGACGCTAGGAACCCAACCTACAGTCTTGCGAACATTTAGATCTCTCTCGACAACCAACGTTTTTGCTTGCTCCGATCGGCCAACTGTTATTTATTCGTCCAATCATAAACTCGTTTTCAGCAACGTTAATCTCAAAGAGGTCAATCATATGTGCTCGCTTAATGCTGAATCTTATGCCGACAGTTTGGCACTCGCGACTGATAGCACTGTCACTATTGGAACTATCGATGAAATACAGAAATTACATATTCGCACGGTTCCACTCGGTGAATCACCAAGAAGAATAACTTATCAGGAGAGCTCCCAGACCTTTGGCGTGATTACAATGAGAGTGGATATGCAGGAAAATAGCGGCGTCAGCGTTGTTAGACAATCGGCATCGACACAGGCGGCTTCTGCGTCAACGAGCAGTCATATAGCTGCTCATAATAAACCTGGACACACAGCTGCTAGTGATGTTGGACAGGAAATCGAAGTTCACAATCTTCTTATTATTGACCAGCATACCTTTGAGGTACTACATGCTCATACGCTGATGCCTAACGAATATGCGCTTTCTCTTATATCGACGAAACTGGGTGAAGATCCCACATCGTATTTTATCGTTGGCACGGCTTTGGTTAATCCTGACGAGTCTGAACCCAAAATGGGAAGGATATTGCTATTTTACTGGAGCGATGGAAAATTAACGCAAGTCGCGGAGAAAGAGATAAAAGGATCTTGTTATTCGCTCGTTGAGTTTAATGGAAAATTACTTGCGAGTATCAACAGTACCGTGAGACTCTTCGAGTGGACTGCTGAGAAAGAGCTCAGACTTGAGTGCAGCCATTTTAATAATATTATCGCGCTGTTCCTTAAGACCAAGGGCGATTTTGTACTCGTTGGAGATCTTATGAGATCACTCACGCTTCTACAGTACAAAACAATGGAGGGCAGTTTTGAGGAAATTGCGCGGGATTATAATCCTAATTGGATGACTGCTATTGAGATTCTTGATGATGATACCTTCCTTGGAGCAGAAAATTGCTTCAATCTTTTCGTTTGCCAAAAGGACAGGTGAGCTTTCGGGGTTTTTATTATATCATATATTTATTCATTTATTAGATCAATAGATATCATATATAGATCTTAAGTAAGTAGGTTTAAAAAAACAATGTTGTAGACAAAATAACGTTAAATCGATGATTAAAGAGGTCGAAGCTTTTCACAATAATTCAATATTTCTTTCTGCTTCCTCATAGAGGAAGATCTGGTTTTGCCGAAAATATATTTTTCAATACACTTAGAATGGTCCAGAACATCGAGAAAAGTGGTTTTGACAAAATGTGTATGTGTGCATGTATGTGCATGTGGTCTAAATTCTCTGAAAAATGTTGGTCGCGCAGTAGCTCTAATTATTTCTGATTAAAATGTAAATTGATTAAAACTTGTAAGAATTCGTTTAATCGCTTTTAAAACAGTGATTCTGCTCGGGGACTGTTTGAAATTATGTTAAGTGCAGCTGATGTGTACAGTATATAAACAAGCCTGTAAAGTAAAATATTTTTAAAGTGAATAGTTTTTGTAAATTCATCGCAATAAGTGTTTCTCAGATCCTGTAATACAAGTCATCCTTTTCTAGATTTATTAATCTTCAACTTTTTGCATAAACGTTTCTAAAAAATGCTAGAAATTATTTAACGCATATTTTTTTTTACGTAACGACTATGTTCTTTTTTTGAAACGAACACAATTGTTTATAGAAATTATATGGTCTGCTTATTCCATCTTTAGGACACAATGAAAAAAAGAATTTCAATGAACTGAAGAGACGAAGAATTAGTATTGTAAATGTTGCCCTTAAAGATGCGGTTACTTGTTACGAATTACCAAAAAAAATATTTGCTGATACAGAAATTAAAAATCTTGTAAAATTTTATGGTCTCTTAATATCCTTTATTTATTATATTCAGTGCCGCAACGTCGGAAGAGGAAAGACAACAGATGCAAGAAGTCGGCCAGTTTCATCTCGGTGATATGGTCAACGTATTTCGGCATGGTTCGCTGGTGATGCAGCATCTCGGCGAATCAAGTACACCGACACTCGGTTGCGTTCTCTTCGGCACGGTTGGCGGGGCAATCGGCCTCGTAACTCAGATACCAGCTGGTTTTTACGAATTTCTTCGACAACTTGAAGACAGACTAACTTCGGTTATCAAAAGCGTTGGCAAAATCGAGCACAATTTCTGGAGAAGCTTCAATACAGAACTCAAGATCGAACAATGTGAGGGTTTCATCGACGGTGACCTAGTCGAGAGTTTTCTTGATTTGAATCATGAAAAAATGGCGGAGGTGGCGACGGGACTCACTGTGAGTATTATAGATTCATTTCTAACTCTCTCGAAACTCATTTCTTAGCGCCGAAAAAAAATGACCATGAAAATCACTTCTGTGCTTAAAATAAATGGCAAAAGCTTTGTTCTTCATTTTTCTGCAATCAATAAATTTTTTTATTGAATATAAAAAAAACAGTATGCAAAATCCTCGACTAAACATTTTGAGGATTCAACTGTATCTTACAATGAAAATATTTCACAGATTTTCATAAACTGTTTTAGAAGCTCCAATGAAAGAGCGAATTGTGAGTTTATTTTTTGAAATACAATTTTTATGTGAAAAATCTTTGCAGATCGATGATGGAAGCGGCATGAAGAAGGATGCGACAGTGGATGATTTAGTAAAGATTGTGGAGGACCTCACGAGGATACATTGAAATTTTAATACTAAAGAAAAAGACGAAAATAAAAGTCAGGTTTACTATGGCTCTGTTCGATGAACATATGAAAGGCACGTGCGATGGATGTATTTTGTGCTCTGCGAGTACGTTGTGCCTATGCGTGTGCGAATGTTTCGAAAAAAAAAAAGATTAAAAATTGATGAACATGTGAGACAAAAATAGAGAGAAAGAGAATGAGATGTTGGAAAGAGAAAGAGAGAAAGAGAGAGTAAAATCAAGATTTTCACGACGGATGTATTGCTATCGTGGAACAAAAATCCCATTTTGCAAATCTGAAACTCCAAGAAAACGTGTATATTCGCTGGTAGCTTTATATCTTTCCAAGCTGGACTGTAAAATAAAAAGATATTACACCCTTTGATCCTTTGAGTCGAAAAAAAAAACAAATTATTTCAGCCCGAGAAAAGTTAAAGAAAATCTATCCCAAATAAAAAAAATTCAAGCAGACAATTGAAGAGATGAAAATTGCTATCTCAAAGACAATAAAACATTACATTCTGTTTTTATACGATCGAAAAAGATGTATTTACACATAAAACATAAAACATCTTTTTAACTTTGATTAGAAGAGTAATTTTTTTTAAACTCGAAAACATTTTACTAAATGTTAATATAGAATTGCCAATGTTCTTTTAAAAATGGCTAAATCTTGATGAGTTTAGTCATTGAATCTTTCTGAATGTAGCGAAACGATGAGAGGGCAGTATTTTTTTATTTTGCGACAGGAGGAGCATAACCACCCGGCGGGCCGCCGGCTTTTTTCAAAGTTTCCGGATCAAAAAGCCAAGATCTTATTTCCTCGACGCCCTGGCCTGTCATACCGCTCGCTTCGAATACTCGAATGTCCTGCTGGACTTCACGCTGCAAGCGAGCAAAGTGCAGCATCAGCAGAGCTTCGTTTCTCATCTGCCGATAGGAAAGGTCCATTTTTCCGAGGACAAGAGCGATTTTCGTGTTTTGCAGCCTGGGCTCGACGAGAAGGGAATAAAACAAAACACCGGCTGCGCTGATTTGACAGAGATTACTGGCATCGACGACGTACAATATTTTGTGCACCTGGAAAGAAATTGTAATAATTCATGGACAAACAGAGGCAGTAGACGCTTAAGTGGTCCGAATTAACTAAAACAGGACGACAAAGAACATGCTTTATTCGTGACAATACCTTTATGTTTTTTCTTAAACTTGCTTTTATGCAGTTTTTAAGACAAAGTTGTAATTTTACTTTGATCTTAACGAGTAAGATTTCATTTTGTTTCTAGATATATGAGGCAAAACACGACAAGTCGGCCACCCCAATTTTTCATGTCAACAAAACGTCCGCAAATTTATTCAAGATGTTGGTCTGATTGAAGAAAAAACGTAGGAATTTTGTCAGACTTTTTATTGCATATTCTAGCTATTAAAAATTTCTGAAAATAATCATTATTTTTTAACGCGGTAGTATTGGCGTTAAAAAATAAACAATAATTATTTTGAGCGATTTTCAATGGCTGGAATATGCAATAAAAAAATCGGAAAAAATTCCTACGTTTTTTCTTTAATTAGACCAACATCCTGAAGAAATGTGAGGACGTTTTGTTGATATTAAAAATTGGGGTGGCCGACTTGACGTGTTTTGCCCCTTATATACTCTATGAATTAACGGGAAAATATTTATCATGATATTGATCGTTTACAAATTGGTAATTTGTTTATGAAAAAGAAAATGAAGCTACGCCGTTAACTAAACTTTTATTCTCATCGAGATGTAAAACGAAGCAAATTACTCGGTGATTTCGAGAAACATATTTTGAAAAAACGAAATTACCTCATCAAAATCGAATGAAAATTGCTAATTTGACTTCACAAAAACCGAGTTATTCTTTTTTGTAAATTTTTGTTATACATTTTTTGCACATCAAGGGGCACTTCCACAAAACAGATCTATCTTCGTTGACACTAGTTTTTCCTTTAAAACTTGTACAATTTTTTAATTTTTTGCAAGGACTACCTTAATTTACTTACTCGGTCGAAGTAATGCTTCCAAATCGGTGCCATACTACCACCGATCTCTCGGATTACCATATCAAAGTGGCCGTCGCTGCTTTTTATTGTAAAAAGATTTATACCGTTGGTGGGAACGGTGTGACTCGCGTCGTCGATCTCATTTCCACCTTGGAGATATTTTAGAAGTAACGTCTTGCCTGATCTCGATGGACCAAGACACAGGCACATTTTTAAGTAAAAACGTGGTAGTCGCAGGAAAAAATGCGAATAACAATAAATACTTTAACACTGGATACACGACAGTATATACGAATTATTCGGTATCGATCAAACTTTGTTCTCGCGTTACTAGGCAAGCTCATTAAGTGTCTTAAATAAGGAAATCAACAAGTTTGCAATTAAGAGTTAAAGAAAATAAACTTCATTATTGCGCGTTTAATAAATATTTAAAAATACCAAATAAAGCTCAAATTGGAGTAATTATTAGCTCCAAGTTACTATAGTTATGATTTTACAAAAACTACAGCTATTTTGTCGGTATAGTAATTTTAATATACTTATTTGTGAGTTGCTGTTAACAAAAAAGTATTTTTCTATGTTTATTGGTGAAAAAGAAAATTTTTAAAATCGCATGTTCCGAGTATAACAATTTGTAGGAGTTTCATTTTTTTTTAAAGATCATTATTGAACGTCAGGTTTTCTTTTTATTGTATATTACATTTTTTTATATTCAGACTTGGGTTTATTTGTACATATTCTAAACAGCGTTACGAACAACCAATCTTATGGAAACTTTTGTACGTTTTTTTTTTGTTGCCAGAAATTGTTAAAGAACCCGTAAAAAAATATCGTAATTTTTTTTCCCTACCTCCGTATTTTGAAATTAGTCAGTCAAATTGTAAATTAATGACTGAGAAAGTTTAGTTATATTAATTTTTTTTCGCACAATCTTGTCTCCACTTTGAATGCAGTTAAGCCTAGTGAAGTATGATTATTATTGACAATTACGATATTGATTAAATACTCTGCCCTCGCGTCTCCATGGTTGTTCCAATCAACCGCAACAAACGAATAGAAATTTTGACTTATCGTTAGAAATAAAAGTTCAAGAGCAAAAGAGAACAACTTTCTTTATTGCATGTCTATAGAATAATTAAAAAATGGTCGTATCAGTTTGATAACAAAAACATTTTATTTTTTCGCGTTCTACCGTAATAATTGCTCGTGTCTCTCACGACTGAATTTTTCTTTATTTTCTGGCACTAGTAGAGTAAACTAGAGCGGGCACTTCGTTCCATTGTCTTATTTTTCTTTCTTTTTTTTACACATATGATTCATTTGGTCAGAAGACACATTCCTCCATCGCGTAGTACGAAGAAAAAAAAAAGAACCTAAAACATAATTTATAACGATTCTACGAGTGGTTTACACGACGCACTAGTATTACATACTAAAAACTGTACATACAAAACGTGATACGATAATACAAGTGCACTTTTTTTCATGGTGACACCGATTTCATCTTTCGCAATTTCTTTCTAGAATTTTTTTTTGTACAACTGCTTCTTCTACGCATAATATGTGCATATTTATAATCTATATTACATTCTGTTTGATAGTCGGGTGACATACGATATAAGTGTGATCGATCGATGCTTGAGAGAAAAAAAAAAAATTAATTAATAATAAAATAAAATAACAATCCGTCTTGACTAGAACTCTTTTTCAGGAGTCGTACCGCTGACCCTGTCGTTACGTCCTCTCGGATAACAAAGTTCTCACTTGTCTCGGCATTCGCCAAGAGTGGAGCTGACGATTCTTACTTCCCGCTATAATCTAAAGAAAAAAGAAAAGAAGACGAAAAAAGAATTATTTTGTAAGTTAATATTTCAAATACACAAAAACTGCAACTTCGTCTGAATAGAGAATAAGTCAGCGAGTCCTATTACCTCGTCGCCTACAATTTCCATACTCAGCAGCATATTACCAGGCCCAGGTATGCTGCATATTAATTTAGTCTCCTGAAATACGAATCAGCAATCTTCAGAAACTTTATCCAGTTCGTTAAAAGCAAGACATTTATAATATATGAATATACTGTGTAAAAATATGGAAATTATTAGTCCGGGAATTAAAAAAAAAAAAAATATGAATGAAATGAAAATTTAATCTGAATTTCTTACATCCAATTTAATGTGAATCTTAAATTATGAACACTACAACGTCCAGAAATACGAAATGCTAGTTTGCAGAAATTTGATCCACGTCGCCAAAAGTGGTACGAAATTTTAGAAATTTGCAGCGTGTACATAACAGTTTGACCAACATTTTTTACATCCATTTTAATGCAAAACTTAAAGAATGAAAATTACAAAATGCGGATATACCAAATACTAATTTTGGGAAATTTGATCCACATCGACAAAAGTAGTACGAAAATGTTACAAATTCACGGCGTATATATAGAAAATCTTATGTATATTCAAATTGAAGGTATACAAAATTTTTAAATTATAATTTCGAAATTAAAAGAAAAATTTAATACAAAACTCACAGTGAAAATTGCAACACTAATGCAAATACTAATACTGATTAAATACTAATTTTGAGAATTTTGATTCACGCTGCCAAAAAGTGGTACGAAATTTTAGAAATTTATATTTTATATAATTTTACGACTATTTAAATTGAAGGTTAAAAATATTAAAAATTGTAATTCTAGATTTAATAAAATTAAGTAGTTAAATGAAAATGTAACCTGACTTTTTTTACATCCATTTTAATATAGAAATTAAAAACAATGAAAATCACAACATCCAGAAATTCGAAATACTAGTTTTGAGAAATTTGATCCACATTGCCAAAAGTGGTTCGAAATTTATACAAATTCATAGCGTATATAATTTTACGTGAATTTAGATTGAAGGTAAAAAATACAGAAAATAAAAAATCCGAAAACGGAAAAATTATGTCAAAGTTTAAAAAAAAAGTAAAGAAAAAGAAGTCCAACCTGAATTTTATCTACATTGCTCAAAGTGGAAATATTACAAGTTCACAGCGTACATATAAAATTTTACATGTATTTAAATTAAATGTTTAAAATACAAAAAAAAAAAAAGTGATAATCCCAAAAAAGGGAAATCCACTTCAGATTCTTACCTTCGTATCGAATACATAGATGTTACCATCGTAGCATCCAGCGAATAGTATTTGACGATAAAGACGCATACAAACGATACCAACGCCAGCATTGTACTGTGTGATTTGTTCCCCATTCTGAAAGGAGACAGCAAAGAAAGATATCGAAAAATGTCGGACGATCCAGCACGACCAAAGATTAGAATCGAAAAAAGAGAAAAAAAAAACACGAAAAAAAGGTAGATAAAACGACAGAAATGAGTATTTGTTTTTCAACCCACTGTAAAATCGAATACTGGAATGGACGTGCTGCTGGTGCCGCAATAAACGAGATTCCTTTCCCTCATGAGACTGTAGACTGTATGATTTTTGTAGCCGCAAATTGTCCTCAAAAAGAGACCGGTAAAAGCATCTCTAATCGTGATCGGTTGATTGCGCGAAGCGACGATCAGAACTTTTCTTGGACCCTCCGACGATGCTTTCAACGCCAGTACCGATTTATCGGAAAATTCCAGTCTATCACCTTTGATACTACCCGACTGTAAGAACCACGAGAACGAAAGACATTTTAATACTCCAATTTTTTACGACATGGAACAAATTCGAAAATACAGACACGCTCGATAAACAGAAGAAAAAAAAGACATAGAGACCTTGATATTGTAACGAGAAATGTGTCCGGACTTAGTCCCGACGAAGAAGATATTCCAGGCTTGGTCCATACACTGAACCGGACTTCCGACATCGGCTGGCGTTCGTTCTTGAAGACCAGTCTGGAAAAATTCGACCTATATCGATCTGTACGAAGGAAAATTCGAGGGAGAAAAACCACCCAAAAGATTTAGAAAAAAAAAAAAAAGAAGAAAAACAGAGGACAGAAAAGGCTGGATGCGAATCGGTGCCGTAATTCGTACCGTTATATCGTAACATCGGAAAGTTCCGTCCAGAGAGCCGGAGTAAAGTTTCCAGCCCTTTTCACCAGTCTCAAGAACGTAGATACAGGTAACAGCGGCCTCGTGACCTTTGTAAATGTTCAATATACCATTGGATTTTTGACTGTATCTGTAAATAGCACCGTCCTCGCTAGCAGCGAGAAATGAATCGTCCAGCACCTAAAATTCATTCCTCGGGTCAATAACGGCGTTGTTTCTTCATTTAAAAAAAAGTTATATTATAAGAAATCAGTGCCTTTATTTATAATATTAATCTCTTCTCGTTACTTCGAGCGTACACTTTTAAGACTTGCTCCGCCAGGGTGCGAAAAAAATAAAAATAAAAAGAAATAAAAATAACGAAAAATAACATAAGCAATGATTCTAATAAAATTAAAAAAAGTCTTCGATGCGCTGAGTAACTCTAATGGTACATTAACATATTATGTATTTCCTTTTTTTTTGGTACATGTTTAAGCTCATAAATTTGAACTTTGTCAAATAGAAAAATAAAAGTCTATTTTGACTTTAATCTTTATCGCTTAAACTCGGAATATAAAGCTGAAATGAGCGAGCGATGTAAGCAGTAATTAATCATTTTATTTCCAAGCTTCAACAAAATTGAATAATTGATGTCTTCTTCGATTTTTTTTCTTCATTTATTTAGATAATTTTGAATGTCTTAGAATAAAAATATTATTAATTATTGCTTGTCAGTTCCGACGAATTATAAATCGCGTTTACAATTCAACGAAATAACATGAAAACGAGAAATAAAACATTACAATCTTTGCATTTTGAACGTTTTTGTAATCATCAATCACATTCACGATACGAAAAAAAAAAACCAAAAATAAAAGTGAGAAAACAATTTTGAATAAATGGCGACTTAGCTTGAATTTGAGCTATAGATACGCTAAAAAAATCAATAAGTACTGATATTGCGGTTAAGTCCGTACTTTCACTACACATCTATTCAAACAAATCCTCAACACCCGAGCGGTTGGCTCGGTCTTCGATTGTCCTGATTTTACCTTTATGTCCAGTATGGGACCTTTGTGAACCGTATATCTCGTTCTTCTTGGTTCAACATCTTCCTCCTCCGGCTCTGATTCCGGCAGCTCCTGTAACTCGATCGTTTTCTCGGTGTTCGTGATTTTTTCTTCGAGTACTTCAATCTCGTCGGTTGTGTCGGGTTCTTGAACGTTTTCGTCCTTCGTGTTGTCTTCGTTTTCATCATTGACGATGATATCATTAGCAGTAGAGTCAGGAGCTGCTGCTGGCTCGTCAACATCATCCATAACGTTAACGTTTTCCATTTCATCCATATCGTCGACAACGCCTACAATATCCTGAACAATATCACCGACGCCTTCCACATCTACAACAGCATCCACAACTTCTTCATCGTCTTCGCTCTGACTCGTTAACGGCAGGTTGTCATCGGTGAGCTTGACGATCTGAATACTCTCATCGAAAGTGTCGGGATCGTCATCTTCGTCGTCGTCATCGTCGTCCACGTCGACTTCCACGCGATTGTCAATTTCAGTTGGAGATGAAGAAGGCTTCTTCTGTGACGATTCCGTTGGAGACACAGAACGTTCTTTCGGAGATGGTGAACGCTCTTTCGGAGATGGAGAACGCTCTTTCGGAGTTGGAGAATGCTCAATCGGAGACGAAGGACGTTCTCTTGGAAACGGAGGAGATTCCATCGGAGACGAATGGCGTTCTTTCGGAGAAGAAGATCGCTCCTTCGGCGACGAGGAACGTTCCTTCGGAGGCAAAAATTGTTCCATCGGTGACGAAGAACGCTCTGTCGAGGACAAAGAATGTTCTGCTGGAGTCAAAAAAGCTTTCTCCGTTTTTTTCGAAACCTCGACTTTGCTTAACATCGGCGACGAAGGTATTTCAACTCTGTTAATCTTCGGAGACGCCGCAACTGTCGCAGTGTATGGATTGATTTTCGATATCCCCAGTTTTTTCAGTATCTTTGGATGCATATTCGGACTGAGATAAGTGTACTTACAGTCGATAAGCATAACTTTGCAGCTCGTCATTTCTTCCCGCGATATTTCCGGGCGTCGTTTGCGTTTTCGTCTTCTTTTTGACGAGTCCTCGTTAAAAGTTACCTGAACAAGGGGACTTGATGATCTGCGTGAATGATTCGCTTTTTTTCTCGCCGGTTCATTTTCGTACGGAGAAGTACCACGGGAGCTCGAAATCTCTTTTTTCTTGCTGCGAGAACTTTTTCCACTGTCCTCCGAGTAACGAGAGCTTCGGCGATTCGGAGGTGTTGATTTTTCGCGTTGCCTTCGTTTTGTCGCTGATATTGGCCTGGACAACTTTTCCGTCTGTTCTTTGTTTTCTTCGACTTTCGAGGAATTATGCTTTTCCGTGTCGTTCGGCTTTTTCTCTTTCGTATGAATATCACGAATAACGACGTTGCGTTGCTTTCCTGAACATTCATGTCGAGATTTACTTCGTACACGTTCGGATTCAGAATCTTTCCCGTGTCGCCTGTCTCTGCTGCCTTCTTTTATGGCTCTGTCCATGGATTCTTCAAACGATTCTTGTACAATTATTTGATCTTTCGGCACCTTTTTCTTGTCTTGCTTTTCCTCGACGTTGACAGTTTGTTTCGATGCCCTGGGCGGAACGTCCGGCGAAGGAGATCGCGAATCGTTCGTCATTTTATTGACAATATTTTTCTTCTGTTCGATAACTAATTCAGATTCATCTGTTTGATTTTCTTTTGTTTCTTCTCGATTTTCATTTTTTTCATTAGTAGGAATATTGACTGAAGCTGTTGCCGTACTTTCCACTTCGTGTTTATCATGAAACTGCGTTTGTTTTGTAGGGCTATCGATTTCGGATGAATTTCGCGTATTTTCCTTGGTAGATATATTCTCTTCTGTTGAGTTTCGAGGACCTTGATTGTCGGAAATTATTTTATTTACAACTGGCCCACTTTCGTGATCTTCGGTGTCTTCAGCATCGGAAATTTTGTTAATTTCCGTCCTTTTTTCTTCTGGCTCGAAAACAGCCTCAGAATCTTCTATTTTCGACTCATCGGAATTTAGCATTTTTTCAGGCTCATCTTTATTCCTTTCCTCGATGTTCGTTCCTTTTTCCAGCGCCTCAGTCGCGCCTCTAATAGGTGAGCTTCCTGAAGTCGAGTCTCTTGGCTCAGAGCTCGTTTCATCGTAAAGCTGCTCGATACGATTTTTAGCCACAGCGTCGATTACCGTAGTCACGTGCTTCCACACTTTACCAGCGTCTTTACCTTTAACGTGAGATTCCTTCTTCAAAATTTCCTCCTCATTAGATGTTAAAGCAGTGGCGCCAAGTAGAATCCGTCGCAACGTTGGTTTCTTGCCCTTGCGCTTTTCCGTCGCTTTAATTTTCCTCGTTTCTGCCATTTCTCGTTTAAAGCTCTCTTCGAGAAGAGCCAAACCAGTGCTGGTTCCTCCGTCCTTCTTCCCTTTTTGTTCATCGCTGTGATTTCCCTCAGGATCCAACGAGTCCCAAGTGCTTTCATCCGTGTAAATAATTCCACGTTCAGCATCGCCAATAGTTTTCTTAGCGCTCGTCTCATTTTTTTCCGTCGGTTTCGCTAAAGCGTTCAATTTCTTCTCCTCCTTTCGCGCTTTAATCGTTTCCTCGCTCTTCTTTCCTTCCGAATCTTTGATTTTCTTTTTCAACTTCGTTTTCGTATTTTCTTCGTGTAAATTTCGCGTTTCTAGTTTAATAGATTTAGCAGATCTATCTGTACTATCTCGAGAATCTTCTCTGATATCCTCTTTGCTCGAATGTTCGTGGGGTCGCTTCGAGGATCGTCGATTTGGCGAGTGTCGTTGTACCATCATAGTCTTCCGTTTGTGACTCTTTTCCTCTGCGTCTTCGAGCTCCGTTGACGAAGAGCTCTTTTCTCGAGAATGCGTGGATATCGATTCGTTCCGAGATGATTCGTCGCTGGTTGTTCTTGTTCTTGAATGAACCTTCGTTTCCGAGATTTTTCTCTGTCCGCGAGTATCACCAATTACGTTATCTTTCTTCCGATTTTTTCTCTCTCGATGCGGACTTCTCTTTCGTTTGCTCTTTCTTCCCTCGTTCTCAGTTTCGGCTTTCCTCTCATCAAACTTCTTGGTGCCCTCGTTTTGATTAATCGCAGTTGTCGAAAGCACAGTTTTATCGAGATTTTGCACCAATCGCGACGCGAGAACATTAGGTGGCACAATTTCCGTAGTGTCCTCAATTTCGCTGATCAGCTTTAACTCGCTGTTCGCTTTAGCGCTCGATGCTTCGGCGCTCTCGTCCTTAGACGGAAATTCGCCGCTCTCGAGCATTTTGTAAAGCGTCATTTTCTCGTTCATTAATTTATGAATTTCCACATCAATTTCGATCATTCTCGCCATAACGGTCTCTTTACTCGTTGGTTTAGGCACTAATTTCACGATGTTAGCAGCCACAGCTTCTTCCACCATTTTTTCGGTGATCACGGCTTTCTTCTTGCTCTTTTGTTCGTGATTATGATGTCTCCTAGATTTTCTCTTGCTTTTTCCATGACCGTGTTCTCTGGATTTCGAATGAACGTGATGCGAGGATTCTTTTGATTTCATCTCGCTTTCGGGTGTTTCTAAAGCATCCCGCTGTTTTTCCATCGTAATTTCTTTGGCTCTGTCGTCGGTGCTATCGCTCGACGAGGTTGGTTGAGGAGGTGGTGTATGAATTGTCTCTAGAGTTAAATTTCTCGACAGAATATCATTTGCACTTTTATCTTCAAGAATCGTCGTTTCCTGCATCTCTTGAGCCTCGGATGCATTTTCAGGCGTCTGCTCGTTTTCTTTAATTATTTTTGTTTCAAATAAAGTTTCTTTATGCCCCACAGCGCTGGATATTCGTGAGGAGCTTGTATCTATGTCCGTAGCTTCGTGATAAACATTGCCAGCATTATTGTGAGACTGATGAGATGAAGTGACCTCCGCGACATCGTCGCAAATTGTCTTTTCCGTTCTTTTCTTTTCCTTCTCCCCGTTGGTTGATAAATCGGTGACAACGGACTCATCGTTCTTCTCTCGAATAGATTCTGTGACGAGTAGAGGCGACGGTATAGTTTCACGTCGCTCAACATCCGCCATAAGAAAATCTACTGGAGCCGGTGAATCGCTGAGCGTTGAAGTGACTCGCGGAAGAATATCAAGCGATTCGCGTGATTCTTCAGGAAATTTTTCGATCGATCTCTCGTCGTCGTCGTCGTTCTGAGCGAGAAATTCGTCGTCGCGGAGTGCGGCAGTAGCTTCTGGATCATCGGGAATATCGTTGGTCACAGAGAAACCGAGTAGAGTTGTTTCGATTTCGCCTCTGCCTTCAACAAAATCCTCGTCGCCGTAGGAAATCGGCTCGTCCAAAGGAACTCCCGTGCTTCTGAGATCATTTAAATCCACGACTGTACTCATTGGCAGGGCATCGACACCAGCTTCAAAAGCCAAGGGCACACCATTTAAATCGTCGATTTCCGAATTTATCTCAGCCTCCGTTAGCACTCGATCCTTTCGCAAAATCGGCTCCTTCGCGAAGCCTTTAAACGGCGGACTGCCGTCAGAGTCGATTTCGTCGGCGATGCTCGTCGAGATTGAAGATTCGAGAGGCCAACTGGTCAATTCTATAATCGGCAAGGACAGAGAATCGAGCTCTGACTGCTCTTCGATAGTTTCGTTTATTTTTCCGATCACCGGAAGAGATTCCTGCGGTACAATATCGGGCAAACGGTCGCTCACTACACCCTTTGTGAAATAGTTGAATTTTCTCTTTACAGTGGGTCCCTCGATAGTTCCTTTTGCAAGAAGTAACTCGGATTCTTCTGAATTCGTTACAAACGTAATACTCGAACGTTTCTTGACTCGCTGAGGTGGTATCAACGGTATCGTCGTCTCAAGACCTTCGCTGGAAACTCGCTGTCGTCCTCCCTTCTTTATCTTTTCTCGTAGCTTCAATTCCTTGTTGCCTTCGGATTTTATGTGAGCAAATTTGCCAGCTTCGACTCGCGCTTCTGTTAACGTTAATTTCGCGTCTACTTTTGTCAAGCTTTTTCTACGGATTAATTTCTTCGCTGGGTCGCTTGCGGTGAAGGAATGCTGAACGGTTAGACTTTCTGAAAGTGAGATTTTTGATGTATCAACCGTAGAAGGAGTTGTCGCTGTTGTAGTGCTAATAGATGAAATTTTAGCAGTTGTTGTACTAATTGTCGAAGTACTAATTCCCGAATTTTTAG
Source organism: Perithous albicinctus (assembly GCA_964016905.1). Taxonomy (NCBI): domain Eukaryota; kingdom Metazoa; phylum Arthropoda; class Insecta; order Hymenoptera; family Ichneumonidae; genus Perithous; species Perithous albicinctus. The sequence goes on from OZ024694.1 coordinate 16,509,509, forward strand.
CAATTGACGTACTAATTTCTGAAGTCTTGGCATTTGATGTACTAATTGTTGGAATTTTAACAGTTGTACTAATTATTGGTGTCTCGGAAGTCGTAGTTCTAATTTCAGATGTTGTACCAATACGATGTGGAGTTTTAGTGGTCATTGCTGTTTTAGCAGTTAAAGTACTAATTTTTGGAGCTATAGCAGTCGAAGTACTGATAGTTGAGTTCTTATCAATGTGCTGGACGGTTTGACTTTCAGAGACTGAGATTTTTGATGTGTCAACCGTGGAAGGAATTGTCGCAGTTGTATTGCTAACAGATGAAATTTTTGCAGTTGTAGTACTAATTGTCGAAGTATTAGAAGTCGCAGTACCAATCCCTGATTTTTTAGCAACGGTAGTACTAATTTCTGGAGTCTTAGAATTTGATATACTAACTGTTGGAATTTTAACAGTTTTACTAATTGTTGGTGTCTTAGAAGTCGTAGTATCAATTTCTGAAGTCTTAGCAATTGTAGCAACAGGAGGTAGAATTTTATTAGTTATTGGAGGTTTACCAGCTGAAGTACTAATTTTTGGAGCCATAGCAGTCGAGGTACTTATCGTTGAGGTCTTATTACCTGTAGTACTTGTTACAGTCTTATTCATCGCGTCACAAATTGCTGCGTTACTAATTTGAGTACTCTGCAATTCCGCATCCCTCTCTAATCTTGGATCTCTGCGTAGTTCAAAATTTTGTTCAATCCCTTCAGTTTTCTCGACAATCTTCTTTCGCGTCAGCGGTATATTCAAAAGATCTTGCGTCAGAGAACTTGGATTTTCATTTATAAATCGTATTTTCTCGTTCTCCCGTAGCTGTCGGAGCCTGGTGCGTTCCTTGTATGTATTGATATCGAGTTTTCTCGAATTTGTTTTGGATGAGTGCGAGGTTTCCACGCTAGTAATTGTGGATGGATGATTTTGCACCGCTGAACTTAATGAAGTTGTATTAATCGTATGCAGCGAAACAGGTGGCTCGCAAACGCCGGGCGAAGCTTTAAAGATCGTCGTGGTCATAACTTTAATAATTTTTTCTTTAGGATCCTCCTTACAAGCAATTTCCAGTTTCTTCGATGATTCTTTTGAAGATTCAACATTTTTATTGGTTGATCCAGGTAGCTGTTTGAGCTGCGCTTTAGTCTTCGTCTGTGAAGTAGGAGAAGTCGTGGGAGCCGGTAACAACGAAGCCGAAGATATAGAAGGTGATTTAGAGTGTTCGATCACGAGTGCGTTCCTCGATGGTTGTTTCGCGGCTGCCGGCTGTTCAATCTCATTTTCCGGCTCGTCTTTCACGATTATTATAACATCATGTTCCTTTTTGATTTCCTGCTCGGTCAAAAGTTGCTCTTGCTTTTCCCTCAATGCCGACGATGTTTCCTCCTCTTCGGTATACAGATTATCACTACTTTCTTCATCCTCAGTTCCGCTTCTTCGTGATTTTCGCTTCTTTCTCTTCCGATCCCTCTTTTTCCTTTCCCTCACCTTCATCTTTCTGTCCCTCTTTCTACGATGACTCTTCTTCGGCCTCGGTCTGTGTCCCTTCCTAGAAACTCTTCCTCTCTCTCGTCGTTTTCGCTCAATCTCCGCAGCAACCTCGTCCCTTATTTCCTCATTCATGCTCCTCTTCTTTCCTATTCTTTCTCTCGCTTTAATAACTTTCAATAGCTTGGTGACAGAAGGCGTTTCCTCGTTTTCCTCTTCGCTGGACTCGACGGATGAGCCGCTAGACGAGCTAGACGATGAACCATCCTCGCTGCTTCTGTTATAAGGTTCTATTGAAAAATCCGTATTATCAAAGCTATTTCTTACACGACGTTGTTCCCCGCTATCGCCCCAATCTTCAGTGAGAGTAGAATTTTTTTTGACAACATTCCCGAGTCTCGACATAACTCCACCGCTTCTTTCTTCCTCAACACCATCGCGATCTTCTCTGTTGTTTGTTGGGCTACGATCGGCTCTTCGTTCTCTCATAGCAACAATCGCTCTGTATTCACGTTCATAAGTACTATCCGAATTTTCACTGTACTTTGCCTCCCACTCTTCCTTCGTGAGATTACGAAAAGCATCAGGATCCTCTCGAGCTTTTCGTCGGCTCCACTTCTCGTGTTTTGTGATATGACGTGAAAACGATCGATGCCTCGCTCGATAATCTCGCAAATGTGATTTTTCGTCATTGTGCTTCCAACTCGAGTCATCCTCGTCGTCGTCGCCGTCATTGGCTTCGGCTGCTTTAGCCGCAGCTGCCGCAGCTTTTTTCGAGGCTAGTTTAGCTCTAGCTATACCAGCGGTGAATATTTTATCGAGTTCCACGGCCGCTCGTTCCACTCTATCAACGCTTGGGTCTTTCGCACCTGCTGCATATATCTCGGTTACTTTATGTCCCGAATTCGCATCGTTCTCAAAATCGCCAATGATTTTATCATTTTTCGTGGCTATTATTTTTTTCTTCGCTCTTGCGATACCTGCCGTGAATATATCGTCGAGATCCGCCATATTTAGAGAGCTTGGATTTCCCTGACTCGTGGAACCGTTCATTGTCGAGATTTCCGATTGATCTGTAATCGCGGAACGTTGATGACGACGTCGCTGACGATGTACGGTCGTCGTTGGATATTTTTGAGCTTCCTCGACAATATTTTCCTGCTTGACTGCACATTTCGACTCAACTGACTCTTCACCCGGTCTTGAAGCTTTTCGCGTCTCTATAGCTGTTGTTATTATTGGAGGGGTTGTCGTGACACTCGTGTCTATAGCACTGCTTACATTCATCGACTTCTTCTCCCTCCCTCGTTTCGCCTGCCTACGGTCATCGATCTCCTTCGCGTTCGCATTTTCTTTGGGTAAACGAGGCGTTTGTCGTGCTGTTTGACGCGGCGAAGTCGACACTGTGGCTTCTACGTGATCGGACGGTGTCAGTGGCGCACCGAAATCTGCCATTGACTCCAATTGCAGCACTTCGCTAAGATGATGAATAAATTGCGTGGGAAGATTACAAACATCAACGGTTGCACTTGGATCGAGCATCGCGCTAAGTTGATCCATAAATTCTTCTCTATTGTACGATACTTCGGAATCTTTGAGCTTTTCCTCCTCGTTGTTTCGCATACCGAGGGATAGCGTCGATCTTCTCTCTTTAACAAGATGCTTCATCGCTATATCAAATTTTCGTAGACCTGTGTTATTCAACATGTTGCAAATATCGTTTTTGCTCATTTTTAAAAATCTGCCGATAACGCGACTCTTCCAGGACGATTCGGGAGTATCCTCCGTCGATTTTTTCGGGTTGGATTCTTTCGTTGTTTTTGTAGCCAAAATTTCGCTTCTTTCCGAATCCCCGATTGGAGGATCATCGATTTTAGCGTGTCGCGTTTTCGTTGGACTCTGAGAACGCGATCGCGAATGACTTTGCGATTCTTCTGGTTTTTTTATTTGCGAATTATTGCCGTTAAGTTTTGAGGCATTAGCATCGCTTGTATCCGCAATGCTTCGCAATTTTTTTCGATCTTCCTGGCCATTCGCCACGTGATTTTTTTCCATTGACGTAGGAGTGACCACCAGAGACGACAGTGATTTGTTTGTCCGATCTTTTCCGATTTCCAAGCCAGGAATTGTTGTCATAGCTGAAGCCGCAGCTTCAGCTACTTCTTCTCGATGCTGCTGCTGTTGCCACTCGTTATCTTTGCTTATCATTTTTGTTTTAGAGCTAAGATTAAACATCACTTTAGGTCTTATCTCGTCCGTGACATTGATTCTTTCTTCCCCAGTCTCGTTGCTAGAATTCACATTTTTCGTTAACTCTTCAGTCATAGTTTGAGCTCCATAAGATTCGCGCTTCGAGCTTTTGGCCTTTTTATAATCTCTGTTTGTAACCGTTTGTCGATTAACCGAGGTCTCTTCGACCTCCAACGGTGTTGGAATATCTGTAAGAGAAGGTGGTAATTCTATAGGTGGCAAATTCGGAAATGTCGGCATGTGAAAGAAGTCAGAACCAATAGGATTCGCTTGAACGACTACTCCTGCTCTTTCGTCCATATTCATGAGTTGTTTTGCGAATTCCATAGCTTCCTGCATATCCTCGAGGCCGTCGTCCATTTCGAGATTGGATTTAACGGGCGGAGGAAGAGGCGGTGGTGGTTCAATGGGCAGAGGAGGTAAATGGAGCGAATTATCGGTAGGTAAAGCAATCGGAGCCGCTACAGGGACATTGGGCAGTGTCAAAATCGGTGCGTAATGATCGCCCATGCAGATAGTTTGTATATTAGCAGGTGACTCGACATTCGCCGCCATGATCATCGGCGTAGGTACGTAACTAATCCCTGAGACTATTGGCGAGAAATTCGAAATCGTTTGAGTCGCATATCCTTGATTAATACCAAAATCTTGAGCCAAAGGAATAGCCGAGGAAATAGAAGGACCAGTCGATAACAGTGCATTCCTATCGAGTGCAGAAAGTCGAGGATCAAAGGCCGGAGGAATCTGGGGAGATTTCACAGTGTCTTGACTAGCGATTCGCATTGGAGGTGGTTGTTTAGGATCGAAATCCGAAGGTACCGCACTCGGCCTCTTCGACGGTGAAATTCCGTAATTCTTGTGAAAAGGCGGCGGTTCTCTAGGATCGAAATTTACTGGCACATTCGAACTTAGCGAAGTCTGTGATCGATTTCTCAACGATACAGAACTCTCAGGTATTTTTCTTACGAGTTTTCGTCTCTCGAGATTTTTTCGATCGCACTCAATCTGCTTGGCGGTCTCACGATCGTCTTCTTTTTTGTCAGTCAACGAGAAGAATTCATTGGATTTTTTAACCTCTGTCTTGGATTTTACCTTTGACGTATCAATTTTCGTGGACACTTCAGTCTTGTCTCGGGAGTCAGTCTTTTTACTGGAGTCTTTATTTATTATTCCCTTTTCCGAACGACTGATCTCAGCTTTTGATTTCTCTCGATTTTTCTCTGTGGTTTTTTGTTTCATAGAATCGCCGGATATATCGTCCCCTGCTTTTTGCTGCGCTTCATCGTGTCGTTCTCGTACGGTATCAGTGTTATGATGTCTTACTGCTATTGCGTTTTGCTTATCGTTTGTCAGTTTATCACAGGAACTTGACAACGCGCGGTCTTTCTTTTCGTCTATGCTGACCTTTGACGTTGCGTGTCGAGTTTCTCGAGACGTGTCGTCTTTCCGACCCTCGCTTTCCTTCCCAACTCGATTTTCTATCTTGCTATAAACTTCCAAGCGGTTAATTAAAGTTTTGTCAAGATTCTCGCTCGTCACTTCTTTCCGCGATTCTCTTGTTTCATTTCCAACAATCTCAATTTCGCTCCGTAAATTGCTAATACTATTTTTTTCTATTTTGCTTTCGACAATTGCTGTCACGACTTTTATACGACTTTTAGACTCGTTGCTGGATTCTTTTAGCGCCTCGTCTGTGTAAAGACTGTCTAAGCCTGGAATTCTCGTATTATCTTCCTGAGACGTGCTGCTTAATAGCGTCCATTCTTCACCCGATTTTACAATATTATTTTCTTCCTCTATTCTCCCCGAATCTCCTTGAGATTCCGTAGTCTCATTTATATTTGTTTTATCTAAATTATTTCGAACCTGAGTTGCTTCTTCGACCCGATTTTCCGTTACCACTTTATCTGGTACTTCATTCGACGTTTCGCATTGTTTTTCCGAGAAATATTTTAACTCAGACGTTTCATTATTACATTCTCCACTATCAGCACTATTAGTTGTCTTTATCTCATCCGGTTGCACGCTCGTTACATTTCTACGCTCGGCGTCACTTTTATCAGCGTTGGAATCAATTGCCATTCTCTCCTGCACTTTGTCGCAGTCATCGGTACGTTTTGTGTCCAATTCCATCGATTTCGCTGCCGAATGTATGACATTTTTAGTAATACATTCCTCATTTTTTCCTTCAATTATCGACGAAATTTGTGGGTTCGTCGTTGCTTCATTATGTTCATTGCTCTCAGGTTCCTGCCCGTAATCATTCAACACAATATCGTCTGCGAACGACGTACAGTCGTCATTGTAAGATGGATAATCGTATGTCGCGGAAAATTCACCACACTGCGTATTCTCCAACGAACCCTGTATCTGATTCGACGAATTCATCTCCTCGATCGTTCTATTTCCACACTCAGCTTCCCCATAATCACCATAATTGTCATCCGACCAAAGATCAATTTCGATCATAGGTTTCACAGGATTATGCGCCAAAATCTCAACTTCATTCTCGTCGCAAGCGAAATTCTCATCAATATCAGCATTTGTTTTCGTCTGTTCCGTTCTATCGTGATCAACCCTGCCAATATCTCGCAAATCGCCAAGAGTTAAATTAAGCTCTGGCGGATCGTGTTTAAGCTCAGGTATACCTTTATTAGTGATTCTCGAGTCTTGATCCGCATCCTGAGAAAGTTCCGCGTGTCCCTCGTCATCGTCATCGCGCCAAACCTCAGGTTCTTTCGCAACAGCCGATAATTTACGTTTTAAAGCGTCAGCTGCTTCAGTTATCTTCTGCTGACGTTCTTCTTCGGAGCCGGGATGCGGAATCGCTGGTTTTTGTTCCACGTGTTTTGCTTCGGCTACTGGAGAATATGGCATGAAAGGTGGAGTAAAATTCCCAGCTTGCATGTAAGGAAATCTTGGCATATATTGTTGTCCCTGGCCTCTGCCACGATAAAAAGCTCTCGGTGGGCCATTGAAACGAGAAGGACGTCCTCCACGCCATTGTGTAAAGTGCGGCGAACCTCCTCTATGGGACCAGTTCTCCGATGGATGAGACTGATGCCTCGGCGGGTTTCTCGTAGGATTGAAATTCGGGCAAGATCCTCGAGGAGTACCGCCTCCGCCTCTTGAATTGAAATTGGGAGGACCTCCGAATCTTGAATTTTGCCCATCGGAATTCAGATTAGGTCCCGAAGGTCTTGAACCTGGGCCGTCTGATCGGAAATTGCCAGGACCACATTGTCTCGAGCCTGAATTGCTTCTGGAGCCTGAGCCTCTGGACAAATTAGGCCCAGGTCCTGAATGACGATGTCCGTGTGATCCAAAGCCTCTTCCTCTGAATCCACCGCCTCCGCTCATCGCACTCCTTTGGTCTCTTCTCGCATCAGTCTAAGTTGAACAAATTCAGCAATGGATCTTCTTTCCCAATCACCGGCAGTCTCTAGAGGACAATTGTCATTGTCGAAACATTCTCCGGTCCTCATTTGAAGAGACGCTGTTACCTACAATTGTACAAATTTTATTTTCTTGTATTAGCAATAATCTTTCACTGCCTCTGTCACTATTTGTGGATAATGCATTGAGGTACTTAATATTTTTATTATTGGATAATAATAATAATAATAATAATAATAATAATATGTGAAAATTGAAGTTTTTTAATTGGCAATAATGTTTTCCTGGCTTAGTTGCTGTTTGTGGGTATTTCTTTGAAGTACTTAATTTTTTTTAAATTGTACTGCTGTTAAAAATTGAATTGCTTGATACATAAATAATATCATTGAATGTGTTGGTATTATTTATGATGCATTTTTCAGATTTTATTCCATCTGAATTTAGTAATAGAACTCAATATTATTTAATTATATTAAAATTGTTTTATGTTTAATTCTTCAACAGATGCTGTTTTCTGCTGTTATTATGTATTGTTATTTCTTTATTTGTTTTTACAATAGACTTACTCCATATAACAAAATAATTTATAAATATTGACTGTGATTAATAAAATAAATAAAATAATCAGATGTACGTATAATGGAATAGAAAAATATCACCCATTGTATTATATTTAAGTTTCGTAAATTATTTATTTTTTATTAGTTTAATCCAATTGTCTTTGTACCTGTTTAATGACAAAGTTACTTTGTAATTTTCTATAAAATAATTTAATCTGGCCATAAAAGATATTGCACAACAGAACTCAATGAACTTAAATATATATTTTTAAAAAACACAAAAATAGTTTGTTGTAACCTGTTGTATCAAATAGATGGGTTTTATTTTTTCAATTTCAAATACTGAACTCAAAACTGTCTATGAGAAGTTATTCTACTTAGTCTTACGATAATTTTAATATCATTATCAGGTAATAAATGTCTAAGATGGACCAAAACCCTGTAAACTTTGAGTACCTGAATTTTCTTTCTATCCAAAAATGTGCCACTTGGTAAATTGTAGCAGCAACACTTTAGCAAACACAAAATAACATCAATATCATTGTTGTATTACAATCCCCTACTCAGCCATATAACTGTTAGAGAAAATTCTTATATTTTCATATATTATATTACATTGTTATATTACAGTTACATTGCTAAATAACAAATTGTAATACAACAACAATATCAATCTACTTTGTATTTAAAACAATTTTAAAGATATAGTTAAAATTGTTTGAATAAAATCTGAAGACTGCATCATAATTAACACCAAAATGTTAAGCAATTGCAAAAATAATCTCACTTTTCAACTTCTCAATGACATTGCAGCATCAGTCTAGATGAGATTGATAAATCGTTAAAAAGTTGTGTGTAGTAAAAAAATAAGAAACAATCACAATATTATCCTTTATGTTTGCAAATAAAAAAATCTTCTGTAAACAATTTCTTACCATTGTGTACATGAGAAATTCTAACATGTTACTTGTTTTTTTTTTTTGTTTTTTTTGCCCAAACATAAAATATCAAATATCAACCCAGATCAGTGAAAAAAATGTTACAGAAAAAAAACAAGTGCAGTTAATATGCAAAGACTCACATATAGTAGACATAAATTTTTCCAAGAATCCGTTCTTTTGTTGTTGTTGTTTTTTTCTTTTTCTGTGAACACAACGTCGACAATAATCCAATTGATGTTGATATTTTAGCTCCACTGATCACTGACCTCTAGAAAAAGTCACTTTTGTTCAACGTAATCTTTTAATATCCAAAACGAAAAGGGACGACGGACGATTTCATTGTTGTTTTTCCACCCCCTCCACACCGCGACTTGTTTTTACGGGGGTTTAACGAAACACACGGTAAACCCGCAACTTTGGCAACTGTATAAACAGAGGATATTATTAAGAAAAAAGAATGAAAAAAAATGTTAATAAAATCTCGATTTGACCGTCGAGTTTATCCGGTTTTATCCAGTGATTTGGTCACTCGAGCAGAGGTCTTAGGGAAACTGCAGGGAGCGAGGAGTGGATGGAAAGGCACGATAGGCACGAAATCCGCGATTCTTTCGTCGTCTCGAACCAACGATTTTACACATATAACAACTCACGACGCCACTGGACAATCCGCGCGTCGCACAATACACAAGTTGTAATCATGATACCAACGAGAAAAAAAAATGCCTTATTCCTTCGACGAGGCACTAAAAGGCACTCTTTTTATATGGCTGGCAGTGGCGCTAACGATTATTATTATTATTATTATTATTATTATTATTATTGTTGTTGTTATTACTCGAACCTTCGTTTGAATTATTACCCCTTTAACGCGGGAATTTTGTAAGACAACAAAGTAAATTTCGACAAAACTTATGAAAATATATATGTACAAGTTTTGTCGTTTACTATTCTCGTCGTACTGGATAACAAAATTTGATATAACCTCAAAAAATGACGACTCTGGTTAATGTCGAGATTTTCCCGTAGGGTTACGGATTTAAAGCTCGTTTTACGTAGAAACTGTGTTTAATCGAAGCACCATTTGCCATGTTCACTTTAGAATATACATAAATTATGAAAATGTTTGCTTGTTAGATTAATCGCGATCACTCGGACTTTGGGTTATATTGTGGCACTTTAATGTTTTATGTTATTTACCGTTACTACTACTGTAATGTGTTATGTGCAAAGGAAAGGACACACATACCTTTGCGCGGGTGGAAATTAGCCGCTTTCCTTTTGATTGTAGTTGTGAGTTTACTTGCAGTAAAATATGTGGTCTTACGTCAGCGAGGTTTCTGATTGGCTGGTATTTGACTGATGGACAGCTAGGACCAATCAGCATAAATTATTTTTATTGTTTTAGCGTGAACTTACTGGAATATATTATAATTATAGCTTTTTTTCGTTTTTATTATGACTAATGCTTATAATCAAGAGGATGTATAAGCATTCCATGAAAAATCGATAGATACTTTTTATGTTTTTATTAATTATTAAACATTTTTATGTGGAGATGTTATTGTCTATAGTTTTCTGAAATGACGTGCAAGAAAAAGGACTGTTACATTTTTTATTTATTTCAGGAGGCAAATTATTATTTGAATTATAACTGTATTAAATTAAAATAAAAAGCGACAGCGTATTTTTTCTTTTTTTTTCTTTTCAAGTATGTACGAGAGATGTAAAAACCACTTCATTATCATTTATGGAAATTGATTTAGTTATAGTTTCTATAAACTATGTAACCATAAAAAATACTGTAATTTCATTGGTGGGAAGTCGTTTTTTTAACGACTACGAAGGTAGGAACTATAAGATAGCAGTAAAAAAATTCAGATCTCGAGTTTTTTCTCAATTTTCAAATCACCAAAAATATTAATTGCTTCAGAAAAAATAACTGTATCGTTTCCAGCCATTCAATTGTTTCTAGAATATATAGAACAAGTATTTAAATACACACAGATTTCAGCAAAGACTGGGTGCTGAAGGTTGAGAATTTTTATAATAATAAAAAATACCTAAAAATATTACATTATGGCCTTCATGTAGTTTAATTCATATTATCGACTTGCAACTTTTGGCAATCTATAAAAATTTGGAAAAGCCACCTAGATTTGCTCACATTCAAAATGCGAACACGCGATCGTTTGAGCTATCGCGCAGGTCACAAAGTCAACGCTCTGCTCTCTGATTGGCTGTAACTTCGCGTGATATCTAGTCGAGTGTTCTGAATTGTGATTTTTCTGGTTAATTATATTATTTATCATCAAAAGCGATACAATTAATCCCAATACTGCCAATTTTTTTTTTTTTCGTAAAATGGGAATATAATTTTGTAATTATTTTTGTAATTTCTTTTTCTAAAACGAAAAACGTGTAAACTTATTTTTGTAAAAATTAATAAAAATAAGTTTGTGCATTACAAATTACATACAAATCTCGTTAAAACAAAAAAAAACATCTGTCTCGTTTTATTACTATTCAATGCCAACTGAAATATATTTGACTGCAGGTAAAATATAATAAATAGCCGTGGTTAATTAACCGAATATTTAGCCGGTTATTTACCGACTCACGCACCAGCGATATCCCTAAAATTTCTCGCACCCGGCGAAGCTACTTCGGTCCGTATATAAAGAAGTGTTTTTCCATCGATGCTTTCGGAATTATTTTGAAAATCAGGATAGCCCGGAATTTACTTTTAAAAAAATGGATTCTATACAAGCGGGTAGTTTGTCGGGTGTCGACAGGGACGAACTTATGCAGCAGGTCAAGCAAGAAATAGCTTTGGCTAATGCACAGGAACTGCTCACGGTAACATTGCATAATTTTTTCGTCACGTTTTTTCTCCATCGTTTTGACTTAATGTCACGGTTTTTTAAACTCGATTACAGAAAATGACAGAAAAGTGCTTCAAAAAGTGTGTCTCGAAGCCTGGAACTTCGTTGGACAGTTCCGAACAGGTACACGATTATAGAAAGGTTGATTCTAACCTAACATTTTTTTTAGACTCCGACCTTTGTACACATGGTCGCTAGATGGGTATTTTTTTTTTTTTTTAAATCCCTAATTGTCATAATTTTTCTTACAGAAATGCGTCGCAATGTGTATGGATCGCTACATGGATGCCTTTAACGTTGTCTCAAAGGCGTATAGCGACAGATTACAAAGAGAACGCAACCGAATGTAAATAGATTACGTTGCCTAAATTCAATAAATTGTTTTTTCTTTTTTGTATCTATGCCCTTTACTAGAAAAATCAATGCATTTAATTATGTTAGAAGTTAATTATTATTACAGTACTCATGTGTTATAAATATGAAATTCTATTGCAATTCTGAGAAATATATTTCTAGATCCCTACTCTAATGTTTTAAGATACTTTACAACGTTCGCATATTTGAAGGCTTAATTGTTTGCATTGCAAATCTGTAGAGAAAAATACGGATTTATTGATGCTGGACTTTTGTAATAGCTGGATAGCATGAAAAGTGGAAAAAAAAAGAAATATGAATCAAATGGAAAATTAGAGTTGCAACCATAATGTTATGGACTTACTCTGTTTATTCCATGAATAGCCTGATAAATTTTTTTTCAAATATTTTTTTTTAAATACTGGTACAAATATGCATAATCATGATATTAAAAACCCAAAAAAAAATGTTCAGTTTCATTCAAAAATTTCACTGTTAAAAAAAAAAAAATATTAAGTTTAGTATAAGAAAGTTAAAAACTAATAAAATAGTTATAATTCTGTCAATTTCATATGCATATTTCAAAAGAAATCGTATTTCCTTTAGAGTTTAAAATGTTTAGTTTATTCTAAAATTTGTCATTAAATTATTCCAACAATACTTTCCTTTAATATTGATTTTTACATGCTCATAATGTTTAAAAATTGCACTTCATTGTTCAAATACGTCACATAAGTGCAGAAAAAACAGCTTTTATGTTCAAAAAATTTGAATAATCCACAAGTGACATAATTAAATCAAGAATTTATGCCATTTAGTAATAAATTTCCTTATATTGAAAACAAAAACGATTGTTTCTGGACGTACAAAAAGACCAGACAACTGCATCAAAAAATAATGAGAACAATATTTAAAACAATATTGCCAAAAAAATAACTAAAACGAATAATTATAAAGGTAAATTAGCGACTGACGCCATTGTTTGTCTGAGAAATTAAATAAACATCTCACCAAGGGTTGATTACTCTTAAGAGAGAAAAGTCGCTGTTCCTTGTACAGAATTTTTGCGGCAGCATAATGGAGTAATATATGTCGATAACTATACGAGTGTGTAAATACATTGTTGTATTTGGAATGTTGAATACAATTATTACAATCATTTTTTTTACTTTTTTTTTTTACAAGTTACACAATAGGAACAGCAACGTCGAATCGGATAGAGTCCAAAGTCAGGCTGCTTTAGGAATTCTCTTGCAGATGGACTCTGTACATTAGAGTAGAGTAGTCTGGCGTGGACACTGATAAATTTATAATTTAATAATAGTAGTATATTGCGAGAGGTTGTGCTGAATGGCAAACTATTCACACTGTACTCTCTATTTCCTGAAACATTGTATGACTAAAATCAGAAGCACCGTATACACTGTGTAATAAACGTAAAAGATACAGTCCTTCCGACTTTGGTCACGCAAAATATTCTTTTACAGAGTTTGACTCTCCATTTGTTTTTTCTTTTTTTTTTAAACCGTTACTGTGTTAATAAGTGCAACACGATTTTTAATTGCCGTTTACAATTGAAATTTTCAATTACATACTGTTCTGTAGGATGTACATATTTGTCGACGAAAAAAAGAAGAAAAAAGAAAGAAATACAAGTTCCACTGAAATTATTAAAATTATAGCTCCATTAAGAAGTATATTAAATACAAAAGAAAATGATGGATAAATTGTTAATTGAAATTCTAAAAAAATGATATTTTATTATGAACTCAAACTATATACAACAAGAAAGGAGATTATTCACGCGAACGTGAATAACTGATAAGGATAAATGTCAAGTGCAAAAAGAGTAAAATCTTTATAAAATAAATAACATATACACGAATATTATTACATCGTAGACGAAGAAAAAGAAAAAAATCATAAATAATTAACAGAGATGTTTCATGAAAACCCACAATTCCACAGTATTTATTTGCATTGTTTATAATTAAATATTAATTATTCATACACGCTAAAAGGCACGATATAGCTACCAATCTTTCAACGTGGTTACAAAGTGATTATCTGTGTGTGCTTCTCTGCAACATTAAACATACCGCGGTAAGTTTGTTAATACTTGATCCGTTCAGTTTCTGCTTATTCTGGAGTTGTACAAAATAACGATGGCTCGCGCGAGATCTGCACGCATTTTTTTTTTTTTCTTTGCTTTTTTTTCATTCATTTATAAACAACACGGAAAGTATGCGTTATGTTGATTGAAGCGCAAAAGCAATTAATAGGGATATTCCGAATATTTCTAAGTCCCTTTCATACGAAGGGATAATAAAAAATAAAATAAAAAAAAGAAATAAGATAAACGGAGTGATCGGGAAGGAGTCTCGCGATAAGAAGTGCGAGATGTACTTCCTAAAGTATCATTTTTTTGTTTGTTTCTTATCAACTACGACGAAAAATACTAGTTATTGTACGCGCTTGCTATTGCCAGCCAATTAAAGAATATCTTATGCATGGAATGTGTCTGTTTCCTACTCTCTACGAAAAAAAATGTGGGAATGTTCGACGCAGTACTGAATTCATTAAATCGATCATACAATGTCCTGTACGGATAATAGAATGTAACCACGCTGATTGGCCAGGAACACACCTGTTCTTTTTTTGTTTGCTTGCTTGTTGTTTTTTTTTTCATCTTTTCATTGTATTCTTTTTTTGTTTTCTATTATTATTATTATTGTTATTATTATTATTATTTTTTACAAGAACGTTAATTCGGCGAGTAACGTTCCTAACTATAGGATCTATCGCTCATAATAAATCACGATAATTAAATCGGCTTTGAAATCTTCACGTCCCCAATCATACAGTTTTTCTTTTGATTTCTCTACTGGTTGATAAAAATTCTTTTGTAAAGATGAACGCTAGACATTTTTTACAAAAGGATTTTGATTTGTCGTGCATCCAGTTTTGATCCACCTTCGGTTGTACTTGGAATTATTGCATCATATACGGGGGGCGTAGTGTTTCGTTTAGTTTCTTTCATTTTTTCTCTCTTCTCTCTCTCTCCCTTTTTCTCTTTCTCTTTTATCGACGTTATTTCAATATTTCACATTGTACTGGATTGCCCAAAAATTCAAGACATACACTAAGTGTTTTGTTTATTTCCTTTAGTCATAAACCTCTTGCGATACGCGTATCCAAGAAAATATATGAGCACCTAATTTTACTCGGGTAACTTTAACTCTCATAAATAATTTTCATCTTTTTTTTTTGTTTTCTTCTTACGTTTTTTTTTTTCTTTCAAACATGTAGCACCATTATCGTCGTGAAAATAATTTGTATGGATCTTTTTAGGCAATCCACTGTCAGACGGATGATTTACCGGTGTCCTATAAAGGACACCATTCGAGTTAACTTTAGTTGAATGAGGTAATGCACAAAGTTCAGTCGTAATATTATGTGCACGTTGTGTGTGTAAATGTGTGTGAGTGTTTTTGTGATTATCTCTTTCTACAAAGGCGAACGAAAATCATACGAATAAAAAAAAAAAAAAAAAAAAAAAAACAAAAAGACAAAAAGACAATCAGCGCAATCCTGGGACGAAAGCGTAACGCAGTTACGAAGCCCATTTATCTTCGTCTTCCTTATCGCAAATATCTATCCCTCAAAAGTATTTTTCTTTAATTATTATTTTAATTTCATTTTTTGTCCTCTGTCCCCATCGATTATAAATACGAGTAGTAATACTAAGCGCATTAACCGCAGAATAACGCAGGAGGAAGACTGTCCAAGTAAGCAAGAGAAACAAAATCTTTTTATGACTTCGGTATTCAGCGCATCGCCAATGCAGTTATTCACGTAGGAAAATCGTAATTTTTTCTCTATACTTTTCCCCTTTTTCTCTCTCTTTCTTTCTGTAACGAGAGAAAGTAACATTTGTCTAATCCCAAACTGGCTATACGCTAAACACTACACCGTAAATATCAGGCTTTGCAGGCAACGTTTTCTTATGCTACAGGGATGTAGAAAAATATTCTCGTTTTTCTTTTCTTTTTTAAAATGCTCATCGTGTTATGTACAAAATAGACGGGAAAACACGACGCCTGAGAGATTTAAAACAAAAAAACATGCCTTTCAGACCACTTTTCCTTCTACGTTCTTTTGCAGCGCATCTTAAAAATATTGAGCCCCACATCTGGCAGTGTGTCAGGTGTCCCAAGGACATTAAAATCACGCGATTGAACGCGCTAATTCAGGGACTGTTAATTTCAGCAGCATAGACATTTAACAGTAATGTCCTAATAGGATGTCGTCCACCAGAGTTAGGAGATAATCTTCCCGCTACGCTTAGATCGTAATCCTAGTTTTTAAGTTAATTTTTTTTGTGTTTTTTCTTTTAGTTTTTTTTTGTTGTTTTTAGTTTTTTTTTTTTTTTTTTTACAAATTACTCCTTTTCGTTATAGTCTGCAGTAATACCCATAGCAAAATTCGATATACCGATAACCCCGTTGGTATCTTCGTGCTGTAATATAAAGATCGCCTTTCTCTCGATAAATGGCTCTCGAGACGAAGGATCTTCCAACAAATTTCCTCAGATATTCAATTGATCACTTACGCAAGAAGCGTTGCTAAATACCTCTTCGATTTCATCGATCTCCTCACTTATTTCGTCGGTCTTTGCGCTCTGGCTTTTCTCCTGTTGCTTTGTCTTTCTCTGAAGTTTCGTCGAACTTCGATCAGGCGATTCAATGTCAGGTTCTTTCGCGGGACTCGCCTCGTTTGCACTTCCTGACGCCGACGACACGAAGTCTTCCTCATAATTGTCAGCACCCGCTGCAAATTTTGTTAGCATTAGACACGATTAAACACTGAAAACTTTGTCCGAAAAATGTACATATATGTATAATCCAATGAACTGAATTTTCGTTTGCAACAATTCAAAGAAAAAGAAAAAAGTTAAAACCAAAATTGATCTGATAATACATTTTTCATAACTTTGGAAAAGCTGGAAAATAATAGGAATGTGCAAATATTCTTCATTTTTTCAATTGTGTTTATTGAGATTTATTTTGATTTGTCTAGAGTTAATCTCAAATAAATATTGCCATCGCAATGGTACTATAAAACCAGCACTTTTTTATTAACAGATTTTCTAACTGTGCTGCCATACGAAATATCAATTACGTTGATTTTCATAATTAATATCCCGTGATCGTATTTTTATATAAACTGAGGTACATCGATCGCGTATTACAAACATTTGATCTGAGTTGTGGTTCCACTTACCGAGGCCGATGTCCATGATTTCCTTTAGATCGTTAATATTAGCCTTTTTACCGTTCAGAGGCAGCAAATCGCCAAATATTGAATTACTTTTGGGTGCAAGTGGTGGTAGTTCTCCGAGCAACGACTCACTCTTGCGTGTACCTCCAACTTTTTGTTTGTTACCATCGACGATTATTTCCTCGAAGTAGACAGTCTTTTCGAAATTATTTTCCGCGTCGATTCGTTTAATGTTCTGAGCGTTATTCGTAATCTGTAGATGGGCGTTTTTTTGCTTTGTGGCCGCGTCCTCGTTTTGATTAATCTGCGTTTCACCTGCCAAGCTCTCGTCAAACTTGATCAGATGTTCACTTTTGTTAACTAAATTCGTTTCGTTATCTACTTTGATTTCGTGTGTCGTACAGTTCGTCGTGACATTTTGATTATTCGGATTGCAAGAGATTTTGCTTGTTTCCACATTATTGTTAGCTGTTCCATCGGTCACAATAGACTTCTCAACGTTCTCGAAACTCGTTGGATTTTCTCTGTGAGATTTCTTCTGTAACTCGCAGCTCGACGTGTCCACCAACGAATTTGAATACAAATTTGTTGACTTTTTTTTGTCCGTTATTGTCACATTTATCGGAACGTCCGGACTTATTTCTGACACACTCTCGGCTTTCTCCGACGAGTCGTTATCGTTTGAACAGGACGTTGACTCTCTGTTACCGATTTTTGGAACTGAAACCTCAAACGTCGCGTTCGAAAAATGCGTCGATGTTTCGTTTGTCTTGTTCATTCTCGCGTCCACTGTGTCGCTCTGTAATTAATATAAATCGATCAATTATAAGAAAAAAAAATTTAAAAATCATGGACGAATTTCTGTTAAGTTGTATTTTTATTTAGTTTTTGTAAAGAATAATTTACACTGTTAAACCAATTGTAATGTTTCATGGTTCGTTTTGTATTTTTGATAAGAACTCTACAAATACACGGGGCTAAAATTTACATAGAATTAACTTATAAAATACGAATCTCCTGTTGTCAACAAATTATTTTCATAATTAAATATTATTTGTGTTACATCCTATAAAAAATCTAGTCAGCGAATTGATATTGATCGGCATATTTCACGAAATAGAAGGAACCATGCCACATTAAAAAATTTAACAAATTATGGATTATTCTTGGAAAAAATTGCTCAAAAATCTAACTTTTTAGATATTATCATTAATCAGCTAATCTTTTTTTGTAAATCTATTATAATGATTATTTCACTGCACTTAATACATTTAAAGAACTTTGTTAAAAACAATGAAAACCATTTAACATTGGAAAGAAAAATCATTGAAGTTAAAGTAAAATTCAAAATCACAATATAATTTTTTTAGCAAACCTTTTGTGTACTGTTGAAGGTACCGTTGATGCCGTTCTTAAGAATCTCTCCGAGCAACGGTTCTGTTGTATGGATACCTAATTTTTCTGACAATTTGTTTCTCCCAGCGTAGTTGTACTCCTTTCCAAAATACGTCTCAGAGTCATAAACGGATATGGTATAATCCAGGCCAAAGTATTCTAGGAACTCCCTAACTAACGAAAATAGCAATTTCCCATCGGTATTAGCCAGGTACTGTTTCACAGTTTTATTTAGTAGCGGCTCCGGATTCTGAAAATTAAATTAATTTATGTTTTCTCCGCTTGTTTCAAGACCAAAAAAAAGTAGAGTAAGAATTAAAATTATAAATGCTTATTTTTTTTAAATCTCTGAGGACAATAAAATCTTGCTAATGAAATCATATTATTTTAATTACATTAAAGCAGTTGTTAAAAAAAAAAAAAAACTACAATCTTTCAATCATAATAATAATAATAATACTAACAATAATAATAATAATAAAAATAATAATAATAAATGTAAAAAAAAACACATGTGAGTTCAGCAACAGCAAATTCAGTTGGTAAACAGGAAGTTGACTTTTTTTTTAATTGCTTTGCAAAAACGTATATTTAACTCACCACTACTGCCTCCTGTTCTTCGAGCGCCAGAAAGACACTTGCTCTGAGTTCAGCCTGCAAATCAAGAATAAGATGAAAGACAACCGATATAGAATCACTGAAGTAACGTGAAAATTATGAGAAAAAAACAAAAAAAAAAATCTTTGGTTTCGGCTGACACACACAAACACGTATCTCTAGTTTAACCTTAAAAAATGGCATGTTTTCGCGAAAATACGTAAATAAGCATACCCGAAGTTTAGCGAGAACGCCATTATTCTCGAGAGTTTGCACCACGAGGTCCCGGAGCTCGGTGTCCTCCTCCATTGATATGTTTCCGTCGATCATCGTAACTAACAAAAATTATATACTCCTAACAAACGCTCTCAAAAGATGTAAATATTTACGCTTCCCATCGCGTGCCTTCTTTTATCGGCAACTAACCCTCGGGTCCATTGGTCTCTCTTATTTATCTAGGAACTTTTCATTTCGCGCACGCTAAAATTTTCACACCATTTTTCTCTCGCTCAGTTCCGTTTCACCACGTTCCTCGATTTTAACAAATATAGAGACCTCTGATTCGCGTGTAAATTCGATTTGCAAGATTATTGATACAAATATTGCACATAAGTACAAAAGTTTTTTTCTAACATTTTTTTTCGAATGAAGATTCTAATCGAATTACATTTACATATAGAAAAATTGTAAGGATTTAATCTTTCTAATTTAAATACAATTTTTTATTCAAGCTTTAATGTGAATATGAAGACATTTTATTGAAGTTTTCTTGGATTTCAAGTTTAAAGTATAAATATAATTTTAGGCATTTCATGTTTGACATTTAAATACCTTTTCCGTATATCAATCATATGATTTTTACCGCAATTTTTTTAATTTTTAATTCAGATATTGGGCTCGTATTTTTGTATCCAGTTGTCTGCAAATATTGTTTCTGTGATGTGATAGAAACAATTGAAATACAAATTTTTAAATAGAGAAATTGTATGTATTTAATGTTTAAAGCCTAAATATAATTTTCTATAGCTTTAGTGTTTAAAACATTTAATACATTTTTCTTGGATTTTAACTTTAGAGTATAAATATAATTTTTAAGTATTTCATGTTTGACATTCAAACACAATTTTTTTAATTAAATTTTTATGTTAAAAAACGTCTTTTCAATGTTTACTTAGATTTTAACTTTACAGGAAAAAAATCATTTTTCGCAGATCTAGAGTTTTAAATTGTATGCCCCTAAACATTATATTTCTGATGAAGATAGAAATTATAGATAATATCTTGAAATGCACATATTAAAGTACGAATAAAAAATGTATACCGGAGCTTTATTTTACAAATTTACTTCAGAACTTTAAATTCGAAATTAAAGCTCAGAGTTCACTTTTTGTTTCATTACGAATAATTTAAATGCCGCTACCGTATTTTTTGTTAAATCAATTTTTATTTTAGCGATGAAATAAAAAAAGGCAATTGATTAAAATACACGTTTAAAAATACGAAAATAATGTATTAACTTTATTCCAGAGCTTTGTCAAATTCAAAATTCGAATAGCACCAAAATTCATTGGCAAGATTATTCTTGTGATGAGGTACAAAGTTACATTTTTTAGCGTCCAGAAGTCTATCGACAAGATCCGCCATTACAGCACCTGTTAAAAAAAAATGTGCCTTCAGAATCTGTTGTTGTATTAACTTTTAAAAAATGTAATCATTAGAGTACCTGTACATATTACGATATTTCTTTTCGAGAGAAATTTAACAGTCACCGACGTTTTCGTCAAACATTCCTCCGAGAGAAAGGGCGGATCCGCGATAACTAAATCAAAACCACTAGACATGTCTCTAGGCACAGATAGAGGCGATTTATAATCGTAGAATACGTAATCTGCTCCAAAAGCTGCAAAACGCTGATCGTATTCGAAAAGAGTCACTGTCAAAAAAAAAAAGACGATTACAATTTTTTCTTTTTTTGAACATAAATAATAATTATTCTATTTAAAGTAAAAAAAATATACTTAAATATAGGATATAGAAAATAATAGCAATTAAAAAAAAATAAGCTCATGAAATAAAATTCTTAAATAAAATGAAACTATAGGAAGCCTTGTAGCTCGATAGGTAAAAATTACGTCAATTTCGAAAATTTATAGTAATTTTTTCATCAAATTCGGAAAATACAAAATCTCATAAAATTTAAAGCGGTTCGAGCGATTCTTATAGAATTTAATGCGAATCACCAGCTGATAACACAAAGTTTTACTCGCCATCCTTTTTTTTTCACAAAATTAAAATATCCTCTATGATAAAGCAAAAAGTTGCAAATAAGAAATATGCACATTTCTTTCCCATTCTTTACCTTTCCTATTACCAGCCTCTTTTTTAAGGGCTCTGTATAATGTTGGACAAGACACAAGTGCGATTTTTCCATCAGCTTCGGTAGATCCTATCGCACCTTTCACGAACACTTCAACAGTTTTGTCATCGTACCAAAATTGGCTCAATTGCTTTATTAAATTAAACATAAAAAAACAATGTTATAAAGTTTTTTCAAATTCAAATTTTGATGAAAATCGAACGAGAAGCAAATCGATTCCACGATTGCCAACCTACCCAGTCCTCGTCGAAACTGACGTCTGCTGCACCATTTGCCTCCTCGAATACTTTTTTCAGCTGATTCTCACGCTCCTCACGCTCCTTGTAAAATTCCTGAAGAGCGGACAACGTTGATTCACACAATTGAGGCTCATCGTCGTCGCTTTCCGTCATCGTGTTGACAACACTTTGGCAAAATTTTTTGTCAAATTCTGGGATGATGTTTTTGCACGACAACGTGCTTTGAGTCGTCAAGTGCTGCAACTTCACGGTCAACAATAAACCGGATAGCAAGGCGTGGAGTTGTGTATAAAGAGAAACTAATAATTGTCGACAGCGAAAAAAAAACTATTTGTAAATAAGTCGACCATTTTGTAATATGAATAAGATGCTGGCATACTATAGTTGTAACATGTATATTATTAAAAAAAAATCTTTTCCTGTGGTTTATTTATATTTTTAATTGGAATTTAAAATATTAGTTACACACTTCACACTAGTCAAATGAGTGCTAAATTTTAACAATAGATTATCCAAAAATGTACAAATTGTTGTTTTAATGAAACTGCGGAGATCAGCTCAGCGAAAATGAGCATATAGGGAATTTTACATTTATGTTTTTATAAAATGGTTGCTATTAATATTTTTCCTGACTCAAAAAAGCGTTCTGCAATTTGTCGCCATCTATATTTTCAATTAATTGCATTGCATTCTGAGTACATTTTTTTAAAAATATAGCACTCCAATACTCAATCGACTAGTGTGAAACGAATTGCCTGTATTCATTTTTTTTTTTTAATGGTAAATAAGCCAAGACGAGATTTTCAATTTTTCAAGCAGGGACTTATTAGTAATCCTATAATAAAATATGTTATATTCTCTATTTTGAAAATTATAAATAAATATGAATATAAATTTAGAAATAAATATAGATTATATAACTAAAAAAAGGTACACGTATTTTTTTTTTTAAGTAGAAAATATCAGAATTAAACTATCAAAAAATGAAACTATTTCTACATTTCGTTATATTTGGATATGGGGATTTCTCGAAAAAAATTTAAACATCGTTCCAACCAATCAAAAGAATGCTATTTATTTATTGATTACTTTGTTGCTAATAAAAAAAAATGTGTTCTTGCCTGAAAATTGGCTCTAAAATCTGAATATTTAAAAATATGTTATTTCCCGCCACAACGGTTGGCACTACTTTTTCCGTCATCCGAAGCTAAGTTCACGGAGGTTTTTCTCACCGAGGTGGCGCATCAACGTGTGTTCGGAACTTCTTTACCAATCGCAAGAATGGCGGACGCGTGAGTAAAATTCGTTGATTAAAAGAAATCTCAAAACATCTTGATATTCTGAGCCACCGTTGCATTATAAACGTTATTTAATGATCAATCGATGTGTGACGATCAATTTTGGATGTATAGTTTTTGGTTCGAATACGAAAATTAATAAAGAAAGTGTCATCGGATTTCGGCTGACTGTTGCTCACACGATGGATACTCGCATGCCTTTCAAATATTTTCGTTAAATAAAATATAAGTCTTGTTGCGGATAAAACGAGTTGCACAAATTTTGTGTTTCGTGCCGAAAAATCGTTTTTTGAGTCTGTGCAACGTTCATTGCATTTTGATTATCCTAACCTCAACACTATCTACTTACTGTATAACCAATGTGACAATGTCTAAGTTTTTTTTTACTTATTGCCTATGCTTTGTTCAGGAAAAAGAAGGAAGCCGTGCCTCCTAAGAAACTGCCAGCAGTACCAGAGTCTGTACTGAAGAGGAGGAAGCGTCGTGAAACCACCAAAGCTGCAAGAGTTCAGGTTTCCATCAAGGTATGTTATTCTTTAAACTATTTTTCCGCTAACAGAGTTAAGCTGATCTGAGATAACTTCAAGAACTGAAACGATTCGTGGAAAATATAATCCAGTTGACTCAATCGTTTAATAATTTAACCAAAAGCAAACTTTTTCATTTTGCAATAGAAATTTTTTTTATCAAAATTTGAATTGTCTCATACTGTTAAAGTTTTAGTGCATAAACAAGTACATAAAATGTAACATTAATAAATGGTATATTACAAGGAATAAAGACTTTGTATTTAATATAATATTGCTCCATAATTGTGTACATATTGAATATACTAGATTATCCATAAAAACTCATGAAAAAAGTATATTATTTTTTTAAACATTTTTACCAGTATGGAAAATTGAAATAAATTGTCTGAAAATGTAACATATTTCCATAATGATCAGAATTTTTTTTTTTACAAATCAAGTTATTTGTTCATGTTGAAATGCGATTTTATATAATTTTTATGAGCATTGCAACTTGTAGGCATAGAAAAAGACAGCTCTGTAGTTCTCAATGCCTTGAAAATGACATTCTCTACTGGAGTAAGATAAGCAAAAATTCTCTTGTTTTATGAAATTTATTGCACAAGTTTAGTTTCATTTTTAACAAAAAAAAAATTGTACTTGAAAAATGAATTATTTTTCTATTGGCAACTGTTAATTTCTAAAATCTTTCCGTGCTCGAAGAAACATTAGAAAAATTCTAGTTAATTAGTAATATAGAATTCTTAAGAAGTTGAAGGTTTCCCAGTGACTATTGAACTCGAAAGTGTATTTAAAGGAGGGTGTTTAGGCATGGAGAGAAGCAGTTCTGTTACCATAACAAAATGGGTTAGTTGCTAAATTTCTCAAAGAAAAAATTCATAAGTATAAACAACATAAAAATTACTACACAAATTACTGACAATAGTTTCTTGATAATAATCAATATGGTTCTTTTGTCTGTATAGTATGTAGGTAAAATAATAAAGTTAATAAAATTCTTTCCATTTGTTTTCCTACTTAATTGTCTGTTACAAATAATAATAATAATAATACTTAAAGCAATGTATTTTTATTTCAAGTCTTGCATTATTAAATAGTTACAAATTTCTTAGAATATTCACACCATTTATTTACAGACTCATTGAATGAGATTTACTACTTTGATTTTTTTTATTTACTACACATTTTCAACAATTATAAGACTCCTTACTTTTTATTTATGCATTTCATAATATTGTTGTTTCTTTTTTGCGATTTATAGCAACGCGCTGCACATTACAAGAAGAGGAAAGAAATCTTCAAGCGCGCCGAGCAGTATGTCAAGGAATACAGGACAAAGGAGCGCGACGAGATCAGACTGAAGAGGCAAGCTAAGAACCGTGGTAACTACTACATTCCCGGTGAAGCTCGTCTCGCTTTCGTCATTCGTATTCGTGGGTAAGTTTGGGGAAAACGATTTTCCTGATTATTTTAGAATTGCCGGATTTAATTAACAGCCGATTTAATCGAATTTTAGTGTAAACCAAATCGCTCCGAAGCCCCGCAAGGTACTCCAGTTGTTCAGACTGAAGCAGATCAACAATGGCGTTTTCGTCAAGTTGAACAAGGCGACTATCAACATGCTTCGTATCGTCGAGCCCTACATCACCTGGGGTTATCCGAACCTTAAGTCGATCCGCGAATTGATCTACAAACGCGGTTTCGCCAAGATCGATCGTCAGCGTATCCCGATTACAAGCAACACCATCGTTGAAAAGAAGCTTGGTGAGCCTAATTTATTTCAATGTCTATAACAAAAAAAATCATAGAAGTTTCGCGACAGGTCCATGGGAGTCGATACAGACTGATAAACTTCTCTCTTCCATTTTGTCGTAAAACAAATGAATTTATCTGTAAATAAATTTGAATATGATTCAAAGTTATTCACGATTGATTCGAACACGCTTTTACCGATAAGATCTCTGAAATATCACTTTTTTTGCTCTATTGTTGATTATAATTTTTTTTTAGGTCGCTCTGGAATCATCTGTACCGAGGACTTGATTCACGAACTCTTCACCGTTGGACCCAAGTTCAAGTACGCCAGCAACTTCCTGTGGCCATTCAAGGTAAGTTATTGGCATAATCTTGATATTTTTCAATTTTTTTTTCTCCCGGCTTGATTACCGGATAAAATGACGAGAGTTATGCGTTTAGGGATGATCAGCTGACAGATACGGTTTTCTATGTTTTTTCAAATTTGCATTGTGGATGTGGAGTAATAAATAATCCTTCGCATATTGTCGTCTGAAGATTTCCATACCCAATAACAGAGAAATAAAAAAAAATTTTGAACATTTTTCATATTTTTGTTGGGAGATTGGAAATGGCAAATTGTCCAAGCAAAGCTTGGTTTTTTTGCTTTGCTATGCAAAGCAAATTAGAGATATACAGAATTTTTATAATTTCTAGACAGTTTATGAGCAGTAATTTTTCTTAATTTTATCGTTTTATTTATCTCATTTGATTTTGATATTACTGCGATTTTGTCTGCAAATGAAACTTTGCAAAAATTGCAAATATTTAACAAACGCAATTGTTCAGACTTTAA
This sequence comes from Perithous albicinctus, assembly GCA_964016905.1. NCBI lineage: Eukaryota > Metazoa > Arthropoda > Insecta > Hymenoptera > Ichneumonidae > Perithous > Perithous albicinctus. Next base: position 16,535,702 of record OZ024694.1, read on the forward strand.
GTAGTCGCAATGATCCAATAAAAAAGTTGACATAGGCATGGTGGTAGAAACTCTTTAGCAGTCTATCGCCTCCTACTATGTCAAAGAGTAACACGAGTTTTCCGGCTGCCTAACGACTCTGTGTCGCAAGGCTCTGCGTGAAACTTAAACAGTTTAAATCTCAGTCTTCCGACTAATTTTACGTTTACGGGATCCTGTTTGGTCTAGCGGACGAAAAATGTTTCCTTTTTTTCCCTTTTTACAACTGAACGGCAAAATGAGCTTGAAGATTTAGTATTCTCTTATTAGCATTTTGACATGAAAATTTAACTGGAGCAAAAAAAAATGCGCTTTTTAATTGAAAGATTAGTATTACTATTTTTTTTAAGGGTATATATTTCCATGCGGACATTTTAATATATACAAAAGTCTTATGATTAAATTTCGTCGTTTATTTGAAAAAAAAATAAAAAAATAAAAAAATAAAAAAATTAAGGATCAATTTTTTCGAGAATTATTCGGAAGAACACCAAGCAGCAAAAAAAAGGCAATCTTCAATAGGATGTTGACAATTTTTGTGTGTCACACAAAAAGCAAACACCAAATGTCCACCTGTTTTTAAAATGTTGACAATTTTTTTAATGTTTTCTAAAAAACATTCTTAAGGATGTTAAGACATTTTTGTACGGCATCTTAAGAAACGCCCCTTAAAAGAAATACTTTGTCTTTTATCTTTCTTTTTGTGTATCAAACGCAAAACCAATTGAAATTCGCTATGTTTCATTACTTGTTACCCATAAAAGCCTTTTTAATTTTTTTAATAAAATAGAATTGTGAATGGATTAAATGGATTTTTAATATTCGTCTATTTTTGCATCAACAGCTAAACACCCCGAACGGCGGATGGCGCAAGAAGACCAACCACTACGTCGAGGGTGGTGACTTCGGTAACCGCGAGGACAAGATCAACGAGCTTCTCAGGCGAATGGTTTAGGTTTATACGAACTTGACAAAATAAAATATGTACGATCGAAAAAAAAAAATGTCATCCTTTTTCCCTTTACAAACCTATCCCTAAAGTGAAGTGCAACACGTGAAAAAAAAGAAGAAAAAAAACTCAGTCGGTAACAAAAACTGTTTACCAGTTTTCTCAAAGATTGTTAACAATACGGGGGGAAAAACTGAGTACAGCTAGCTGCGGGATCATAATGCCGAGTTCTATGTGTTTTCCTGGAACATCAATTAGCTCCGAGAAAAACTCGCAAACATTTTTTGTTATCGACTGAATTGTTTTAAACGTGTTTCACTTCACCAACCATGCAATTTTGAGCACGTGGTGCCGGGGAAAATAAAAGAACGCTACCAGTGACGTAATTCGCTGCTGCACCGACAAATCGACGCATGCGCCTTGGCGCTATAGTCAACTTCTCTTCAAGAGCCGAAATACGCGACAGGTTTCCTAAAGCAAAAATGGCCGAATGGGCATGCAACCTGTCTGATAGTGCCGAACACGCTCGTGAGTCGCGAGTTCAAGACGCGCTGACGACATTTTTATCAAGATATATATATTTTTTTTGTCATTCGCAATTTTTTACACCTACACGCGTTGATGATTGTTCGTTAATTTGCGATTTGTTTGATTCATTTTAAGAGAGAAGTTTTAGTTTTAATTTTTTTTAAAAGCTGTTGGAGGAATTAATAGTGACAACCATTGAGTTTCTGGACATAACCTTCACTCGTGTTGCCCGAAGGAGGTAAGAATAATGGATCTGTTCTCTTATCTACGAGACTGACAGCATTCGATACGATCTTTCGCTGCTTTCGGAGATTCGTATTTTTTTTTTTTTCGTACACGACACCTCGCGATTGCATATTTGTTATTTTCGTTTGGTCGAAATTTCGAAAGTACCATTTGGTGCAAGAGGTTTGTCACCGGCCTCGTTATCAAGCGTTTCTGTGTTCGATTCCCCGGAATAATCTTTTTTTTTTTTTTTATCATACTGGTCTTTGCGACACGTGCGAGATTTAATTTTCAGTTTTATTTCACGTATGTCGGTCCTCATTGCATCAGCACATGGATGGTAATTTGGGTTACGTAAAAATGAAATTATGGGATTCATACTGCAGTTTATGAAAATTATATTTGACGATGCAATTATCACAAGCAGGGCTGTGGCTGCTTGATTTTTTGTTACATCGAGATTGTACAATTCAGGAGAAACTTTGATTGCATTTGTCTAACAATAGAGTAATTTTAATTTTCAAATTGACTGTGAAATTGAAAGGATTGACAATAATCAATGTAGTGAACAGACACTCGTTTATTCTATGACATGAATTTCATTTTTGTTATCTTGTTGTTATGCGATAACTATTTTTCAATGTTTTGAGAATCGAAATCAATAATTCTTTTTAGTCTTCGATAGCATTAAAAATTTATTGAAATGTAAGTAGGAAGAAAGTACAGAGTTTTAGCTAATGTATTATCTTCCTTTGACCTCTTTCTGTTCATTTATTTATTCCATAAACAATTTGATATTCATTATTTTGATAGAATATCCTGCCATATTTGTCAGAAGATAATAATACTTTTGGATAAAAACAAAAATTGAACATTAAAGTAACGGAGAAAAGAATGGGTCATTATTTTTCTTAACTATCATTATCCAATTTTAGCTATGTGAAAATTTATTTTATTATTTTGTAATACGTTTAAACATTTTTTTACCAAAATCGTTGGATATTCTTAAAAAAACATAACATTATGGAATACACATACGAATAGATTATATTTGAAATTAATGGAATTGTTGCAACTGTAATTCATTAATTATTTTGTACTTTTCTTTTTTGATTAAATTCACTAACATATACATTATCAATTATTGATTAAAATTGACCAACAGTTTGCTATAAGTAAAATTTTATTTCAATCATTTGTTTATTTCTCCGCTGAATTTAAATATAAATATGAAATACCTGTTCTAATGTAGATTCAAACTAAACTGATAAACTTTTAAACTCACTGTGCAGAGGATGCTTAAATGATATAAATGCAAATATCAATGATAACTTCATTTTATTACTTCAAATAAAACTACAATCATGAGCAAAAATTATAGAGTTCCAGGAAGTTCAGAGACAATGCTGATTGATAAACATAGTGAAGTAACTTTTATAGTTATCTGGTACATTTTCTTTCTTCTTTAAACTCAGAAATTGATTCAATGGAAAATTATATTATTGTAAATTGTAGATCACTTTTGTGAAATAATGTTGTTTGTAAAATAAATAAATAAACATGAAAAATTGTGGCTGTTATCATGATAACATGGCAATTTGCACCACACACAAATACACACATTTCATACAAATCACTTTTCTCAATGGTTTGGACCATTCTGAGTATGCTGACATGAAAATTTTGAAAAGAAAAAAATGTTCACGAAAACAAAGCTTCCTTCCAACTGGTTTGGCTTTTAAATTTATTGTGCATAACATAAATTCAAGTATCAAAATTGGTAAATTGTTTTTACTTTTTTATTTTTTCAGTTGAGCTACAATCATGAGTCAAGATGATAAAGTTGGACAAAGTTCAAACACAATGCCTGCTGCACTCACTCCACTTTCGCTAGCGAGGACGCCTGGAGCAAAAGTTTTTATATTGACTCCTGAAATCTTGCAAAAACTTGGGCTCGCTAATCCCATGACTTCGAGAATAGTGTCTACAGGTGTAGTAAAAAAAGTGGATAATCCAACAGCCCAAGAATCTCAAGAAAACTCAGATCCAAAAAGTTGCAAAACTAGTGATACAATTAATCAAGTTGTAGAGCAAACTGTTGGCAGCAATAAACGGAAAAGGGAAAGTATATCTACAGAAAATTTAAACGATACACCAGAGACAGTGAAATCGTGTATTTCAACTCAATTGGAGGAAAGACTGAATGGGACGAATCATGAGAAAAATGCGGAAGTTAATAACAAGTCGGAAGAAGGTACTTGGTTGACACCGAAAACGAAGAAACGAAGGCGAAGAAGTAATGCTCTGGATATTTTAGATGTTCGGACGCAGGATGCGAATAATAAAGACGCTAATCAATCGAAAGATGAATCGAACACTTCAGGCGTTAGAGCGTCGAAACGCGTTGTAAAATTGAAGAAATTTGATGACTACATTATGACCAATGATGTATTACTGACTCACGTGAATAATAGTAATGTCGGTGCGAAAGTAAGACGGCGTAGATCGTCAGCCAACTCGAAAAAAACGGATTCAGTAACGCAGCCGCAAAGTACAAATAGTGAGAAAGAACTTACGGAAGCGAATTTGCGAGAAAATGTTGAATTGGATAAAGACGCAAATTTGGAGAAACGAATTGATGCAGCAGAAACACAACAGGAAGATTTGGGATTGAAAAGTAAAATTTCTTCCAAGGAAATTCAATTTAAAGTACCGGAGACTCGAAGTGACTTTAGCAAGAAGGGTTTACATAAAACTTATGAAAAGATAAAGCCAAAGGAAAAACACGCAGAAGCAAAGGTTTCTCTGGATGTTGAGAAAAAATCGGCGGCAGGGAATGAGGTTGCAGCTTTGAAAATGGAAACGATAAGTAGTGTGTCTCCTGAGAAAAGCTACTCGATTGCAACTCAGTCATCTACTAATGTTAGTCAAAAGGGTTTCCATAAAACATATGCAAAACCGAAGCCAAAGGCAAAATGTACATCACAAAAAACTGCTTTGGAAGTTGAAAAGAAATCAAAGAATGGGGAGGAGGCATCAGCTTCAATATCGAAAATATCCGAAACAAAACCGAGTGAATCTCACGATAAAAATAGCTGTGCTGTAGCTCAGACATCTACTAATATTAGCCAAAAGGAAATTCATAAAATGGATTCAAAACTGAAACGAAAAGAGAAATCGACGAGAGACATACCACCGCTAATAAAAGTAGCCATTTTGAAAAAAGAAGTTGAAGTATCCAAGCTTGAAGTTACGGAAAAGGGAAGCGTTTTATCTCCTGCAAAAGTCAGTCTCGATGCAGCTGAAACAACGGCCGGTGCTGATAAAAATGAATTTCAGAATGTATGCGAAAAGCCAAAGGATAAGTCGATAGCAGGAGGAATAGGCCTGAAAGAAGCAAATTCGAAAGAAGTAATTGAAGCTACAGAAATAAAAATGTTGAGCGCGACGAGTGATGTCTCTTCTATGAAAATTTTCTCTGCTGTACCTCAGTCATCAACGGATAGCCAATGCGAATCCTCTAAATTGTATAAAAAAACGAAGCCAAAGGAAAAAGAAATCGAGGCGAATCTTATGCAGAATAGCTCGAAAAAGAGTAATGAATTCAATGTGTCTCAAACACAAAGTAAAATTGACAATAAGGAATATCTTGAATCATGTGAGCCAAAAGAACAAGCTATAAAGGAAATTGGTGAGCTGCAACATGAAACATCAAGAGTGGAAGATACAGAGGCGGTAGTCTTCATGCAGGGAAATACAGAAGCAGAAAAGAGTCTATTCATCGAAGACATCGCTTTCGCTATTCCGAAAACGCAAACTAGGGCGGACGAAAAGAAAAGTGAGGTAAAAACTGGAAGAAATCGGGATCTGGAGAATAAAACAAAGTCTACGGAGTTTTGTGAGTCCGTAAATTTTATGCAGGGTAATTTAGAAGCAGAGAAAGTTCCGATTTCTGAGGATAGTCGCTTCATGGAAAGTAACAAAAGAGAACTACACAAAACTTATGTGAAACGCAAGCTAAAGGAAAAGCTCGTCGGAAAGAATGAAGAAAAGAAGTCGATGGAAATAGTTGAGGCTGTGACTTTCAAGCATGACACTTCAGAAGAGAAAAACAATCACTCTTTTGAGAGCGATTTGTATCAATCTCCTGAAATTGGAGGAAAGACATTTGGGAAAACATACAAAAAGCGCAAACCAAAAGAAAAATCCACAGCAGAAAAAGTTGCAGAGGAAACAAAGCCGAAGATGGGAATGACAATTTCAGAAGCCATGCAGGGAAGTTCGGGAATAAAAAGCGATCCAGTGATCCAGACAATTTCCTTCGGTAAATCTGTTGAAACATCCTTAGCGCCTATACCAACGATTTCAGATAAAATAGATGAAAATGCCGCTGAAAAGACAAAAACATTCAGAGCTTTGAACAACAACGAAGAAACGAGAGCTTCAAAACCGAAAACATCGATTGTTTCCCCAAATAAAGAAGAACCCGGAGCGTTGGAATCGAAAACTCCAATAATTTCGACCAAAGACGAAGAACCAAGAGCCTCAAAGATGAAAACACCGAGAATCGCAAATAAGGTCAAAGAAACGATCGATCCAAGACCGGAAACTCCGGGAATTTCGCGTAAAAAAGAAAAAGTTACGAAGCCGAAATCCCGGAGATCTCGCTGTAAAACAGGAAAAGCCGTTGATGTAGATCCTGTACCACTATTATTACCAGATAAAACAGAAGAAATTTGCGAATCGAAGCTGGATTCACCGACGTCTCTCAATAACATCATAGAAATCAGTGCCACCCAGTTAGATTCGCTGATACCTGTAGATAACGGTAAAGAAATTAGTAGCTTTATGCTGGACCGAAATGCAGTGATTCCCCTTGATATAAAAGAAGAAACAATTTCCTCAGAGTCGGAAACGCCGAGGTCTCCGGACAAGATTAAAAAAGCCATTTCCACGGAGTTACAATTGCTAAGGTCTTCAATTGAAAAAGAAGATGCCACTGTTTCAGTGTTAGAATCGCCGATGTCGCCAGATGAGAGAGAACAACACTTTGTATCGGAGTTAGAATCGCCGATGTCTGCAGACGAAAAAGAAGAACCCATCGTCGCTGTGTTAGAATCACTAACTTCTACAAATAAAAAAGATGGAGCCATTGAATCAGAGCTAAAATTGCCGATGTCTTCAAATAAAGAAGAAAAAGCCATCGAGTCAGAAATAAAAATTTCAAAATGTACAGATAGAAAAGATGAAATCAATGGCTCCAAGCCACTGAAAAATGAAATCACGATTTCTCCAAATAATTCCAACACTGAAATCCCTTTAAGTAGCGAGATGAGCAGCAATTTGGAGAGCGCCGAGACTTCTTTGATACATAATTCGTCAGATATCAAAGCTATTGAAGTAGACAAAATATTATCAGCGGAGAGTATAAATACAGAGGTGGCTCAAGCAGTGGTAGAGCCTCGAATTCGTCGAAAAAGGGGAAGACCCAGGAAACCTGTAGTCTTGCCGGAACCCAAACGGAATTCTGAAGAAGATCTCGAAAAAGAAAAAGTTGCAATCGTCGAATCATCTGCCGATGTTTCTATTGATAAAGATACTTCCGTAGAAAATACTTCTCGGACGAAAAAGCCCGTACAGAAATACCCGGATGAAACTGATGGAAAAGGTCTAAGCGAAGGTAGCGACAATGACAACGACAATGACGACGCAACATTCGAAGTAATGTCGACAAGGCGAAGAAGTCGTCCTGCAGGTATTATAGGCCAAAGTTGGGCGGGGAGATCACCTCGAAGAGGAAGAGGTCGAGGACGCGGTCGTGGACGAGGTCGAGGCATTGCTGCTGATTCTGAATACGTACCAAGGTTACCTACTGATAGCGGCGTTAATCCTCAGGAACCAAAGGTTCGTTAAATATATCTTCTGTCACCGTCGGCTTATTCAAGCTTCATTTGTATTTTAATGATTGGAATTTCAGACGAATAGCTCAACGGACAGTGAAGTTGAATGCGCCAAGTGCGAGGAAAAAATGCTAAAGAAACTATGGGACAAGCATAACTTGGTGACACACAACGGAATGAGCTGGCTCGCCGGAACGGAAAAACCGGTAATTTTTCTAATTAATTTTATTACTAGTTTCAACAATACTCATTTTTTTTTTTTACATAAAAACAAATACGTTACCGAGAAAGGTGCATTAATTAATCTAATACTCCGTAAAATATATTTTTTTTTTACTCCAAGAATATCGAGTTCCACGATGCCAATTTATTTATACACTTTGAATACATTGTCAAATACCCTGTAAAATCTACAGTGAAATAAAGGACATGGCATTGAAAGAAAAATAAATTCTATGTTTTTTCCGCTGGAAACAGCCTTTTTGATGCTACCAAAAAGCTTTGAAAATTTAATCAGCTTTAACTGAAGAACCATTAGTTCAATTTAGCTGAAATCTGGCACACAAGTGAAGCAATTAATCCGCTTTAATTGTTGTGATTTTTGACAAGATGTATGTAGACATTTAAATTTTATAACTTTCAGAAGTCCTATCAGGTTTTGATTTTCTTTTGAAAATTTGACGTTATTGCCCTAATTTTCGCAAAACGAAATACTATTCAGTGACTTTTAGTACACATTTTCACTTGAATTGTTGTAGTAGTTCAGATTTGAGGCTATTTTCAATTTTTCGATTTTTGAACATGTTGAGACAGTGGAATAAAAATTTGTGTAAACATCCAATACTTATCAAAACAGTTTCGGAACAGCGCATAGCTATAATCAATAAAGGTCGTTTTTTATTTTTAAAAAGCCTTGCCTTGCAACAATGCGAATCGCTTCTATTTTTTAGTTCGTCGTCTACAAAGCTTCCTGTATGAGGAAGCCATAATTGATCAATGGATTTCCTCATATGGGCGGCTGATTAAAATAATAAGGAAGCAATTTGCAAAGTTCTCCATCGCAGATTTTTAAAATTATTGTTGGTAAGCTTTATTCATCAGAAATATTATTGTAATTACTTATAATCAGGTAAAAGCTATGATAATCATTAATTATTAATAAATTTGCAATCTATTAATATTTTCAAGGATTTTGAGAACGACGTGAAGCTGTTACGTAGCACTCTTATGGTAACGCTGAAGAAGAAGAGTACGCTTGTCTGCGAAACGTGCGGAACTGCAAAACGCAGCGCCAATGGATTTATATCACATTTACAATTTTGCGGAAAGACTGATGCTGTACGTTTCTTTTTGATTCTATTCGTCTAATTTCTTTTTCTTTGCATTGTATTAATTGTGAGAACTTTTAGGAAAGGTTATCTTTACTTGTGACCTGTCCTGTTTGCAAGAATGTAATGATGCCCTCGTCGATGGAAATGCATGAGAGAACTCACCGGCAAGTGGAAAAATCAGTACAGGAGAAGAAGTGGGAGGAGGCAATGGATGCTCGAGACGCATCATTCAGCAGAGGAAAGCGAAAAGCCGCCGAAAAGTGAGAATTTTAAAGACAATTTATTGTCTGTTGGTAAATAAGACGTTGTGAATACATGAACTTAAATAAGCATCAATCAATCGATACATCATAATATTTGTTGCAGAGCCGCGACAAAGATTTCGAAGTTTACGGAACTCGTAAAAGACGACACAGAAGGAAGAATACAATGTACCAATGAAGAACTGGTGTGTAAATTAAAATAACTATTTGATACTAATAATTAATAACAATAAATATAACTTCTTTGACTAATCCTGCTGGTATTTTTTTTTTTAAGGGCGATCTGGTAAAGAAACCTCGTTCTTCCAAGGATCCACCGATTATATGGCAAAACATATGGAAGAACGAATTGTCCACTCACGGAAAGGCTTTTTGTCGTCAACCCATTTGCCAATTCACTGCGGATTCGATTGAAACGATGCGCGAACACAATGCCACCTGTTCTTTTACTCCACGCCCGGTTCGTATATCTTTAATCATACATTTTTTTTTGTAAACGCACAACTTTACAAAAACAAACTATCCTCGATGATTAATGAATTTTTTAAAAATTATTCTTATCCGCAGATGTTTCTCTGCAAAATATGCCACTTTCAATCTGAGATCGAGGAGACTGTGAATAATCACGTGCGGGATAAGCACTGGGACGGGAGGCCCGATTCTGGTTCCGACTTCTCGGAATCCAGCGAAGACAGTGAACCAGAAGTGGTTTTAAAACAACCAACGATGAAAAAGGAAGTCGATAGATATCGTAAGTTTTCACACGGAAGTACGTTGTAAATACTACAGCTCTCAAGTTTGATGAAAATATCAAATAATTTGTGATTTTTCAGGGCCTCAAAGCACGGGTGTAAGATTCCTGGACACTGAAACTCCGATTCATCCACAGTGGCCCGTGTGCTATCCTCCAGCACTTCGTTGGACTATGGAATTGTTAGTATACTGAATCTGTTAGGTGGTTTATATTTCTTTCTCACAGCTCTCGATTATTTTCTCATAAATAAGAAATAATTCTTATCGTTGTATTTTAATTGTTCTTAAAACGAAATAATTATTCAATTGCATATTTTTAGCGAGTTGAAAAACTATCGTTTGCGATTATTTGAAGAGTTTTCGCCTCGTTCTATGAAACTCTTGGAGCACGAGATGAGTCTTCAATACCTACCGGAAGTCTCGCAGTCCATGAAGGTAAAACGGACGATGAAACGTGCGGATAAGGAAGAACCTATTTGGATACGATGGGAGCGCTTCCAGGGGAGTGTTGACAAAGGTAATTTGAATATCCATGCAGAAAAATTGTAAATGGTGTACTTACGGGGTTATGGCCCAGGGCACAAAATAAACATTTCTATCTCCACGGCGTAAAAATTTCTACAACTTTCTATGCGAAAACATTTTAAAATTACAACTTTTTACGCCAAACTACGCTACTTCTACAACTTTCTATGAGGAAGTCCGAGATTTGGGACATGGTTGTAGATAGTTGTAGTTTCTACAACTTTTTACTCCAATTCCGGGCTTCGAAAACTATAACTTTCTATAAAAATTTATAAACCTGTCGAATTTTCTACAACTTATTACGGAAATTTTGAACCGATAGCGGAAAACGGCAACATGTCCAGATATTGCAGAGAAAGTCGTAATTTCTACGAGAAAGTACTCCTATAAATTGTCAATTTCCATTAAAGTTTGATCCAGATGTAGAAAGGAATATGTTCTCATAGAAAGTTGTTATTTCTACAACTAACTACAACAAACTACTTTTTTGTTGTATTAAGATCTAGTTAGTTGTAAAAAGTTTTAGAATTTTTCTACAAGAAACTACAACTTTTTACGAAATGAACAAATTGTAGAAATCTCGTACTTAGTTGTAGGAATGCGTAATTTTTTATAAAAACAGCGTCGAAAGTTGTAGAAATTTTTCTGCTAGGGCTATCTTGTATCTAAACAATTTTATATTTTACGCTTGTTAAGTAACTTTCTTATCCTTTAGAATTTTTTTTAGAGAAACTAGTTTAGGTGATTATATACAATAAAACTAAAAAAAAAAAGATTCTAAAAAATTGTAAAAGTTCGATCATATAATGAAAAAAAAAGTACTACAATTTTATTTTTAGAAAATGGAAACCCTTCTACAATTTGTTGTGTTTAGGTCTTTAAGTAATGATATACAGATGACTAGAATATTAAACATTCGATAGTCCTCGTTAATCGTACGGCAATTCTCAACAGGAGTTCCATTTTTATTTGCCGGTGGCCCGGTGTGGGCATTAGCGTGGTTGCCGATTCCCGCGCCTCTGTATGACTTGTCCATCGATCAGTACGTCGCGATTAGCACTCATTCTTCTACTGAAATCACCTACAGTGTCGGAAAATCTTACGTAGGCAAAAACGTCATTCAAATATGGAATTTGGGTCATTTGGATCATAGGTAATAAACTGCTTGAAAATAACAAAAACCAGGCATTTTCATGACATTTAATTACTCACATTCTGTTTTTTTTAACAATCTTTTAGTAAAAACTCTGCGCTAAAAACACCAGAATTTTCATACGGTATCGCCCACGATAAGGGCACTGTTTGGTGCCTGGAATGGTGTCCTTCCGGTTGCTACGAACACGAAAAATTCCACAAAAATTCTACGGAAGACACGGCGAAAGTCAGAAAGGATAAAAAGCGAATGGGACTCTTAGCTGCCGCTTGTTCAGACGGCTGTGTGCATATATTCTCATTGCCATTCCCCGAAGAATTGAATTTCAAGAGAAACGAAAATGACCCACCAGAATATCGTCCGATTTATGAGACAAAACCGGTGTTGACACTGGTAATGAATGCTTCGCGATACGAGAAAGGCGAACAAAACTGGCAGTGTACAAGTCTCAATTGGTGCAAAAGTCTCGGACACGAGTAAGTAGATTCTGCTGTAATTTTAACCCGTAAATGATGATAAATCAGAAAAACATTTTTTTTTAAATTTCCTACCATATTTGTCTTTCAGCACGATAATTGCGGGTTTTTCAAACGGCTTGGTTGCTCTTTGGGATCCCACGACGACTTCTCCACTGTTGATTAACTCTCGTGGTGAAACTACCATCATCGAAGCCTTTCACAGCTTTTACGCTCATGGCAATGCTATAAGCTGTAAATATAGTTTTTTTAAAAATAAATTTAAGAATCATTTTTTTTCGGTGTTTTATATTATATTTGGATTTTCGTCAGCTGTTCAAATGATACCTTTTGGAGGAAGGCGGTTCTTTTATACAACTAGCTATGACAGATACACAAAACTCTGGGACATGGAAGATTTGAGCTTCAATGTTGCGACAGCAAAACGAGGTATCGTTACAGCCGGATCGTTGTTGACGAATTGGGCATCTTACGTTACGGCATACGATGATGCATATGGGTAATTATAACTTTCAGTATCCAAATACAATAGATTTTATACTAAATTTAAAGATTTCATGTTGTGCGCGCAATAGAAAATTACTGATATGTGACGTAAGATAAATCTATGATTTTGTTTGCCTTTTTTCCTGACGTATTGATTTTCTATAGGTCTTAAATAAAGAGATTACATTTTTTTTTATTTTGCTTCCTCGTAGAGAAAGATTTATAGATTTAGAAAATACTGATTTTTAATAAGATCTCTTCTTTTAATTGCTTTGAGGAACCTCCAATTTGTCTAAAATAAGAATTTCAGGATCGTCATTTCTCGTCATACTAACTAAATTTCTGAAAAAAATAAAATTATTGATTTATTTTACAACCGCATATTGTAAATAATAGGGTGGTCCCCAAAAAACCTTTTTTTTCCTAGTAGGTACCCCTTGAATATCTTCATTTTGAGGACAGGAGCAATTCAGAATTTTCTCAGATTTAAAAAAAAATGTTTAGAAGGTGCCCACAGCCATTTAAGGGAGGGAGGGGTCAACGACTTTTTTAATTATATAAAGTACCACTGAAAAAAATCGGTAACTTTTTTTTAAATGCATTCTTATGTTTATAAAAGAATCCCAAACAATCGAAATTGAAATCGAACAAATTAAGGGGACCCAATTTTCTAAATCGGTCCAAAAATGTAATTTAAAAAACCGGCACGCTCGATTGTTGACAGTAACAAAAGTTAAGTGGATACTAATTTTCAGCAAAAAATATTTAAAAACCTGTAAGTCATACGACTTTAAAAATATCGATATCACGAAAAATCATATTACGAAAGTTGTTTTTCGTCGGTTATTCATTTTCCAAACAATTTTTTTTTCCAGTGCCGAATATTTTCAAATTCAAACAGTAGGGAAATTCCGTAGAACCAATCATTTTCAATAGTTCCCAAAGAAAACTTTATCGGAAACTCTCACCATTTTAACTTGCGCCCACCGTAACAGTTTATCTTATACTCTTAACAGTTTATCTTATACTCTTAACTAAGCAATGAATAAGCGACGAAAAAACAACTTTCATAATATGATTGTTCGCGATATCGATATTTTTAAAGTCCAATAACTCCTCGGTTTTTAAATATTTTTTGCTAAAAATTGGTATATATTTAAGTTTCGTAGCTCCCAACAATCAAGCGTGCCAGTTTTTGAAATTAAATTATTCTGATTGATTTGGAAAATTGGACCCCCTTAATTTCTTAAATTTCGATGTCGACTGTATAACATACCTTTTTAAACATAAAAATGCACATGAAAAAAAAAATATCGATTTTTTCCAGTGTTAATTTCATCCAACTAGAAAAGTCGTTGGACACCTGCCCTTACAATTCAGTGAACTTGGGTAAATAATAAACATAAATTTATAAACCTGAAAAAATTCTGAGGTGCTTTTTTAGTTAAATGAACAAACCTAAGGGGTGCCAGGGATAATTTTCTTTTTGAGGACCACCCTAATAGATTTAAGTTATTAATTGCCGATTATCTACTGTCGAACAGATTGGCGAATACGCACTCCTATCTCATGTCGCTAAGGCAACCAGTAACCAAGATTCTTCCGTTGCTGCCGACAAAATCGACAATATATGTAAGCTACCGTACCTATTCTACTTTAAATATCTTATTTAACCCATCCTACGCAACTATTATAGTATAACTTTCTGTTTGCAACTTTGTCATTGTTTATATAAATTTAGAAAGACAAAAAAAAACTACAAAAAAAAAGTAAATTCGATTTACTGTCGATCTACTCTGCAGCGGAATCGACTTAATCTTTGTCTAAAATATTAACTGATCCCGAGAAAATTGGTTTAAAGTTTCTATTACCGATGAAAGTTTCTGAAGCTGAGTTATATCACCTTTAAAAACTCATTTCCGACCGCGAAATTCCATTTTTCTTTTCATTTAACAGCAGTCATTGGAGACTAAAAAAGATAAAACTAAGATGAACTATATTTCTTGGAATACTAAAAAAAGGGCTCGTTGTAGGTTTTTAATGGTTAATAGATTACGAATAATCAATAAAAGCTTCTATAAAAAATGTAAATTTTTTTTCCAGGGCGTTGCGACTTCCGACTATGGAAATAGCATATGTCAGGGCACTTTGGCAGGCGAACTTCTAGTGATGTTTCCCCACCAGTTGTGGAGTTACAAAGACATGGACAGAGACGTTCCGAAGAAACGATGGGTAGGTTTTATTTTCACAAAGAAAAGAATATTTAGTCGCTAATTATGGTCTATCTATGTTAAACGCAGTGTTTTCTTTTCACTTCAGTTGGCCTCGACTGTACAAGTTGTGGACTTCAAAGAAAATTTAAAGACTGTTGTAACCGGCGCAAAGCGAAAGACGATGGACAAGGAATACGCTTACAAGCCAGAGACTTATAATGCCTGTGATGAACGCTTTGGGATGGTTTTCCGCGACGAATTAACCGTGAGTAACATTAAAAACGCCTAATGAAATTAGATGGCAGGAAATCATTCGTTTAATATTTCAGCGTTCGAGACGTGATGTTCATAGAAAATCCTCGAAACCGTCTTGCGCGATGCAATTGTCGGCTTTTAACATTGAGCAATATCCGTTTACATCCATTAATCGAGTGAGTATTCTTATTTATCCAATTTCTCAGTATTTAGCTCCGATTAAGAATAAAATTATCAACTTGACCAAATTCTGGCAAAAAAAACACGTGTTTAATTTTTTCGTCGGTAAAAAATTGTACTAGAACGTCCATACAGCTATTTGTTCGTAGTGATATTTTCATGATGTTAATTAAAATGCCCAAGTTCGAATATCATAAAATCGTAGGAGCTCCATTTTTTAATTTGAAAATATCAAAAAAACTGTATTTAAAAACAAGAAACTCGTTTTGCAATATTTCACGTGAGGTGTTCTTTGTCGATTCAGCCACTTTTTACAAAATTTCTCAGATATTTTTCATAATTAGACAATTAGAGTATTACTTAACAGTCCGTGAGTTTTTTTAAATTTTTGTGTTAATTATTTTTTTAGTGAACGTATCTCGACGAAAACTGGAAATAAAAAAAATGTTTCACCATGAAAGTTATAATTTTACATCAGCCTTTAAAGATCATTTTTTTAATTAAAAAAGGACGACTTGTGCAGTCTTTAGATGTTGCTGCAAAAACTGTTCGGACTTTTAAATCCAATAGAAACATTAGATTTAAAAGTCTTTAAAATATTCTCACAAGTATTACTTCAATCTGACTCCATTATGAAAAATATCTGAGAGGAAAAAAAAAAGACGCCTGAATTGACTCGCATCAGATTTTCTTTATATGTTTTTTTTACCGATAAAAAAAATCGGCATGTTTGCCAAAAATCGATCTTCTCCCTTAAAACATTTTTAGAAACTCATAGATTGAAAAATCAATAAACGTTTTGGGTTGACTTACAATGTTTTTATCAAATCTTTGTACAAAATTCTAACACTTTAATATATTTCTAGTACATCTAAGAACTTTCAATAGAATTAGTTCGGTTTCGTTTCAAAAAATTCAAACTGCTGCTAACTTCTTTAAAATTCAAATCACTTTTTTTTCATTTTGCACCTATTTTTTTTACTAAATTCGGCATTACAAATTAAATTGTTATTTCGCTTTTATGCAGGCATCGTGGAATCCCAACGCTTGGAGTTACTTGTGGCTATGCGTTGGTTACCAGAACGGTTTCGTTCGATTTTTGAATTTCAACGCTGTTGCCGTCGACCGAGAACTACGCAAATTGCTGCCGTCTCATGCAAATTCGATTCTCGAGAGAGGAAAAACTGTGAAAGAAAATATTGCGGGAAGCGTTGATACCGATAGTCAAAGTGATACACAAACGAATAGTTGATAGGTTGTCTGTGATTATCAATCGACTATTCGAAATAGGATTGAAAAGAACGATCATGCTGATGCTGTGACGATTTCTAGTATACCCAATATACATTCGAGTTGTATAATGATATGAAGTTACCTCAATCGTGAACAAGCGGTCCATGTTATGCATGTACATAAAAATACATAGACTGAACGGTTCGAAAGTTAAATGCTAGATTTATCGTTTCACGCGTTGCCTTCAAACCATATATTTAAGAGCCATATGTTAAGACCTATACCCAGTGTCTTCCATATATAGTAAAAGTGTATCGAGTAATATATTGCTACTTTGTACAGTGCTGTGCTATTTATTTTTTAATGTCGAATACTTTCCTATTTATTTCTTAATGTTGAACACGTTATTGCTATTGAAAATAAACGAGTATTCTGTACCCGAATTTCAGATTTTTATTACCTTGGGAATGACTGTTTGAGAATCTTAAACACATGGTCTTTTTTACTCGGGGATCGTCGAGTGAAACAGATGGCGAGAGAGACAGAGACTCGAGAGCATGAACCTGGAAAAACTACAGTAGAATCTTGATTCTTTTTCGGGAGGAAAGCACTATTAATTTGTAGACAATACGCTATTTAAAAAGGATTGACTGTTGCATTATTTTACAATGAAGTTTACGTTAAACTTTTCACAAGAACAACTCGTAATTATTGTTGTAAAAGAAATGAGAGTTCTACTGTGTATAGTTTTATGACAAATACAAGTAAAAAATCGCACTTTTAAGAGCATCTTTTAGCATGTTTTTATTTTTTAAATGTATAAAAAATATTTTAAGAAAATTATTGAACACAACTTGGCACACGTAATAAAAATGAAATAAGTCAGGTATTTAAAAAAAGACAGGAATGGTTCAAGACAGCGATAGATAATACCTTTTTTTAGCTCGAAAGAAGAATCGGGGTTCTACTGTATCATTTCTAATCAGGATAAAAATAAAAATGCAGGATAAAAAATATTTTAAGAAAATTATTTAACGCAATTTGACAATTGAAATGAAATAATTTGGATATTTAAGCAGGATAAAGCGTGACGAAAAAAAATCGGTGTTCTACTGTATAGTCTTCCTACAAAGCTAAACAATTCATCATTTATAAGTGCGTATCTTTTATCCTTTTTTTTTCATAAAATGCATTTCAACATTTTTTTTAAAGAAAATAATTTCATACAATATAGCAGAAATAATTAAAGTTAAATAAATTTCGAAGTTAAGAGAAAAAGCTTCATTCGAGTCAGCGAAGACAGTAAAAACTTTTTTTATCCTACTAAAAAAATCGGGGTTCTACTGTACTTCTATACAAACACAAACGAATCGTTATTCGTGTCGAGTATTTTTCATAATCTTTATTCAGAAAATGCAGTATAAAAAATATTTTAATAAAATTGTTTAAAACAATTGAACCCAATCAAATTTTTATAATTTGGATATTTAAGTAGGAATAAATCACGATGAAAAAAATCAGGGATTTACTGTATAGTCTTCCCACAAACCTAAACAATCCATCATTCATATGGGCGTAGCATTTATATTTTATATTCATGAAATGCTGTTCAATAATTTTTTTAAAACAATTTCATACAATATGCCAGAAATAATTAAAGTTACATAAATTTCGAAGTTAACAGTTCGAAGGACCGTACATTCTTATTTATCCCAGGAAATAAAATCGGGGTTCTACTGTATCATCTTCACTATGAACACGAACGAACCATCGTTAGTGTGTGCGTCACGATGGACCGCAGGGATAACGTGGAAAGCATGAGATTTCGAGAGACGCGACGGAAGTCGTGGAGATATGTATCAACATTTGGAGCCGATGAAGCTGAGAGAAACATTCGTCTGAAGCGTCCAGATAAAGTAAACTCGCCGCACAGCTAACTACGTGCATTAGTCGATCGTCTAGTTTTGTATCATTTTTTTTTAACTGCAGGTAATTAATATTATTAATTAATTTAGTAATTAATGTAATTAACTGGACAGCCTTTTCATATACATCAGGATTTTGTCCTAAGATGAATATTTAATTACACAGAAAAAAAAGAAAAAAAATGTTCTTAGATAAACATTTTAGAAGTAAAAATAAGTTTTTACTTTTAATTATAATTACTATAAATTTATTACCTTATTATATTGCCAATAAAAATACTATTTTTCTAATTTTATTTCAGACATGAGTTTCAATCCAATGAAGTGGAAATCCAGGAATTTGGTGTACGCTCTTCTGGGCTTGTTGACACTTTACATATTGTTTATTCATAAAAGAATTCATCATGTGAGTTTCGAAGCAACAATTAAAAACTCCAAGCCAGAAAGTATCTGGGAGTTTGTGGCTGATTTCAGCAACATGAAGAAACTCAATCCAACGATGTATGAATATTTTATATTTGAAGCTAATTATTAGTTTGATAATAAATTTTGTTAAAGAGAGATAATAATTGTTACAGAGAGGACTTCAACATCATAGCTGAAAGCGGGAATTTTGATCATTGGAAATATTCTGTACAGTACACAGAGCATCTGAGTCATATTCCAGCTATTCGGAATACAGCGCACGGCCATTACTCCATCAGGAATGATGGGGAAAGTTTTTTGATTAGTTCCGAGCATAAAACATGCTTTTTCACAAATTTTGGCTGTGGTGAGTCTTGTACACAAATTTTATTCTACAAAACAATAACTATGATAACAGATGTGTAATTCTTTTCTTTTACAGTTGACTCTATTTCTGAGTTCAGATTTTACAAAATAGGCAGAGACACAAAGTGCGTGGAGAGTGTGCAGTACGAATGTCCAACAGCTTTTTCAACATTTTGCCATAAAGAGGTCATTTATCAGAGGCAAGAAATAATGAAGAGACTGGAGCAACATTTTTCAATGAGCAATACTGTTGAAATTGATGATAAATAGATTATTATTTTTATTATTAAGAATTTCCTGAAAATATTTTCGTACAATAACAATTTTCATATATCGCCAGAGCATTGTTCTAATTATATATTATTCATTTTAAAAAATGAATCTGCGATTTTATCGTCTGTTAAAAATGTTTTGAGCATATACAAACATTTTAAAGCATAGAATTTGCTTCAACTGTTTTAGTAAATCTGAGAGTTTTATAAATTTCCATAGATAAGGAATCTCTAATTGCATGTTAATCCTATAAAAAATAATTGCAACAATATTTTTCACTCAGCATGAATGTAAAGGATGATGATATTTCATCATGAAACATGAATATGTGACTAATTAAAGCATAAAATTTTGTCTAAAAATATCAGTAATTCACAAATTTGTATAAATTGCCAAATTTACAACTCAGTATATTATTCCTATAAAACAAGATTATAGCAACGTTTTTCCATTAAAAAATATATAGTCTGAAAGTACAAAAAAATAGCTA
Source organism: Perithous albicinctus (assembly GCA_964016905.1). Lineage (NCBI taxonomy): Eukaryota > Metazoa > Arthropoda > Insecta > Hymenoptera > Ichneumonidae > Perithous > Perithous albicinctus. Next base: position 16,555,649 of record OZ024694.1, read on the forward strand.
CGTTTTTTTTCACAACTGGAGATTAAAAAAAAAATTGTTAAGCAGAAAATAAAATGTGTATTCGGTAAATCACAAATATTCATAAATTACCAAAGCACAGCTCTGATTATATGTAAATCTTAAAGAAATATTTTTGTACAAGATTTCTGTACAAAGTTCAGAAATAAATATTTTAAAATAAAAACACCCGAAACTAAGTCAATTAATTATTAGTTCAACCTTTTTTTTTTAGAATTTTTATACAACATTATGAAATTTAACAAATGTAAATGAGATTGTTTTAGGTAACGAATATTTTTTAATTTATTTAAAAATAAATAACAAAATATCTTTGAGAAATTAAGCAGCTAAAAAATATATTTCATAATCTAAAAGCACAAACAAATAGCCAGGGCTTTGACTGCTAAAAGGTTTAAAAAGAAATGTTAAGCATGGAATAAAATATGTATCTGTAAATCAGAAATATTCATAAATTGCAAAAGTATGTGAAATGAAAAAAAATGATTTTTTTACAAGATTTCTTGTACAAAGTTTAGAAATGAATATTTCTAAAACGAAAATCCCAAAAATAGTTTTTAATTATTATTTGTTTATTCTTTTTTTTTTAAGGATTTATATACAAGGTTAGGAAATTTAAAAAAATTTAAGATTGATTTAGGTAACATATGATTATTATTATTGTTATTATTATTATTATTATTATTATTATTAATATTGTTATTATTATTATTATTTACCTTAACAAAGCATTACTCCAATTATTTATTATTATTGTTTATTGCATTATTCCTAGCAAAATAACATATTTTTAAAAAAATGAAGCAGCTGAAAAACGTGTTTCCGGTTCGAGCGTTTCGGGCATTCTTCTCGTCAAGCGCCAACATCGAAAACCACGAGGTTCTAGTGGTTATCGCGCGTCTGAAACGGGTGGAAATGGTGAGTTTGCCAGCTCGTCGAAGAAAAACACACATACGGTGTGCGCGCAGAGAGACAGAGAGTAAAGAGAGAGAGAGAGAGAGAGAGAGAAGATTTATCCGTGTGTTTGCAAGAAGTGGCTTTTGTATTTTTATTTCCACTTACAAAACTACGACAACCATAGTATTTTATTAATATTCTTCATATATTTATATCAACGTTTGTTAAAATATGGCTGAAAAATTCGAAACGTAAGTGTCAAAAGTTCGCCGGTCGATGTAACAAATATGTAGTGCATCCTTCTTTTTTTTTTAACGAGGTTGGATCGTCCTCGAGCATGATTATTTACTGACACATACAGTGTCAACCGTGTTCTTTTTCTTTGTTTGTCGAACAACTGAATATTCTTTTTAAAAAAGCAATTTTTCGTTCGATTAACGATCATTGTACGAAGTTTCATTTTCGGAATCATCGAAGTACGATAAATTTTGTTTTCGTCGTAACGAACATTTTTTACCCTCTTCCGGCTTCTTGCTCTGATAAAATTGACAAAAAAAAAAAAAAAAAAACCAATATTGAAGGTTTTGATGTTTTTTTTTTCAAGATTGAAAACAAATGATGACAGCAGCGACGAAATTGATCTGTGCGATCCAACAGCAAAACTCAGATTGGTAAATATATTAGTGAATAATGGGTCATGTTTGGCTGTAATGTTATGTGGAAATTTCTCACTTGTTGAATGTACTTTTAGCCACCAATCGAAATAGGCCCAAATGAACATCCCTTACAGTTTGGATACGCACTCTGGTACACCAGAACTCCTATAGGCAAAATAACCGGTTATGCTCAGAATTTAAGACTCATCGGTAGGTTCGCCAGTGTCGAACAATTCTGGGCACTTTACAGTCATTTACTCAGGCCCTCGGAACTCATGTCAAATTCAGACTTTCTTCTCTTCAAAAATGGCATCAAACCCATGTGGGAAGTAAGTATTTTTGTTTTTTTTTCTATTTTTATATCTAATTTTTAATATTTTCTAAGTGTATTTTGCAATTTCACACTAGAAAAATTAACTTTTAGTTTTTAGAGAATAAAATTACATATTTATGGGATTATTTAGCGAAATCTATGTTGCAGTTTTGCAAAGAAAAAAAAAAATGGTTTATTATTTTTCAGTGCTGAATAAATACCCATCTTTATATTAGTCAAAGCTGTTTCTTTGAAATAACAGAATTATTTAAAATAATAAAAGTAATTCATGCAATAAAAAATTACATTTTAATTGAGAATATCGAGATTGATTCAATGTGTATCTTTTTAAATTTTAGAGAACAAGGTCTAAGATTTCGAAATTTTTAGCACAATTAACAGAGTATGCATAAAGCTATTTTTCAGTCTTTTTTCCTAATTTTTAACATTTGCTAAATGCAACTTGCAATTTTACACAACAAGATTAGCTTTCAGTTTATTATTTTCAGAACTGGGTTTAATTAAAATATTTAAAGTAGTTATACTTGAAATAATATGATTGCTTTGAATAGTAAAAATGGTGAATAAAATAGAGTTTTATTACAATTTTAAATAACAAAAGTATTTCAATGTTTTGTTAAATTTATCCTTTAAAATTTTAGAGAAAAAAAAAATCACAGATTTATGAGACAATTATTGTATAATTCATTAACAGAATATGAATAAAAGTATTACTCCTTTTATCAGGATGTGAACAATCGTCTTGGCGGAAGATTCCAACTGAAGTTGAGAAAGGGTCTGGTGGATCGTTGCTGGGAGAATCTACTGTTGGCTTTGTTAGGAGAACAATTTATGGTTGGAGAGGAGATATGCGGCGTTGTTGTATCAGTAAAATTTGGGGTATTTGTCCAAACATATTAAATGACAATTTAAAGAGCTTTGGGTGCTTCACACTTGTAATATCAGTGCTAAATATTTTTTGTTTTACAAATAACTGCATTGAAAGGTATTAGCTGATTAATGGCAATTTCAGAAGAGATGAATTTTAGTTCAGTTATTATCAAGAAAAATCCAAAAAAAATTTACCAATTTTCGTCCAGCAGCATCAAATAATTTTCTTATTTTTTTAAATGCTCTACGAATAAAACATCTATACCTTTTTTTTTCGATATAATTCGGTAAAATATTGAAACTAATAACACTGTCAATTTGTAGAGAAACTTTCAAAAAATAGATGGAACAATTGTGCATTAAAATTAGTAAAGATTTGCAGTTAATTTTTTGTTTTCTTTTCGATTAACTCTCCAGTATTGTTATTTAATGCAGAAAATTTGACAGAAACGAGTTAAAAATGTTTACACTGATTTAAGTAGAGTAAATATCGTCTAAAAAAGGAAAGTTATTGCAATGAATTGACATACAAATTGTACGTCGTAGGAGGACAAACTATACGTGTGGAACCGAAAGTGCGAGGACTTGGCGACGAGAGGGAGAATCAGAGATACATTGAAACGAGTGCTGAATATTCCAGCAGACGCGCGAATGAAGTACAAGACTCATACCGACGCTTTGAAGTACTTCGTCCCGAAAGGTCAAGACGAGTAAAATTGGGCTTCATAGATATGCTAAATCGAGCCAACTCTTGACCACGCGTGAGACGAATTTCCAGGTACTTAAAAAAAAAAACAAAAATAAATATGCGTACAAATTGTTAATACAGTCTGTAATTAAATAAGCAAAAAGTAATTAGAGTATCATGTTATTTTTGTTTACAGAAGGTGTCCTTACCTTTTTCCAGCCTTTTTCGAATAAACAAAAAAGCACCAATGTGATTTAATTTACATTCTCATCGTCAAAATAGAGGACAAATTAATCTCTCGTTGACCTCGAATAGCACGAATTTCGCGATGAAACATCAACGAAGGAAAAAAAAAGCGGTGCATTTTTTTCTCAACTGTGTTATGTAAATCCCGCACGTGTGATATATGTTACGAAAGATAAACGTACATATATTGCACATCGATCTCGGTGAATAAAGGGTAATAAAGGCAAAGCTGAGGGTTTCGTATACGAGAACACAAGCATTCTTGCAGTGACACAGTAATAATACATTATGCTTATTCAAAACGACCCATCACATGTTTTTTATAGTACAAATTTATCATCATACACGTCAATATAAAAAAAAAAATGACATCCCGCAGACACACCTGTGTATCACGAAGCCCCCGCAAATATATGTACAAAATAGTCTGCGGTTAAATTTTTCTCATTCATCAGACATTAAAAAGCACGATATTCAATTAAAAAAAATACTGTATAATAATATATGTAAAAAGAGAGACAGTCGTAGATTTCGATTCTGTTATATGTATAAGATTGATAGGTGGACGTGGTGGTTCTTCTCCGCGCGTAGAATCTCAAAAGCTTAAAATTTTACGGACTAGAATCAGGTATTATCTGATAGGGGGAGGTGGCAAAAAAAAAAAAAAAGAAAAAAAAAAAAAAGAAATTTATCAGTGTTTCGATACTTCTTACTTAAATTGTGCATTTTCAGTCGTACCGCTAATTATTTCATAGATCAATTCTTCTAGTTGCAGGATGGGCCCGCAGTTACAGCCTTAAGACAATGATTGTAACCATACCTGAAAAAAAAACATCGTTTTATATTATATTTCTATTGGAGAGCGAGCCTAATTTTTTTTTTACATTATCTGACATATCAGTTAAGTTTTTGTGCATAAACCTTGCATTTTTTTACGAATAAAAATTGCGTTGAAATATTAAACAATCGGTTCACTAGACACGATTTTATATCAAAATCGTTCGACGTTTTTATGTATTCGGATAATAATAATTCTAAGATCTTCGTAAATAAGGCAATTTTCGTTCTGTTTGAAATTCAACTAAATTTGTAAATTTGTAATTTGTAAATTTGAATAACCATTTTTTTCGACAATTGTTTAAAATTCAATGCTGAAGATTTAAAGGAAGAATTTGCCAGAGAACTAGGATTTTTCCTGTGCTATCATTCGGGAACTGGAATTAAGGTTTCTTTGAGTCGTTTGTGTGAATCAAGCACAGAGTGGAAAAAGCCCGAAAAATTGTTTACAAGTTAACCAATTTAGTTCTGACATCATCATAAAATTCTCCATACCAGTTTCCTAATTCTTGATTTTTAATTATATTTATCAGTGGTTGGAAAAATAGTAATCAAGAAAAATCTGTTTTCTCGCAATTTCTACATAATTAAAAAGAAGCTCGTCATTCTGATTAAAATAGTGGCAAATTTCTGCGAAGTTTACTGCATTGAATAACAGTAACGGAAATTTATATTTTGGCATATTTTTACGTGGATCTGGAAAATAGTTACGGATTTGTTAAAACATTAATTGTTTCACGTTAGATATGTGAATGTTTGGTTGAGGTTTTTCTTCATGAATAATCAGTAATTCTTTACCTACTATAATGTAGATTGATAACAAATTATTCTTCCAGATATTTGATAGTGTTAATCGTTTGAAAATTACAGCCATTTCTTTACCAGCCGAAAAAAAATTCTTCATTATCGACCAATTAAAATCATTAAATATCTAAATGAACAGATCGTAAACAACCTTTTAAGAAACAGTATGAGCTGTCCCATTTTAAAATTAGTAAAAAAAATTTCCCATTATTCTCAAGCCAAAAACAGGGCTGGACATTTCTATTAATTAGTTAATGTTTTTGTAAATACTCTGAATCAGTCTATCGATAAAACATTGTAAAAATTATACAAAAATATTTACCAATGATTTGACTATTGCAATTTGCTTCAATTTCCTTAATATAAATATTTCATAAAGAATTTTAATTGTAAAAAATGTTGTTGAGCTGAAATAATCTCGCGAATATTCCGATGATTAACTTCGATATATGCATAAAAACTTAACTTCTATACTCAATTTTTATTGCAACTTTTAATAGTTCCTAATTGGTGGAATTACCGAACGATACCTGCCTAATACGAACGAAAATATAAGCTTGAAGTTTATGGAAAGATGAAGGTAATCCGGTATTTTATGACTCTGATCGCCTTCGGTAGGTAGAAGTAATCCAATTATACACACAATTCCTGCTATTAGTGCCACGTAGTTCGTTCCTCCTGAAATAAGAGTAATGAGATTATTTTCTGTTCAATAAGTACTGGTACGTTAAACATTAACGAGAATGAATTTTCGAGAGCTTCGAGGAACGGCGCGGATTTTCTAAGACTATTGATTTAACAAACTGCACGAGAGGAGATGGAGAAACATTGACGAGCGTACTAAACATTAAATCTACGGACTTAAGGATCATCGCGGATTTATTTAATTTAAATTTTTTATATAAAAAAGAAACGTAGCGTGTGTAGAGTTAAAGAACTATGCCCAAATACTAACTTATTAACCTTTGTCCACGACAACGTATTGGGCACCTTGGTACCTTGATTGTTGCAATCTATGCATACTTTTATCCAACGTATCTTCTCGAAATGAATTATACCGCGACTCGGCAGATTTACTTAATATCTTCGAGGCCGATTCTGCAAGCGCAAATAAACAAACTCATATTCTCTGGATAGAAAATCTAAACGGGCATATATATATACATATATATATAAGGTAAAACACGTCAAGTCGACCACCCCAATTTTTCATGTCAACAAAACGTCCTCAAATTTATTTTTTATTGCATATTCCAGCTATTAAAAATTTCAGAAAATAATCATTGTTTATTTTATTGGCGTAGTATCGCAAATACTACGGCTCACACAAAAAAAAGCATTAAAAAATCAAATTTTGAATTTTCACCGTACTTTCCAATACCATCTTATGTAAAATTCTCCGATTTTATTTTATCCTATTTTTCAATTAAATAAAGTTGTCGCTTTCTTCCTTCGAAACGGGATTTCCGATTTAGCTGAAATTTTCACGTTTTGTTCTTTGAAATATCTAGAATCTTCGAAAAATTGGCGAGATGGACGGCAATTTCGCCCCAGAGTTACAGCTCTTCGAACGATGGAACATCGTGGTAATCTAATGTGTAATTGCTCTCTGCGTTCAGGCTGAGAATGTCTATGGAAAATATTCTAAAGCCCGCACTACATTTTTTTATTATGTAATTCTTGTTTTTTCTACTAGATTACCGCGATGTTTAATCGTTCGACGAGCTGTAACACTAAGCTGTAACTTTGCTAAGATTCTAGGCATTTCAGCGAACAAAATGTGAGAATTTCAACTAAATCGGAAATGCCGTTTTGGAGGGGAAAAAAGTGGCAATTTTATTTAATTAAAAAATAGCATAAAATAAAATCGGAGAATTTTACAAAAAATCTTGTGGAAAAGTACGTTGAAAATCTAAAATTTGATGTTGTTATGATTTTTTTGTGCGAGCCGTAGTATTGGCGTTAAAAAAGAAACAATGATTATTTTCAGCGATTTTCAATGGCTGGAATATGCAATAAAAAAATCTGAAAAATTCCTACGTTTTTTTTTCAACTAGACCAACATCCTGAAGAAATGTGAGGACATTTTGTTGACATGAAAAATTTGGGGTGGCCAACTTGACCTGTTTTGCCCCATATATATTTTTTTCTTATTAACGCTGCTGATAACTTAACAGTGGTCGTATCTTCAATTGGACGAATTTAAAACTTACTGTCCATAGTTCTGTTCTGGGCCAGCAATGCATAAGATTGTTGCTGCCGGCTCTCGTTCGTCGGAAGCTGCTGGAACATTTCGGGATCCGGAGTTCCGCGTCCTGCGCTATCTCCGGTTCCATTCAGTAGCCTCGCTTCTACGTCCCTTTTGCCTATTGCCTTTAATAATAATAATAATATTTATTGTGGATGCTCATGTGCACGATATACACATTGGTTGGTTTTTTTTCTTTTTACAATAACAATAATGTATAATAACTATTGAGCTAAATAATTTTTTTTATAAATAAAGTTATATCTAAGGATGGTCAGAATTGAATTTGGGATAAATCTATAAAACGGTTCGGTTTTTATGGGATTTTGAATTTTTGAAAAAAAATGTTGTGAAAAATTTACGTTTTGCTCTAACTCACGTGAAATAACAATCAACTGAAATTTTCTAGACGAAAAATAATATTCAGCGCTGCTATGCACCAAATTTGGTGACAATCAGTAAAGGGATTGAAATTTTATGGAATTTTGAATTTTTTAAAAAATTAACGTTTTTTGCTATAACTTACGTCAACTACCACCAAATTAACTCCATTTTTTCACAGACAAAAAAGAATATTCAGCACTACTACGTACCTAATTTCGTGCCGATGGATAAACAGGTTTCGATTTTATAATATTATTAATTTGTTATGTTTTAACAACTTCTATTTTGGGAAAATCTGATGAATGCACCAAAAATTCACGCATATGTGTAATTACATAAAGATAATTTGGTCCACGTTTAGTAAAAATCAGCACTTCTGATTTTTTGAATTTCTAAAAATATTACGTCTTTGTATTTGCAATTGTACTTTAATTTTAATGTTATAAGAAGTAGTGAATGTTTTATATGAAAAATATTGTGGAAAGTGAGCAAGAAGTTATATATAATTATAACGTACTTTTAAATTTCCTTAAAATTTTATCATTATTTTTGCAAAGCTTCCTATATGAGAAAGCCAAAATCGATACACATTGCAAGATTTCTTATTTTTTTATGTATTTTTTTTTGTTAACTACCTACCATCAAAATCTCATTTTGAGGGTTCCATGTAAAAAATGTCAAAAAATCAATATTTTTCATTAGAAATTGTACTAAACTTTCCGCGCAAAGTTCCATAGTTCCATTCTTACAAAATTAAGATTTTTGTTCTGTTAAATTAAGTTTACCAAATAATTTCAAGTCAACAGCAAAATACATGCGTTAAATTAACTAGCAAAACTTTTGTATCGTATACCGCATGAATTTCATCTTCACAATTCAAGCAAATATTCCAAACTGTCTATTTAACTTAAAATTTTACCCTGCGTTACCTGTTTTGTAGGATGCTCCTGCATCTGTATCCTGAATTTATCAGTCATATTGCAATTAGCTAGCATAAGCGCAGTGTGTCTTACGACAATATCGACACAGCATCGTGCTTTTATAGTGCCTTCCGGATCTACGACTTTGTATTTGTTTGGAGCGGTACAGAGTACTGAAATATTACAATTAAGAATGTCTTTGTGAAATTGTAAAACTGGCATAAAATTAGTTTGAAAAATCAAAATATATATATATATATATATCTTACCCTTGAATTTGACAGGAAAGTCATAAGGATTGTAAAGAGTGAGAACCTGCTTGTGGGTGGATTGGTCATCCAGGTAAAACGTGACATTCTGTGGAAAAACGAAAACTGGCAATTTTCGTGGTGTCACCGCTGCCAATTGGGGCTGCATTGTCGCCGTCTCTGTCGTGTTTCTTTCTCCCGTTGATAATTGCGCAGTCCATGCACCTGGAGGAACAATGTGTTCAGAAGTGTGACGATCAATTGGTCGAATTTATCGTTCTTATCGCACACAGTTCACACACTAAAGGTCAATCAATTTTTGCATTTTTCTGTGTATAATCTCGGACACTAATTGTTACCTGAAATTCTGCGTCACTGCGATTTATCACGAAAACAATGACGTTTCGCTTACAGAAATTTTCATCACCAAACTTGCAATGGATTATAACAATTTTTTGCCTTACGTCAAAATATTAAATATTTATTTTTTTTTTCATATTATTCTCGTGCTCTCCGCGAGCTTGCGAATCAGCGGATTACCAGCTGCAATGATGCCAGCTGTGTTGTTTGTGGTGTGGCGTGTTACGCGACTTTAAGGCGATGCTGGAGTAGATTTTTTTACCGACTGGTCGGTAAAAAAGTACGGTTTTCTAGTTTACAAAATTCGTTGTTATTGTATTACAAATATGTCTCAAATTGCACAGGATTGTAATATCAATATAGGCGCATCGGCGTCCACTCTCATTTTTCGAATGTCATTCTTAGAAATGTTTATATAATACGAAAGAGGTGGCAGTTGACGGATCGAGCAGCCATATTGGTTTTCTATACGTTTACAAATTTTCAATTTTCTTTGTTTTTTAAGCGTTTTCACCCAAAATTCGAGTGGACGCAGATATGCCCTTATTGATATTATAATCCTGTGCAATTTAAGACATATTTGTAATGCAATAACAACGAATTTTGTAAACTACGAAACCGTACTTTTTTACCGATCAGTCGGTAAAAAAATCTACTCCAGCATCGCCATAAACGAGCGATACGTCCGCCAAGAGGGGTTGCGACGATCGCTCTATGAAAATTGTCTAAAGGTGATGTGAAGTCTCAACGAGAACGTCACCCTACAAAATTGTTAGGCGGAGATATTCGGATTACAGTTTTTATTAACAACCAAGTAATTTCACATGGTCTTAAGGTGATGTGCTCGATCGGTAACAAAAACTGTAAAGCGTTTTTCTCATTCCCATTTGATCTTTTGAACAAAATATGAGAACGATTCAATGCGTCTTAGAATTCTCCAGTAAACCGTTCTCGTCTTTTATCCGAAAAGTTGACCGTGGCCAAGAAAAACGCTTCGGGAAGATTCTGCTATCTCTCTCACACTTACGGTGACTCCGTCTGTGTAGCACATCACCTTAAGCGGATTCTTGAGTAGATTTTGTTACCTACTTTGGTCGGTAAAAATAGGCGATTTCGTATTTTACACCATTCGTCGTTACACACAGATGCTTCAATTTCTACAATGTCATTCGGTTACATTCGGTAATTCGAAATTCGGTTTAAAACGTACGAGATACAAGGAAATATATATTTTCCTGAATGTCCTGAAAACTATATTATACTATATTATATATTTAAATAACTATAAAAATGTACTATTTTTTCGTATAATGGAAATACTAATTTATTTTAAAAATGCACTTTTTTTTTCTAAAACTAAAAAGGTACGAACTTATTTTTGTGACTGTTAATAAAAATAAGATTATGCACAAATTTTTGTTGTAACTACAAAAATTGTTTCCCTTTTATTGTTCAGTACCAAAAAAAAAGAATTTTTAACCGGAGATAACATATAATAAACAGCCGAGGTTAATTGACCGTATTATTTACCAGATATTTACCAACTCACTGATCTGCTATACCGACAATGAGTGCGAGTGAGATACGTCATTAAAAATCGCGTTAGATCGAGAGAGACCAAAAATAAATATATCGCATCCCCTCCATGCGCGACCCTTTCGAGCACTTTCGAGACTCTCGTTATTCGTATTTTTTGCAAACTGCAACAACATAACCTAAAAGTCCATAGAATTGTATTGTCGTTGTCACTGTGCTCGTTTTCGTGGATAAAAAGTTTATTATCAATTCAATAATGACGGATAATAAGACCGACAAGTCTAAAGTCGATTTGGGACTCCTCGAAGAAGACGACGAATTCGAGGAATTCCCGACGGAAGGTAATCGCGTTTATCATCGCGAAATTCATCTCCGTTTATTTAACCTCTAATTCGCTGATTCATTATCGCAGACTGGACAGCAAAGGACGAGGATAACGAGGATATCAGTGTCTGGGAGGACAATTGGGACGACGATGATGTCGAGGATGACTTCAATCAACAGCTTAGGTACAAAATCGAATTTTTCTTACTTTACACGAGCTAAGTCAGATTTACGGAAATTGAAATAGTATTTTGCAATTTTAAGAAGATCCTGTCAATGCATGCTAGTCAATTGTCATAAAAATTATGTAAATCAACTAAAACTAATCGAATTTTTTACAAAGTTATCAAACTAAGGTCATTTCCAAAAAATTGTTTTTACATATTCACTCGTTTGATTATTATATATGGATTTTTGTCATCAATCAATACATTTCTCTACATTAAGGTAGTTATAGCATTAGGACAATTCAAATTAACAACAATTAACATCTTTTTTACTGCAACCTAAAAATGATTAACCATTCAGTTACAGAGATATAAGCTCCTAAAGTTGCTATGTTATATATAGAGTAATATACATAAAGCATTAAAAATTGTGCTTCATGAGATTTTTCTACCATGCAAATTAAAGATTTGGAGAAAAAAAATGGATGTTCTTGTAAACTGAAGTATGCTGAACATTTTAGTGCAAGAAGAAAGTGGTCTGCCCATGTAATAAAAATAATATTAATGTTATAAGCGAATGAAACTTGGTAAAGAGACGATTCTCGTCAAGAGAGCGACAATAGCGCGCCAACCAAGTCAACCTGATCTTACATTATGTGGACTGCTAAAAGTTTGTCATTAATTAGGAAGACACTGTTGTCAAAATATGCATAGATTAATATTGAAATGACAAATAATTATACAAAGAAATTGGACAGCGAACAAAAAATTATTGTCATTTGTTGAAAATATTGGAATTAAGAAACGGCCTGTTCAGACAGTTTTGAATGAGCTCTTTGCAGTGAGGGCAACCACAACAACCTGCTTCATTCACGATTAAGATGTAAATTAAATATATTTTCTTGTCATGCATAATGACTTATTATTGCAGGAAACAATTTCTTATAATTGTTATCGAAATTTATCTGAAGATAAAATGCCGATTTTTCATTTTCTCTTGCTCATATCAAAGGTATTTTTTGACTATACAAAGTTGGTACCTGCAATCAAGACACTTAATTATCAATTGATTTCACATAAATCAAATCAATATATTGGTATTCCTATATGTTTCTGTAAGTTTTTGCGCGTGCATTGTATTTTTAGGCTTGAACAATTTTTTTTTTTTTTTCAAGACAGTGATTTGACTCAACTGGACTGCTATAGCTACCTTAACTGAATCATTTCAACCACTTTCTGCTCTCTAAACCTGCCAGGGGGATTCTGTCTATTGGGATTTTATTGGGGAAGATTTTGTCAGAGGGGATTTCATGCTGAGGAAATATTGTCCAAAGACTTTCTGTCCGTGAGATTTTGTCAAGGGATATTAATGTTGCCTACCTTTTACAATAGTCATTAAATCAGTGATAAATAGTAAATACTGTTTTTAAAATGAATTTTTGGTACAGATTTTTAATATTTTTTATTATTTTACTATGTTTTGCCAAATCAATCCCACTTCTAGCCGAAGTAAAGAAAGTTTTATCACTGTAAATTCTTAGAACATGTATGTATGTAAAAAAAAGTGATTGTATTTTCTGTCAGAAGTGTAAAAAAAAGTTGAAACTTGCAAATAAAATGCAACATATAGACTTACACTTTAAGAATACATGTTTTAGAGCAGGCTATCTCAAATTGTTATTTTTTTTTTTAAATTCATAAATTAAGTTTAAGTGTGTTGAAAATGCAGCACTTATTTGAACGGGGTGAAACACATAAGCCTATTTAATTTTATCTACTTTTGAAAATTTCTTCAAAATTTTGTTTTTTATGAAAACAGATTCCAGTGGAATGGTAAATGACGGATTGTTTCAGGGCACAATTGGAGAAGCAAAAGGCTCAGGGAGATGCTGCCTCCAAGGACAACTAAACTACAATAATATATACTTGTTACTCTAGAATTAATGTGTATGATTCCGATTAAAAAATGATTTGTACGTAAACTGAAGTCTCATTGTGATTGCTATTATAATTTGTATCTTTGGATTACAACAGAGCACCTATGCGGCGTAATATTCTTTCGTAAGATGGGTCAAATGATTTAACAATATTATTTTGTACAAAACTTATCGTTAAAATATATTACTGATAAAACATTGAAGGCTACTCAAAGAGAAATATAACATATAACGCGAGTAAATTTCTAAAAAAAAAAAAACGAGAAAATAACATAACCATAATAAACGTGTTCAAGTATTAAGAATAATTACAGTGACTGTACATTCAGGTACGCAGATTATTTGCCTCTTGTGACAAAAACTTCAAAGCGCCGTTTGTCTTTTCCATCTCAATTTTTACTTAATTTTTTTTTTTTTCGTGATTTAAAATTTGCTTTAAATACCGAGGCGCTCAAAGTCATAAATTTAATGCAAGTAATTTAAAGACCGATTGCGTGGCAAAGGATATGCTGAAGTTTTCGATTTCAATTGTATAATTGATAGTTTATCACGGCGTTAAATTAGAGTGGCTCAATCGGCAGGAAGCTAAAAGCTCCGATGCGATAATATCGATTATCTGAAGACTCAGATCGAGATTTATTTTTTTATACTCGAAAGAACCAAGGAGAAACTCTATTATATCGCGAGTGTCTTCCTCGCCGAATGCTCGCTTCACGTCGGAAAGAACTCGTGCTTGCAGCAAGAGTGACAGTCTATCCTTCACGCTTTTTATTGGCTCATCGGAATCATCGATCTCTGCAGCCGTGGAGAGCGATAGGTCGCCCAAGTTTTGCGATACCCTTGATATGAGACTCTGAAAAAAAAGAAAAAAATAACAGAATCATAGATAGCTGCATTAAAAATCGAGCGATTAATCGGTTAAAAATGATCTGTTTCTTCTGATGCTGATATGAAATTTATAAAAAATCTTTCATTTTACATACGTAAAATACATATTTAAGAACAATTTAAAAAAAAAAAATGTTTAAATTACAAAATGATGGAGATATGAGTTATCCATTAGTCATCTCTTTTCAAGATCCTCGTTGATGGTGTACAAGATTTCTTAATCGGGCATCGTCAGAAAAATACAAACAAATTGTTTTCTTATTTAAGAAGGTAGTAGCTATGGCGCTACGTAGGGAAATTAAAAAAAAAAGGCAGTAGTTTGAAGAAAACGACATGAATTTTCATGAACATTTTTAGTTAATTAAATTTATAACTTAAAAACGGGACATCGAATCAAAAAATCCCTACGAATTTCGGAATGGGGAAGCGCTTAACATATTCTCAAAAGTATGTCGAATTTTTAAATCTACAAAAAAAATTCGATTTTTTTTTTAGGGTGGTGTAACCCCTTTATTCGATAGGAGTCTAATTTATCCATTTTACGTACACCTTATTATATATATTTTCATTTTTCTTATGTATACATATTGTCGCTAATGACCTTGCTGTTGATGCGACAGCAAATGAAATAAAATTATATATTCCGAATTAATCGAGAAGCAGATTAAATCTTCAAAACTGCTGATTATTTAAAAAATCGGAACACATAATTCCTTCCAAACCTATTCCTTTTTTACTTGCACAGTTATTAAATTTACTTTGTGGAAGAAAATTAGATTTTTGAAAAAGAATTTCATACTTGGATCAATGGTTCCGTGATGTTTCCAAAGAAAAGTTTAGACCATCTAACTACAGCTTCCTGCTGTATCGTATTGTTACTGCCGATTCCAGCGAGAATCTCGCAAAGCAAATCTATAGAAGCGCACGTCATACTCAGCCGGCAGTCAAGCTCCTCGAGTTCCTCTGAAATATTTAAAATATATATATATATATGTATTAAAAAGCTATTAAGCCGAACATCGAGGTATGGCAAAAACTGGAATAAATTAACGATACTAACCATCGTACGGAGTATTAACGGTTTCCCACCACAGAGCGAGCATCTCGGAGTCACCGCTGCCTTCCACAGAGTCGACGGCTTCGTAGGCCGTGTCAACGGAGCAATAATCAATTCTCTCGGCAACCAACTGTTGCAAGTCGAACGCCAAGCTCTTCTGCGAGGAAAATAAAGTTAAAAAAAAATTCAAAAATCCGTTTTGGAAGTATTCGTGATATTAGAGAAATCTCACGGCTTTCGTATTCTCGACGAATCGCCATGGAATGTCAGCTAGCGGCATCAATGTCGGCAGTGGCTGAATTAATTCCTCCTGCTCCATTTCGAAGCCAGGAACGACTGTTCGCAATGTATTGAAAACGCCAGTGACCGTTTTAGCGAGAAATCTGTCTAATCGTGGAGCAACCGCGTCCGCTTTTTTACCAGCGCCACTGCTAGGCCTCAAGAAATGACGCAATTGAGGCGGCGAATCAGAGGATAATCGGGTACAAACAGTTCTCAGGTAATTTTCCATTTCCGTGCGTCCGCCGCCTTCTGGTAAATGAATCTCTGACATTATCGCGCTGAACGAAGGTACCTAACGAAAGATATTTTATATGTCAGTTGAGATTCAATCTAAATAAAAATAAAAAATAAAAAAGAGTGCAATAACATCAATTTTTCGAAAAATTTGAACCTCTTTATTGATTTCGGTCTAAAATTTTATGAAAAAATGAAAATTTTCTTTAACGTTCGAAATTTCTACCTCTTCCAAATTGACATGGAGTTGGGCAAAGTCGGTATATTGTCTTCTGACTGTCGCCGTCGTAGTCTCGAAGGTGTCAACGCCGTGTTGTTCAACATCGTCGAATTGTATGCAATATAGTAGCTGCTGAGAACCATCCGGAGCTGTATGAAATTCCGTCCATGGAATCGCCAAATTTGTAAATTGATTTCCTTCGTAAACGACGTATGATTTCTCTTCCGCTTGTCTGGAGAAGCAAAGCAAAATATTAAGTCGTTATATTTTTTTTTTTCGAAGAAAATTAAACTTGATTTAAAAAAATTAAAAATCCCCACAGTGGCGTAGTTGCTGTCGATTTTTGTTGTAGCAAACTTCTCAGTCTCGCTATCGTTGTCGCAAAATCAGTTGGTTCCTCGTAAACCGGTGATATCCTGTCCTCGTCGCCCTCGGAATCCGCTTGAGAGACATTCACATCTGCCCACAAACCCCTGTGACCTTTTGGAGTCAGACCATCCAGAACCAAAGAGTCCCTTCTTGAATTAGACAATGATTGCTTTTCCATATCCGGAGTTTTTTTCTCCACTGGCGGTTTCTCATCATCTGTGGATTTTGGCAAAGGACGCGGTACTACGGCGGCTGTCGCCGATGCTATTCCATCCTCTAGAGCCTTTGACACGATTCCCTAAAAAAAATATATATTCGTAGATTCTAAAGTTTTCATACCCTAACTGCATTTTGTATCGCTCTTTGTTGTCACAAACAAATGGATGAATAAAGAGAAAAGCACGGTAAAAATGTTTTAGGATGGATGACAATATTTTGGAGTTACAATATTGACAAAAGCTTTTAATTAATTTGTTGAAATTTACGTTTTTATCAACACCATTGGAAACTTCGACTGTTTCCTTCTCGGCCACAGACTGCAAAAGGGCAATCCAATTCTCAAAGATCCAACGAGGACAGCCAACAGTCTGCACAGAGACTAAAAGCCTCTTACCCAAAACGGAAAGTAGCAATTTACAAGGCAACGAACTCGTTAATTCCCACTGCAAAAATTCGCCCGCGAGAACGCTGACAAGACGATGAATTGTGTGTTCGACGGTCGTAGCACTGCGGGAACCCGGATGAGTGCATCGATATGCTTCCTCGACATCCGTTACTTTTCCTTTCTGGACTCTCCTCAAAGCTCGACGATATTCCTTTAAATGCAGCAGAAAAACATCGGCAAGCTTGTGTGCCAATCTTATCTCATCAATCGTACATAATTGTAGCGATATCTTATTCAACAATTTTCTCAACAACTCATTTGCCTCATCTCTGAATGTTTTATCGTCGCTAAGATCATTGTACCATACTCCAATTAATTTAGTGTCTATTTCTTTCAGTATTTTACCCAAATCCACTCTGCACTTTGGAGTCTCTTTGATTTTCTTTAGATCATCGGGAATTTTACAATTCTTCATCTGCACATTGTCAGTGACTTTTTTGCTGAAACTTTCTTTGATCTTCAAGGGCTTCTTATCGTTTTCAAAAGGTGACAAGAGTCTTAAATCTTCCTGTAATTTTTTCTTGTGCATTTCTAGCTTAAAGTACATCTCTAATCTTCTTTGAATCCATGGTGTTATGAGTTTTATGTAAAAAGGTGCAGTGGCTTTCAGTGTCTTTTTCAGCAGAAAAAAACTGAACCATGTTGAAATTATGGTAACCAATACAGCCCATAATATCGGTACATAGACCGGCAGTGAAGTCAGGCCGGCGCATTGTTCCAGAATCAAGCAGAATGCTGCACAGGCCAAACTTATGACTAGAAGAATTTTGTTCCACCAGCTTATGGGTACCACTCGTTCCATTGTTGGTACCATTGTTAGTCTTGCAAAACAAAAGTTTCTTCTTGATCTACATCTGAAAAAACAAAATAATAAAAATGTAGCAAAATTATTTTCAGAAACATTTTATAATTTCTATGTTCAGATGAATCACTAGAAATTAAATGATGATTGTTTCTATCAATTTGTTGAAATTTAAAAAAAAAAAGCTTATCCATTCATTCTTATCGTTAATGGTTGATAGTGGACTAAAAAATAACTTTTGTCAATTTCTGGTTAAAGAAGGCAAGTAAATGCAAATATATTTAAGACAGTAGAAATTAACAGTTGCTTTATGAAAGTTGTAAATTGAAATTAAAGTATATCTGACTAAAACATTTTTTTCTTTTCCATTTTTGCTTATACAAGAATATTGAAGGTAGTTCTAAATGAAACTGTAACTCAATTAATATTTTAGAATGAACATTAACTGCAAAATCAATTAATTTAATATTTAATTGGAATTGAAATACTATTTAGTTTCTTGTGCACGACAAATGTTAAACAAAAACAGATTCTTCAATGTCCTCACAGCAAATTTAATTTTTCTTTCTCTTTTGCTTCCTCATGGAAGCTTTGTTTTCATGAAAAAAAAAATTGTATAAGATTTTCACATCCAAATGTGTGTCTGTGTGTGTGATAACTTCCAGAATTTCAAACCTCTGTATCTCAAAAACAAAAATTGTCACATACTTAAAGCAGAAACCACTCTATTTTTATTATAATTTTCATAAAAATTGGTAGACTTGAGAAATCTTATGACAACTTTAATTTTTGAAAAAAGCATGTAAACATTTTCACAGTCACAAATTGTTACCTATTGAGTTAAAAAATGTATCATAAGTAAAGTAATATTCTAGGACCTTTAAAATTGAATTTAGGCCAAATCTATATAGAAGTTTGGATTTTACAGATTTTCAAAATTTTCAAAAAATTCACATTTTGCTTTAACTTGTGTCACCATTAATCAGTTCAGCTAAATTTTTTTACAGAAATCTATCAATGTCAAGCGGTGCTGTATTCCTGTAAAGAAGATCATTTAAATGGTTTCATGTAAAAAAAACCCTAAAATTCAAATACTATAAATTATAGGAGTTCAATTTCTTACAATTTCTTGTTTTTCCGTATTTGTTGCGTTTGTTACTTTTATCTCTTTGATATGAGTAGAATTTATAATTACCAGCAATAAAACAATGTGCAACGAATCATTGCCTTTGCCGAATCATGTTTTTTTTGTGAATATATTTTTCATAATATATTTTTTTCATAATAAATTCACTGTTATAAACAATGAATCACGGATTTTTTTTCTGGAAAACTGAATAAAAAATTGTCTTTAGCCTTAAGGTAGCAATAGCAGTCCAGTGGAGTCAAATCACTGTCTTAAAAAAAAAATTGTTCAAGCCTAAGAATGCATATATTTGGTACCGTTGGATTCGGCACGCTCTCAAACTTACAGAAACATATAGGTATACCAATATATTGATTCGATTTATGCGAAACCAATTGATAATTAAGTGTCTTGATTGCAGGTACCAACTTCGTATAGTAAAAAAATACCTTTGATATGAACAAGAGAGAATGAAAAATCGGCGTTTTATCGTCAAATAAATGTCGATAACAAACATAAGAAATTGTTTCCCGCAATAATAAGTCATTACGCATGACATGAAAATATATTTAATTAATATCTTAATCGCGAGTGAAAGACGTTGGTGTGGTTGACCTCACTGTAAAGAGCTCATTCAAAACTGTCTGAACAGGCCGTTGCTTAATTCCAATGTTCTCAACAAATGACAATAATTTTGTGTTCGCCGTCCAATTTCTTTGTATAATTATTTGTCGTTTCAATATTAATGTATGTATATTTTGACAACAGTGTCTTTCTAACTAATGACAAACTTTTAGCAATCGACATAATGTAAGGTTAGGCTGACTTGGTTGGCGCGCTATTGTCGCTCGCTTGACGAGAATCGTCTCTTTACCAAGTTTCACTCGCTTGTAACATTAATATTATTTTTATTATATGGGCAGACCACTTTTTTCTTGCACTCAAATGTTCAGCATACTTCAGTTTACAAAACCATCCATTTTTTTTCTCCGAATCTTTAATTTTCATGGTAGAAAAATCTCATGAATCGCGATTTTTAATGCTTTTTGTTTATTACTCTATGTATAACATAGCAACTTTAGGAACTTACATCTCTGTAACTGAATGCTTAATCATTTTTAAATTGCAGTAAAAAATGTATTTTATCACGCTAAAGAACATACTTTTATGGTAGACGTTAATCTTTGAATTGTCCTAATGCTATAGCTACCTTGAGACAAATTTATATATACGAAATATTAATGAGTAAATGAAAACAAGAATTATATGATTGTAGTTTTTGTAGGACTTGAGTTTTAGTAGAAGGCGTTTATTACCTTTAATACCATCATGATTCACTCCAAAAAAAAAAGCTGCTATTTCCAAAGCAGATGCACGATCTACAATTTTATACGAAAATACGATTTATTGTATCACGTCAATTGTTTATTCGTGAAAAACGTCAATAGCTTGGCCTGTCTCGCGATAACGTAACCTCGGAGTAAGTAACTGTATTCGAAGCATATTGTGTGACAATCGCGATGATTCCGACACGTTTATTGCGCGTTTAATCCTGCAAAACAATTGACAAAATCGCGACGTTATATTGTCTTGATAAAGCGGGTGATAAGCGATTAACACTCGGGCTGTCAGTTCAGCCGAAAGGATGAGGATTAACTCTGCTGCTCGAAACTGTTACGAATCGGGTGGAGGTACGAAAAGTGGGAGTAAACTGTACTATATAATATAGATCAAGAGTGGGGATAGAATGGCCCTCGTTGATCGTTGTCAAAGAGTAGCTAATGCTCATTCGCGTTTTATACGGAATAAAAAGTTCCAAACGCAATAAAAATTCGAGAAAAAATGTAGAAACTTGTAAGTTGGTTTCATTTTATGTTTTATACCTTTGACGAAGCCACTTTTATGAGAAAGTATGTTGATGAATTTTAGCTTGTCCATAAAAGATTTTGTTATCAAAGACATAAAAAATATAGTAATGAGAAAGCAATTTGCAAGGTTCGACAGGTTTGTTTAAATATTGCATATATTTTTGTTTATTGGAACGAGATATTCGTGTGCAAATCAGCGAAGCAGTAGTCGAAAGAACAACGTGAAAAATGTAAATTCTTATAAAATTTTAAACGCTGTATAGATTTTCGTTAAATTTTATACCAATTAAGGTCTCATATGCTTTACTGCATTTACACCTCGTGAATGGGTTTTCTCATGAATTTAAAAAAAAATGAACAAATTTACATCCCGTTTCGGTGCTTTACACGCTCAGCAACAATAGCGTGACGTCATGACCCTGTCGGGTGAACTCGGATTTTTCCGGCGTGTGTGTTCAATTAAGCGATTTTCCGCGAGAAGCTTAAAACAGAAGTTTGAGAATATTGAATTTTTTTAAAGAAAAAATTATTTATAAACCTATCGACTATTAAATGGTAAGATTTTCGAAAATTTATGAGAAAACCGATTTCGCGCGAAGGAAATAATTTGTTACATTAAAAATGACATTAAAATTTTAATCTACCGACTTGCGTGAAATTTGTACCCAAATCTTGTTCTACCAAAATTAATTCATATCTACGAAAAAATGATTGAAAGATATGTTAAACTACCTAATTGTTATAAATGCATCGATTTTAAAAAGTAATAAAAACTGCCGCAGGTAGTTCCGAGGCGCCTTCTCCTTATTTTATTATTTTCAACTATTTGAATCTGTCCGGTGGGGCAGGCAATTCAAGGTCATCGCGTCCACAAAACAAAAACACCGTCTAGGGAATTTCAACTTGAATTTGAATCACGAGGCAAAAAAAACCGCGAAATCCTCCGCAATTAAATTAATCGAGTACGAAAGCTTTTTTCCTAATTTTATTTGCTTATATTAACAATTTGTCGATTAGATTCGATGGGAAATAGAAAGGCGTTAGTAAAAAAAAATGGCGACGGTTTTAAAAAACCATTTAAATCGAACTAGGAACTTTGACACATATGAATTAAGTCTCGACGTGGCAGCCATGTTTGTTAAATGTGGAGGAGGTGGGGGAATTCCGAAGGAATATCTCTGTCGCCATGGTTACGAAATTTCAAATACAACAACAACGAGATTGACGTAGCAGAGAGAGTGCCGCGTTGACTCTATTTTCGCGTTCACGCGCGTAAATGAATATTCCGGGCTCGAAACAATACACAGTGATTGTTTTTTTGCAATACGCTCTGCTGCTATTCGATATAAGTGCCAATTCGTTCTCCAGCTTCGCAAGATCGAATCCGATCGATTTACTCATCATTTACGTGTGAGTCTTGCTCTATTTTTAAATTTTTATCTTGATTCACTAATGAAAATTATTTCATGTTATAATATTTGTGTATCTTTTGCAGTGTTCAAGACTTTTGCTTGATTGTTGCTCTGACTGTACTTCTTATCAATTTTTTTGCCACCTACATTTTTCAGGTATTGTATATTTTTATTGTAAAAAAAAAGAAAAAAAATGTATCGATCTTGTACATGAATATTATTGTATGTATTTTTATTACAGGCTGGTTTGATTCAGCTTCTCTATGTTAAATTTCGCACCACTCTTGTTCTTTGCGTTTTGTACATAATTTTGAGCATAAGTCTGCATACATGGCATATAACACTTCATTGGCATCAACCATTGGAGCATTATTGGACCAAAGGCTTTCATTGCCTCTACTCTGGTCAAAGAACAGGTAAAAAAAATTATAAAAATTGATGTTTTTTTTTCACTCCAAAAAAAATTCTGTAAATCATTTTTACCTTTTAGACAGCAGATCTGCTGTACTCTTAGGAAATAAAATGCAAAATATAAATTTTCATGCAAACTGCAAATAAATTGTGTGAATATTTATATTTTTAGCTTTTTTCTTTTTCATTTTTTCATTTTGGCTAGCAGGACTGTTATCCTCTCTTAAACATGAACTTGAACAATATACATTTTCACATGCGCAGACAAAATTGTGTGAAAATGTATATATTTTTCAGTATTTAAAAAATTAGAGAAAACTTTTAGCCATTTTGAACTTTTGGCTAGCAGATCTGCTACTGGGTTTTTAAACAAATACTGAAGAGTAAAATGATAAATGAAAATTATAAAAATAAAATGTAATTTTAGCATGAAAATGTATATTTATTAGTCTTTTTTTAAATAACTAAATAAATAAATAAAATGCAACATATAGATTTTCATACAAATTGCAATAAATAATTAAATATATATTTGTTTTCTAATTAAGACAATCTCCTAATTGTCCTTTTAGTTATTTTTAGCTTCTTTAAAAAAAAAATTAATATTGAAAAATATACATTTTCATACAAACAGACAAAAATGTATGAAAATGTATATATTTTTCAGTATTTAAAGAATTAGAGGAATCTTTTAGTCGTTTTACCTTTGAAAATGAAATAAAAACAAAATGTAATTTCAGCAAGAAAACTTATATTTTTTTTTCTAATAGGACAATCTTATTTATTTTTACTTTTTGGCTAAGCAGATCTTTTGGATTACTTAAAAATAATACTACATTTTTATTTATTTATACGAATTGCAAATAAAAATTGTACTGAAAAAATGTTTATAAAAAAAACGCCCAAGAACAGAATTAATTTTTTTTCTTGTTTTGCAGTTTCAGTTTTCTACTATTACTTTTACAAGCGTGCATCCCTGAGAGTAGGTGACCCGCGATTTTATGAGGGTTCCGGTTGGATGCAAAAGCAGCTGACTCTTCCCTGAATGTAAAAAATATTATATTTCCACTTCAATTATTACAACCGAATAAAACTAACAAGAGACCAAGTATGTTTTTTTCAATCATTTATTGCGGAGTCTACAAAATTTCGTGTTTTTATCACATACATACATAGAATTTGTAGAGTGATGTTTCAATATTTTCTTTTTTTGTACTTATTCACTGATTCCCATTTTTACACGGGATATATTACAAAATAGTGATACGTTTTGGATGCAGCCCTAGAGTACGATTGTACAACTTTACACATTGCGCCTCTAGCGCAATAATCTTCGTATTTATATTTATCTCATTATTCGAGATAATATATTTACAATAATCATTTTGATAGTTGAAAAATAGATAAATGCGAGTGATTATTTTGAGAAATACGAGCTAATGAAATTTCGATTAAAAAATTTTTAGAAACGAGTTCGTAGAGATGATGAATTGAAAAAAAAAATATTGATGACCCAATAATTTTGTATTTAAACGGCATTTCATAAATAACACAAAATTGCAATTACGGAAATCTTTATCGTCGATGTGTTTAATTATATCTTTATTTCACTCCAGGAAAATCGCCCAAAAAAGCAATCTTACTTCTTTCTTAACGAAATACAATCTGTACAATGTGAGAATAATCCCACTAAAGTTATGAACATCAAATCATAATTTATTATGATATTTATGTATTATCATAACGTAATTATGATTATTCCGATGGGCTTGAATTTTACCAACGGAAAATGACTAAGATTCGCGAAATACTATAAACTCAAAAGAAAAGAAGTATTTAAAAATAACGTATATACATTTTTTTTTCATCTCAATAGCATCGCTTGATTATGTGAATGTTAAAAAATCGATTTTTCGAGAGAGAAAAAAAAAACAGAATTCACAGAATACGTAATCCGAGGAGAATCTTCTCTACACTTATTGACGTACGATTTGTATATTCACCCTATAATTAATTTATTAACAAACGTTTAATAAAATCTCATTTGCACTATATATAATTTTACATAAGTTCCTTTAAACACATTTTTTTGCATTGAATTTAATAAGAAAAACAAAACATCGAAAATACAAATAAAACGAACAAAAGTAACGCTTTTTTATCATTATTCTCTACATTTGTTTTTTACCATTTTTTTCATGGAATTAATTTTTTTTTAAATGTGTTTGAAGAACTTTACGAAAAGCAGTTTTAGTTAACATTTAATAATAAATTAATTATAATCCAAAGTATCGAAAATTGCCTAACTCTGGATCTCGAATCGTGTCTTTTTGTATTTTAGAATTGTCAAAAAAAAAGTCGAATTTTGTTTAATTCAGACGCTATGATTACCGTGAAGAAATATGAGTTTGTCGGTGAGATGAGAAGGCAAAGCGGCTCTTCTCGTGTCATAAAGAACTTGAGCATCAGCGGGAATTCGCGATGGTGGAGCGCAACACGCGGGAACACAATTGTACCTTCTCGCTAGTCTTCCGAGATTTGGACATTTAGCAGAAATTCGTGCCCACCATTGTAACGGACAAAAATCCAATGGAGCCGTAGCTTCCGATTGATATTGCACCAGTTCAAGATCCGCTTTCTCCTCAGCCGGCATTCCGGTTCTTGTTGAACAAAGACCGCCAAGTAAAAGTTCCATACCCGATAATCGGCTTTTTTTACTAACTGGCTCGCCCTCCTCCTGCTTTGGTTCTATCAATGGATCACAGCCCTCCTCTTGTATTAACTTTGTGAGCATTTCTTTTATCGGCGTTGCAACCATACTTTTGTCCTCGTCCGTTGCGTACGGAAGTTGCTTGAATCTGGTGAAAAAAATCAGAAAAAAACCCGTAAATTTTGATAGATATGATAAATTAATAGTCAGCCAGAAAAAAAAAAATTCCAAGGTTTGTATCTTTTTACTCCAGTCGACCGACAAATTTCATATTTGTCGGTTGAGTTGGTCGAGAACATAAGAACTCTTTAATAAATGACGATTTATTATCCGTTCGTTGAAAATTTGTAGTTTTACTAAAATTGTATGAATATTTATATTTTTTAATACAATTTTTTTTTAGGAAACAAAGTCTCCTTTTAAAAATCAGAATCTCGTCAGTTTTCGACAAAAGAATAACAACTCTTTAAAAAAAAGTTTTATATCTGTTCGTCGAAAGTCTTTTTACTAGAAATGTATAATTATTTATATTTTGTTATTATTTTTTTTTATAAAGACAATTCTCCAAATTATTTCCTCTTAAAAAAAAAAATAGAAGAATGTACATATTTCATACAAGCAGTAAATAGAATGGATTAGCTTCAACTTTTTATATGATTCTGTTGATATTCATGTAGGATTTTTTTCTTTTAGATTCATCGTTTATTTATAACAAGACATTTTTTTTTCGTAGTAAATTTTTTATCTAAAATTACCATAAATTAAAATATATTTTGTAACAAAATGTATAAATTTTATTAAAACAAAAAATCTGTATTTGACAAATGGAATCGTTTAAAAAAGCAATAAAAAGAAAAATAAACGAGAAAAAAACCAAAAAATGAATCCATAATTTGTCCATTACTTTGATTTTATTTAAATTTAGTTTTTAAAATTTTCTAATTAATTTCTATGGAATTTTTTTTTCTCATTAAATGTTTATATCCTTTCTTGCCGTTAAAAAGAAATCAAATTATTTACGAAAAAAAATAAACAATTAGGGTAAAATTGCAAACAATAATTACCACTTGTATCATAATATTTTTTTTATCTACCCGTTTTGTTTCATTTTTTTGAGGTTTTTGAAATATTTGGAAGAACAATATTTTTCGTCACATTGTCAAATCTTCAAAATATTCTTACCTAGGATCGAGAGTCGTTGCAATTTGCAGCAAAAGCGTGACATTGCTGTCAGCGTACCGTTCGCACAGCATATCTGAAAGTGATTCTTTAAAAGATCTCGCAATTTCGCTGTCGGAATCCTTGACTTTAAGATGCGAGGAGACAAGTTGCCACAGCAACGGTTTAAGAAGCGATATTAGAGGCATTTTCTCCTCGCTAAGTGTCATAATGGTGACTTTAAAGGGCTCCAAAACCGACACAAGATCCTCGATGATTCCCCACTGTTCGTTAGTGAGCTCAATTGTTTCTCGATCAATTATTCCCTCCATATTCTCCATTATTGAAGTAACTATGTTACGTCTGAGTACCATTTGCTCCAGCATATTGTAAGTCGACGTCCACACAGCTGGATAATCCATGAGCATCGCGTTTTCATCCAACTGCACAGAAAATTCGAGTTATATCAGAATTTCCAACAAATTTTTGTTTTTAAAGAACGGCGTTTAACAAAATGTTCGATTAAACAGATTTTCGGCAAAGCGACGTTGGGCTAAATATTTTATTTTTCTTCACTCATTTTTAATGCAAAATGTTGTCATTTAATATAATTATTTCACGTCGAAAAATCTTGCAAACATATATATATATATATATATATCATAATTTTAACACGTCTAGATGAAAACCAAAAATTCGGGTATCCCCATAATTTTCATTTTTCAAATATAAAATGACGTTCAGCTAAATTCGTTACAAGACGGAGTACGGCAATATATTAATTAACAATTTAACGATTATTATACTCGTAAAATCGACGATTTAGGAGAATAAATTTTCGGCAAATCATGTAGATTCGAAAAGAAAGGTCGATAAATTTCGGTATCTACCTCCAATAGTTGTTCCTGCGTGCTTAAAGCCTGAGACGCTTGAGAATGACTAGCTATCACGCCAATAACGGTTCTGCATTTCGACAGAATATGCGCAACATCGATATTCTCGAAACATGCTTGGGCGCATACTTGAAGCGTATGCAAAAGGCAAGGAACAAGAGCAAGTCCTCTGTTCGATAAAGCTAACAATAATTCGTGTCTCGAAGTGGCAACAACAGCTGCGGTAATTTTTTCTATCCTAAGATCCCAATCGAGAAGTGTAGAGTCGATAACGCTTCCCCATTGTGCTTCGCCCCAGTCAAAAGGCGCGTGCATTGTGCTCAGCACTTTGCAATCAAGCACCGGATCTCCAGGATTCTGATAGTACACCGATACAGTCACGTAATTCTCGCCTGAATTAGATCTCCATTCTTCAACCGCGAGACCGAACTCGCCGTTAATGCAGGCCAGATTAGCGGCCACGGATTCTTTGAAATTATTGTAAACTCTTGGTATTATCTCGTCCTCGAGTTTGTTTTTGCTTGGAATCTCGCAGGGAGATTTTAACGTTGCCACCAGTCTCTGAAAACCTCTCCCCTCAACCACCTCGGGAAGCTGAAGATCCATCACGATGAACTCGGCTATCGCGTCGGAAACTGCTTTACCGTCGACGCCCGACTGCTCCGGTGTATCTTTGGACAAATAAGAAAGAAGCTACATTTTTTTTCATTGTTGTCAATTGAATTATTTGTCTTTTAAGGGGAGGGAGAGATAAAAATTCACCGACATATTCATTGATGAATATTGCGCGATTTTTGTCTGAATCTCTCCCCTTAATTCTGAACGAGGATGAGAAACACTCGATTGTAATTTGATTTAAATATTTTTTTGAGTATTTTAATTAATAAATAAATTATAGAAAGTTATATAAAATTATGTAAAATATAACTGTTAAGATAGATTTTGAAGTTGATTTTTTTTTCTTCCACAAAAGAATGGAATTTTTCTAAAACAGCGCGTAAAAATATACTTGGATCGATTTGGTGTATTTGGCAATTGGTTTATTTGAAAATTGAATTCCTTCTTTCACACTTACATTTTTTTTCGTATTTTTAAGTAGGAGACAAAAAAAATGTATCTAATAAGAGAATCATTTGCTGAAAATAATCTTTTATCAGTATAATCAAATAAATTTTTTTTTTCACACTAAATTTAAGATTTTTTTTTCTCTTCACATTTTTAATTAGGAGACCAAAAAAAATAAAGTTCAAAACGTATCCAATAACAGAATAATTTGCTACAAATAATCTTTTATCAATATAATCTAACAAATTAACTTTTTTTTTTCACACTATATTAAAGATTTTTTTTTCTTTTCACATTTTTACTTAGAAGACAAAAAAAAGGTAAAAATGTATGGAATAACAGAATAACTTCCTACAAATAATCTTTTATCGATACAATCAAATAAATTAATGTTTATTTAAGACATAAAATGTAGAAAGAATTTTTTATCAAGTGCCACTCATCCTTGAACGAAAAATTGAATAATGAAGCAAATACCAATATCCTCCTCAATATTAGAGAGACTAATATTAGGATCTGTGACAAATTGAATATCTCCGTCAATTTGAACAGTGCCATCTGCGCTAGTAGTATAAATATGTTGAGCGGGCGATAAAGTAGATTTCAACATTCGTCTCTGAGCTCTCTTGTCCTTGGCCTCCTGACTGAGACTCTGGCGCCTCGGCGGATTTCCAGATTCCAGCTCCAGCAGCTCTTGCGAATGTTTATTCTGCAGGTGCATACGCAAATTGCTTGTATTTCTGTTGTAAGCAATTTGCGTTTTGCACAATATACAAACTATCTTAATCTTAGTTAAAATATCGCCCTCGTCCGTAGCTGGAAAACCAAAAAATTTCCAGTATATGCTACGCATCGATATCGGCACCACGAGCTTTTTGTACGTATAAGTATGCTTTTCCTCCATTATTTTGGCAAGCAACGAAAGCTGAGCTTCGTTGTTTTTAGCATCGTCAACGGTTTCCTGCCTTTCGCCGCCGTTCTCATTCGGTTTTTGCTTTCTTCGGTCCATGTGAATTACCTCGTTATTCATTTAAGGTACTCCAGTGGATGCTGCGAAGCTGTTAGAGATTAGAAATAATTGTTTCTTCCGGATTTGTTACTCCATAAAAATACGTTTTGAAGCAGCAAAAGCAAAGTTTATTTTGTATTTTTTTTGTATTTTTTTTTGTATTTTTTTTTGTTTTCTTATACTTTGCTAAGCTTTTTTCTCCGTATTTTATCAAAATGGACTCGTGGTCTCTGTGCTTTAAATTGCATAATTATAAGATGCAATTGCCTTTGCGGCTGAGCATCATTTTTAATCGTCACCAAAGACGCGGGATGCTTGTTTTTTTTTTTTAATTTCACGCGAGAGCAACGACGAATTTACCGCTGTCTTCTGACACCGGTCAAGCCATGCGATATCTCTCAAACCGCGTTCGTCGAATTATTTCACAGATAATCGAACTTCAATTTCTCGTTTGGTCTGATCAGAAACGATGATCGCGCGGCGGGTGCGTTTCTCGTGCGCGGATATCGACCAACGCTTTTCCACGATATGCTATCGACTTTAGTAATGGCGGTCGGCAAGCTCTCTCTCTCCGACTTTAATGGCGGCGGCGCGGCAATTTTTCGCCTGTTGATGGCAGATGGTAAAGTGACGGTTAGATAACCGGTACGGTTAAGTAACCACTTATTAACTTATACAAATATTTCAGAATTTGGATTTTATTATTACGTGAAAAATTTGCCGCTGCATTTTTGTTATGTCGCGTGTCGTAAAATTAACTAAAATTTGTGTAAAATGTAATATTGCAACACTTTTTGCAAACAAAATTTTCACCGAGTAAAATGACTTCGTCGGTAATTTCAACAAATTAAAATTTATTTAACACGGAGAAATTTAAAAAACTCGACAAAACAAGGAAACCAAAGTACTTTTTTTTATATTCCCATCGAAACTGCGAAATACATATTTTTTTTTTTTAAATGCATATACACAATTTTTTAATATTTTTTTCACATCATTAACACTTTTTAAAACGTTTGTATTTCTGTTTCTAAAAAAAAACAAGGTACAAATATACTTTTTTGTAAAATAAAAAGAAAAGTAGAACAGCTTTAGTTATATTTACATAAAAAAGCTGATTATGTATCGCGAAATAATTTCCAAAATTTGTCGGTAACATGACTCGTTATCTTACCGGCGAAAAACAAACATAATTTCCCATTTACAACGGAAATTCGCTATTTCACAACGTTCACCACAACAAATCACGTGAAGCTAGTCACAAAAAATAGATTCATAATCAGTAAACATAACCAGAATGCAAATTCATTCCAATATTTCCCTCCGAGAGCCACAATTTCGCCGGTAATTTCAACAAATTTCAATTTTCACCACCGAGAAACAGACAAAAATTCGACAAAACAACGAAGCCAAAGTATTTTTTTAATCCAATGGCACTCCCATCGAAACTGCGAAATACTCTTCTACTTCTAATCACTTGGAGGTTAATTTCCGTCTACGTAGTGCAAACATTTCACGTACCTGACGAATACTGGCAATCGTTGGAAGTCGCTCACCGACTGGTCTTTGGCTATGGATACTTGACATGGGAATGGAGATCAAAGATTAGAAGCTACATCTATCCTTTTCTCATATCAATATTGTACCGTCTGTTGGCTTTTCTTCATCTCGATTACACAGTTATGCTGGTCACGTCACCGAGAATCTTTCAAGCTTTACTCAGCGCCTATGCGGACTACAGATTTTACGTATGGACCCGAAGCAAATGGGCATTGTTCAGTCTCTGCACAAATTGGTTTTGGTACTACTGCGCAACGAGAACACTGGCAAACAGCCTGGAAACTTCATTGACGATAATAGCTCTTTCGTTGTTTCCTTGGCCAAACGGAAGGACGCAAAGCACTGGATTTCTTTGGATCGTTGGATTGTTAACTGCTTGCAGACCTACAGCGGCGATTCTCTGGATTCCGCTCTGTTTTTATCACATTTGTAGCTCTAGAAATATCTTCGATACTCTGAAGAGTTACATTTTAATAGGAGCCTCCACTGTTTTTTATTCCACTCTCGTAGATTCGTTGTGTTACGGCGAGTTTGTTATAACTCCTTGGGAATTCTTTAAAGCAAATATTTTAAACAGCGTTGGAAACTTTTATGGTACACACAGTTTTATTTGGTACATCGGAGCTGGATTACCTGTTATTTTAGGATTACAGATATTTATTTTTCCTTTAGCCGCTTTGGCGGCTTTAAAAAATTCTGCTTCTCTAAGACAGCAAGTTATATTAATTGTAGTTATCTGCTGGACTGTCGGAATTTACTCTTGCTTAGAACATAAAGAATTTAGGTTCGTACTGCCTTTGTTGCCAATGTTTATTTATGTTTCTACGAGCTTTCCATTTAGATACAGAATTACTGAGTTTAGAAGAAAATTGCTGATTACTGTTTTCATACTGAGCAACTTGCTTCCTGGACTTTATCTGTGTCTTATTCATCAAAGAGGAACTTTAGACGTTATGAAATTATTAGAAAATGAATTGAGCAATTTAAACGGTACAAAAAATACTGTTTTGTTCTTAACTCCATGTCACGCGACTCCGTTGTACAGTCATTTGCACATTTTTGCACCAATTACGATTTTGGAGTGTGAACCTAATTTAGAAAAATTGCCGAATTACGTTAGTGAAACTGATGCATTTTTTGCGGATCCTATGTTCTGGCTTGATACAGAAATTAAGATACACGAAATGCCGGATCTTTTGGTGATGTTCGATAATCTAACAACGAAAATTGGCCCTTTTTTGAAGAATTATCGTCTGATGGCAAAAGTGTTTCATGCACATTTTCCTCAACCCAATTATGGAGAATACATTATGCTTTATAAACGAAAATTGTAATAAAACTTATGGATATCACAAAGATCCTGTAAATTTCTAGTCGATTTTTCAATAATATTTATAGTTTATGATATATGTATATATTTTATATTTCTAATTATATGTATAATTGTTGAAACTGTAAATTGTACAAAACATTTTATACAAGCAATGTTGATGAGATATGAGAAATATAATTTTGCAAACAAAATTGGTTTCACTTGATTCTTTGCCCTCGTAAAAAAAAAATTCTATGGAAAATTAAAAAAGGATAAGATACAGCGAGGGTTTAGTTTTAATTAGCTTAATACAGCAAATTACTTAAATTATTACGTTTTTTTAAGTAAAAAAAATAAGAAAGAAATATGTAAAGAAGAAATCCGTTCAATATATAAATGTTTTTAAAATGAATAAATTATAGTAGTATTAGAGAAGCAAATAGACGTCTTATAATCTCATTTTTATTGCCTTTTAATAATAAAAAAATATTTAGATTTTTGTACTATTTTAAGAATAAAACAATAGATTTCCGTAAAATAGAAACTGCCATTTTTTGTATTTTAGAAAATTACAATTTCTGATGCAAATTCACATTTCTACAAACAAACATAATTCTCGATAAAAAATTGTATTTTCAATTGAGAATATTTTTTGTATTTTTGAATTTTTCCCGCCGTAAATAAATCGAAACACGTGAATGGCGCGCGTTAATAAAACATATGTGATATATTTATGAAAATCACACCAATGTACACACGAAAGTATTTTGCACAGCACTTTTTTACATTTTAGCTTTATTTCAAAACTTAGATTTACGTGTGTGTGTGTGTGACGTAAAGTTCTTCCAAAATATAAAAAACATAAAATTGTATCAACGTTTTTTGACAAAAAGTCAAGCATACAGTTAAGTTAACCTCAAATAAAATGTTGTATTTTTAATTTATCGGAGTTCGAACAGGATTAACAATTTATTTTTGTTATTAGAAATGGGAAAAAGTATCGAAGAAGTTTGCGAGGAGCTCGACAGTCTCTCGATACGTTCGCTCGAGCTAATCGAGGAAAAAGTGTCGGTGAATATTCAGCTGGAAAAGTTGATACGCGAGGGAAATATAGAATTGGCTAAAGCTCGTTATATTAGAGGAAAAGAGTCTGTAGGAACTCTGCAAATTCCTCAAGACGGCCAGATGAGTTCTCTCTTTGAGCTGGAAACAACTGCAACGGAGCAGAAGAGTGGAAAAGATTTACCAAGCTTCGATATATCTATAAAGCCTGCGAAGGAAAATGGCGAAAAAGCTGATGATCCAATCAAATGGTTCGGCGTTTTGGTTCCACAGAATCTGAGAAATGCGCAAAAACGATTTCAGGAATCTTTGTATCTTGCTGTTAAAGCTGCTAATATTAATGCCGAACTTGAATGTATTCCTAGCGAAATAGAAAATCTTAAGAGCATAAAAAGTACTTTAGCCAAATAATCTTGTATACTCTTTTATGTTACACTGTATTTATGAAAAAAAAATTTTAATATACAAACATTTTATATATAAATTATCAAGGATTGGTTTTTGTTTATTTATTTATGTTTTATTTATGATTTAATCAGAAAACTATATAAAATCTGCAAAATATTTCTATCTTGAGTATTCTCAATAAATATTATTATTATTACTGTTATTATGATAATTATATCTTCAGGAGATGGTCTTTTCTTAGTTTGAAATAGCTATGAGTTATATTGCGAGATAGTGCTAAAATGTTTAAAATTTGAAGTAATTTTATATAATTATTGTTTAGATACTTCTTCTTTCTTTTGATTAAAGATTATTATAGTTATTAAAAAGCATTTTGAATACATTTCTATTCAAATACTTCCGATCTTTGTACTCTAAATATATGACTTTATATCAAGTTATGTAGATTATTTGAAAAAAAAAAACAAAAATTAACTTGGATCTTTGTTATGAGCAGATAAAATAACCATTTTTTTAAATCATAGTTTAATTTTTGCTTTTTCATAATTTTGTATTGCGATATATTCACACGGAATTGTTGAAAAAAAAGAAATGTTTAAAGGAAAAATAGGTTTTTATTAGCTTCTAATTTTTTTCATTATTGATCTTTTACTATTTTCATATACAATTTTAATTTTTTTTTTTAGATTTAGAAAACTACTATTTTATTTAAATAAAATGTTGTTTGCTTTACTACAACAAAAAAATTAACAAAAACATTCTGCAAAAGAGCTTTACTAAATTTCGTTTGAATTAATTTTTACTCCAAAATCTGTTACAGGAAGACAAAAATAATAAGATGATGAATTTGAATTCAAATTCAAACAAAAAATTTTGATTCTTAAGTATCTGAACAAAAATCTCAATAACAATCTATGTTTTGAACTTATAATATATTTAAAAAAGTATTTTTGCCGCCAAAAACTTGAATAAATCGTCCAAGCTGAAGGGAGGCTCAAAGTGCCATCTTTTTCTCTTGAACTGCTAGAGACTTTTCGTTTTCTAAATACACATTTGCTGAATACGCCGGCGTGGAATTTACTGCGAGAACCCTCCATACTTCGCAAAAACGCAAGTAGTGTAAAACGTCGTGTACTGCCGCCAAATTTCTCCGCATTGAAAATTGAAAAATTGCTTTATTACAACAACGACAAAAAATCAACAAACCATCTACAAAACTGTTTTCCTAAATTTTGTTTGAATTTGTTTTTACTACAAAATCTTTTGTAGGAAGACAAAAATAGTAAAATTTAAGTATCTGAAAAAAATAGTCTCAATAAAAATCTATGTTTTGAACTCCGAATAAGATTATATTTACAAAAGAATTTTTGCCGCCAAAAACTTGAATAAATCGTCCAAGCTGAAGTGAGGCTCAAAGTGCCATCTTTTTCTTTTGAATTGCTAGAGACTTTTGTTTCTGAATACACACTTGTTGAATGCGCCGGCCTGAAATTTACTGCGAAAATTGGTCCCGCGGAGACGCAAGCATTGCCAAACGGCGCGTATTGCCGCCAAATTTCTCCGGCTTGTTTTGTGTTATGTATTCTTTACAGTGAAGTGTTTTGTTTCATTCACTGCCTCCTTCATCGATACTAGTTTTGTCCGTTACTTTTTTATATTGTTAATTTATTTGTATTTTTTTTTTTTTAATACTCTCGAAAGCCTGCAACAATGGTGAGTACACCGTTTTGGTATACATTTTTTTTTTAATCGAACCTCAGATTTACGTACTGTTTTCGTCTTTGTCTCGAAACACCGAATTATTATTTCATGTAGAATTTGTTAAACAAGGATTGAAAATTTATTGTATTTACAATATTGCTATTTTTTCTTTTCTATCAGGCGAGTTCACCGGTGCCTTCAGACAGAATTAGGGAGGCAATGACCTCACCTGCTCCGTCAATGGATGAGCCATTTGAGGATGAAGGAGATTTGCTCGGAGATCAGTCTCAGGAACAGATCAACGAAGAAGAGGAAGATGGGGAGGAACTGTTTGGAGACAACATGGAAGCGTGAGAATACTTCTAAGCATATAGCTTTTAATTTCAATTGTTTAATTACTTTTTCTTTATTTTTCATTCAAGAGGCTTGGATCTACATTTTTTTATGACATGTACATTTCTTTTTATTTCCTCTTTTAGGACAACATGAAAGATTTAGTACTTTTAATCATGTAACTTTTAATTCAAATTGTTTAGCTACTTTTTTTTTTATTCAGAGGCTTGGATTTAAATTTTTTATGACATTTACTTTTTTTTTCCCTGTTTGGGGCAACATGCAAGTTTTAGTACTTTTAATCACATAGTTTTTTAATTTCAATTGTTTAATTACTTTTTCTTTATTTTTCATTCAAGAGGCTTGGATCTACATTTTTTTATGACATGTACATTTCTTTTTATTTCCTCTTTTAGGACAACATGAAAGATTTAGTACTTTTAATCATGTAACTTTTAATTCAAATTGTTTAGCTACTTTTTTTTTTATTCAGAGGCTTGGATTTAAATTTTTTATGACATTTACTTTTTTTTTCCTTGTTTGGGGCAACATGCAAGTTTTAGTACTTTTAATCACATAGTTTTTAATTTCAATTGTTTAGCTACTTTTTATTTATTTATTTTCATTCAAGACTCTTGAATGCCACTTCATTGTTATTCTAATTTTTTTAATGTGTATTTACATTTATTTACTTACATTCTGATTTCAAGTTTGGGGATAACATGGAATCATTAGTACTTTCAAAAATACAGCTTCTAGTGTTATTAAAATTTTCAATTTTTTAGATACTTAATATATTTTTTATTTACGATGCTTGGGCTCAAATTTCTCTTAATTCTAATAATTCAGCAACTAATCCCATTCATACAAATTTATTGTAATTTTCTATGAAACTTAAACCTAAATTTGTTTAAAAAACAATCTTCAGCCTCACTCATTAATGATCTTTTGCGCCATTGGTCTTTCAATAAAAACTTCTTTTAAATTCAGTCATTTAGCAACTATTTATACAAATAAATTTTTTTATACCATCAAGAAAAAAAAAATTTTCAAAAGTAAATCAAACAGAACTTGGTTTATATGTATATCCGAAATATTTTTTATGTTTATTTTAGATACATATAAAGTACCTTTTTACTTGCATTTTTTTTTCTCAGAATAAGTAATTTTAAAAAACAAAATAATTTATCTTTAAAAGCTATTTCATTTAATTATTTAGCAGTATCCCGAGAAAGTGTTTCTAAAAGAATGATTTAATTTACAGCGATTATCGGCCCATGTCAGCTCTCGATCGCTACGATCCGAGAATGGTCGACGATGAGGATTACTCCGAGATATCCGAAGGAGATCGGGCGGCCGCGGAAGCGTCAATGCGTAAACGCGACCGCGCTGCTGGAATTATCGGAGATGATAGAGATCTTCTTTATGGCAAGTTAATCTACTAACCACTGCTCTAAGATTCTCTTCCAGCTGCAGCAGTAATTGATAAACAAATTTTTTCCATTTACAGACGAGAGCGACGATGACGAGACGCACACGCGGAAACGGCGTATGGCCGAAAAAGCCGCAACCGGCGAAATGGAAGAGACTGAGGTTACATCTCATATTTAATAAAGTAGAAATCGAAAATAATTGACTGAAAAAAATAATTAATCTTTTTTTTTGCGGTTTTAGATGGTCGAATCTATTGAGAATCTCGAAGACACAAAAGGTCACACTGTTAAGGAATGGGTAATGATGCTTGGACCTCGTACTGAAATTACCAACAGATTTAAGAGTTTTTTGCGAACACACACGAACGAAAAGGGCCATTATATGTACAAGGAACGTATCAGGCACATGTGCGAAAGTAATCAGGTAAAACATAATCGAAAATAAACAATAATTTGATAAACATAGATGAGTATTTAACTCTACAAAATAGATTAAATCTTACAAAAATTTATCGTATTTTGGTTTAAAAAAATCAAAATATACAAAATATACAAAAAAATTGGTATATTGAAGGGGAAAAAAAAAAATTAATCTCATACATTTTTTTATTTTTCAACCTGGGTATTTTTTTTTTTCTTTTTCTCAATAAAATTAAACACATTTTTTTTTCTGAAATTAGTGGATTTTGTATTTTCAAAAAATGTTCTCTTGTTATGCAATTTTGTTAGCAACAAAATTCAATTCCCCTTCACGATTTTGCGATGCTCTTTACAATTAATAATTTTTGTTTTCCGACAGTCGAGCTTCGTCGTGGAATTTCCGATTCTCGCGAGCAAGGAACACGTTCTCGCATACTTTTTGCCCGAAGCGCCGTTCCAAATGTTGGAATTATTCGACGCAGTTGCTAAGGAACTTGTGCTAACTATATTTCCGAGTTATGAGAGAGTAACGTCAGAAATTCATGTGAGAATATCGGAGCTTCCGCTCATCGAGGAACTTCGTACATTCCGTAAATTGCATCTTAATCAGTTGGTCAGAACCCTCGGTGTCGTTACAGCTACTACCGGTGTGTTGCCGCAACTATCGGTCGTTAAATACGATTGTAGCAAGTGCGGTTACGTTTTGGGGCCGTTTGTTCAATCGCAAAATACCGAAGTTAAGCCAGGATCTTGTCCTGAGTGTCAGAGCATGGGACCGTTCATGGTAAATAACGTTTTGTAACATTTACGGGAATTAAAGGCAATTTTTACTTTTGATGATCGTTGCTTGAAACAAATAAATACAATTTTAAAAAGCTGCAAAGTAGAAATTTGCACATTGCTTCCTCATTAAATTTTATTTTTTCACAAATCTATTTCTATGAGGAAGTTTATTTTTTAATTTTTGGTTTGCTCATCGAGGAAACTTTGTGAAAAACTAAATTTAATGAGAAAACAATGTGCAAAGTTCTGCTTAGCAGCTTTTTTTTTTTGTTCAATTAGCAGTTTTTCCAATTTGTTACCTTCAAATTTTTGGTAGTTGGAGGTGCAACAACACAAAATGAAATCACAGTATTGAAATATTAGTTTGCGTGAAAAATTTCATATATGTCCATCGTGTTGTTCTGAAGTTATGGGCAATTGAATTTTGATACTTACCGGTCATTGAATATAAAAAATGCAAATTTCTAAAAAACTTAACTAGTTCATAAATTTTCCCATTAATATTTAACACTCTATTTAAGTTTTATGCAAAATTTTAATTCAGTTACATAAACCGTTCTCGAGTTATAGAATTTTCAAAAAAGTAACGTAAATTTAAAACCTCCATAAAATTCGAATCGCTTTTCCGATTTCGGCCAAATTCAATAACAAACAACATTAAATGTACCTACACTTATGAAGAACTATTTAGCAAAATATCGTAAATTTTACGAAAGTTAGCCCATTCACGCCCCTTTTTTGAAAAATTCGAAAAGCTATAAAATCAAAATTTCTTCATATATTTTGTTAAAATTTGCAACAAAAGACGGGCTGCTGCTTCACTAAAGCTTCACGTAAAGCTTCCTCTATGAGGAAGCAAAAATAGCGACGATTCGATTACATAAAAAAAATCACCAGATCTGAATATAATCAATTCTGGGACCTTTTAAAATTTCACAACAAAAAATTAAACATTAACATTTTTTACGGTGAGAATTTATTATTTACTAACATTTTTTTATATAAAAAAAATCAATTGGGACAAATTTAACTCGGCGGCGGGGGGGGGGGGGGGGGGGGGGGCTAAATTTCACGAAATGTATTGTCGCTGAACCGTTTATTATATTTTTTTAACAAATAAAAAAATAAAATTTGTATAAAAAAAAAATAAATTGATAGAGCTGATTAGATGCAAAACTACAAATAGTGTTATATTTGTATTTTCTGAAATATTCGAAATATATTATTAAGATTATTTATATGAATTTAAAAATCGTATAACTTCACAATTTGTTATCTCAATTTTGTTGTTTTCTAGATCAACATGGAACAAACTATATATCGAAACTATCAAAAAGTTACCGTACAAGAGTCTCCCGGTAGAATACCAGCCGGCAGAATTCCTCGCAGTAAGGATTGCATCCTACTGTCAGATCTTTGCGATCGTTGTAAGCCGGGTGACGAGGTCGATGTAACTGGTATTTATACAAACAGTTACGACGGTTCTCTCAACACAGAGCAAGGCTTTCCCGTTTTCTCCACTGTTCTTCTTGCCAATCATCTTCACGTGAAGGACTCCAAAGAGATCGTCGATTCTCTGACTGACGAAGACGTCAACAGTATTCTCGCTCTCAGCAAAGATCACAGAATCGCCGATCGAATTGTCGCGAGTATCGGACCTTCGATTTACGGACATGAGTACATCAAACGGGCACTCGCTCTCTCTATATTTGGCGGGGAATCCAAAAATCCTGGTAAGAAAATAAATTCCCCAATCTACCAACAAAATCTTGGAAAATCTTTCTATAATACAGAAAAAAAAAAAAAAATAGAAAATTCGAAAAAAAAAAAATGTTATTAGTTCATAAATTCTTAAACAGTATCATAAACTCAAAAACCTCAGTGATACAAAAAAAATGATCTATTTATAAAAATTGCTAAATGAAAAATAAATGTTAATAAACTTTCAAAAATTATTATGAGCTCAAAAATTCCGGTAGGAAAATCTTCCTAAACATAAAAAAGAAATTGCTTTATGCTGAAAATTTGAAAAAACTGTTTAATGCTAAAAAAAATGTTAAATAACGCTGCAAAAAAGATATTTGAATTTATCATCCCATTGATTTTTAGGAAACAAGCACAGAGTGAGAGGCGACATCAATGTGCTTCTCTGCGGTGATCCAGGAACAGCAAAATCTCAATTTTTGAAGTACACCGAAAAGATAGCACCGCGCGCGGTCTTTACAACTGGGCAAGGTGCTTCGGCGGTAGGTTTAACGGCGTACGTAAGAAGATCGCCAACAACTCGCGAATGGACTCTCGAAGCTGGTGCATTGGTTCTTGCTGATCACGGGATTTGTCTTATCGACGAATTTGATAAGGTAAGCTATTTGTCTTGGAAAGTATCAATTTACGAATAACATTCACATCGTAATTCTTTACTTTTTTTTTGTTTTTAGATGAATGATCAGGACAGAACCTCTATTCATGAGGCTATGGAACAACAAAGTATTTCAATATCGAAAGCCGGAATCGTCACTTCGCTGCACGCGAGATGTGCTGTTATAGCTGCTTCAAATCCAATCGGTGGTCGATACGATGCCAGCATGACGTTCTCTGAAAACGTAAGTATTTCACGTCAATGATAGTAATTTGTTCATCGAATTGTTAGAGTTATCGAAATTACAGAAGTCATTTCAACTAATTACAACTATGATTCCGTGAAATTATTAAAAATAAATTAAAAAATGGCACGAAAATCAAAGTAGTGTAGAAAGTAATGAGTTATGAATCTTTTTTATTACCATTACTTTTGTTTTTGATTAAATTTGTATACATTTTTTTACTAATATGGTAGGATATTTAAAAAAGTAAGCGTATCTATATTTGGTTCCTCTATTAATATTTAAATTAATGATATGGTGATCATTGGTCCTGAAAATTCTTGATATCCTGAGAATGTCCGTAAATTTATGTAGTCCTTGAAAAGTTCTGGAATGTCCTTGATTTTTACCTTTTGTTCTGGAAATTTTCATTACTTACTTTTTTTTTTACAGAAATATTTGAATGTTCCTCTTCCGTCTACGAAATTCTCAAAATGTTCAATCTTTTTCCAGTTTCAAAAACCCTCAAATCATCACAAGTATATGAATACTTTTTCCAATTTTTTTTTCCAAAATATTTCACCCTTTTCCACTTTCAAAAAATCTCGTATCATAAACAATAAAAATACATATCGGAGCTTTGTGTGAAATCTTTTATTCCACGTGCATTCGAAAAAGAAATGAAATTATATTTGACAACAAAAAATGTGATGCTGAAACTAAAACATATTATTTGTTCACATTTTTGTCTATTTTCACATTTCCATAATGTGCTTAAACAACCTGGAAGTATCCTGGGAATGTCCTGGAACGTGTTACGAATATTTTACTGAACACCATGTTAAAATTAAATTGAGAAAACAATGAAAATATAAAAAATTGGCTTTCATTGAACAATAATTTTTAATCTCTTAGGTGGATTTGTCAGAGCCAATTATCTCACGTTTCGACATCCTGTGCATTGTTAAAGACGAAGTAGATCCGATGCAGGACAGGCATTTGGCAAAATTCGTCGTGGGTTCTCACATAAAGCATCATCCAGCTAATTTGGAGAAAACTATGGCAGCCGAGCCAGAGGTTGGTTCAAACGACATCACAATTCCTCAAGACCTTCTTAAAAAATACATCGTATACGCCCGACAGAATGTTCATCCAAAATTAACGAACATCGATCAGGACAAAGTAGCAAAATTGTACAGTCAATTGAGGCAGGAGAGTCTCGTGAGTATTCTTATCTTATCTTCTTTTTTTTTTATCGATAAAAAAAGAAAATCGTAATTAAATGACCTATTTATAAATTATTGGACAACGTAGGCAACCGGAAGTTTGCCGATTACGGTGCGTCACATAGAGAGCATAATTCGTATGTCGGAAGCAAGCGCTAAAATGCATTTGCGAGATCACGTACGCGAGGAGGACGTTAATTTGGCCATCAGAATGGCGCTGGACAGTTTTGTGGACACACAAAAGTATTCCGTGATGAAGAGCATGCGACAGGTGATTATCGGCAATTATTTCACGCATCGTTTGCTTTCGCTCTCGCTCTCTCTCTCTCTCTCTCTCTCTCCTTCTTGTCGATTAAAAGCACACCGTTTGACCTTTGTCGCGCTCGAATTTTCAGACGTTCCAGAAATATCTCACTTACAAAAAGGATCACAGCGAATTGCTTTACTACATTCTTCGGCAAATTACTCTCGATACCTTGAGATACAAAAAAGCTACTTTGGGACACAATATCACAACCATCGAAGTTAGCGAGAAGGACCTGCTGGATAGGGTAAGATTATTTTTCTTTTTTTTTAAATATTCAGTATTTTTCCGGAATAAGCCGCATTAAATATTTGATAAGTTATCATTTTTTTCACTGTAAATTTATTTTATTTACTAACGTTTTTCGTATTTTAGGCCAAACAAATCGACATACACAATCTTGCTACGTTCTACGAGAGTGAAATATTCAAGATTCACAATTTCACCTACGATCCGAAACGCAAAGTAATTACACAGGTACTCCCCGAAGATGTGGATGATTGATCTATCGATCAATTCAATTAATCTCAATGTCTATCGACGGACGTTTTTTTTTTTATTAATCTTGTACCTCAGTAAAATAAATGTCTCTTTTTTTACAATATATAAAAATCTTAAATCTTCTATAATTTGCGATGTACCCCATAACAAAATTTTTCTTTTAATTTAACTGTA
Organism: Perithous albicinctus; assembly: GCA_964016905.1. Lineage (NCBI taxonomy): Eukaryota > Metazoa > Arthropoda > Insecta > Hymenoptera > Ichneumonidae > Perithous > Perithous albicinctus. Next base: position 16,599,090 of record OZ024694.1, read on the forward strand.
GTTTACTAGGAATAATTCAAACCGAATTTGTAAATTTATTAAAATACGGAATTTTGTCACACTCGCTAAGAAAAATAGAGTAAAAAATTCGCTGATTTTTATTATTTTCTTTTTTCTCATTTAATTAATTTTTTTTACGCATTGGAGAAAGGATACGAAGCATACTTTGAACTATTTTTACAAGAATTTTTTTTTATTTACAAAAAAAAATTGCAAACTTATAAGATAGAACTTTGTGATCCATAAAAAAAAAATGATCGTGATGGTGATTTATTTGAGAAAAAAGTCTATTAGTTTTTCTATATGGAATTTTTTTGAATTCATAGAAATTACAAATTTTTAAAGTTGCTTGAATGAATTTAAAAAAAAATTAAATTTCTTTCTATAAACCATAGCTACAACCATAAATATTTAAAAAAAAAAGTTTCTTTTTTCTCGAATCAATCATTACTGAAATATCGAATGCGCCGAGCGAAAACAATTTTTTTTATAGGCCACCATGTGCATCTTATGAGTTTAGAATTGTTAAATATTTTTCAATAAAAATTTATGTAAACATAGTTTAAAGTATGCTCAATAATAAATCCTTCCCCAAATCCATAAATGATTAATTAAATAAGAAAAAACAGCATTTTTCAAAACTACCCAAAACAGTTGATAAATAAATAATATAATGGAATAAATATATTCCAATGTTATTATCGTTTTTTTTATTATTAATATATCTTATACGTAAGTAAAATAAATTTTTGTTTTTACAAGATTAAACTTTCACACAAAGTTTAATGATTTCACACTCATCACCATAATCCGATTAATATTAATTCCAGAAGAGCTAGCAAAAATCGTTTTTTTTTTTTTTTTTTTTACAAAATGTGTTCAAATTTATTTGTAGAGGTGACATGATATTCTTAAATAATTCAAATAAAAATCCCATATTTCTTATACATTTAAAAAAAAAAGGGTCTCTCAACCTTTCCGAGATTTTTTTCGTTGCGCGCCGCCACTACTGCTACTGCTACTACTGCTGCTGCTACTGGAACTGCTGCTTGAATCGCTGTTGCTGGAATCTGAATCACTGTCAGAAGAGGAGCTGGATGAATCGCTTGAGCTGCTGCTCGAACTACTCGACGATTCAGAGTCGCTCGAACTCGACTCTGCTTTCTTCTTCTTTTTCTTTTGTACCTTCTTTTCTTCTGGCTTCTTTGGCTCCTCTCTACAATATTAAAACAAACGGTATAACATAAATTTTCGATTTTTTTTTTTTTTTTTACAAAGTCTCAGACTTTGTTTCTTAATTCGCTTTTTTAGAAGTTCACTTAGAAATAAAGTAATTGAAAAACTGCAATAAATAAAATAACTCTGTCGATGCATAATTTTAGATAAGTCAACGATTTTTTAAACATTTTCCTCGATACTTTTTTCAATTTTTTTTTAATACAATTTTGCTACTGAATTTTTTTTTCTTTTTTAAATTTTGAATCCTGTGTCGTATATAAAAATGTTCGAGCCCACAATGGACTGGCTTTAATATTTTTTCTTTTTTTGCTTACTCATAGAGGAAGCTTTGTAGAGAAAACAATTACATACAAAACTTTACATACATGTTAACATTTTTAAAAGATGTAAAATAATGAGGAAGCAATTTGCAAGGTTCTACTTTGTTTTTTTTTTATGAAAAGCTTGAAAAAAAATATTGGACACAGGATATTTCAGAAGATTTTAACATTTTTCAATTCTGGCTAAAAATATTTTAGTTTTGAAGAATCATTAATCAAATTAAAATTTCAATTTTTTAATATTTTTAATTTAAATCTAAAAAAATATTCTCCATTTGTATTATATTATTTTAATAATTTATTTTATGCTAATTGATGTATGCACACCAGCATCAAAATAAATTATTATTATTATTATTATTATTAGTAACAGCAAAGAAAATGATTATTTTAAATGTAATGTAACATTTACATAACACAAATTTTCACAACATTACGTAGGAAATAATAAAGCTATGCATACGTTTTGTTTTCTTCTCTTTCTTTGAGAGCTTTCTTCAATCTAACTGTGCGTGACGATCTGTGAACATATTTTCTTTTTCCTTTACATTCGTAGCTCCAATGTCCCATTTCCAGACACTTTTGACACCGCATTCCTTGCGGATATGGATTTCTGCAAAATAATTTATATTGAATTAAGAATTTTTTGGATTAATGTTGTTTTATTTTCAAGCATTAATCAATTTAATGTTGTTCGGAGAAACGCCAAACACCGCGTGATTAACCTCAAAATTCACGCGACAAACAATATCGTTTATTTAGGAAAATAGTGATGGTGGAAGGTTGTAATTAACGGTGAGAATTGTACTTACGTTTTTTTCATCAATTTTACACCACTTGGATACATCTTTCTTTCAGATTTCTATACAATAACAATTACAACATATATAAATAAAGACGCGATAAACAAGCCGAAAAAAATACACTCGTTAAATCGTATTTCGCGGGCTTGACCCCAGAGGCGCTGAATGCAGCGACGCGCTGTTTAAATATTTTTGCTTTATTATTGTAATGATATTTCGGAGTGGAATTTTTTTTGCGAAAGTTTCAGTCGATATTTAAGCACAAAATAAATTGTGTAATTTAGTTATGGATTCGTCGGGAGATAAGAGAGAACAAGGTGAGATGAAAAATAAATTTAGCGCCATCGAACTGTCGTTGCAAAAACTGACAAACCGAATCTTCGAGATGGAACTTTACGAAGCTATCGCACGTGAAACTGAAGCGAAACTTAAGGCGAAGGAAAAGGAAGTTACTGAAGAAATTAAAAAATTGGTATACTTATGACTTTATTAGAGATTATGACCTGAATTTTTTTTTTTATTGTTTAGATCACTTAAAAAATACAAATAAAAATGTGTTTTATTCGTGGATACAATTAAAAAAAAAACTTGCATTAATAAATAAGCATTTTAGTAATGCTACAAGAAGACATTAGTTTTTTGGTAAGAAAAAAAGATTTAAAAAAATGGAATATTTGGATTGCTCTACAAAGCGGCAAATTTGAAGAGCATGTAAAACGTTTTAAAAGTCAATCTTTTTAAAAGCAATAGGAAAATTAATAAAAAAATAATTTCTAAAGTATATTTTTAAACTTGCATCAATAAATAAGCATTTTAGTAATACTAAAAGAAGACTAGTTTTTTGGGGAAGAAAAAAAGTTTAAAAAACAATTAAAGATTTATATTGATCTAGAAAGTTGCAAATTTAAAGAGGATATAAAAAGTTTTGAAAGACTATTTTTTTAAAAGCGATAGGAAAAATAATTAAAAACATTATTTTCATAGTTTACTTTTAGGTAACTTTTTTTTTTAAACTTGCATCAATAAATAAGCATTTTAGTAATGCTAAAAGAAGAGAACAGTTTTTGGGGAAGAAAAGAAGTTTAAAAAAAAAATTGAAGATTTATATTGCTCTAGAAAGTTGCAAATTTAAAGAGCACATAAAAAGTTTTGAAAGACAATTTATTTAAAAGCGATAGTAAAATTAATTTAAAAAAATATTTTCTAAGGTTTACTTTAATAAACAAGCATTTTAGTAATGCTACAAGAAGACATCAGCTTTTTTGGTAAGAAAAGAAGTTTAAAAGAAACTTGAAGATTTGTATTGTTCTACAAAGATGCAAATTTAAAAAGCACGTAAAAAGTTTTAAAAGACCAATTTTTTAAAAGTGATAGGAAAAATAATTAAAAAATGATTTCTATAGTTTACTTTTAGGTAACTTGGTTAAAGGGTAATAATGACAATTCCATTTTCTTCTTCGATAAATATTCGAGGCTTCGAAGAAAACAATAATTTTAAATAATTGAATACTTACCTAGAAAAGTACAAAATGAAAATATAATAATAACTAAAAAAAAGCAAAGTGCTCCAAATTAAAAAATTCAATACATCAATATGAAATTCACAGAATATATTAAAATATTTAATATACTTTAATAATTAAAAAATTAACAATTTTACACAATGAAAATATAATAAAAATAAAGTGTTGCTCCAAATAGAAATGAATGGAATTGTTTTTCCAATTAAAAGAAATTGTTTTAATATGCAAGTTAGAAGGTATATTACAATATTTATTTATACGTTATTCATTAAGAGAAATTTTTTTTTTTAAATTGAATACTTACCTAGAAGCTTGCAGAATGGAAGTAAAATAATAATAAAAATGTGTGCCTCAAAATTAAAAAAAAGGAAATTTTGTTAATTTCTTTAATTTTCAATATTCTCTATTATAAAATTTTAAACAATATTAATAATATTATAATTTTTCTCCAAATACAAGAAAAATCAATTTTTTAATGTGCAAACTAAAAGGTGTAGTAACATTTTTTTTTCTAATACAAAAAATTAAAATAATCTTGATTTTAGGATCAATTGCAATATGAAAGATGGGAAAGCAGGAGCGATTTCTGCGAAAAATTATGGAAATTCTCAGCCGAGAACGATCTTTGCTCTCTTTTTAATCAATATCTCGACACGCCAAAGCGCATTCCACGTCAACACGTGGTTTTCGACAAGAACCAACATCCGGACGTTGTCAAAGCTACAAAGGAACTCGAAGAGTTAAAAAATCAGTTGATCAGCAAAAACGCAATAAATCGGAGTCTCGAGGAAAAAACAATGCAGGCGAAGATTCAACTTCAGATTGCAAAATCCTATAACGAGAAAGACATGAAAATTATTCGGTATATATTCTTAATTTTATTATTATTCTCATTAACTAAATAAATAGAAATAAACAAATATATTAATTTTTTTCTTAAAAATAGAATTAAAAAAAAATGTTAAAAGAGTAAAAAATTTTCAAAACTTGATAAACAATTTTTTCCTTCCAGTTTGAAAAACGACATTGACGCCTATCAGGAAAAGTATTTCAATCTAGAATCCAAGATAGCGACAATGGAGTTAAATTTTGTGGAATGGCAAAATTTTTCAGTAACTCCAGTCGCTGAAAAAAAGCGAAATTTCATCACAGCAACGGAATTGATGGCGAAAGAAGAAATCAACGATAATATTAAAAAATCGCGTTTCTCAGTGAAGAAAGAAAGTGCGATTTTACGCAAATTCACACGTGCTTCAGTTCGTCGCACCTGATAGCGAAATTCTTATCAGTTTACAAAAAAAAAAAAAAAAAAAAAAAAAAAAAAAAATTATCATTATCCACAAGGAAAATAAATGCTGCGTAGTATAAAACAATCAATCATTTTTTTAGTACATTTGTATATTTAGAAATATTTATACAGTAATATTTATCTTTTTTTTTGTTGTTGTTGCTGTTGTTTCAATATACACTGAATTACATTAATATTACATATCGTTAAATTATACACATAATTTTCGCCCGACAGGCTTAGTCAACAGGATCATGATTTTTTTTTTTTTTTTAGGAATTGGTTTCGCCGCTTTCTCTATTATTCATTATATAATTTTATAATAGCAATCTTCAGTTTCGAATATTTATATCGACATTTGTTTGCCAGCGATTTTTCACTCGGCTGCGCATTGAATGCTCCTTTTTTTTGTCTCTCTCTATATCAAAAAGACGAACAATGTACGAGAAAACGGAGGAACAGAGGTTTTTTTTTTGTTTTTTTTTTTTTAATTTTTTTTTTTCGGGAAAGAGAGAGGCATTTGCTATCTAAAACGGCGTTTATGGAACGGCTTTACATACATATATATTTATATACATTTTTTTTAGTATATAATATATGTGTAAATGGATACGACTAATGGCACTCTGACTTTTATCTTCGACAATCGATGCCGGGACATAAGTAACACTTTTTGTCAAAATCTTTTTTTCGTTTTTTTTATTATTTTTTTTTTTTTTTTATCTTCTACGTAATAAAACGATCTACGTAAATATATGTCTGTTGTTAAAGTAAAATAAGAGATTAACGAGAGTTTTTTTTTTTTTTTTTTAGGAAGAGTCGTCGAGCTGATTAAATATACGCTAAATGTTTACAGTGTTTTTATCGGCAACAAAATTGTTCCAGCGTGAAACAATTTTTTTTCTTTTTTTCTTTTTTTTTAAATACAATATCGATCGCTGTCGTCGTTGTATAAAAAATACGTCTGTCCACGAGACATTTATAGAATCGCGTGATATAATCGTAAATGAATCTATAGGAGAGAGGGAAGAAAGGAGGGAAGTATACAGATTTTTGTTTCTTTTCCTTCTGCTTCTGTTTTTTTTTTCTTTTTTTTTTATATCGAATATATAATTATAACGGAATATCGATTACAGGTCGAGCTAAAACGACGTAGGAGGAAAAATGGTTTAGTTGCAAAGAACTGAATTTTTAGAACTGATACACTAAAAATGTTATTTTCTGTTTTTCTTTTTTTTTTTCATTTTTGGAAATTTTCATAAATTCAGTGCAGTAAAAAATAATTTTTATCGCAGCTTCTGCGTTGTCCATAATCTAAAGAATTTTTTTTTAGTCATTTAGAAAGATAATAAATAATTTTTAAAAAATTTTGAAGAGATATAGGTTTGATAAGATTTTATAGGTAACATTTTTTTTACCAATTTTAATGTAGTATGGATTATTTTTGTATTTTAAAAGATGCTCTGATTAAGAATTTACTTTTTAGATATTTGATACTTTAAATTGTTTAATAATTTGTTAATAAAGGATTTTTGTTTTACGATTGACACTATTAAATATTTTTAGAAGACTATTTTGTCGAGAGTCTTTTCGAGGTATAAAATTATCCATTTAGTGTTAAAATTGACAAAAAAAGTTAGAGATTATTTATTTAAAAAACTCGACGGAAAAGTTCTACCTTTTTTGTAAATATTTTCAAAGCGAAACACGCAGAATCGAATTTAGGAATTCCTGTCCAAAGTAAAAAAAAAAGATTTACATAAAAAAATTAATTTCAAGAATGGTGTAAACACATTTTTTTCATAGATTTTCAGAAGTCGTATTTGTGATATTAATGAAATTCTCGAGAATGACGAATCATTTTGTTCCTTAAAATAGAATTTAGAATAAAAGTTTAGTTATCATTGTAGCTTAAAAAAAGGAAGTAAACAAATGGCTGTAATTTTTTAGCAACGAATATTATTAAAAGTGTATTTCGGTGAATTCATAGTGAATGTTTTGATTAATAAAATGAGCTACGACTCATAAAGATCCAACAGAAAAACCTAACTTGAATTTTATAAAACTGTGTAAAAATATGTCTCACGAATTATTGGTGCAAACTGAATTTAAAAAAAATAGGTTTTATAAATCTATTAATTATTCTCTAGATTATGTACAAATTCTGTGATACAAATTATCCTCCACTGCTGTTATTTAATCCAAAAAACTGTAGAATAATGATTACAAAATTTTAATCAGCAAGAAATTAATTAGCTGGACGAAGAAGCTGGTTGTTTTTAATAAGCAATTAATTAGCTGATACAATAAACTAGTTTCTTGTAATAAGCAATTACTCGGCTGATAAAATAAGCGTTGTATAAAGCAGCCAACTAATTTCTTCAAAATTGTCAAAAAAACCAATTTTACAAAATTCCAATTTCCTCAAAAATTCATACAATTTCGTTTGGTAAATTAAATCCTTCAGTTGTTCGCAACAAATCAACAATTAACTATCTAATTAATGATCAATTAATTAGCTAGTACAATAAACTAGTTTTTTGTAATAAGCAATTATTATTTATATTAAGCAATTATTTTACAGAAATCCAATTTCCTTAAATATTCATACAATTTCCATTTGTAAATTAAATCCTTCAGTTGTTCGCAACGAATTAACAATTTGCTATCCGATTACTAGTAAACAATTAATTAGCTAGTACAACAAACTGGTTGTTGTTTAATAATCAACTTATTAGCTAATACAATAAACTAGTTTTCTTGTAATAAGCAATTAATTGGCCGATACAATAAACGCTGTATAAAGCAGCCAATTAATTTCTTATAAAATTGTTAAAACAACCAATTAAAAAAAAAAAAAACAAGAAATCCAATTTCAAATTTACAAAATTTCCTATGGCAAATTGAATCTTTCAGTTGTTCGCAACAAACTAACAATTTTTCATCGCTTAAAGGATCATCAGGTCAAAATAAATGTATGTATAATAATGTGCGTAACATGGAACGATATTCACACTGTTTATCGTGTAGCGGCACGACAATTATAAACTCGTTTAAAACTTTCCGATTGGATGATCTCTACTATCGTTTGCGCATTGCGATTGCACACAATTTATTAATCGTCTTCGTCATCATCGTCGAATTCACGATATCTCAATATTATCTCGAACCGCGAAATAGATCAACAACAAAGATGCGCTCCTTTGAGCAATATTTCGCTAACGACATTGTAAATCTATATAACACAAACAAACAAATGTTCTAGTATCGAGGAAGAAAAAAAGAAAGAAAAAAAATTAAACGAAGAGTTGTGCGTGATACATATATCTCCTTAAGATTTATGCGAAGCGCGCTCAGAACGTGGTCCAAAATAATCCCCACGTTTTTTTTCTTTCTGTTTTTTTTGTCTCTTCGTTAAAATTTTATATAGCGATTGTAAAATTTACATAAAAAACAATGATTTTCTCTCATTTCGTTCGGCTTCAACTTATACGCTTAGAAATTAGAGAGTATATTACAAAAAAAAAAAATTCCTTTTTCATTCTTTTTCTTTTTTCCATACTTGTGGCAATATACGAAGTCAAAGAAAATGCGAGGAGAATATCGTCGGGGGGAAGTTACACGTAGATACAATTGTTTTCCTCTTTTTACCTTTTTTCACAGTTTTTTTTTTTTTTTTTGGTTTAACTTTAGAAGATAAGGCTCCGTTTATGTAACAATTACATACATATAGCGTTCCAACGATTGAAAATGCAGGTACATATAGAAAAATGGCTTGCGTTTTTTGTGTTTTCCTTTTTTTTCCTTTTTTTTTTTTTTTTTTTGTTATTTTGTATTGTATAACAAAATATTTGTCTCGAAGCTAGCTGTAACGGCGTTTAATACTTCTACGTGTGGAAATAGCGTTGGAAATTCTCACAGCATTTTGTCTCGGGACCGAGCGGCTTTACATTTTGCCGCTGGAATTTATTTAGTGCATTAGTTTTTTTTTTTAATTTTTTTTTCTTTCTCTCTTTTTTTTTTTGCAATTTTGCAAACGGTCCAAGCTAAAACGCCTACCGGAACAAGCGATATAAAATGTTTTCCGTCGATCTTTATCTCTCGCTTTGCTTTTTTTTTTTAACCAATCGGCTCATCACGCAATCGACAGTACTTTAATAACTATCGTCGTTTTATCGATTTCATTTTTTTTAACATTACAAAACTATAAACGTACGGATTTTTTTTACGTACATCGAGTGCGCTTAATAATGAAGCCAATGTCTCGACGGTCAAAAGCGCTGTTTTTAAACTACTTTTTATGCACTTTTTTTCCTCTCACATATAGACAAGGCTTTCCATATCAGTTCAGACTATGAAAAAAAAAATGCTCAGTTCCTAGAGGAAAAAAAATATTTTAGAGGACATGAACAGTTGTTTTAATTTGTTTAGATTGTAAAATAGAATACAATTTATCTCTTTTTAATTTATTACACCTTTTTTTTTTAATAAAGGAGAAATTCGCGAATAAATCAATAAATGAAAGAAAAAAAAATTAACGTTCATTGAAAATTTAAGAAAATATATTCAGATTTAATGAATTACATTAAAATCACTATTTATTTCATTGAAATTAATTAAAATTTGATTTTAATTAAATTGGCAATATTTACATTTAATTTTCTTGAAATCTGGAAGAAATGAATTTTCAGTATTTTTTCTTTTTTAGGCATTCAAAACTGTTCGGAGTGCCCACAGTTTTTAACTTAAAAAATAATACACATTAGAAGATAAAAAAATGGAGCACTTGCAAATTACAAATTAAAAAAAAACAGAATCGTGGTTTCAGTTTTTTAAGGAAGGAAATATATTTAAATTGAATTAATTGCATTAAAATCACAATTTATTTAATTGAAATTAATTAAAATTTGATTTTAATTAAATTGGCAATATTTAAATGTAATTTTCTTGAAATCTGGAAGAAATGAATTTTCAGTATTTTTTCTTTTTTAGGCATTCAAAACTGTTCGGAGTGCCCACAGTTTTTAACTTAAAAAATAATACACATTAGAAGGTAAAAAAATGGAGCACTTTTTTCAAAAATTTTAAATAAAATCGTGGTCTCAGTTTTCTAAGTAAGAAACCGTTGTGTAAATTTGTCAAATTTACACTTTTTTTTTTACTATTAGAAGTGACAAAAAAAATCGGTTCAATTTACAATTTTTCATTAATTTATTATCATAATGGCATTAAATATATTGTAAAAGGAATTCTTTTTGCCGAGATAAAATATTTTGTAAGATAACAAAAACAAAAAAATGCTTAATACATTATTTGAATTTGACTGAAAAAATCATTTTGTTAAAACAAAAATATTTTCAATTTTATTTTTTACTGTGTAGTTAAAAAGATGTAACTAATTTTTTTTTAAATATAATAAAAAATCGAAAAAAATAAAAATAAAAATATTGATCACAGTTAACGTTTCAAATCCCAACAGAACAAATTATACTCTTAATTCGTTTCGTTGGAATTTATATCTTTTCATTCGACAATATCCACCTTAAAAACTATATTTTTCATCATTTTTTTCACACAACATGGTTTTAAATTATTCAATAAAATCCGAATAAATTTTCTTCTTCTTGGGCATAACAAAAAATCGTATACATTCGTGTTCCAAGTAATTAAAATAGGATCGATAATTTCCAACTTATCAACTGTTTGAGTAATAAATTTCCCAAAAATTCTCTAAAATATTTTTCAAACATTTCAGACTTGGTTTATTGGTGTAAATTATATAACCCGATTTTTAAAATAAATTATTTGATAAAAACTTGTTGTTCTAGTGTTTGAATTGGTATGGAATGTCTCTCATATATGTAGTCATAAATATACGTTTGTATAATTACAATCAGCATAACTATTTATCCAGGCAGATGGGAAGGTCGTGAACGAATTAGCGAAAGCCTGCTCCGTAATTGAATACGTACGTGTCCGACGAGAGGAATAATTTACTTTAAAACCGTGAAAACCACTCGACTTCAACATTTCTTTGTCCAATAAAAAAACAAAAAAAAAACAAAGAATCTTCAAATAATTGTTCTGTTTAAAAATTTTGTAATCTCGTGTTACAGGAAGATATGACTATAATTTAAATGGTAAATGGAAATTCTTTGCTCTCGAGCGACGGCTTGAAGAGAGTCAATTCGATATTAATTGTATTATTATTATTATTATTATTATTATTATTATTATTATTATTTACGCCTATTATAAATATATATCTATATATATTTATAATAGTACGTGTTGCGTTTCACGCAGCATGTGCACATAGAATTGGTGAGAAAATATTTCACATTGACACACGATTGGCACCTTTCTTATTTTCGTGCACGATTTTTCTTTTGTTTTCTTTTTATTTTTCATGGAGAGAAAGGAAATGTTTCTTCGATTATTAATAATTATACATTCAATCACACTCACACACACGCACACACATACACGACGAAAGCACGCGCGTTAAACATTCGTCGTTTTTTTTGCGATGAATTTACGGAGGCAGAATTGACGAGAACTGATCTTACTTCGAACGCTTCTATTGTCTTGAAATAACGTAATTTTTTTTTTTTTTTTAGCGAGAAAGATCATGTACAAGATCGTTCGCTCGATCTGTGTCTCTGTTTTTTTTTTTTTTTTTTTTATAGATTATACAATTTTTTTCCTCGGAGGAATACGTTGCGCGAGGATGTTATTTTAATATCAATGTTTACTTCTCGAGCTTTTTGCAGCGTTTCTCCTTCGCCGATATGCCAGTTATATTAAAAATAATATAATCAGAGTTGTAAACATTCCATCAAAATCAAATTTATTTTACTTGTTTATTCATTTCATAGTTTAGTGATATTTTTGTTTTTAAAGAATATTCTATCATATTGGAAAAAAAATGTTGAACATTTCATTTTTTTTTAAAGTCCACATATTTAAAAAATACCGTGAAACGGAAAATAATGACGTATTAGTTTCTCCATTGTTTTTATTTTCGTGATATTTTTTTAATGACCAATTTTTAGATATTTTTTTCTACCTTTTTGTTTAGCAAATTATATTATTCTAATAATAATTAATATATTTTTTGTGGAATAAATAAACATAGCATGAGTTCGAAATAGAGTTGAAAGTCTTCGTCATTTTTTTTTTTTAGATAAACATTGATCTTGTAATTGCCAACAATTCTTAATTTTGTAAAATTAATCTGCAGTTTTTAAATATTCAGACTTCTCAATTATTGCTGGAAGAAAACTAATTTCATCAAATTTCAGGCCAACATACTTAAAAAGATGCGGAAATAGTAGAACAATATAATAATCACTATATAGCAAAAAGTTGCTATTTTTATTTTTGAATGATCAAATTCTTGAATTCCTGAGAATAAATAAATGTCATAAAATTTCACGGAAATTTAAAAAAAAATGCGGAAATATATTTAAAGCATTAAAAGATAAATAAGTTTTCTATTTTGTTTCTCATAATCTATCGTAATGTTTTATTAATTTTTTTTCGAGTGTTTGAAAAAATTTCAAATATTTTTGTAATAAGAATTTCCGGTCAATGTAATGAAATAATAATTGTGTAATTAATTACAGTTATTAATGTACATTACATAAATAAATGAAAGCTAAAATCTCTGGTTCGAAAATAACAGAATACACTGTAAAAAATGTTCTGCAAATTTTAACAACTGCAAATGTTTACACATCAGTTAAATTTTATACACAAGTAAAATAAAATTCTGAAACGTTTATATTGAATTTTGCGAATATTTCACAATATTTAGTACAAACTAATGAAATTTTGACCGACTAATATTTATATATAATTTAATCATGTTGTTCAGTAATAAAAATTCGTAAAAGACATAAATATAATTCATTCAATCTGCTTTACAGTTTTGTTGTCTTATATTCCTTTTTTTTTTTTGCAATGATTGCTTAACATAAGTTATTCTTTAAAAACATGAATATAATTTTCCAGGACTTTTTAAGAATAAGAAAAATTCAAGAACATTTTCAGGACATTTATAACAGCCTTTAGTATCAATAATAAAAGCTTCTAATTTTTTTTTCAACAGTACGATTACAACTCTGAATATAATAAACGCTTCTGCGAGTTAAATAAACATTTTTTTTTTAAATCCTCTTTTCCTCGACAATTGGTGTGCCGTTTAAAAAAAAAAAACGCAAAAATCAAAAAAAAAAAAAAACACATTGAATAACGACGGAATTGTCTTACGTTACTTCCCCCGTTCTCCCGTTAATAATGCCCGCTCATCTAATTCGGTTACATCGACCGATAAGGACCTTGCATCTTGAGAAATTGTATAACGAGTGATGGACCGCCTGATACAATTTCCGCGGGTATCTGCGATAACGGACAATTCTCAATTGACATAATACTGAGGTTTGTACAGAGCGCAAGCTCAAAAGGTAAATTGTGCAAATTAGCGTTGTCGTTAATATAAAGCGAGTCAAGATTCTCAAGTGTGCCAATTTCCTCAGGTAGATAATTAAGATTATTCTCGCCGACGCTCAAATGCGTGAGATTAACGAGATGACCGATGGCACGTGGCAGCGAGGTAACTTGATTCGATTGTAGTATCAATTTTTGTAATTCGCGAAGAAATCCAATTTCATTTGGTAGCGATTCGATCTTATTCTCCTCAAGATCAAGAACTCTCAGCTTGCGTAGATTCGATATACTGGCAGGAATTCTTTTCAACAGATTATTGGAGAGAATTAATATTTCCAAACTGTGCAGGCATTGAATGTCGTCCGGTATTTTAGTCAATTGATTTGTTCCAAGATTGAGCTCGACCATATTGGCCCAAGTGCCAATATCCAGCGGCAATGCCGTCAATTGATTTTCCTTCATATTGAGCTTTGTCAGATTCTTCGCTCTTGAGAATATACCGTAAGGAATTTTGTCAATCTGATTGTGCTCCAAATTGATGGAATAAACGTTGGTAAATTGGGACGGACCGCCCGATGGATAAGCGGTAAAGGCATTTCTCGATAGTGTTATAGTCGTCAAATCTGAGAGACTAGACAGTAATCCTTCGGGCAGCTGTGAAACTTGATTTCCCTCGACGCTGAATTCGTCCATTAATTTGCAATTGGCCAAAGATTTTGGAATACTAGAGAGACGATTGTATCTCAATCCCAATCTGGTAACAGCCACTAAATTGCCGATAGTCTCCGGTATATCGAGTAGCTCGTTGTGCTGAAGATCCAGCGTCGATAGTTGAACACAATTGCCAATTTCTTCGGGCAGATGCTCGAGATGATTGTGCGAAACATCGAATGTGATCAAATTAACGAGTTTACCGATACCAGCGGGCAGTCCTCTGATTTTATTTTCGCGCAAGCTCAGCATTGTCAAATTTGTAAGATTACGAATGTTCTCTCTGACGTATCTGACTCTATTGAAGCGCAAAAATAGAGTTGTCAGCGATGACAATTTATAGACAACGTCGGGTATTTCGTTGAGCTTGTTGTGCCTCAAGTCGAGTACTTTGAGATGTTTCAAATTTTCAAGAGTATCCGGAAGACTGGTGAGTGAATTTTCGCTCAACGCTAGTGTCTTCAAATTGGTTAAACAGCCAATTTCAGGTGGTAACGTAACGAGCTTATTGCCGTAGAGATAAAATTCTTCGAGTAGGGATAAATCTCGTACGGTACAAGGAAGATTTGTTATACTTGACTTACTTAGATCCAAGCGTGTTACGCATTCGTCTCGACATCTTATAAACTCCTTGGCAACGTCCAAATCGGCTTGTATTGGCTTTGACTTCTTTGCCGTTGGTTTTGGTTTGTTCGACTCCGGATGCTTAACCGTCACCGTTTTTTTCGTCTCCGCTGTCGATATCGAGGCGGTTGACAATTTTTTTTCTTTTAAATGCTGCTGATCCTTTGGATCCCGTAGAACCTCGAGTGCCTCGGGCATATCGACGCCGGCGGAACAAGTGGTGAGACCACAGTCCTCCAGGTACTCCGGAATATCTTGCTCCTTCATGTAAAAAGTCGTAAGATTTTCCTGTGGGTCGCCTCTGTCCGATTTTGCCTCGGACAGGCACACAGTCGAAATATTACCCACACCCGTTCGATGCTTGCTCGACTTTTTCATAATACGAACAACCCAACGTTGTTGATGCTTTTTCCTGCTTTGCTTTTGGTTTCTTTTTTTTCTTGCCTTTTTTTTCCTTCTTTTTTAATTTTCGTGATTCTTGCTTTTAGTGTTTCTTTCTTTCTTTTTAGTGATGAAGATTGTCGTTTATAGCCTCCTATTTTTCTTTTAAGGCATCGCGTATTACTTTTTTTGAAAACTCACACTTCCAAAGTATTGACATTATCGATGATTTTAACACACTCGCGGGCGCAAACGCGAGATGAGTATAACCAGCCAGGAGAGGAGAGATTGGCTTAGTGGCGTGTTATACTCTACTACGTTCTTATAACCGAGATGGATATATCTTGACTGACAACAACAACGAATCGAACGCGAATACACCTTGGGGAAAACTGAGTAGTGGGATATATTGTAGTATGGTAGTAATGGGGTTGTAGTAGTCGCAGCAGCCGCCCCGCAACACCCTCTCTGCCCATCCCAATCACTTTCCTGGACCCCGATCTTAACTCCCACCTCTTTTGTGTATTATAACGACGTCTCTCCCTTCTTCTATACTTGGCACATTCCGATAGTTTGTTTTGAGAAATGGAAACGTTTTTTGGCCAATAGAAGTATTTTTATTGTGGAATGTTTAAATTTTCGCGAAGATTATTGGTTCGTTGCTTCGGGACAAATCTACGTGATTCGTGGACTGAATTTGGCGCCAAGAGAAACGAGAAAGCGGCAAATTCAAATTTCGAAGTATGTCAATTTAGATAGATCTTGCTACTTTTTTTTTTTACATTTATGTATGTTACAATATTTTTCGTTTAATTCTTTTAAGTTTTCGGGAATATTCCGAAAGTCCTGGTTTCTCGACTGACCTTACTTCCACTGTTTTATATATTGTATGTATTTCTTGTCCCTTCTACTTAACATTCCGATAGTTTGTCGAAAAATGAGAATGTATTGGTCAATAGAGGTATTTTGTGTAATGTTTGAATTTTGGCAAAGATTATTGGTTCGTTGCTTCGGGACAAAGCTACGTGATTCGTGGAATGAATTTGGCGCCAAGAGAAACGAGAAAGTGCGAAATTCAAATTTCAGAGTATCTGAGATATTTTTGTTAATTCAGACAGATTTTACTACCTTTTTCAGTCACTTAAAAAAAAATGTATACACTATTTTTGTTTGATTGACGTGATACTAAAATGTGGCCAATTATTGACCACATTTCGCAGATTGAAAAAACGGTTTTTTGGCATAGAATACCTCATCTATAGATAGATCGGTCAGTCGGTAGCGTAGAAACATTTGTGTGTTTCGCAGTCGCCATTATTTTCCTCTCTCCCATCTTTTTATTTCGCTTCGAATATAATTAAAAAATTATTAATATAAGCGAATAAAGTTAGGAAAAAAAACTTTCCTACTCGATTCGTTTAATTGCGAAGGATTTTACGGCTTTTTTTGCTTCATAGATTTAAATTCGAGGTGAAATTCCCTAGACGGCGATTCAAAATGCCTCTTTAACGTAGCCGCCATTTTGTTCCAGTCCAGCTTTTTTATTATGCTTCGAATTTGATTGACAAATTCTGAATAAAGTTAATAAAGAATAAAACTTCGCTTGTCGATTCATTTAATTGCGGAGGGTTTTGCAGTTTTTACGCTACTTCATCGATTTAAATTCAAGTTAAAAATCCCTAGACGATATATTTTCCGAACGCAGCCGCCATCTTGTTTCTACAACTTTCCCGCCTTTTATTGTGCCGCATGAGAAACACTACAGTGCATCTTCGTACTCCAAATATACAAGTTTAATTGTGAATATAAGAAGATTTTAAGTGAATATAAGTGATTAAATTTATCAAAAAGTAGCCTCGCTATTCGATTAATTAATTATGGAGGGTTTTGACGATCCAGGAATATTCTTTTCCGACAATTTTTCCGCCGACGAGCCGCGCGAGAATCAATTAAATCTACAGGCATCCAAGAAAAAGTTTAAAGAATTCATTCGACAGTTTCACGAAGGAAATTTCAACTACAAATACAGGTGAATAATTTATCGGCCAAATTCTCACAATCTTGCCGAATTATTTATTATTGAGATTCAGTTATTTTTTTAAAATTGTGTTGAATTTTTTTTTTTTTTTCTCCTTTACAGAGATGCTCTCAAGCGTAACTATAATCTTGGACAATATTGGGTTGAATTTAATGTCGAAGATCTTGCAGCTTTTGACGAATCGCTAGCTGAAAAGATTTACAAAAAGCCAACAGAGTATTTGCCAGTTTTTGAGGAAGCTGCAAAGGAAGTCGCAGACGAACTTACAGCTCCGAGACCAGAAGGAGAAGAGAAAGTCGAGGATATACAGATTTTGCTCTCTTCGGATGGAAATCCAAGCTCTTTGAGAGGCATGAAGGTAAATTGTAACACCGTTTTAAAGATACACTTTAAAAATGTAATTTTTGAATTTTTTTATGCAAAGTTATCAAATTTATTTTTTTTATTATTTCTAAAAAATAAACAAATATTCATACCATTATTTTAGTTGCAAAACACACAAAAATTTATATTTTTCTTTTTAAGAGTGTAGCCAATTTGAAAGCCAAAAGGTGAAAATAATTAAGATTATTGTCTTAAAAAAAAAAAAAAACCTGAAAAATATAAATGTTTATTCTGAAGTTATGTTTTACTTTTACTCATCATTTTATTTGTCAGTATTTTCTAAAAGTCCTGCAGATCTGCTATAGTTAAAGCATGAAAACAACTGAAAGGTTTTTTAATTGTTTAAATACAGAAAAAATATACATTTTTGTACAATTTTTATTTGCAACATGTATGAAATTTTTTTTTATATAATTTTTAAAGAGAACAACAGTTGTGTTATCTAAAAGTAGGAAATGAAAAGTGAATACTAAAAATATTCATAAAATTTTCATTTGCAATTTGTAGGGCATGAAAAATGTATATTTTGGATTTTCTTTTCTAAGAAGGGTAAAAATAATTTACAGAATTCTATTTTGGAGAGATAAGAAAACATAAATATTTTAAAAAAAATTTTATTTGTTCTTTTTGATGGAAATTTATTGAATTTATTTGTTTAGTGAAATAATTGTTTAATAAATAATAGCATTTATTTTATTTACTTATTTTGTTTAATTTTTCAGCCTGATATAGTTTCTCAGCTGATAAAGATTCCTGGAATTGTTGTGTCTGCTTCTGGAATAAGATCAAAGGCGACAAAAATTTCTATTCAGTGCAGATCCTGTAGAAGCGTTCAACCAAATATTCCCATAAAGCCTGGTTTAGAAGGCTATGCTCTACCCAGAAAATGTACAACGTAAGTTCTTGCTAAAAAAAAAATCATATATTATTATCCCATATCCCATTTTATCAATGGGGGCTCCACAAATTTCAGAAAAAACCAGTTGCTTTTTTTTATTGCTACAAAAATAAAAGTATAATAATTCCTATGCTATTGATTGTTTTTAAACAGTGTTTCAGTAATGATGAAAAGTCTCCAGGCCAGAATATTAAAAAATTGTTGATTTTCCATGTTAAAAAAAAATTAATAAAAAAAAGTTATATTGAAAATACATTTAAAAAAAGTCTGATAACTTTAATCTAGGATTTTGATGAACAATCATTACGATGCGATTTTTCATATGATTTTTTTTTCCTTATTAAAAATGTACAATTTCAATTACTCCAATATTTTATTATATTCCATTTAAAAAAAAAACTTTTTAATTATCATGCTATTGATTGTGACAAAATTTTGGCAATGCTGGACAAATATATATATATATTTGTTATGAATAGAGAATAATTATTAAAAATTTATTGTGGAAAATGAAGATTCTTCTATAACTGGTTGTACCTGGACCTTAGGATTTTTAAAAATCAATCTCATGCAATTTTGTATTTTTTTGACCTGATAAAAAAATGCATTCCATTTATTTTATTGGTTTGAAAAATCGTATCAATTAATCCGTATTCTGATAATATTAAAAAAATCGCCAGGCTAAGATACAAAAAATTGTAGGATTTCCATTTTAATTAAAAAAAAGAATCTATAAAAAAATTATATTGAAGGATATAAAAATCCTTCTTCAATTTGTTTCTGATTATGCAATTCTGCATAATCAGAACGTCGATGCAGACAATCGCATAATGGATTTTTAAATACAATAATTATTAAACCAATGAAAAGAAACATTATTCTTTTACCTGAATTCCGTGAAGTCTACCCTGCACAAAAAATTAACGAAATACCAGTAAAATTATAAAAAAAACGTTTAAAACATATTAAAAAAAAATCAAATTAACAATGAAAAATATTCTTCGAATAAATTATTAACTCTGCTTCAAATTTCTCAAAAAAAACAAAAATTAATGACTGATTCTTTAAAAACAGAGAACAAGCCGGTCGTCCGAAGTGTCCCTTGGATCCATTCTTCATAATGCCCGACAAATGCAATTGCGTAGATTTCCAAGTACTAAAACTACAAGAATTGCCGGACCATATACCTCAGGGTGAGATGCCAAGGCACTTGCAGGTTTACTGCGACCGTTATCTCTGCGATCGCGTAGTTCCGGGCAATCGTGTCTTAATTCTGGGAATATATTCGATAAAGAAGGTCGCAGCCGCGGGTGGAAGACGCGATGGTCGTGAAAAAGCTTTAGTTGGCGTTCGAGCGCCGTATATTCGTGTCGTCGGTATTTCCGTGGACGGCGATAGTAACGGAAGCGGAACACATCCGCCGGTAACCAACGAGGAGGAAGATATGTTCAGGCGGCTCGCAGCTGACCCCGACGTCTATGAGAGAATTGCCAAGAGCGTAGCGCCGAGTATTTTCGGTGCGCTCGATATGAAAAAAGCCATAGCTTGCCTCCTCTTCGGAGGTTCGAGAAAACGTATGCCTGACGGTTTGTGCCGAAGAGGAGACATAAATATCCTCATGTTGGGCGATCCAGGTACTGCTAAATCGCAATTATTAAAATTTGTGGAAACTGTCGCGCCTGTTGGAATTTACACGTCGGGAAAAGGAAGTTCCGCTGCTGGTCTCACGGCTTCAGTTATGCGAGATCCGATCACGGTAAATTGATTTCTTTTTTTTTTTTTACGCTATTTGCATTGGGTCCGGTGGTTATGAAAATCCTTGATGTCCTGGAATCTTTTGCTCTGGAATTTTGCATTCTTGTATTTTTTTTTACAAAAAATATTCGAATGTTGCTCATCCAACTACAAAATTCTCTAAACGTTTAATCCTTTTCTACTTTCAAAAAACGACGAATTATTGCAGGA
This sequence comes from Perithous albicinctus, assembly GCA_964016905.1. Lineage (NCBI taxonomy): Eukaryota > Metazoa > Arthropoda > Insecta > Hymenoptera > Ichneumonidae > Perithous > Perithous albicinctus. Next base: position 16,619,715 of record OZ024694.1, read on the forward strand.
AGAAGTGTGATTTTTACCCCAGGATAATAAATTCGTCTTAACTTTTGAAAATCTTTGTATTATTAAAGTCCTTTAAACTTTCTTTCCATCATTCAGCAATAATTAAATTGAAGATTAAAGTTCTTTTTTTTTTCTTGTAGAGAAATTTTGTGATGGAAGGCGGCGCAATGGTTCTCGCTGATGGCGGAGTAGTTTGCATCGACGAATTCGACAAAATGAAAGAAGACGATAGAGTGGCGATTCACGAGGCAATGGAACAGCAAACGATATCAATCGCTAAAGCTGGTATCACCACAACTCTTAATACACGTTGCTCCGTGCTCGCCGCGGCGAATTCAGTGTTTGGCCGATGGGACGATATAAAAGGCGAGGAGAACATCGATTTTATGCCCACAATTCTCTCACGTTTCGATATGATTTTCATCGTCAAGGACGAACACGAACAAAACAGAGATATCACTCTAGCGAAACACGTAATGAATCTTCACACAAACGCCGGCCAAGTTACCGAACAAACAACCGAGGGAGAATTGCCGCTCAATATTTTCAAGAAATATATTCATTACTGCCGAACGTGAGTTAATTGAATTAAATAAATTAATATATGAGGCAAAACACGTCAAGTCGGCCACCCCAATTTTTCATGTCAACAGAATGTCCTCAAATTTATTCAAGAAATTTCAACAAAAACAGAAATGCCGTTTCGGAGGGGAAAAAAGTGGTAACATTATTTAATTGAAAAATAGCATAAAATGAAATCGGAGAATTTTACAAAAAATGCTGTTGGAAAGTACGCTGAAAATCCAAAATTTGATGTTGTTATGATTTTTTTTTGCGAGCCCTAGTATTGGCGTTAAAAAATAAGCAATGATTATTTTCAGCGATTTTCAGTGACTGGAATATGCAATAAAAAAAATCTGAAGAAAATCTTACGTTTTTTCTTCAATTAGATCAACATCTTGAAGAAATGTGACGAAGTTTTGTTGACATGAAAAAATGTGATGGCCGGCTTGACGTGTTTTGCCCCATATATACATATATATTTTTTTATTATTACTTGGTTGAACAATTAATTTTTTATTTATTCAATAATATATATATTTTTTTCATGTATCATTAAATTTTGATTATTTTTGCTTTCTCATAAAGGAAGCTTTGTAAAAATTCAAGAATAATAATGACGCAATGCGCAAAATTCGATTTTACATCTTTATTATTAATAATTTTTGATGCTTTGTGTAATGCAGACGATGTGGGCCAAGATTGAGCAAAGAAGCGGCTGAAAAATTGAAAAATCGTTACGTAATGATGCGAACCGGTACTCGGGATCACGAAAAAGACACGGAAAAGCGATTATCGATACCAATAACAGTTCGTCAGCTGGAAGCTATAATCAGAATTTCCGAGTCTCTCGCAAAAATGAGATTCCAGTCTTTTGCCACGGACGTTCATGTTACCGAGGCTCTGAGACTTTTTCAAGTTTCTACCTTAGACGCTGCGATGACTGGTTCATTAGCCGGTAAGCAAACCCATTTTTTTTTTCTGATATATATATATCTATTTTTTTTATCAGGCAAAATAGAAAAGTAAAAAAAGAAAAATTGATAAAAATTCGAATAATTCCAGGCGCCGAAGGTTTCACGTCCGAGGAGGATCATGAAATTTTGGGTCGTATTGAGAAGCAATTGAAGCGTCGATTTGCAATCGGCTCTCAAGTTTCGGAGCAAAATATTGTCAGTGACTTCGTGAAGCAAAAATATCCCGAACGAGCGATCTTCAAAGTAATACACACGATGATACGCCGAGGAGAACTCCAACATCGACTACAACGGAAAATGCTCTACAGACTCTTCTAAAAGGTGAGAGTTCGAAATTATAACAGATACGTTAATTATCGACGTGGAGGTAGTTAATTATTGTTAGTACAATCGCGATAACAAATTTTGTTTTGTTTAAACGTTCTAATTTAATTGATGCGCGTCGTTCAAGCTCGTTAATAAATTGTCGTGGTTTTTCCCTCATGATAACTCGTCCTTGAATGGATAGTGCGGATGCTTTTCAACTCTGAAATTACAATATTTTTTTAATTAACAAAAAAATCAAAGATCACTTTTTTAAAAACTTATAAAGAATAATTTGCCATCCTTATATAGAATTTTTGTTGCAATAAAACAAGATAAAAAAAAAAGAAATAAAAATTACCATTTTACTTGCAAGCATATTTTTCTGGGTACCAAATTTAAATGGTGATTTTATTATTATTCATTTTTTCGAATTGAAAATTAAAAGAAATTTCATAAAATTATTATTTAGCATTATAAAATTAATTTCAATTAAAAATTGCTGTATGACATGAATTACCCTTTGAAAAAGAGGAAATTGAAGATCCTTCCGCTTGCTCCCTGATCCAATGCATCTAAAGTTTTGATCTCCTCGTCGGTAAGCGTAAAATCGAAGAGATCGATATTAGCCTTGATTCTCTCGGGCGACGAGCTTTTCGGAATCACTATGACACCTTCTTGCACCAAATGTCTGAGCAATATTTGTGCCGTTGTCTTTTTGTGGCTCTCGGCGATTTTTTGTATTACCGGATGACCCAAAAGATCCGGAAATTTGTCGAGACTGTAGTTGTATTTAGATTGAAAGTGTGCTTTCGCTCCGGGCGAAGCGAGCGGACTGTAGGCCGTCACGACTATGTTTCGGGCTCGACAATATTCTCTCAGGGCTTTTTGTTGATGATAGGCGTGCAACTCGATCTGATTAACGAATAGATCAGTTTAAAAAAAGAAAATTTTAGCAAACATTTACTTTTTTTACTGGAATGAATTTGATTATTACTCCGAATACAAATATAAATTAAAATGAAGCGAAAATCGACAATTTATAAATTTCTTCACCTGCAAGTTGCTCGGCTTTATTTCAGCATTGTCCCAAACGTCTTTTATCTGTTTCTCGTTAAAGTTGCTCAATCCAATAGACCGTGCATATCCATTTCGCACCTGATTCTCCATTTCCTTCGAATAAAAAGCCAATTAGACGCTAATCACTGAAGAAGCACGTGGCAAAGAGCCTCAATAAAAAAAAACCAACAAAACAAAAATTAAGAAACACAAAAGTTGTATCACAATTTTAATTGCAGACCTTCCAGACGGACACGGGATTGCTATCGAGATCGAGAATATAGCTGCCGTCATCATTAGCAGCAGGCGCAAAGTTCTCCTTGTCCTGAACAAAGGCAAACGGCATGTGAACGAGATACATGTCGACATAATCCAGTCCAAGATTTTTCAGCGACAATTTTATAAATTTTTCAACGTCCGCTGGTCGGTTTCCATAATGCGGCAACTGAAAAGACGACAACGAACACGCTTCACACACTTTTCTTCTTCTTTTTTTAAATAAAAGTTTTTACACCATTTTTTAAATAAATAAACGTCGAATTTTCAAACCTTCGTCGTAATAAACAAATCCTCGCGTTTTCCGCCCTTAGCGAACCATTTTTTTAAACTCGCGCCAATAGAATCCTCGTTGTTGTAATTAAACGCAGTGTCGATGTGACGATATCCTTTTTCCAAAGCGCTTTCAACGGCAGCTTCGATTTCCTCGGCTTTTGCCTGAACCAACGAAATATAGATTATTTTTTTTTTTTTCAAATAATCGATGTATAAAGTCGTATCCACATAATATTTTGAAACAAATTTATCCAAATTTACACTAAAGCTGTTTTTAATTACTTAAAAAAAAACCAATGTTATTGTATATTTACAATTTGAAGATATTCCAATTGATTTAATTTTGTTTTAAATATTCAAATTTTCTTCCAAACAGTTTTCAATGACTTTTTAAAAAGAAAAGTTCCTAATTATAGGCATCAGAAATTTATTTAGACAATTTTTTCGACGTTTTCCAAAACATTAACGTGTCTTTTTTTTGTTACTATAATTTTCACCTGCCACGTTCCGAGGCCCACAGTAGGCATTTCATGCCCCGATGACAATTTCACGGACTGCATAGCTTCTGTGCGTGAATACGACAGTCCGGAACTGCAACGTCTCGTCGACGCAATCCCTCTGAATGAATTACACAAGTGCGTTCTATTTTAAGTGACTCTCGTCAAGGTTCTCTTTTTTATAAACGAACGTGTTGCATTTTGTGCCGCGGCAATTAACGCGATCGGTGCGCGAGAGCACGGTGAGATGGTGTACATGCAAAAAAAAAAAAAAAAAAAAAATTCAAATACTGTGAGGAACTTTTCGATGAATAAGATGCCCTCCTTTTGAGTCTTACTCTGGTGGACTCGGTATATTTATAAACTTAAGCACTGAACAACATTGAGTCTGTAGGCCATGGGCAATAAATTCAAACTTTTGGCAACGCGCAAATTGATTCAATAGCTACTTTAGAAGTTGAATATTCTTTTCTAAGATTGAGTTTACTTTATACCTTGAAAAATGTACTTTTTCTATGAGCAACAGTTTTGAAAGTCTATATTTTCAAAAACCATTTTTTAATACTTTTGTATTGTGATTATAAATTTAAAAAAAAATCATTCTAAAATTCATATAGCGAAATATTTTGGGAACCAAATTTTATGAAATAAAAATAGATTTCGCTTCAAATAATTAATATATTAAACATAATTATTAATAAGCCAAAGCTTTGAATTTAATTTTAGAAAACTCTGTTTCAACAAAGTTAACTTGATGCCATCGAAATTAAATTTTAACTATTCTGTGATGCCAGTACTAAGCAGTCTTGAGTAGTGTACATATTTAATAGAACTCAGCTTTAACGAGTAATTTTTTACTAGGGGAGAAAAAAATTTATATTCAGATTCTGGAATTTTTTGAAAGAATCTCAGTTCTTCTAATGTTACATGAAAGAGCTTTTTGATAATTAAGCATAAAAATAAAAATTATATCTCTAAAATCATTTGTTCTCTACCTAAAAAAAATAGGGGTTCCATTTTATGGAAAAAAAATTCACTGAAAATACTCCAAAAATGGGATTATAAAAAAATATAATTCTAGAGCCAATTTTCCTACATCTGAATTTTTACGAACTTCATAAAATTTTGTTTTTAAAAATTTCATTAAAAAATACTAATATACTAAACAAAATTATAAGCAAGCTAAAAATGTGGGTACTTCGATTATTTAAATTCGACAAATTTTGGAAAACGTGTTTCAACAGAACTGCATGCCTTTAAAATGGAATTTCAAGCATTTTATGATGTCATGATTAAGCTGTTATTAAAAAATTTTATGCAAATCAGCTTTAATGAGTGATTTGCTATTAATGAAAACTTTGTTCTGTATTCTGATGTTCATGAAAGTTCTACAATGAATCTCTGTGGTTTTAATGTTACATGAGATGGTTTTAGGGCTCCTGTAGGAATGAAATGGGCACGAAATTTGGTGCTTTCTGCTCTATAATTAAGCATCAAATACTGAAAGCTTTGTGAAATAAACTAAGTTTTCTCTTACGCACGCGTGTGACAATCAATTCTCCACGGATAATTCGTATAACTCGAGATGCGTGTCTGAAAGTATGGAGTAAAATTTTTGTGAGCTGCTGAAGAGACCGAGGCAGTAGGAATGAACGTCAATGCGCGAGTCTACTATTTTCCGAGGTGCATATACGATATAACACCAGCCGATCGATATTCGCGGAGTGCACGTAGACCAAAAGTGCACTCGTTATTATCCCCTCTGCTAATATTGTTAAAATATAAAAATTATTAATTCTTTTCCCTAAAGCTTTAATGTTAAGAAAATTCTTCCATATCATCAGAAATATTTTGCTAATCCAAAATCGCTAAAAAAAAAATACTATTTTAAAAGCACACAGTTAACTTTCTTCAAACACATTTTCCAAAATTTGTAGGACTCTGAATTTTGAGAATTTCAAAATTGACAGAAAGAAACTATGGTTAATAATTTTTTTTATTACTTTTTTCAAATAAAATTCTCTCTGCTGATGTTTATAAAAATAACAGCTACATAAATTTCTTCCTGACAACATAATTTTTTAAGAAAATTTGTGGAATTATTTTGCAAATAATATTTTAAAAATTTGTAGAATTCAAAAATTAAAAAAAAAAATCTATCATTAATAACATTAAAAAAAAGTTCTCTCTGCAGATTTCTACAAAAAGTCAGCAAATATGTTAAGTAAAATGCTTGAAATTTGTAGAAATATTTTACAAATTAAAAAATCAAAATAACAAAAAAATTTGTAGAATTAAAAAATTGAAATAATCTATTGTTACCCATTTTATTTAATTACATTTTTAAAAATAAATTTCTCACCGCTGATGTTTATAAAAAAAATAATTACGAAATTTTTATCCTGACAGCATAAATATTAAGAAAATTGCTCAAAATCTGTGGATATACATATTGTTCAAAAATAATAATAAAAATTATTGGCTAATTCTGAATTTTTTTCGCGCCATTGCGCGCAGTTTAATACAAAAATAAATTGCATTTTTCGAAGTAGAAATTGAGTATTTCTTTTTTTATAAAATGTAAACAAAATTATACAGCCATGATGTTTGTTGCAAAAGTGATGCAGCCAGAGATGAAAAGGATTCACCAGGACGCAGCCAGTTTCGACGCAATACTATTATGCAATGTGAAAACATTTTTAAGATTTGATTCACGTGAATTTATAATTACTAAAAACCGTATGGCTTTTTTTTTTTAGTACTTCGAACTGTAGAAAATTTTGTTTTTTTTTTTTTCGTAATATACAGAGAATTTGGTATGCAGCCGGTTTGCATCACGTGCGTTGCAGTGACGTCAGAAAAATTTCACATAACCTGCAGCTGATCGAAACTACTTTCTCCGATAGCATCGGAAGCCTCATAATTGTCGCAATTCACTGTAAAAGAATTTTCCTTCGTTAAATATTGGAAAGTGAGTTGACGAATTTTGCACACAATTTTTTAAGCATATTAAAAGAAAAAAAGAAAGAAAATTCTTACCAATTTTATGTTAAATTTTGCTCAAATACTTTTGCCGCAGGTTATGTTCATTTATTCGACTTGATTCGGAGTCATTTTTCGACGAGCAAATTTTCAAAGTTGCGTTTTCTTTGAAGTATTTGAAAAAAAAAAACAGAATAAAAATGTATTATGAGGTTATATTTTTATTTTTTGGTTTCTTGGCTGAAAATCTTACAAAAATCCATATTCTACATTTTGCTACCTAATGGCAATATTTTTGTGGCAATTTCAATGATATTGCGTTATTTTAATTTCAATTTCAACATTTTCAAAAGTCATAAAAAAGAAAAATTATTATTAAGAATTTTTTTCCAATTAAAAAAGTCTGAAACTAAATTTTTGTGACATTATTAGTTTTTTGTTGTTGTCGAATATGTAATTTATGATCCATGGAACATTCTAGAAAAGACACTTTATTTTTTACTAATTGATACTGCTGACTTTTGGATTATTAAAAAAAATATATAGGAGATTCTATTAAATATTCTATGAAATTTTTTTTTTTTTCCTCTGAAAAACTTGAAATAATACACAGAATCAGAGAAATTAAAAAAAAAATTTAGAGGTTTTTAGCCAAATTTAAAAAAATCAGAAAAACTTCACAGAGTTTCAGATATTTTTGGATAGGAATTCAAAAAATAAAATAAAATAAAAACCATGAATTTTCGGAAAAAAGCTGCAGAGATTTTTAAATATTCATATATTTTCAGTAAAGTTTCACAGATTTTTCAGAAAGAAATTTAGAAACTTCTTTTTTTTTGCCAAAAATTTAGAGAAAAGAAAATCACAGATTTTCAGACAGGAATTTAGAAATTTTCAGAAAAATTAAAACCACGAAAAATTTTTTCAGACATTCATAGATTTTCAGAAAAGTTTCACAGATTTTTCAGAAAAAAAAACAGAATTTTTTTTCAGTCAAAAATTTACTGAAAAAAAAAATCTCAAACCTTCAGAAAAAATTAAGAGAATAAAAAAAAATCAGAGATTTTCAGTAAAAACAGTTCAGAGATTAAAAAAAAAATCAAACAAGCACTCTAAATTGTGTAGAACATTCCTTTGATAGACCCTGGAAAACCAATTTTTTTTTTCTATAAACTGTAATTTAACATAAAAATATACCTCAACTGTTTTGGAAGTACAATTAATAAAAGGTTTTTATATAGATGAATCTATTTTTTAAATAACTAAGAGAATGTTCAAAAAAACATGTTTTGTATTCAATATAATTAAAGTTGAATTAAAAAAATGTACTTAAACATAATCAAATCTTAAAAACATGAAAAACTTTTTTTTAAACCCAAAAACAACAATTTTATTTCCTAATAATCCAATTACAAAATTCCCAATGGGTATTTAAAATGAAATCACATTCGTATATTTGAACACGATATTTATATTTGAAACCTGCAATAAAAGTTGCAATAATTTAATCAAAAATATAAACAAGTATCAATTAAAATGGAAAAATAAATTAAAAAAAAAAAACGCTTATATGACATTTCAGAACATCCCTATGCTTTTTTTTGTACAATAAAAATAAAAATCGATGAATTCACATTTTCAGGAAATCCGTGAACAACGCAATAAAAATATGGCGTTTGATGCAGAGAAGATGCGTCAGATAGAAGAAGCTCGGAAGAACCAAGGCTTTCTGAAGCGAAACGCAATGTGGTTTTATGCAATTGCCGGACTGACGGTGCTTCACATTGTTTGGTACAAGGTGGTAGAGGAATATGTAGACGAGAAGGAGAAGCCAAAGTATCCTCCTTACACTGTGATGCGAAGACTCGATCCTTTTCGAAATGCCGAATCGAAGAAGTAGTTTTTTTTTGTCTTCACAATTAGTATGAATATGTTTTGTATCTCAAGAAAAAAAAAAAAAAAAAAGATTCAATATTCTCGATGTTGCAATAATTGACAAACTGCTTCTTTTGTAATTCTTTCAGACAACTTTTTTTCAATAACTCATTCATAAATCTTACACGCTCTATATATGATTGTATAACATATATATATATATATATATATATATATATATATATATATGTATATGTATATATAATAGTAGTATTTATATATGTAATTGTAAAGAAATAAAACATTCTCTTGAATCGTTCTCGAGATAACGTGGATGTTTTGTTATACAATAAAACAACAAACCGACAAAAAATAAATAAATAAAAAATAAAGAAGAATAAAAGATTAGAACAATTGTATAGATTATTATCTGGAATAAATGGTAACGCTTTACAAAAAGCACGGGAACGCGATTATACAATAATATAGTAATATATTACATTTGTGGTAAGATAAAGGCGAATTGGAGACTAATTGCAGCCCCGTATTGTCGGTAAATGATCAAAGTCCTGATGATGTCGAATCGACGAGCTTTTCGGCCGATTATCGTGATGGCTCTGAAGCATTCCACCGTTTTTTGTTAATTGCGGGAGCACCATTTGGCTGTAATTCGTATTCTGCAACATAAACGATAATTAAGCTCCACTGGAAAGTTATATTAAATTTTTAATAACTGCTTTTTTTTACTTGCTTAAATAATCTTAATTCGGGAATTAGAATATATTTTTTTTGTTGATGTTTTTATTTTCTGCACTTTCAGAAAAATATTTTTTATTGATATTACGACTTTTGAAAAAGTTGCATTTAAAATTTATGAATTTTTTTGCGTTTCATCAATGTTGAGTGCAATATTTTGCAAAAGTTATAATATGAAAAAAGAATATTTTCTGTTGGTATCATTTTTTGAAAACAATTTGCGTGCATTTTATGGAGTTAAAACAAACCTGCAAAGTAGAACCTTGAACTTTGCAAATTGTTTTCTCTACAAAGCTTCCACTATGAGGAAGGACGTTTAGCTACTTTGGCTTCCCCATGGAGGAAGCTTTGTAGAGAAAACAATTTTCAAAGTTCTAGTTTGCATACATGTAAACATTTTAAAAAAATGTAAAATAATGAGGAAGCAATTTGCAAGGTTCAACTTTGCAGGCTTGTTTTGTGGATGAAAGGCATTTTTATCGATATTTTTACCGATTCACGAACTTTATATCACAAAATCGCATTCACAAGTTTTTTGAAATTTTAAAATCGTCATGAAATTTGAACCTCTCAACCGATTTTATTCAAATTTTTACTCAAACCTTGTTTCACGGTGCTCAATACGTGAAATAAATTTGAAGCCGGTATCTTTTAATTTGTGCAAGCTAGTGCGCAATCGAGATTTTTTAAAATTAAAAAAAAAAAAATTAAAATGGCAATAAAATTTGAACAATTCTATCGATTCTCGTCAAACTTGGCACGACTCATGGTTCACTATAAGGACGTTTGTGTTCAAAATTTCACGAAAACAAAGCTTCCTCTATGAGGAAGTAAAATGTCAAAAAAAAACAAATAACAATACCATTAAAAAATATTTTCCATTTTTTTTTTAGACGACTCGATCCGTTTATTGTATTTCTGTATCTTCTGTCAATTATAAACAAATACAGGATAAAGATGCAACTAGTGAAAATCGTGTTAAAAGTTCAAAAATAATTAAATTTCAATTAATCTATATTTGACTCTCACGTAAAGTTGAAAACTTCTTGTTTCTCGGTCGTGTTAACTTACCCTCGATCGATCGCGATACTTTCGCAACTTCTCAAACTCGTCCGCCTCCGTTTCCGGTACTTTGAAATGAAAATTTTCAAAGTACACGTGCTGAAGCAATTGATCGCACGTCCACCTTAATTCTGGATCCTTGTCGAGGCATTTCTTCAGAAAATCGATCTGTAAAAAAAACAAAGTAAGCAAATTATTATTCTGATTTTTGTGTTTTAAAATTTTTTATTTATTTATTTGTAATAACGTGTATTTACCTGTACAGGTGTGTTGGGTCTTTCCGGCAGAGCATTTTCCAGTGGAGTCACCGATTGTGGTGTTGGCAATGTAACGCCTGCGAAAAATTCATTTTGCTGAAAAATAGCCATGTGCCTTGGCAGAAGATCGCCGAAGGTTCTTCTTATCAGGTACAACTGATCGACATCCGATTTTCCTGGCCACAGCGCTTCGCCGCGAATTAATTCAGCGAAAACGCAGCCAATCGCCCAGACATCAACTGGTGTTCCATACTGCGTATCACCAACCTTATTTAAAGATAAATTGGAATTGTTATTTTTATTTATTTATTTATATAATATATTGATTGGATTAAAGCTTTTGTGCAAATTTATATAATATTAGAATGAGAATTTTGAATAGAATAGAAATAATTAAAGGATAAATAATAAATATTTTCTATATAATGATGGATTTAATGATAAATTGAAATAAAAAAATGAATTACTTACCAAAAGTTCAGGAGCTCGGTACCATCTGGTAGCGACGTATTCCGTATAATTTTCTCCAGGACTTAGCATCCTCGCGAATCCAAAATCGCAAAGTTTCACAATACCATCCCCGGTTATTAAAATATTTTCAGGTTTGACATCGCGGTGAACGCATCCCAGTCTGTGGCAGTATGCAACACCCTGAAGTATCTGCCACGTGAGTTGTCTGGTGGTAATTTCCGGGCATCCCTTTGGATACTTTTCCATCTCATTCAGCAACGTGTGCTCGCAGTATTCAAACACCAAATGCAATTTCCTCTTCCGCCTAAAGACCTCCAGGAGATTCACCAGATTTGGATGTTTCAGATTCTGCAGGTGAGAAGAAAAGGAGTAGAAAATAAAGAAATAGAGAATAACGATGAAGTTCAATAATTTAATGTATTACGTTTTTGATTTAGGAAATTTTCGAAGGCTGACGAACAATTGGTTGGATATTTAAGCAGTCAATTATACGATTCTTTTATAGCCACAAGACTGTAAGAATTATTATTTGTCGAAAATTTAGAATCGATTCCGACTGAAATGATCTTTGAATGTCGAAGAAAAGATGAGATGTTGATTGGAAAATATTGAACATGCAGAGAGAAAATTCCAGAGACTATGAGAATTATATTTGTCGAAAATTTAGAATCGATTCGGACTGAAATAATCTTTGAATGTCGAAGAAAAGATGAGATATTGATTGGAAAATATTGAAGAAACAGACAGAAAATGCAAGAGACTGTAAGAATTATATTTGTAGAAAATTTAGAATCGATTCAGACTGAAATGATCTTTGAATGTCGAAGGAACGATTAGATATTAATTGGAAAATATTGAAGAAACAGACAGAAACTGCCAGAGACTATAAGAATTATATTTATCGAAAATTTAGAATCGATTGCGACTGAAATGATCTTTGAATGTCGAAGAAACGATGAAATATTGATTGGAAAATATTGAAGAAACAGACAGAAAATGCAAGAGACTGTAAAAATTATATTTGCGGAACATTTAGAATCGATTCGGACTGAAATGATCTTTGAATGTCGAAGAGAAGTTGAGATATTGATTGGAAAATATTGAAGAAACAGACAGGAAACGTCAGACTGTTATTAATAGCGGTGATTTAGGATTCATATGCATGAGGGAAGGAAAATCCTTGGATGTAAAAGGTCAGACGCTTGAGAAAAGAGAATTGCGGCTTTGGTACAAAGTGCAGGTGCACCTGCATCTATATACAATGTTTTATATATATATACATACATAGGTATGTAGTGTTTTAAGCGAATATTATACGAGGAAGGAAGAGAATAAAGGTTCTCTCTCCTCGATGAGTACTCGATAACGCGCCAGTTGGTACACGCCAAGATATTGACCGTCCAGTATATACTGTATATTGACCACCGGCCATTTCACTCACGTGAGCCAACGTGCTTTCACGTGTACCTCCCTTTTTATTTTATTTTTTCTTCTTCTACGTGTATGTGTGTGTGTGTGTATGCGAAACTACAAAACGACTAGCGTGTCTATCCATGCAATGGCAAAAGAAACGCTAGAGACCATTTCGCAATAGTGAAACTATACATAGCAAAGTAATCACGGTGGTGGATAAGAGGTCTTAGACTTCCGGTGCGGAACTACCCCTCGCATATCAAGGACTTTCATTGCGCTGGACTTGATGCAAAAAAAACAGCAATGAGAAAGATGTTTTCATGCATTTGAAATTTGTAGGATTAGTATTTTTTTTTTCTTCTTTTTTTTATGGATTTGACGGGATAAATCCTTGGTACGATATACAAAAAATTATGGCTGGAACGTCATAAAGAAATAAACACTGCAATTAGATTTACATCGAATCAGACATGTAGATTTAAAAAATAACATAAATAATGGAAACAGCGAAGAAAAACCGAGAATGAATGGCTGAGAAAAGAAGAAAAAAACGTATTGGAGTATTTTAATAAATTCCAATCATTACTATCTCTATAATATTGGACATTTTTTCTAAACGTGATTTCTCGACGTTTTGGAACACTCTGAACACGCTTACACGAAAATCTCGAAAAATAATTTTTTTAGGACAACAAAGCTTCTTGAGGAAGTAAAATAGATTGATTTAAATTTACTTATAAGTTGGAAAAAGCATTATTATTCATTAAAAAAAAATAGTGATTAACTTCCGATGAAAATTAAAACAATAAAAAGCAATATTTTTCATTGAAAAAAATATTGCTTTCTGCAACTTCTGATAAAATTTTTGATTCAAGAAATTTTTTTATTGAACTTTAATGCGTTTTTTTTTTTAAATTTGGAATTTATTTGGAGTTTGACGAAAAATATGGAAAAAAAGTGAAAATAAATCTGTGAAGCGTTAACGGTAAATTGATTAATACAAAAATGATGTTCATTAATTTTTAGTTGTGTTAGGAAATTAATACAATAATTAGTAAGTATCGATTGCACTTTTAGTGAAGCTCTACAGTTAATTTTAAGTAGTACAAGTAAATGTGGTGGCAGACAAAAATCATATACCTTCAACAGACGTATCTCGCGAAGGGCGATCTTTCGTATAAGTGGATCATCTTCCGTCTGTTGAAATTTCTTAACTGCAACGAGCCTTCCGGTTTGCCGATCTCTGCATTGGAACACAACGCCATAGCTACCCTCGCCCAGTCGGGCGAGTCTCTCGTATCGCTCCATCGCCTTGCTGGGCGCCCGAGACCTGAATCACACAAGAAACTAAAATTTGAAAATCGATGCTTTCCACTGTTCTTAAAATTTAAATTCGATGATAATTGAATTGTTAATTTTATTTTGCATAAATTACTAAATAAATAAATTAAATAATTTGCAGAATGGAGCACCGAATATTTTTGGTGCTAAAACGAATTTGATTTCCATGAATAGATGAATTATTTTTATTATTTGCAGAACGAAGCTCTGCAAGTTTTAGGTACTAAGATAAATTTAAATTTCATAAATCATGAATTAATCATTTTTATAATTTACAGAACAGAGCACAGGATGTTTTGGGTGTTAAGAAGAATTTGGTTTCCAAAAATAAATGGATTTTAGGTGCTAGGATAAATTTAATTTTCAACAATCAATAAAATAATTATTTTTATTATTTGCAGAAAGGAGCGCCGCGAATTTTAGGTACCAACGTGAGTTTGATTTTCAAAAATAAATGAAATAATAATTTTTATAATTTGCAGGACGGAGCGCTGCAAATTTTTGGTGCTAAGATTAATTTAATTTCCAAAAATGAATGAAACAATTATTTTTATAATTTGCAGGACGGAGCGCCGCAAATTTTAGGTGCTAAGATAAATTTAATTTAAAAAAATAAATGAAGTAACAATTTTTATAGTTTGCAAAGCGCAGCGCAGCACATTTTAGGTGCCAAGATAAATTTAATTTTGAAAAATAAATGAAATAACAATTTTTATAATTTGCAAAACGTACCACCGCAAATTTTAGGTGCTAAGATAAATTTAATTTCCATTAAAAAAAATATATATATAATTTTTATAATTATCAACAGAGAGAGAGAGAGAGAGAGAGAGAGCACCGGAAGCTTTTTAGGTACCAAATTTAATTTATGTTCTACAAATAAATGAATTAACATATTAAAAATTTTTTTTTTTTCAGATCAGAGCAGCGAAAGATTCACGACGAAGGACTTATAAGCTTTGCACCCACTTCTTGTATTTGCCCAGACACGGCAATGTAAACTGCTGCGCGAAGAGCATACCGCTTGGAACGAGCCTGCAGGCTGTACTGTCCTTGTTCTCGCCATTGACCAGAGGTCAAGCCCCTCGGGCTGTTACGAGACTTACCTGCCGAACGAAGCTATAGTCAAACTGGACATAAAGTCCAGGCAACCCCTTAGATCGTGGTGTACGCGCCCGCGCGTTGCATTATACTCCGAACGAACAATCATGTTCCCCAGGTAGTGGTAAGCTAGACTATCGTACACGCGATGACTTAAAAATTAATGCTCTACGAAAGCAGCGTTACGACGAAGCAGAAAGCCTCTGTCGCGAGTCTGGTGGAATAAGGGAATCATCATCAATCGAGTAATTGAAGTTGTCTTCATGAAAAATTCAGGCATTTTTTTCAAATTAATAACATATTTTCTGGGGAAGGAAATTTGGATTGAGTAGATTTTGTTTATTTTTAAGGGGAGACTGTAAATTCATTTTTTTTTTATGGAAATAAAGAGGCATTTAATTAATTATTTTTGTGCTTAATTTAAAAAAAAAATTGGCTTCAGATTTGGAGGTCAATTTATTTTCAGCACGATTTAGGGCGGCCAGGAAATTTTTTTTAGCGATTTTAGAATGCAGAAAAAGAATGCCAATTACTTTTAGATGTTTTTTTTTTAATTTCTAAATCTTAAGAAAAAAACTTTTTTGTAGAATAATATAAAATTCAGGGTTGACTTAGAGATTGAAGATTTTTTAGGGCAGACGTAATAGAAATTGTTAACACCATTTTTTTATGGAATTAAATAGGCATTTAACTACCTTTTTTGTGCTAAAAATGTAAGAACTACCACGATTCAAATTTTTTTTAAATACTTGAAACTGTATCTGTTTTTTATTGGTTTCATATTTGGAGTTCAATTTATTTTTAGCATGATTTAGAGTAGCCAGGAAAAATTGTAGCGATTCTAGAAGGCAGAAAAAGGATGTCAATTACTTTTAGACTTTTTTTCAAATTTCTAAATCTTAAAGAAAAAAATGTAATGCATTTTCCATTCATAAAAAAATGTAATACATTTTCCATTAATAAAAGAATTTAGGCATTTTTTAAAGGAAGAACTTTTCTATAGAAGAATATGAAATTCAGGGTTGACATAGATTCTACATTTTTTAGGGGAAACGTAATTGAAATCGCTAAGATCATTTTTTTATGGAACTAAATAGGTACTTGACTGTTTTTTTGCACCTTGAAGAGTAAAAAAAATCAGTAGAAAAAAAATTGAAAAATGTGTGCATCAGTTTGTAGATGGTTTGACATTCGGAGTACTAGTTTTTTAAGCAGGACGTTCTCATTCTGAGGAAAAAAAATCCGGACCATTATTTTACTCTTTTTTTGCAGATTTTACTTGCGTTCCTTAATAATAAAAAGAGCAAAACTTACCATACTGGTACTCGCTGCCAATAATTGGCAAAACGCAGATCGTTAACCATCTTTTTGGACTATGATATGAAAACTTTCATCGCGAATTTTAAATTACTTATTGACAATCAAATGGATATAAAGATTATGAAAAGAAGAATCATAAATTTAACGATAATAAATAATATTGTATATTTATATATAAAAAAAATCGCGAGTTTGTTGTATTTGGTTGGATTCTACGTCATTCTTGCAGTGTGAACATATCGCGATTAAAGATTTTTGCGACAAGCGCGCATTAATTTTACTACTCAGAAACTAAATGACAATTTTAACAATTAAGATACGAAACTATCAATATTGCTATTTCATACAGAAAGCTTCTGTCAGAAAATTGAAAATAATGTAGAGTCAAGAAAAGTGGTTTAGTGTTATAAAATTCGATTTTCGTATTATTCGTTATTTACTTCACATCTGGTTTATCATCAATGGTTAAACAAGATTTGGAATTAAATTTGGCTTCAATATATAAGGAGATGCAAATTTTATAACTTTTCAATTACATTTAAAATTTCTCATAATTTTTTCACACAAATGAAATAATATTAAAAAATTATACAGACAGTGACTAATGATTTATGAAAATTCTAATTTATTTATTTTTATTCATTCATTAAAAAAAAAATTCAACAAGAATTCCAATTAAATTTGGCTTCAATGTATCAAGAGATAACAATTTTATAACATTTCAATTAGATTTAAAACTTCTCTTAACTTTTCCACACAAATGAAATAATATTAAAAAATTATACAGACAGTGACTAATGATTTATGAAAATTCTAATTTATTTATTTTTATTCATTCATTAAAAAAAAAATTCAACAAGAATTCCAATTAAATTTGGCTTCAATGTATCAAGAGATAACAATTTTATAACATTTCAATTAGATTTAAAATTTCTCTTAACTTTTTCACACAAATGAAATAATATTAAAAAATTATACAGACAGTGACTAACGATTTATGAAAATTCTAATTTATTTATTTTTATTCATTCATTAATTTAAAAAAAATTGAACAAGAATTCCAATTAAATTTGGCTTCAATGTATCAAGAGATAACAATTTTATAACATTTCAATTACATTAAAAATTTCTCATAATTTTTTCACACAAATGAAATAATATTAAAAAATTATACAGACAGTGGCTAATGATTTATGAAAATTCTAGTTTATTTATTTTTATTCATTCATTAATTTTAAAAAATTGAACAAGAATTCCAATTAAATTTGGCTTCAATGTATCAAGAGATAACAATTCTGTAACATTTTGAATTACATTTAAAATTTATCTTAAATTTTTCACACAAATGAACTAATATTGAAAATTATTTTGATTTCTTTATAAAATAAAACAAATAATTCAGTAGATTGTATTTAATATTCAAACAAGTCTGCAAAATAAAACCTTGCCCATTGCTTTTTGTATAAGGAAGCCAAAGTCGATCAACATACTTTCTTAAACTTCCTTTTAAAAAGTCACCTAAAGGTGACTTTCTATAAGTTGGCTAATAATAAGAAAGCAACGTGCAAGGTTCTACTTTGCTCACTCGTTGTTTATAATAATATTTCAATTTTTTAAATGGACACATTTAGATTTAAAAAAGATATATTCCATCTTGTAATTAACCGGACCTTTCTTATTTAACGAAAAAGCTTTTGAAAAGACGAAAAAAGCAATCATATTTTTTCTCCATCCTCAAAAAAACAACAACAAAAAATCCTGATTTTCACAGAATCTTGAACTGTTATAAATTTTCCCCATTTTCACATAGTTATTTTAGCGATGTTAAAAAATGTCATACTAATTCAAAGAAAATAATATAAATTTTCATAAAAGTTTATTTTATTTTTTATAAAGTTATATTGTATAAAAATCTCTATGAAATAAAAAAAAGGAAAAATAATACATTCTTGACATTTTTTGAAAATAAAAATTGCAGTCTGTCCTTCAACTTTCGTAAAAATTTTAAAAATGCTTAATTTCAGTGCTAAAGAAAAATTTTAATTTCCAACAATAATATCAAATGTTCCTAATAATTAATTCAAGAAAATAAATGAATCGTCATTAAAAAAGCGATAAATTTCTGGTTAAATTCGTAATAAAATGTATATAATAATATAAATTCTATTGTAATTTTATTTTTAATTTTTTAATTTTATTAAGGAGAAATACAACCCATTCTTGACATTTTTGAAAAAAATATTTGCTGTCTTTCCTTTAATTTTTTTTTAAATTAAAAAATGCTTAATTCCAGTACTAAAAAAAAGTCAATTTCCATCAACAATAAATATCAAAATTTGCTAATAATTAATTA
Source organism: Perithous albicinctus (assembly GCA_964016905.1). Classification (NCBI taxonomy): domain Eukaryota; kingdom Metazoa; phylum Arthropoda; class Insecta; order Hymenoptera; family Ichneumonidae; genus Perithous; species Perithous albicinctus. Next base: position 16,638,595 of record OZ024694.1, read on the forward strand.
AAAAAAAAAAAATGAACCGTTATTAAAAAGCGATAACATTCTGGTTAAACTCCTAATCACACTCCAAAGTAAATCAAACAAATTATAGAGTGTACTTACAAAAGTCCAAATACAAAATCCAATTCAAAGAAAGTAATATAAATGTTATTGTAAGTTTATATTAAATGATATAAATGAAAATAATATAAATTTTATTGTAATTTTATATTATTTTTTATCAACTTATATTATAAAAATCTCTATGAATTTACGAAAAGGAAAAACAACACATTTTTGAAATATTTTGAAAATAAATATGCCGTCTTTCTTTCAATTTTTAAAAATGAAAAAAATACTTCATTCCAGTGGTCAACAAAAATGTAAATTTTCATCAACAACAAAAATCAAAAATTCCTAATAATTGATTCCCCCCCCCAAAAAAAAAAATGAACCATCGTTAAAAAGCGATAAAATTCTAGTTAAACTCGTAATCACACTCCAAATTAAATCAAACAAATTCTAGAGTGTACTTACAAAAGTCCAAATACAAAATCCAATTCAAAGAAAATAATATAAATGTTATTGTAATTTTATATTATTTTTTATCAACTTATATTATAAAAATCTCTATGAATTTACAAAAAGGAAAAACAACACATTTTTGCAATTTTTTGAAAATAAATATGCAGTCTTTCCTTCAATTGTCTTAAAAATGAAAAAAATGCTTCATTCCAGTGGTCAACAAAAATGTAAATTTTCATCAACAACAAATATCAAAAAATCCTAATAATTAATTCCCCCCCAAAAAAAAAAAAAAAAAATGAATCGTCGTTAAAAAGCGATAAAATTCTGGTTAAACTCGTAATCACACTCCAAATTAAATCAAACAAATTCCAGAGTGTACTTACAAAAGTCCAAATACAGCGTTCATCGAGTTTCCTTGACTGAAGGCTTGCTTCGTCTGCGGCATGTCGAACGACACTAATTTACTCATAAGTCTCTTTTACATGTTTGTCACATAAGCTAAAGTCCTTGATTATTGTCAATCAATATGAAGCGACAAGCTGAAGCACATTCAACGTATACGAAAGCTTGTGAGTTTTAAGAACGTCGAGTCAGCAATTTATAGAATAGTCAAGACTTGCATTGACAAGCTGTGACGACAAACTTTCAAGCATACAATTTTCGCGACTGAAAAAAAAAAAAAAAAAAATAAAAAAAATAAAAATCGTCTTTTCAAATGCAAAAATGCAACGTGTATAAAAATAAACTATAAAAAAAAGATCTATGACTCCAAAAAATCTCATCATTCATTGCAAAAAAAAAAAAAAAAAAGACCCCCCAATGTATCAACCACGTGTTAAGATTTTTCCACCAGATAGATAATCGACAATCGCACCTCCTCTTTTAACATCGCAAAGCTCCCTTTAATTGCAACCAGACATACTTTACACACGATATTGCGTGTTGCTCATTCAATACGTCACGAATAATCGATTGGCCTCACTCTCTAAAACCGAGGTCACAAAAGATAATCCACTATTTTTCATCAGACGACGTCATAAAATACATTCGCATTTTTTTTTTTGTTTAAAAAAAAAAAAAAAAAAAAAAAAATACATGAAAATTTTCAAGTTTGCATAAAATTGAAAGCACTTTTATTGACGACCGTGAAAAGTACTTGTTTACATTTCAAATAGATGCGTGTCAGCGCGCTCTTAAGGAAAAACACGTGTTAAAGCACTCCTGAATAAATAAATAATTTACAAACTACAAATTTCTGCAAATTGGAGCAGATCAGAATTTTGGTGTTATTTAATGTTAATAAATTGTAGAAAAAAAAAGAAATAAATTAAAAAAAAAAAAAAAAAGTGACTCACCTGCGCGGCAGAAGCGGTAGAGTATTTCCGAAGAGCCACAGCTTTCTATCTTGAAGCCATTTGTCCATGCGAAAGCTCTTTTATTTATTAATTTTTATCTCTTATTTAATTTAACAATTTTCTAATAATAAATATATATTTTCATTTTGCAGTGTTTCTACGGAGCGCCACTTGATTGACTTGAGAAGAAAAAAATATTCTGGCTGACATGATACCATCGACGGGACGCGTCGAAAAGCACTGGAGAACGACGTGGTGGGTACCACGATTCGCGATATTTCCGAGACCGCGAGAGTATACACTTGGATTGTTGTGCCTGAAAACGCTCGAAGCCCCTTTGAGGCCTCAACTCTGACTATACTCTGGACTATACGTTTCTACGTCGTGAAACACGACGTCACGCGAGATCGATAGTCGGTGAAAGAATATACCAAGAGAGTTTGGATAGTGAATTGTGCTGGTACCATTAGACTCTACTCTCTCCCTTTCTGGCTTGCATATCAAGTAATAACGCTTTCTTTTTTTATTTTCTCCTTTATGTTCGGAACAAATAAAGATTGCAAAGTCGAACCTTTTGCAATGCTACCTCGTTTTTTTTGGCTTTTCACTAACTTTTCTCTATCATAAAAAGTATGCTGTTTAGCTTTGCGGATGGCGGATTTAAAAAAATGATGAAGCAAGGTTTGCAGTTGTTTTGAAAAAAATGGAAAAATTTATATAAAATCTTAACTACTTTGTCGATTTTGACCAAATTCAGTGTCAAATATTGAAACACTCTTTTTAAGATTTATGCAAAATTTTGGATCAGTTGATTAATCCGTTCTCGAGTTATAGCATTTAAAAAAAAAAATAAAAAAAAAATATTAGAAAAATGGAAATTTCTATAAAATTTTAAGTACTTGATCGATTTTGCCCAAATTCAATATCAAATATTGAAACACTCTTTTCAAGATTTATGCAAAATTTTAGATCAGTTGCTTAATCCGTTCTCGAGTTATAGGATTATCAACAAAAAAAAAGATTAGAAAAATGGAAATTTCTATAAAATTTTAAGTACTTAATTGATTTTGGCCAAATTTAGTATGAAACATTGGCACACTCTTTTTAAGATTTATGCAAAATTTTGGATCAGTTGCTTAATCCGTTTTCGAGTTATAGCATTTAAAAAGAAATAAAAAAATAAAAGATTAGAAAAATGGAAATTTCTATAAAATTTTAAGGACTTGATCGATTTTGCCCAAATTCAGTGTCAAATATTGAAACACTCTTTTTAAGATTTATGCAAAATTTTAGATCAGTTGCTTAATCCGTTCTCGAGTTATAGCATTTTCAAAAAAAAAAAGATTAGAAAAATGGAAATTTCTATAAAATTTTAAGTACTTAATCGATTTTGGCCAAATTTAGTATCAAAAATTGGCATCCTCTGTTTAAGATTTATGCAAAATTTCAGATAGTTTTACCATTTTTTAATCATTTTTTTAATCAAAATATCTTAAAAACTATAAGAAGAAAAATCTTGCGACTTTGCCAATAAGCTAGAAAATATTGATATTCAATAGAGTATTTTTCAGAATTTTTTTGCAGATTTTAAAATTATGGTGTTTTATATGTCACTTTAAAAATATATTTAAAAAAAAAAGAAATGGCAATACATTTTTTTTTTAATTGTGCAGTTGAGGGTCCAACTACGCCTATAAAAAATAATGAGCCAAATCGGAGAGGTCGAGGTCAAATCCAGGTCGAAAGGGGGTGGAATGCCCCATATAGATCTCAAAGTCACAATCTCAACGTAGAAGGATTTCTATGATGAAAACACAGTTTTTATACTGCGTCTGTCTCCGAGGAACGTGGTCATAAATAAAAGACAAATATTCACAAAACGTTAAAAAGTTCTCCATTTTTTCATCACGTATCAAAAGTGCAATTTTAGAATCGTTTCAATACACACGAACATTTTTTCTAAACTACTTTTCTCGACGTTTTCGACAATTCTAAGTACGCTGACATGTAAATAACAAAAAAAAAAAAATTCACAATAAAAAGCTTCCTGTAAAAAGAAGCAAAAACAAAGCTCATTTGTCGAGAAATCTAGAATAATTTTTTTTTCTGTGCAGAGCAGTTTTAAATCATAAATATATATTATGAATTTAAAAAAAGGAAAAACAATATATTCCTGACATTTTTTGAAAATAAAAATTGCAGTCTGTCCTTCAACTTTCGTAAAAATTTAAAAAATGCTTAATTCCAATGCAGAAGAAAAATTTCAATTTCCAACAATAATATCAAATGTTCCTAATAATTAATTCAACAAAAAAAAATGAATCGTCGTAAAAAAGCGATGAATTCCTGGTTAAATTCGTAATAAAATGTATATAATAATATAAATTCTATTGTAATTCTATTTTATTTTTTATAAAGTTATATTATAAAAATCAAATTCACAAAAAGGAGAAATACAAGCCATTCTTGAAATTTGTTGAAAAAAATATTTGCTGTCTTTCCTTCAATTTTCTTAAAAATTAAAAAAAATGCTTAATTCCAGTACTAAAGAAAAATGTCAATTTCCATCAACAATAAATATCAAAATTTGCTAATAATTACTTCAACAAAAAAAAATGAATCGTTATTAAAAAGCGATAAAATTCTGGTTGAACTCGTAATCACACTCCAAAGTAAATCAAACAAATTCTAAAGTACTCGATTTTTTCATCACGTATCAAAATTGCAATTTTAGAATCGTTTCAATACACACGAACATTTCTTCTAAACCACTTTTCTCGACGTTTTCGACAATTCTAAGTACGCTGACATGTAAATCCCAAAAAAAAAAAAAAAAATCACAAAAAAAAGCTTCCTGTAAAAAGAAGCAAAAACAAAGCTCATTTGTCGAGAAATCTAGAATAATTTTTTTTTCTGCGTAGAGCAGTTTTAAATCATACATATATATTGGCTCTTTAATGTGTCGAGACTGGCGACTGACCGGTGCAATTACAAAGTAACTTTATTGATTTATCGATCCGCTAGATATCCGTATAACACATTGTTTACACAAGTATATATGAAAGTAGAGTAATTCTAATGAATGGACGATTTATTGCTGTTATTATTTTACATTTACATACAGATAGAGACATATAGATACAGGAGAAATATAGATAATACATATTTATAGTAAAATTATGTGGTCCTTTTGACGCCGGAAAGATTTCTTCTTTTTTCTCATTTTTTTTATGCTCCAGGTTTTTTTTTTAAGAGAGTGTACGACATTTTTTTTAATGCTCGAGGAAAATTGTCTTCGTCGAATTTTGTTTTGGATTGAATTTTGTCTTTAATTAGTTGGATTCTCTATTTTTTTAACTACTGCAGTTTTTTTGTTAAACACACGACTAGAAAACGTTGATGACGAAAAACTCTTCCCAGGAATATATTAGAATTATTCCGGCAGTTTTAATTTTTTTTTAAATAAATTTTTGAGTTTTAGATTTTGTGCTAAGGACACTTGTGCGATTGTGTGAAATTTGTTCTTTTTTTTTCACACGCTTTTTGTATTTCTTTGAAGATTGTTTCGAGGCGCTTTTATTCCTGACGACGATTCATTTTCTTGGCTCTCGCCACGCACTGTGAAAGTCACGAAATAGCGTTTTGTACGATCCAGCTTTTCTGTTGGCAGTGCTATCACCTGCTTTTCCTCGCCTCGTGTCACTTCAACCTGTTTTTAATCAGAAGAAACAAAGTTTAAAATTTTTATTTAATTTTTCTTTTCGTTTGTAGGTATCTCAATTTTTTTTTTCTTCTAGCTTAGCAAAAGCTTAATGCGATAGTTGAAGGGGGATGCGAACGCATGCAATTCGATATGCCAAGCACAGTTTTAGTCAGCTAATGCGTTTCCTAAATTTGTTACGACTAAAAAAGTAAAGAGAAGGATCTCCCAGAAGTTAGCTTTTGAGGTGTTAAATCTTCCTTCAGCTTCTTCAGGGTCTCACGTGTCGCTAGCTGGTCACTTAACGCAGTTTAATGAATATTTGGGAATAACTTTATTCGTGGGAGATCCAAAACTTTAACCCATTAACGGCCAGAAATATTGTTATTCATGAATATCAGATTGGAGTGATTAATAAGTAGAGAATAATTATTTTTTTATACATTTCATTTCAAAAAAACAAATCTTTGATATTCCTTAATTCTTCTAATTTATTTTTAAATATAATTTCAAGAAAATAAACTACATTAAAAAGAAACTATAATTTTTTGATCAATAATTATAATATAAATAAATAGTTAACCGAAAGAATATGAAAAATTATTTCATCCTTGTTTTGATACATGGATTTTTTAAAGTCCCTTTTTTATTATAGTTCCTTACAGTCAATAATTAAAAAAAAAACGTTAATTTATTTCTATTTAATCATTTTTTAAAAACACTTTTTCATTGGTTTCAGCATTTTTTATATTGCATGTATTTTTTTTTGTTCAAAGTAAAAAAGGCTAGATTTTCGGATTTCCATTCCATTTTCTACAGTTCCAACAAAATTGAAATTCGCGATTTCTTTATTTCCATCGAGCATTAAATTTCCAATCCGCAGTTATTATATTGTAGCAGCAATAAATCCCAAATAAAGAATGTCAAATTTTTCATTAATTGCAACAAACGAAAACGATAATTATTAATTTCAACGTTATTTAAAATAATAAACAATTTTTCTAATTATAAATTTCAGCTGTAATACGAAAAATACTCTGCGAATAGTTGCAAAAAAATATAATCAAAAATATCATCATGTATGATTCAAAAGTGAAATATCTGGCGGTTCATGGGTTTCAAAATTTTAAATACACTTCTCTAAAGTTTTACAATAATTTTGTTTTCGTTGTAAAAATTTTTTTTTTCATTTTTTTTTCAGATGTATACCGTCATTTGCCCTCTTCCCCGACTTTCAATCCTCGGAAGAAGACCCTCCTCTCGGTCTTGGCCTCCTCCACCCACTGCAATTATAATCTACGATCAAACTACGCAGATCGGTTCCCTACTGGCACTAACGCGAATGCCTGAAAATTAAATATCCCGGAGGTCGGTGCCCGCCGACAAACTACGTACAAAGCTACGGTATTTCACCAACTACATACAAAATAGTGTATAAGTAAGGCTTTTGCTGTATAAATATACTACATATTATTGACTACTGTTATATCGGGCAGAAACCTCTTTCGGCGATTTCGTCGCCGGTTCATCTATCTTTTATGCATATTTTAACGATTTCTTACGATAAGTGTAGACTGGGACCGAGGTATAAGCACTCGTTGCGTGATGACAACGATGTGTTTTTTGTGTACATTGCTTCGCCTCGGTGCAAAAATCTGGTGTTGCTGGCCTTCGCTGAAGACGCCTCAATTGTTCGTACAAAAAGGCCTCAAAGTGTCTAAAATAAAAGAATAGTTATTGGTGTCGAAATTTAAACTTAAAATATAAATTTACTTTAAATGTAACATAGAATATAAAATTTAGTTAGAACGTAATATAGAATATAAATTTGAGCTTGTTAATATTTAGACGCAGCTTAAGGCAGATTTGTGTATTTATTTATTTATTTATTTATTTATTTATTTATTTATTTATTTATTTATTTATTTATTTATTTATTTATTTATTTATTTATTTATTTATTTATTTATTTATTTATTTATTTATTTATTTATTTATTTATTTATTTATTTATTTATTTATTTATTTATTTATTTATTTATTTATTTATTTATTTATTTATTTATTTATTTATTTATTTATTTATTTATTTATTTATTTATTTATTTATTTATTTATTTATTTATTTATTTATTTATTTATTTATTTATTTATTTATTTATTTATTTATTTATTTATTTATTTATTTATTTATTTATTTATTTATTTATTTATTTATTTATTTATTTATTTATTTATTTATTTATTTATTTATTTATTTATTTATTTATTTATTTATTTATTTATTTATTTATTTATTTATTTATTTATTTATTTATTTATTTATTTATTTATTTATTTATTTATTTATTTATTTATTTATTTATTTATTTATTTATTTATTTATTTATTTATTTATTTATTTATTTATTTATTTATTTATTTATTTATTTATTTATTTATTTATTTATTTATTTATTTATTTATTTATTTATTTATTTATTTATTTATTTATTTATTTATTTATTTATTTATTTATTTATTTATTTATTTATTTATTTATTTATTTATTTATTTATTTATTTATTTATTTATTTATTTATTTATTTATTTATTTATTTATTTATTTATTTATTTATTTATTTATTTATTTATTTATTTATTTATTTATTTATTTATTTATTTATTTATTTATTTATTTATTTATTTATTTATTTATTTATTTATTTATTTATTTATTTATTTATTTATTTATTTATTTATTTATTTATTTATTTAAAAATATGTAAGAAGACTCGTTCCTTTTTTTAATTACATGCAGTGTTCCTGGAAATTTTTGACGTCCTGGAAATGTCCTCAAATTTAGGCAATCCTTGAAAAGTTTTGGAGTGTCCTTTTGATTACGACCTCTTGAACTAGAATTTTTTGTTCTTTCACTTACTTTTCTTTTACAAAAATATTTCAATGTTCCTCTTCATACTACAAAATTCTCAAACTGTTTAACCCTTTTCCACTTTCAAAAGCCCTCGAATTGTCACAAGAATACGAATTTTTTTTCCCCCCAAAAAAATTCAACCTTTTTCCAATTAAAAAAAATCTTGCATTAATAATGTCATTCCATCGTTTTTTTTCTTTCAAAATAATTAAGCCTTTCGCAAAATAATTAACCTTCGAAAAAACCGTGAATTATCAGAGTCAATCAAATTTGTTATTTTCTCATAATGTTCAACCCTTTACCATTAAGCTTAAATTTATATACCATGTTCATTTTAAAATAATGTATCTCTGTCCGGGAATCCTAAAAAAATATCGGACACCATATTGATACAACAGCGAAACAAGTTTTTCAATATAGGCTTTTATTTTTATATTTTTATTGGAATTCGATTTTTATTTTTATATTTCGATTGGAACTCGATTTTTATTTTTATATTTTTATTGGAATTCGATTTTTATTTTTATATTTTGATTGGAATTCGATTTTTATTTTTATATTTCGATTGGAATTCGATTTTTGTTTTTATATATTCATTAAAAATCCATTTAAAAAAAAATATTTTCATTGAAAATCGCGATTTATTTTTATATTTGCCTTATATTATGTTATACAAACCGGAAAGTCAGTGGTTGATCATATTTAGCAACCCCTAAAGTAGGACCAGTCATTCCAGCTTTATGGAAGCTTTCAACCTGAAATAAAAACGATAATTGTGAGTAAAACATATGAGCCGAGACACGTCAAGTCAGCCACCCCAATTTTTCATGTCAACAAAACATCCTCAAATTTATTCAGGATGTTGGTCTGGTCGAAGAAAAAACCTAGGAATTTTTTCAGATTTTTTATCGCATATTCCAGCTATTAAAAATTTCGGAAAATAATCATTATTTATTATTTGACGCCAATACTACGGCTCACACAAAAGAATTTTTTATTATGTAATTCTTGTTTTTTTGTATTAGATTACCGCGATGTTTGATCGATCGTTGATCTCGCCAATTTTTTCTAAGATTCAAAGCATTTCAACGAAAAAAATGTGAAAATTTCAACTAAATCGGAAATGCTGTTTCGGAGGGGAAGAAAGTGGGAGCCTTGTTTAATTAAAAAATAGCATTAAATGAAATCGGAGAATTTGACAAAAAATGTTGTTGGACAGTACACTGAAAATCCAAAATTTCATGTTCTTATGATTTTTTATTCCGAGCTGTAGTATTGGCGTTAAAAAATAAACAATGATTATTTTCATCGATTTTCAATAGCTAGAAAATGCAATAAAAAAGTCTGAAGAAATTCCTATGTTTCTTCTTCAACTAGACCAACATCCTGAAGAAATGTGAGGACGTTTTGTTGAAATTAAAAATTGGGGTGGCCGACTAGACGTATTTTGCCCCAAATACTTTAATAGAGAATGTATTTTTTCAAGCAGATAATATTGAATGAAAACTTGCTTGTCGCTTCACCAAGACATGTTCATTGCCTCTGCCGTGTCGTATCTGGAGTCTCTTAAGTTCCATCAGCTGAAAGAATATCTTCCTCTCGAGATGGTAACGTCGCAGGCTTATCTGAACGTCTCGAGTGACAGTTTCCATGTTAAGGGCCTGTTGCTTTTCTGTGTTTGGATAGCACTTGACGGTCCTCTTGGGAATCTTGGAGACTCGAGGACTGGGCTCGATACCGCTGTCTCTGCCACCGCTGTCTCTACGCTGCTTGGCACGCCCTGTCCGAGCTCCTTGAATAATTTGTGGGCTTTTGTCATCCTCGTGTTTCACTCTTAATTTTCTGTCCACCTGAAAACGAATCATCATTATTTTACGTACAATTTTCGTCTTTAAAATCAATTACACAAATTCAAATAATTCCCAGGTAAAACATGCAATATTGTAAAACTTTAATATTTTAGCAAATGTTTCTTAAATGCAGAGCTCTTTTATTTTGAAGTATGAAAAGATTTTAATGAGATTTATTAAAAATATGTTGGGAATCTGCCTATTATTCTATCATATTAGAAATATTTCTAAAAGAACGTAAAAAAAAAATAATTTTAATATTCAATATCGAATGCTTCGTCGAATTTTTTTTTTTAAATGACTCGTATGTATGAATTTTTTGATAAATCATAATAATAATATAAAATCAATTTTTTAATTATTTAAATGACTTTTTATTAGAATTTCCTATGAATTTGGTAAAAAAAGTGTATAGAGATTTTATTAAAATCAAAGTTCAATACTTTGTCATGAAAATGATGGGTAATGAAAAAAGATTCTCCATTCTTCTGATTTTTATAACAATCTGAATTTTTATGAAAGAATTTTTTATTTCAACTACATGTTTATTGCTTTTTTCATTAATATCGTAGGATAATAAAAAAAATAATAATTAATATGAAATTATTTATGGAATAAATTCGAAAGAAGTGGTTGCGATTCTGTGAATTATTAAATTTATTCTTTTTTTTGTACCTGAATCTCGCCTCGATTTGAGAAAAATTTGATTAAATATTTGAGGTAAAATATTTAATTAATCATTAGCGGTTTTAAAAAATTCTATTTATTTTTTAAAAACCGCTAATCTAATTTTATTTCTCCTCTTTTAGTCGGAGAAGTTTCGTCACTTAAATTTTCTTTAATACTTGATGTCAAGAGGCCACCGCATCCTTTGATCTACAATTTTAAGAAAATCTTTGATCTACAATTTTAAGAAAATCTCTGATCTAAAATTTTAAGAAAATCTCTGATCTAAAATTTTAAGAAAATCTCTGATCTAAAATTTTAAGAAAATCTCTGATCTAAAATTTTAAGAAAATCTCTGATCTACAATTTTAAGAAAATCTCTGATCTACAATTTTAAGAAAATCTCTGATCTAAAATGTTAAGAAAATCTCTGATCTACAATTTTAAGAAAATTTCTGAACTATTACCCTGGGCAATGTTTCCGTTTTTGGTCCCCTCAAAATCTTGCTCTTTATTCTAGGAGTCTCTTCTTCACTTGTGCTGGGTAAAACCCTCAAAACTCCCAGACCGTCATCGTCCTCGGGTTCGGATTCGGCATCCTCCCCGTCTTCGCCAACGGCGTCACGAATTTCCTTTTCAATCTCCTCATCATCCTCTTCGTCCCATTCAGGACTCTCAATGACTGCAACGATCGCGCTACGATCTGGCGAACGTTCCTCAGAACTCTCAAAGAGGCTTCTTTTTGATGGCGACTTTGAAGCTGATCTTGTTCTTTCTCCTCGACCATTTCTTCCAGTCGATGGCCTTGATCGACTCTTAGCAGAACCGGACGAACTTCCATCTATAAATCTTAATTTTCCCGACCCTGGCAATGCCGATTCCTTCTCTTCCTTCCCTTCGGTTTCGACTAATTCCGAATTCTTCATTTCTTCGGAGCTCACACCTTTAGATTCTCCATTTGCTTCCTTTCCCTCTTCGAAATGTTTTCCTTCGGTCTTTTGTACAGCTTCTTCAGTTTGTGTAGCTTCGATAGCTTCTTCTTCATTGGGAAGCGTCTTGAAAGCCTTTTCTCGTGAACTCTGAGAGTCCATTGAAGTTCCTTCATCTTCCGATTCCCTTTTGCTACTTTTGTCAACACTGTTTTCTCCTTCGTTGCGACTTTCCTTACTTTGATTTTCAGATTTATCGCCAGATTCCTTTTCTTTTGTAGACGATGAAGTGGATTCCTGATGAGGAATCTTGTGTTTGGCAGTACTCGGTCGACTCTGAATATTTTCAGAACCGGTAGTCCCATCAGTCGTGCCTCCCTGACTTTTATCGTCCCCCGAAGGCGAAGTTTCGTCTTTTTCCCTAATTTTATTATCTTCCTCGCCTTCGGAACTCTTCAAACTCTTCCCCAGACCATCCTTCCCACTTTCTTCACCTCCAATAGCACCTTCATCGACTCCTTCCTTCCCCGAAGATCCCGGCCGTGTTACCTTCTCGCGTTCGCTCTGCAACCGTGAAAATTCCTGTTGGGAATCTTCGCTCGTAGATTCTGACTGAGTGTCACCATTTCTCCTACCTTTCACAGTCACAGGTTCCTCAGAACCTTCCGAAGCATCGTCCCCAGTTCCTCCGGATCCTTTTCTGCCTTCTGTAGCTCTGGGAGTTCGTCCTTCCTGCGAAGAGCCGCTGGTCATCTGTCGCCTTATATCCTCAACATCCTTCTTCAAATCCGCAGCTTTGGTCATCAAGGCATTCTGCAATTCATCAGCCTTCTCCAAAATCTCGTCCATTTCACTTTTGACGACTGTTGCTCGAGTTTCAACATTTACCTTTTCTTCCGTGGCCTCTTTGCTTCCCATTTTTGAGGTAGCAACGCTTAAGGATGCTTTTCGAAGTTCCGCAAGACCTTTTGGGGTATCAGGAGCCTGATCTTTATGAACAAGCGCAGTTACAGTAACCCTTTCTACAGTTTCTTGACTAGTACTATCAGTCACATCCTTTCTAAACTGATTTTCCTTCTCCTTTCTCTTTTCCTCCACTCTGCTCCTTTCCTTTGCATCGCTAATTTGTTCCTCCGACTTCTGTCTCGATCCATCGGTGCCCTCAGCTTTTCTCGATTTTTTCCTGGCCTTCCCGCGCTCTTCTTCCTTCTCCTCAATCCCTTCATTCCTCGACGCCGATCTACCACTTTTAGATTTCTTCCTGGATCGCTGACGCCTAGTTTCCGTGACCCTTGTTTCTCTAGAAGTTTCCCTGGGTGTTTTTGTTTTCCCTCCGGATATTTGTACCTTCTCCGACGTTTTTTCCAGCGATTTCTTAACCACAACGACTTCAAGACTGTCGTCACTCAAGTTTTTATCGTCTTCCTCGCTATCCTCGCTTCCATCGACATTTTCACTGCTTCCCTCTTTCTTATCGTCACTCTCTTTGCTATTACGTTCAGTTTTGCTGTCCTCCCTCGACCTGCAAGTTCTCCTTTCGTCCCTATTGTCTCCTTCGCCAGAATCCCCACTCGATTCAGTCGAAGATTCACCATATTCGTGCCTTCCACCTCTCTTACCAATGATCTTCCTCTCACATCTTTCGAAACTCGGACAAGTTTGATATCTAGCAGATTCGCTTCTAGCTCTTCTTCCCCTATCGCGTCTTCTTGAAGACTTCCCCAGTCTCTTCACTGAAGCTTCTGCTTCCTCGTCGATCCTTCGTTCTTCTTGGACTTCTTCCAGCGGCTCTTCTTCGTGTTCTCTTCTCAATCCATCGTTCCTCAAAGTAAAGATCGGAATCCCTGTGTCCTCGTCCTCTTCTGCTGTCGGTGCTTTCGCTCTCGGTGCTCGAGTCGTTCCTCTTGACTCTCAACTTGGCGGCGAACACTGTGACAGTCAAACAATGCGTGAATTTCCGTTTTTTTTTTTTTTAATTTTTCATTTTTTTTTAAATCTCAATTTTTGTAACTCAAACATTTTATTTTATTCTTTAATAATCGTTAACAGGTGAGAACCTCTGTTAGGTGCTGTTTTGTGTGTTCTCAGGTGTTGAGCTGTGGTGCCTCCGTGCATTTGGACGAGTTTAGCGCAATCACGATGTCCACGATAAAGCGCAGCGTCCAGTGCAGTCATCGGTCCACTCTTGCTCGTACGAAGAACAGCGTTTATACGAGCACCATGATCAAGGAGGACTTTGCAGACATCGAGGTAACCATGAAGAGCGGCTACGTGAAGAGGAGTCTTTCCATCGTGGGTAGCAACGTCCAGAGTGCTTGGACGTTTTTTTGCGAGCCATTCAATGAGCTCAATTCGACCTGAGAGAACGGCTTCGTGAGCTACTCCAGTTCCTCGGACTGTTCTGGCATGAAGTGAACCTCCGTGTTGGGCGAGGATTTTAAGAGTCTCCAGTTGACCCTTAGCAGCTGCGCAAAGTGCTGGCCTGTAAAAGTATACGACAAAGTCAGAAACGAACAATTCATTTTTTTGTAATTAAATTTTTTGACCTCGTCAATGAGAAGAAGCAAAAATAATTGGAAATTTAAATACTATTTTATACATTAACTCTGCAATATATGTCCTCAAAGGAAATTTAATTTCGACTCTCTTCACTATTTCTTTCTCCTTATTTTTATATTTCTTTTCTTCACTAATTGCACAAAGTAACAATGACTCAATTTTCTTTTCTCTTGCAGAAAACTTACGTTCTTCCCTTTCGATCCTGACGATTCGGATCAGCACCTAATCTCAGCAGAAGAGCCGTAGCATCAGCGTGACCTAGAGTAGCTGCATAATGCAGCGCGGAACATCCATTATCGTCCACATGATCAGGATGGGAGCCACAAAGATTAACCAGGGCTTCAACACATCTCGCGTGACCTCGAGAAGCTGCACAGTGAAGCGCTGTCAGGCCATCCTTGTCCGTTGCACCTGCAGCTGCTGAACCACCAGCTCTGCATTTTCAAATAAGTAAATTAGAATTTGGGTAGAAAATTTACGACATTAGATTCTACACAAAAGATTAGATAAAATACAATCATTTTTATTTAACTTGCTATATTTTACAAACATTTAAAAAGAAAATTTGAAAAAAATTCTCGTGTAGTTGAATTCTCTTAGTATCCTAAATTTTTATTTTTATTATTAAAAACATGTACGTAAATTTAAGAATAAAAATATCCAACTATTTTGACCCAAAAAAGTATCCAGCAACAGATCTCTGTGACAAAACGATTTTTCTTTTTTCAGTCCTTGGGAATGTCATCAAAATACCTCGCAAGGGCGAGAACAGCTTCTACACTTCCAGCGCTTGCAGCCCACAAAATGGGCTGACGACCGTCCTCGTCTTTGGCATTAACATCCGCTCCAAATTCAAGAAGAGTCTGCAAAACCTTGAGACCGACTTTCTTTGGTACAGAGAGTTCAGCGGTCGCGGCTGCACCGCAGCATTGAGCTGCATAATGCAGCGGTGAACCACCGCGAAGATCTGGCGTTGAAGGACGCGCTCCGGCAGCTAAAACCAGCCGAACGCACTCCGCTTCGCCGCACACTGAAATTTCATTTAAAAATTTATTAATTAATTGCATATTTAATTTCAATCGAATGGCAAATATAATTCATATTATCAGGTGTTATAATTTTCAAGTTAGAGCTTATCAATAATCGGTTAAAAATGTATTGAAAATACTTTTAAGTTTCACTTAAATTAATTCATACAGGATAATCCAGCCAATGGATGAACACAACCATGTTTTCAATTCTGAATGGTGTCTATGCTTAGAAATCTTTAAACGAACATTCCTAAAGTTTATTTTTACATTTCAATCTTTTATCATTTAGGCACAGTAGCACCACCAACCTTACAGGTCAGGTTCATGCAGGAGACCTAAGCACCTGACTGATAGTTTTAAAATAAGCTTTTCGGAGGAAAAACGGTCGATACTTTCCACGAAAAGTGTTAAATACTAAAATTGACGTTCCAATGTTTATTTTGTGACCCTGGGAAACCGGTTTTAGCTGCTCAAACGTTTGCTTTGGGATGTTCGAACGTTGGGTTGAACATTCAGGGTGAATCCAGTGAATGAACGGCCGTTCATTCATTGGCATATCGTATTTAAAACATCAAGCCAATAAATGAACGATATGATTGAACTGAAATAAACCGTGCTGCATTATAGCCGGATTACGTTTGAATTTATTACGATTAAAGGGATCAAGGAATAGACAGGCAATGAAAAAAGTAATAAGAATATTATAAATAGTACTAAAAAAATTTTTAAGTAATAATTACGTAAGTACCAAGAAGTGAAAGAAAAAAAGAACAAGAGAGAAAGGAAAGCCCGAAAAAATGAACATTGATAAAGTTGATGCTGAAACCATCAATCAGAACAAGCTAAATAAAAAAAAATAAAAAAAGGTAATGGCTAAAAAAACTCCAAACTGTGAGAAAGAACAACAAGACTGGCAAAATCTAGTATAAAAATGTCGTTCACTTATTGTAAACTTTGCAATAGCGTTTTTTACCTTATGTAAGAAAAAGTCTATTAATTTTTTTAAATATACTTGTTTATGCAAACGTTCATTAATTGGATTTCATCTGTTCATTTATTGGCCTAAGTCATTGAGCGATGTTCATTCGCTGGGTTTTTGTAGTGCCTTCACAAAATACGTCTTTTTTCATATTGCCTTCAATTGTAATAGAATATTATGACTGTAATTGCTTGTTAGGGATCTAAATTAGTAATACATTTATATCGATACAAATATGACATCTTGCTAACCGTTCGTTAATTGATTACAACTTTCGTAGGATTACCCTACCACAAAACGTCTCTAATATTTTCATTAAAATATTTTAAACCGCTGCTTCTGGCTATAAAAAAAATCTATGTCATTTCCATAAGAACAAATATTTTGAAAGATTCACTAAACAATGTAAAATAATGCAAACGAAATGCTGCAAAAATCTTTGAAATACCAAAATAAAATCTTCGAATCTCTTAAATTACTGAACTATAAAGTCAGTAAATGAAAATGCATTAAAAATACTTTCAAGAATTGATGATTACGAATTCTTACACATATTGAACATCAGAATTCATCTAAATTATTGCAAACGTGTTAAAATATTAAGATTTCATTGAAAAAGTATTTAAAATATATTTTTATTGAATCACCACCTAAGACTGATTACAAAATCTTGGCTATTATATTTCATAACGAGTCCATGGCTGATTTATTTATGACCTTAAGAAAAGCACGAGAGAGCCTTGAATCACATAATCATTATAAAAAAAAAGCTATGACGAGATTGTTTCTATTCACGGTATTGGCGACAAAACGCACGTGAGGTCGGATTACAAAGTTATGTATACAACTACTTATATGCTCACGATAGCGATAAGTAAATCGAAC
Source organism: Perithous albicinctus (assembly GCA_964016905.1). NCBI lineage: Eukaryota > Metazoa > Arthropoda > Insecta > Hymenoptera > Ichneumonidae > Perithous > Perithous albicinctus. Next base: position 16,655,967 of record OZ024694.1, read on the forward strand.
GTGACCGTCGAGGAAAAAGCAGTGCAGGTATCATAACTCCTCGTCCGGATTCGGGTGGATTCATTTGAATAAGTCGAGCCCGCGTCCATGATGGATTAGATCTCAGGAAAATGATCTGGAGGAGGGGCATATAGATCGTTCGCCACGAAACGCCAAGTGCGCTTGTTCGCAGGTCGAAGGAAGTCTCGCGTGATCCTGCGGCTTGCTCGACCGCTTTACACATATTTTATAAAAGACTGACCCACTGACCTTAACTGACCAGGCGGCCCACTTAACAACGAGATCACAAGAAGCGATAATTCTCTATTCCACTTTATCGCAAAACTTGTAGAGACGGAGAAGAAAACTAGGAGTATTCTCTTTTCGACATGAAAATGGATAGAAATCGGGTGGAATAATAACACGCACGAGACAGAAACGAAAGTAAATTGTAAGAAGAAAAACAGTAATCAGTTGTGGTCAGTAGAGAAGGGCTGGAAATGGTCAGACTTGTTACGAAAGTAGTTCGGGTCGGTGTTGGTCAGACGGTATTTATTGTTCCTCAGAGCATTTGAAATGTGGAGAAAAATCTGGTTCGAAGCTTTGTGAGAATTATCGATGGAAAGATTTGACTTCTGGTGTATTGGAGTTGGTTTAACATTTTTTTTTTTCTAAAACTCGTTTCGATAATCTAAAGTTTGGCAATCCAGAAAAATATTATAATATTCACAATTGGACAGTTTTAAGAATAAAAATTGCAAATACAATTCTGTAAAGTGGGATAAAATTTGTACTTACAAACTTGACAATAATCTTGTAAAATTAACATATTAACTTTTTCTCGTGTTATTAAAGATCGATTCTACTTTTGCATTTTTCTATGCATAATCGGAACTTATAATCTTGTTCTTTTAACTAAACAGAACAAAATATGCGTCGAATGTAAAAAAATAAAGTACATTGCAGCTTAGAATTGCAAAGTTTTGCCTCAAATATTAAAGTCCTCGTATCCTAAGTAGTTACGGCCAGTTTTCGTCAGCCATTAGTATCAAGCAAAAGCATCTCAATCAGGAATCCGCTGATCTGAATTAGTGATTAATCATCAAAGCAATGCATACGAAATACATGCCGTTGTTTATTGTGAAGGAACGTTGGAATTCGTAGCAGGAATACGAATAGTCAGACGCAATACGAACCGAAGTAGTTACGGTGATTTATAAGCAGACGCGATATATACCAAGTAGTTACGGCCGGGTTTGTCAGACGCAATACGCGATAAGTAGTCACGGTTCGTTATAGTCAGCCTTTTGAATTGTCAGTCTAAAAGTCAGGCAGAACTTTTAAGAGTCCTGCGAGTGTTTGGAAAACTTATTAAGCGAAAGTTTCCAAATAAATATACAGTAGAGAGTGTACTTATATTGAGCCTCGAAACGTATGAGAAATGCGTGTGGTTTATCTTGAATTAGAATCTTTAAGAACAGTAAATTATGCTGGTGTTTCGCTACAAATGACCCGCTGTAATACCTATTTACTATTTTGTGTTCCGGAGGCTATACTGATTATGACGAAGTGGTTTGAGGCCTCACCAGTTGCCCAGTGTAGAATACTGTGTCCCTCCAAGTCCTTGGCATTGACGTCGGCGCCGTTTGCCAACAGTACAGCGACCAATTGCGTGTCACCGGCAATGACGGCGAGGTGAAGGGGCGTGTGTCCCTCGGCATCCGGAGCGTTTACGAGCTCCGGCGCTGCCGAGGCCACCGCGCCTCCCGTTCCAGCGTCCATGCAATAATGAAGCGCGCTTCTCAGCGTACGATCTCTGTAGCCAACTGTATCCTCCTGTTCTTTTAGCAATCGCAGAACGCGGGATCTGTCGGCCTGCTGGCACGCGTGCATCAACGGCGTTGCTCCTATGTGAAGGACTCTGTAAATATTTATAAGTTATACAAAGCATTCATGGAATTCATAGAATTCATGAAATTCATAAAATTCCTAGAATTCATGAAATTCATCAAATTCCTAGAATTCATAAAATTCATGAAATTCATAAAATTCATAAAATTCATAAAATTCATAAAAATCATAAAAATCATAAAAATCATAAAAATCATAAAAATCATAAAAATCATAAAAATCATAAAAATCATAAAAATCATAAAAATCATAAAAATCATAAAAATCATAAAAATCATAAAAATCATAAAAATCATAAAAATCATAAAAATCATAAAAATCATAAAAATCATAAAAATCATAAAAATCATAAAAATCATAAAAATCATAAAAATCATAAAAATCATAAAAATCATAAAAATCATAAAAATCATAAAAATCATAAAAATCATAAAAATCATAAAAATCATAAAAATCATAAAAATCATAAAAATCATAAAAATCATAAAAATCATAAAAATCATAAAATTCATAAAAATCATAAAATTCATAAAAATCATAAAATTCATAAAAATCATAAAATTCATAAAAATCATAAAATTCATAAAAATCATAAAATTCATAAAATTCATAAAATTCATAAAATTCATAAAATTCATGCCTGTAAGGTCTGCGTCGCTGATGATCCGAGTTCTTTGTGACGTACGGAGGGCCCCTATTCCAAGGTGCACTGGTGGCAGGATTTTTCGGTTTGTGTTGCTGTTGGCGGCAATTATTGAGAACCGGTGTTAAGGGTGGCAGGCTAACTGGCTCCGGGCTTCTATCCTGTTTTCTCTGTTGAGGTTCCTTCCTTTCCTGATGTTTCAACGGGATCGGCGGTGTCTTCGTGTCCATGCCCACGTCAACACGGCCCAACCCGATTGTCGGGAAGCTATTCCAACACCATGGCGATTCACAAATTGCGTTTTGGTGTCGATTTTCTCAAACTGTCAAAAGACGACATCTCCTCGTATCAATGGAAAGTTACATACTGAAATTCAAAAGAAAATCTTGTAAATTATTTGACTTGCTTATAAAAAAAAAGACTAAAAAAAGATTTTTAAAATGTATTGTATAATGATAAGGGACTAGCTACGATGGCAATCCTCTTTGACCTGGTTCTCCACGTCCACCCTCGGAGTCTCTCGGACGCGTGGAATCTAGGACGATCTCAGCTCCCAGAATAAACGTGAAATCTTCGAGGGGGAGTTACGGGGGGGGGGGGGAGACCAAGAGGGCCCGAAAGTGGAGCTCGTTTACTGACCACGTGGAGAGTGGATTGACCAGGTCACTCGAAGCCAGCTACCATAGAAACAGTGAGGCACAACAATCAGGCTCGATAAAGAACCCCTAATAGCCGATCGCACGGCAAGGTCGGCCATCTGACCAATCCAAATAGTTTCACGACGAAAATTATCACTGAATTCCGGACCGTGTTATTTACATAGCATTACTATATATAGCAGAGTTCCAACATGACTCAGAGCCTATATAGAGTATATGGAGCACATTTTTTTTTAATCAATCGATTTAATCGATCGTCAATTGCATTTCGGAGAAGATATGAAAATTTACATTTTACGACTGTAATAAGAAATTACATAAAAATTGCAGATTAGGCAAATTTTAATTAGCTAAGAATGTAACAATTATTAGATGTTATTAAAATACGATTTTTTGAAACTTTTTTGCCGTATTTTTTTTTTTACCGTTCTTCGTAAAACCTGAATAAAAAAACCTTTTTTTTTTTACAAAAAAAAAGTATTAAAGAAATCTGTAAATAAAGTAATAAAATAATATAAAGTATAAAGATATAATCAGCTGAGTTTTGAACATTTCTAAAAAATTTGAATGAACTATATTTAAATGGGCAGCAATTAAAAAAAAAGAAAAAAAATTATAATATATTTTAATGAATTCGAAAAAAAACTATTAAGAGCTTTACAATTTCATTTTATTTTGATCAATTCACTCAATAGAACAAAAAAAGAATGCAATCAAAATGTTTCTTTTTTTTTCGATTTAAATTCTGTTTCGTAATTATAAAAATGTTTCCATGACTATTTTCTTTTTTTTGTGAAAAGCTTAAATCTGAGTATAAAAAACTTTTTTTTATTACAAAAAAAAGTATTACAGAAATATATAAATAAAATAATATAAAGTAAAAGAAATGATATTTACTCTTTTATTTTATTCGGTATATTTCTAAAAAATTTTATGAACTATATTTAATTCGGCGGCAATTAAAAAAAAAAAGAAAAAAAATGATAATATATTTTAATGAATTTATTTGAAGCCAATGCTTTTATAAAGTTATGAATATAGATATAGGTAGAAAATGTGGGAGTCAATTTAGAAAGATATTACGAGTTATCTCGAGATAACAAAATTCAGAAGCGATTTTCTCGCGAAGCCCGCGACCGGTCCCAACCTGGTGTCACGTTTCATCTGACGATCGCTCATCAGCTATAGTCATTTTGTGCTGCGCCTATTCGTAGCTTTACCTCCTTCCCTCGATATATAGCTATGCGGCGATCATATACGCGTATATATTAACCTGCATATACTCTATACACGGTTTTCAAACACGACTGTCCGCGTTCTTAAAGCTCCTGCCCATCAGGTGTCACGCTATCGCTTAGCTCCCTTTTCAGGACCCAGATTTCCGCCTACTTCTAGTGCTACTGATGATGACGACCTGACCTGCATTCCAAATTCATCAAGTAGAGCAATAAGAAAAAAAAAAAAAATCAATCAGAATCGTTTCTTCAATCTAAATTATTTTATTGATCAATAAAATAGTTTTCTTAATTAAAAATGTTCCACATTTGAGGTTTTAACGAGAAAATTGTCAGCAAAGAATTTTTCTATTTTGAAGATCGAATTCAATTTTTTTTTTTTTTTTCATTGTTATATATGATATTTTTGAATACGTTTAAAAAGAATAAATTAAAATTGTGGAAAGGCAGCTAAAAATAAATTTAATCGATAATCTTAATTTGTTTAAAATAGCATAAAAATCCAATGAAGGCAATATGTGAGTGAAGAACTTTTGAAGAAAAAAAACTGTTAAGAGATTTACAATTTCATTTTATTTTTTTCAATTCGTGCAATGGAACAAAAAAATTATGCAATCAAAATGTATTTTTTTTCAATTTAAATTCTTTTTCGTAATTATAAAAATATTTTCGTGACTATTATCATTTTTTTTGAGAAAAGCTTTATTTTGTTCCCAATTTTTTAAGCATCTAAGAGCGAATTTAATTTAGTTTTTCAAACCTACATATTTTAATGAAAAATAAAAACCAATCAAAGTCTTTCTTTTCATCTAAATTATGTTTGTAATTATAATAATTCTTGTGATTTTTTTTTAACTGAAAGATTGAATTTACTGTAGTCTCACATACAAATATTATTTCTACAATATTATATAAAAATATAAAAATTCTGGGACGCCAAACAGATCGCCAAAAATATAATAACATTTTTTTCTTTTAAATCCTATAAAATCAGACATCAATACATAACTCTTAATTAAATTTATTCCCAAGCATTTTATCGTCATTTTAATCAACAATCAAATTTTTCAAAATTCATATAAAAATATTTTTAAAAACTACATCAACACAAATATAATAATAATAAAAATTAAATCCTATAAAAAAAAATTTTAAAAAATTGGAAGAACAGTGAAAAAAAAATATTCTATTAAGATCTCTAAAATGTAATTTCAGTCTAATTTCATTCTGATACATTCTGTATCCACATTTTTTTCTCTTCAATATTTTCCCACGCCTACAATACAAAGCATATATATATATATATATATACAATATAGAATATCCAGACTAAAGCATCGAGCGTAGCGTCGATGGGAAAAAACGCAGCTCTAGTGTTACGAATAAGTCGGCTAAAGGAGTCTGGCCGAGTGCTAACTACTGGAGAGGATCGATTTTCCTTATGATAACGAGTCACAGTATAGGTGAAAGAGAGCCAAGTGAGCCTGAACTGGTGTAAAACCCATTCTCGTCACTCCAACAACTTTTTTTTTTTTTTTTTTTTCCCCTTCCTCATTAAAACAAAAATCACATTATATATACCTCGGAGTTTAAATATTCCTTGTAGCAAGGCGATAAGATTGTTTCGCGAGTTTACAGCCCTTCTGCTCTTTTTCTTAAGCGGAACGTATGAGGCATTAAAGTCTCCGGATTAGCAACGTTTTTTTTTTTTTTTTTTTTTTTTTAAATTTAAAAATAAATTTTGTAGCCGAATGCAAAATTGCTATAGAACGTTGAACTGCATATGGTCGCTTTGCATACATTATTCCGAGGACTCTATATACAGGGCTATGAAACTGTGCGCACTATACTGTCGCGAGTGCAAGCCCCGTGCTGCAGAATGCAGCGTAGATATAAGCTAGAAAGCGTCCGACGAACCCACGTGCACGTGTTGTTGCCGCTTCCGCGCGCGTATACCTTCTGTACAACATATCCGTGCGAGATAGCGGTGACTGAAAATCGTTATTTCATTAATACACCGTGGCTACCGAGAACACATAGATCCATTGTGGCAGTGGGCTTAATAATTCCATCCTTCCTCCTCACTTTCGCTCGGTATTGGAATATTTTTTTTTTAATTTCATTAAAAAAAAAAAAAATTTTGCAATTTGATGAAAAAAAAACAAAAATGCATTAACAAATTTCAATGAGTTTTTATAATATCTTTTGTTGTCATTTTTTTAATAATTCAATCAATTTTAATAATTTTATGCAAACTGTTGAAATTAACAAATTTTAATAATTTTATGCAAACTGTTGAAATTAACAAATTTTAATAATTTTATGCAAACTGTTGAAATTAACAAATTTTAATAATTTCATGCAAACTGTTGAAATTAACAAATTTTAATAATTTCATGCAAACTGTTGAAATTAACAAATTTTAATAATTTTATGCAAACTGTTGAAATTAACAAATTTTAATAATTTTATGCAAACTGTTGAAATTAACAAATTTTAATAATTTTATGTAATCTGTTGAAATTAACAAATTTTAATAATTTTATGCAAACTGTTGAAATTAACAAATTTCAATAATATCCGATGTTTCGTGTTTTGATTATCGGCTGATTGAATTATTTTACAAAACATAACGAAATAATCTCATGATCAGAGGAGTGAGACAAAAGTTTAATAAATTAATCTTAACAATTTTATTTTTTTTTAAAGTAATTAACAAGTTTCAACAATTTTTATAGTGTCTTTTTGTAATTTATGATAATTCAATACATTTTTTGTAATTTTATTATAATTGAATTAAGAAATTGTTTGAATTATGTTGAATTAACAAATTTCGATAATTCCGATGTTTCATGTTCTGTTTACTGATGGATTAAATTATTTTACAAAAAATAACAAAATAATCTTACAATTAGTCGAGTAAAAAAAAAATTTAATAAATGAATCTTAACATTTTATGAAAAAAAGCAATTAACAAGTTTCAATAATTTTTAATAATGCCTTTTTGCAATGTATAATATTTCAATAAATTTTTTTATAATGTTACTATAATTGAATTAACAAATTTAAAAAATTCCGATGTTTCATGTTCTGTTTACTGATGGCTTAAATTATTTTACAAAAAATAACGAAATAATCTTATAATTAGTCGAGTAAAAAAAAATGTAATAAATGAATCTTAACATTTTATGAAAAAAAGCAATTAACTAGTTTCAATAATTTTTAATAATGCCTTTTTGCAATGTATAATATTTCAATAAACTTTTTTTATAATGTTACTATAATTGAATTAACAAATTTAAAAAATTCCGATGTTTCATGTTCTGTTTACTGATGGATTAAATTATTTTACAAAAAATAACGAAATAATCTTATAATTAGTCGAGTAAAAAAAAAATTTAACAAATGAATCTTAACATTTTATGAAAAAAATTAATTAACAAGTTTCAATAATTTTTAACAATGGCTTTTTGCAATATACAATATTTCAATAAATTTTTTATAACGTTCTTACAATAATTAAATTAACAAATTTCAATAATTCCGATGTTTCATGTTCTGTTCACTGACGAATTAAATCATTTGACAAAAATTGACGAAATAATTTTATAATTCGTCAAATACAAAAAAAAAAATCTTTTAAATTAAACCAAATGAAATTTAAATTAAACCAACAAATTGATAGTTAAATAACTTATTTTAATTTTACCCGATAAAATGAATAATCAATTATAATTACTCACCGAAATTCCATGCAATTTGAAGTTTCAAAATTAATTTGTCGATTCATCAACAATCACTGAATATTTCTTTGGTGCGATCAGGAATGTTTATAAAATTGTGTTTTTATTAATCAGTGGCATTTTTATTATTTATAAATAATATAAATATTATAAATACTATTTGAATTTTTTTTTTTATTTTTTTTTTTTTAAAGGGTGCCGGCCACGAGGCTCTGTGAGGACGTCTGAGGCGTGTGAAACGCTCCTTGCAGTGGTGAGACGCGCACTGGTTCTTCGTTAGCGCGGTCAGTTAACGTAAGGGTTGCTATTGGATACCACCACCCTACGGTACGACTTACCTGGCTCACCCTCGCGGCTATAGTGGATTGATATCGCCAGAGTAAATTGCATTGGTCGCCCAGACTGGCTTACATTGTCTTTCTATAATAGAATTATGATTCTTATACATTAGCGACCACTGGCAGGTAAAATCTATATTAGTTATCTGAGAAATCTCAGCGAATTAAAAGGTGATCAGAAAAAAAGAATTGTGGCAGAGATCGAGATAAATTCAAGGAATACAATTCTTGTGTAATTCAGATTTTATATAACTTATTTTTTATTTTATTTTTTTATTTTGGTGAATAATTTAATTATTTATTTATATAAAATATTCATTTTTATGTAAAATAAAAATGTGTGTCTCTACGAAAGAAACTTTATCAATCGATACAGGATTTTTTAAAAATTCAATTTGGTATTCGTAAGAAATATTTTCGATTGAGTAATAGAAGTGAATTTTAAATGTTTTAAAAATTATCATTTTCTTCTTAATTTATTCTTAAGTAACTGAAATAAAGTGTTGAAAATTGAAATACATTTACTTCGAACTATTACTACAAATGTTTTGCATTTTTTAATTCTGTCAAACAAAAATTGCTTTCTTTTCACTTTTTTTTTTAAATTTGTAATTTATAATACGTATTCGGTACTATTAGTTTGAATTTTAGTCAGTGTACGTTTTTTTTTTTTTCAGTCGCCTTCAAATTATAATTCATTGTTTTAAAATATTTTATTGAAGCAATATAAGTTTTAAATTAAATAATAAATATTTGTATATTATCACTATAGATTTGCATTTTTTAATTCTGCAAAAAAAAAATTGCTTCCTGTTCATTGTTTTTAAATTTGGATTTTATAATACGTATTCAGTACTATTAGTTTGAATTTTAGTCAGTGTACGTTTTTTTTTCTTTTTTTAGTCGCCTTCAAATTATAATTCATTGTTTTAAAATATTTTATTGAAGCAATATAAGTTTTAAATTAAATAATAAATATTTGTTTATTATCACTATAGATGATTTGCATTTTTAATTCTGTAAAATAAAAATCGCTTCCTTTTCATTGTTTTTAAATTTGGATTTTATAATACGTATTCGGTACTATTAGTTTGAATTTTAGTCAGCATACTTTTTTTCTTTTTTAATTGCCATCCAATTATAATTAATTGGTTTAAAGTATTTTATTGAAGCAATATAAGTTTTAAATTAAATAATAAATATTTGTTTATTATCACTATAGATGATTTGCATTTTTTAATTCTGTAAAATAAAAATTGCTTCCTGTTCATTGTTTTTAAATTTGGATTTTATAATACGTATTCAGTACTATTAGTTTGAATTTGAATTTCAGTCAGGGTACTTTTTTTCTTTTTTAATTGCCATCAAATTATAATTAATTGGTTTAAAATACTTTATTGAAGCAATATAAGTTTTAAATTAAATAATAAATATTAGTTCCGGTACTTAAATACCAAAAAAAGTAATTCGATCTTTAAAAAATGCTTTTCATTCTCAACTCATTTCCAAAAATGATTATTAATTATTCTAATTCAAAAGAATTTAGAATAAAATATTACGCAAACCTGATTTACACTTATTTCAATAATATTTAAATTCCAGAATTTTTGTAATTTTTGTAATTTTTTAAATTTTTTTTTTAAATACGAGAAAATGATTCTGCTGATAATATTTCGGTTGCGTAAAAAAAAACGGAATGTAATTAGCTATTTATACAATAAAAAATTAATTAATACAGCTCTGACACTTTTACGGTAAAAATTGTATTAAGAAAATAAATATATTTTTTTATAAGTTTTTAAGCACAATAAAAAAGAATCGTATCTCATATATAGTCGTGTAAACTGCTTTAGAATTATTATCTTTACTAATTATTTATTTCATTTTTATTTCGATTCCATAAAAACTTCAGATAAAATGATATTAAATTTTGTAAATACTTTTAACAGTCAAGTTCTTATAAAATGCTTTGCATTTTCTTCGCATCACCAAATTCGTGATTATCCTTCTGCAGAACAGTGTACCAAGTAGAATAACTGGGGGTATAGCTCAGTGGTAGAGCATTCGACTGCAGATCGAGAGGTCCCCGGTTCAAACCCGGGTGCCCCCTCAGATATATTTTTTTCTTATTTTATTTACTTTTTTTTCCTTTATATACTTCCCACATAATAAAATCCACCTAAGCCAAAGATATGATTTTCCTCTCGTACCATTTTCTTTAATTATAAATAGATTTTCCACATATCAACGGGGCTACCCGTGAATGGCTATAACTTCGTGCCGGTTTGAAAAAAAAAAAGAGCGCGAAAAGAAAAATATTGTTTTTCTTTACAGATATCAGCCGGAAAATTCATTAAAATGAATGCAACGATTTAATTCGTTTAACTTGCATTAGAAATGCTTTCGTTTACATTTCAAAGTTCTTGATTAAACATCTGTCAAAATCATACGTTAAACGGGATGACGACGACGAAGATGCTGCTGACTTCCGCAATGACTGACGGGACATGGCGACGTGTGTGGGTCGTCGAGTTGTTTTCGGTTCTACAACATAATAAATAATTTGGGTGTGAACGCCCGTGTAGGATTAAGAGCCGTGTTAAACGACGGATTCACCGAAGATACATTGATTATTGCCGCTTAAAGTGATCGCTGAGGTGCAGAAACATGAATTACAATCATTCTGGAGCGCGAAGAGGTGAGTTCGAGTGTTACAATGAATCATTTTGTTTTTTTTTCTTTTTTTTTTTCATTTCTATATGTTTTCGGCGTTATTATATTAAATAAAACGCTTCCTCTCGTATTTATAAAGTCTTCGGCCTGCATTTCATTCCTGATTCAATGATTAAATCGCAGAAACAGAAAATTTTTTGTTTTTGAGGTTAGTTTTTCGTCCATATGCGAATTGCGTTTTCGGGGTTGAAAAAAGGAAGCTGGGACTTGTGAAATTGATGAATATCTCTGACAATGATTAGTATAAAGTGAGTTTTTGGAAAAAAAAATTCGTTTTAGGGAAGCCGAAAAGGATATTAGATCCTTCAACAGGACTTTCGGCTCCGACTTCACCAATGCCGCAGAGTCCGTACATGTATAACCAACAGGTACGCCAGGATTTTTATTTTCACAGCGGAAAAGATGTAGGAAGTGAAATTTGGATTTGTCTTGATTTTTTAGGTGCCTATGAACAACGGTATGCAACCAGAGTATGGATTTAACATACAGCCGGAGCAATCGCCAGCTCCGTATGGATTTAGTCCAGCACCTCCCATATCGCCTTATGTGACGAACGAGCAAAGCAGGACAGAAAGTTTCCCCGGTAGTCCTGCTTTCGCTACGACTCTGCTCGCAGAGCCTATGGTGACAAACATGGCGATGCAGTACGGCAACGCATTGGTTGGAAGCGGGAAACAACAGCTTGAGAAATATGTACCTGTAACTGCGATGAAGTACTACTTTGCTGTCGACACTGATTATGTTTTTATGAAATTGGCAATGCTTTTCTTTCCATTCACGCATAAAGTAAGTTTAAAAAACCATTTTTTTGAGTATTTTGGATTTTAATCTGGGAGGGATAATTTATCGCAATCATTTAAATGAATATTTAGTAACTTTAGCTTTTTTTTTTGGCTTAACACAAACGATGTACAAAAATGTACAATTACAAAAATTATTGGAATTTTATCAATTTTACCTTACCAAGTGAAGAGAAGAGTAGAAAGACACAAAAACTTTAAATGTATGCAAAATTAAAATCGTTTTTGTGATGTAATTATTTTTCCAGAAAGTACCATTATTATTGACCGATTTAATGAATCACTGAACAAGGAGTCAAAAGCTTTTCCTATGCAGTGAACAATGCATTTATTACGAAAAAAAAAAAAAAAAATTGATAATAGTATTTTATGAATATTAATGCCTAAAAACTTCAAATTTCTGATCGAAGAATGTAAATAATAATTAAAGACAAGAATATTATTCATAAAACTTTTTTTTTTTACTTGAATCGTCAAAACAAAAACGTCCATTTTTTTAAAAAATCGCATTTTTTATTATTTTAACTGCAACATGGCTCATTTTATTTAACGAAAAACACTCTACGAATTAACGCCTCGATATTTGATAGTGTTAAACATTATGTAAAGTGATCTTTTTTTCCATCCGCACTAAAATCGCCAAAGAATTATGGATTATTTTTGGAAAAACTTCAACGCAAATGTTCCTCCTTGGAAATTAACGTTAATGAGAATGTTTTTTTGCAAATCAATCAATATTAATGTTTCTATGAATTGAAAATTAAAACTCCAATACAGATTGTTCCCTGCTACTCCAATCTTAATAATCAACAATTATGATCGATAAGAAATCGTAGTAGCTCATTATATCTGCTATACTATCAAAAGACATTCTAAAAAAGTAGAACCTTGCACATTGCTTCCTCATTATTTTTTGCTTTTTACAAAGCTATGAGAAAGTGTGTTATTTAATTTTGGCTTCCTCATAGTGGAAGCTTTGTAAAAAGCGAAAAATAATGAGGAAGCAATGTGCAAGGTTCTACTTTGCATCCTTGTTTAAATTAGACAAATAAACGCGTTGTGTATTTGCTTTTTCTATTTCGTTATTCCGTTATTTCGTTATTATTAGAGCGTTTCCGAAAGTAAATGTGATAACGTATATTATTAAAAATAATTCAACATTCCATAAAATCACAAATTTCATACCGTTTGTCACTACATTATACATATGTAATGGCTGAATATTGTTTCATTTTTATACAAAATTTGAGCTCGCTATCTCAAGATTTGCAAAAGTTACAATAGATTGATAATGTCAATTTTTTTAAAAATTCAAAATTCCATAAAATCTGAAACACTTTACCGATTCGAGCCAAATCCAATACCAAACAACGTTGAGTGCACCTGCTCTTATAATCAACTATTTAGCCAAATAGACTAAATTTTACGAAAATTAGAGCGACTACCTCCTTTTTTAAAAAAATTCAAAGCGGCATAAAATCGAAATTTTCACACAGATTTTGTAGAAAATTGCTACAGTTGAAGAGGATCTGCTGCTACACTTGTGTGCCAAATTTGAGCACACACACACACACACATGACGGAGACTTTTTCTAGACGTTTTGGACAATTCTAAGTGTCTTGACATAAAAATCTCGAAAAAAATTGTTTTCATGAATACAAAGCTTCCTCTATGAGGAAGCAAAAATGAGTAATATTCATTGAATTTTATGATAAAAACTGTATATCAACACCGATGGTAAAACAGAGTTGTAAAATGTGCATTTTTTGTTTGTTTTATAACAGGATTGGTCGGTAAAGTACGAGCAGGACGGTCCATTGCAGCCAAGATACGAAAGGAATGCTCCAGACATGTACATTCCCACAATGGCTTTTCTAACATACGTCGTGATGGCCGGTCTCTCATTAGGAACTCAAGAGCGCTTCAGTCACGAGCAATTGGGTATTATCTCGAGTTCGGCGCTCGCTTGGGGCGTTATTGAACTCGTGATACACACGATAACACTTTACGTTATGAATTTGGACACTAGTCTAAAAACTCTTGATCTCCTAGCTTATTGCGGCTACAAATACGTCGGTATAAACGCAGCGTTACTCTTCTCGTTGGTGTTTCGACGGTTTGGTTATTACGCTGTACTCTCGTACTTTAGTATATCGTTAGCGTTCTTTCTGATACGATCGCTGAAGCTTCGCGTCATACCCGAGGGTCAAAGTTCGTACACGGCTTCCGGCAACAAGAGGAGACTGTATTTCATTCTTTTCGTCGCTGGTCTTCAGCCTCTTCTAATGTGGTGGCTTTCTTATCATCTCATATAAAAAGAAGAAAAAAAAAATAATAATAATGAAAACAAAGAAAAGGCTCGCTAAGCGCGCCGTGTGCGACAGACGAATTTTTTCTATGAACACGTGCTCCGATATTAGAATTAATGGAAACACGCGTATTGTGTAATTTATAATAATAAAACAACAACAAATACGTCTAACGATGTCCCTCGCATTTTTGTAAAGAAACAATGGAAAAAAAAGAAAAAAAAAAAAACAAACAAGCAGATAAAAAAATACACGAAGGTATATTCTTCAGAGCCTATTGCGTTTAAGCTATTTTTCAAATGCAGTGCGAAATTCGCGAGAGATTTTCGTTACATTTTCAGATGCGCAGCTACATGGTAAACGCTACCACTTTTTTTTTCTTTTTTTTTTTTTTGCGTACAGTTTATAGATGAAACTGTATGAAACGATTGGCGATCGTTGAGCGATCGATGTATGACGCTCGAGGAGAATTCGCTTGTGGATCTAATAGTTGCGACTAAAGACTCGCGTTGTATTTGGGGAATGCTCATTAAGAGAGATAAGCGAATGAAAGAGGTGGTCGGATGGGAGAAAGAGAGTGAGAGAGGAATTAGAGAATTTGATCATGACGCTACCGAGGATTATATAAAATTAAGCTGTGAATAAAATGAGTCGAGGAAAATTCAATGATTCATCGTCATATTTTTTGATTTCCTATCGATCTTCCACTTACTCGTAAGATTGGTCATACTTTCGAAAAAGCTCCCAGTGGCGGTGTAATTAGTACAATAATAATCCGTCGCTCATGCTGCATTCGTTCAGCCGGTATTTTACTCCTTGGGCGATGTAGCACCCTGTTAGAAAATACATACAGTCGACGATCGGTTATGGCAAGTTTCAGTTATGAATTTTAACGCCACACATAAATTCAGACTCAGTGGGGGAATATAAATAGCCCTCATTTTATGAAATCAAATTGCAAAAAACAAATATCTTGGAAGAAGTGATTATAAGTTTGACGTATGTATGTTGTAGAAAAATAGATGCCGAAATATGAAAATATGGTTCTATTTATAAATACAGGTGGAAGTAAGGAAAAAGTTAGAAAGTGACGTAAAGTTTTTAAAACAAAGAACATAAAAATATTTCCCATATATATTACGTAAAAAAATAGAATTTGCTAACTTAGGTATAGCAAAAATTGAAATAAATCTGAATTGCGTAATTTGTAACACGGGATTAGAAAAAAAAAGCCTGCAAAGCAGAACCTAAAAAATGTAAAATAATGAGGAAGCAATTTGCAAGGTTCTACTTCGTCAGCTTGTTTGTGCACTTTTACCGATTCACGAATTTTTTATCACAAAAATTGAAAATATTTGATATTTTCATGGTTTTTTAGTCAAATACATATGTTATAAAATATAAAAATATTCAATATATTATTCTGCTAGGGCACAAACGAGATTTTTCAAAAAATAATAAATGTTATAAAATTCGAACTACTCGACCGATTTCTGCCAAATTTGAATTAAAACATTGTTTTATCATAGTCTAGAAGTAAAACAAATTTAAGCCCGATACCTCGCAATTTGCGCGAGTGAATGCTCGAACGACATTTTTCAAAAGTTAAAAAAAGGTATAAAATTTGAATCGCTCGGCCGATTTGCGTAAAATTTATACCCAGACCTAGTTCTAGGACAATCCACATGTGTGCCAAATTTGATTGAAATCTGCCTAAAAAAAGTCGAAATTTTTTTTTTCGCGACAGCAATGTTTTGCTTTCTTTGGGATAAAATCGAAATTTATCAACATAGCGACAGCTCCTTAAAATAAATTCATCTTCGATACTCAATAATTGTGAAATCACGTGGTAAATTGCAGCCGGTCATCCCAGAATTTAGAAAAGTAGACGTGTTTACGGACATTTAAAAAAAAATTAAATTTGCATTAAAATTTTAAGCACTCTATCGATTCTCAAATTTTGTATTCAAAATTTCAGCCTGATATATCGTCATTTACAAAAGTTATATCGCGAAAACGATTTTTTCAACATTTTCAAAAAGTTGTAAAATCGAATTTTTCAACCGATTCTCGTCAACTTGCAACCCAAAAAATTGTTGTATGATAGCCCACTTGCGTATCAAATTTGAGGAAAATGCATGAAAAATTGCGGCAGTTATCGTGCTAACAAGGCAATTTGCACATACACACCTACAGAAATTTCGTACAAATCACTTTTCTCGACGTTTTGGACCATTCTGAGTATGCTGACATGAAAATCTAAAAAAAAAAAAAAATTTGTTAGTATTAAAATTTAGTATTAAAAGAAATCTGAGAATGAAATAAAAAAATGAAAACTCAGAAAAAAATTTTGTCCCACTTTGGGACAAAAAATATGGAGTGGGACAATTTTTTTATTTCACCTTTTTATAAGTTTTAACTTTTTTCCAATTTTCGCAAACACTCATTAAAAAATATATCCAACTCCCAATTTTTTCTCCCAAAGTGGCACAATTTATCACCGATTTTTAATGAGCGTTTAAATTTTTAATTCAATTTTCAAACTCACAAATGAAAAAAAAAAAATCGAGCATGCTCTATATCCACTGAAGCGAACGACTAAAAAAATAATCAACTATTCAATTCAATTTCAATTTATTGTACATTTTCAGGCTAGTCCCCATTTACTGTATTATAAATTGAAAAATAATCAACTATATCTACTTTTATAATCAACCTTTATAGCTTTACAAAATTAAGAGCAAAATAAAAAGTGTCGGAATAAGTGAAAAAAAATAAAATAAAAAAAAATAGTTTTCCAGTCGATAAAGAATGTCTCATATTTTGAATATTCGTAACTTATGCGGTCGTCGACTGTGGATAACTCGCGGGCTCAAGTACGCAACTCTGGTACGCAACCTGCTGGGTGCTGCTGCTGCTGCTGCTGCTGTGTAGTAGTGGTGGGTTAGCTTTAGCTTGACGGTGTTGCGTGGTGCCATCGCCCAATCAGTTAGCCGTGAGCTGCGGCGAGACGAGGGTGTGGTGTCAGTTAAACAGTGGGCCAAAAGGCCGAAAAATGGCGGAGCGCACGAAGGTGACGGCCCCGGCCACCCGGCCCGTACCCATGAAGCTCTTTGCCACCTGGGAAGTCGACAGAACATCTCCAAACTGCATACCAAGGTATTTCAAAAGCCTTAAAACAATGTGTCGGTTACAGAGATTACGAAGGTACAACCTTTTTGAAAAGTTTCACCCGAAAAGTGCGAAAAAAAAAGAAAAGAAGACAAAACGTATCCGCGATACGTTAAGAGAAATTTTAATAAAAAACGCTGGTGGTCACTTGTGAATTGTGACACATGACCTTTAATCTCTATCTTATTGTTATTCTTATATGTGATGAGTGACGAATTGAAATTTTCAAACAGTTCAAGCTTATTTTATGAAATGCCGAGTGCATGTTGCTTCTCACTTCATTGACCGACACGGAAAAACGAGCGTCGCCCGTGCGCGCGCTCCGCAGCAGGCGGGAGAGTGCGTCGTGCTTTACACACACACACACACACACTGCTTCTTTCTCTCTCTTTTCTCTTGGGGTATTATAGAGACTCGAAACCCCAGCGCTTTAGTGTTAGAAAGGATGCTAACTGTCAATCGGATAGCTTGACAGATCGCAACGGAAACCGGAGGATGTTCCATCGCTACATATCGACAACTTGTCGCATGCAATCCGCAGTTTCTATGCTAGGAATTTTGTATTTCCTTTGTGTGAGAATAGAAAAAAAAAAAGGAAAACAAAAAGTTGAGAAGTTGAAGCAGGTTTATTGCGCATTTTTTTTTTTGCCTATGGCTTGGGCAATTAAAAATTCTTTTTTGGATGTTGTGTGGAACAAAATGGGAAATAATGAGGAAGATATGTGCAACATACTTTTTATATATATATATATATATATATATTTTTAATGGTAAATACGTCTCAGGAAATATTATCGTTAGTGACCGTAAAAAATGTAAAAATTCAAAGTGCAACGGGAATTTATGAGAACTTAAGTCGCCGTATGAATTTTTATAGGGAAATAAAAGTAAATTAAGAAGGTTTTTGCTTATTGCTTTGGAGATATTCTAGGTGGCATTGTGTTACGTTTACTGCATATCGACAGATTGTCGCGTATAAAACTGCAATCCGTATATTGCTGCCTGATGAAATCTCGTGCACGTTGCTTCATGCAGTGAGCGTTAAAATTGTTTCGCAGTAAGCACCACGAGACAAAGACCGAGAGGACGGAAAGCCGGAAATCTCTGCGCCTCCGGGTTATTGAAAATTAGTCTCCGCGTTTCACACTTTTGTTTTATCTCGCCTTTTTTTTTTATCTTTGATGAT
Source organism: Perithous albicinctus (assembly GCA_964016905.1). Classification (NCBI taxonomy): domain Eukaryota; kingdom Metazoa; phylum Arthropoda; class Insecta; order Hymenoptera; family Ichneumonidae; genus Perithous; species Perithous albicinctus. Next base: position 16,674,675 of record OZ024694.1, read on the forward strand.
AACAGTGTTCGACGAATTTTACGTGAGTTTTGTGATTCATGCGGTCATGACCATGATTGCTACTGCCAACACTGTTTGCTATGTTTTTACGGGCGGCAACTTCGAGAATTACACGGGGAACCCTATAATTTAACTCATGGGAGATCACTCCATATTTGACAAGTCTGTGAGTTAACTTATTGAAGGTCGCCCCATATTTTGGAAACCGTATAACTTAAGGTAGCTACAGCAGTCCAGTTGAGTCAAATCACTGTACTGAAAAAAAAGAGAGAAAAAAAAAAAGAATTCGAGCGTAAAAATGCATATATTTGGTACCGTTGGATTCGGCACGCGCTCAAACTTACAGAAACATGTGCGGCACCCCGTTTCGACGTGGATTTCACCTCGACCTCTTCGATTTGGCTCATCATTTTTTGTAGGTTTAGTTGGACCCTCAATTGCATCTTTTTTTTTTATTGCGATTTTTTATATATATATATTTTTAAAGTGACATATCGAATGCGATGATTTAAAAATCTGAAAAAATTCAGAAAAATACTTTGTTCGATAAGAAAATTATCTGGCTTGTAGCCAAAGTGGGGAAGATTTTTCTTCTTACAGTTTTTAAGGTTCTTTTTATTTAAAAAATAGAAAAAATAATTAATCTACTACAGGCGATTGGTCAAATGTTTATTTATGTAAAACCGGATTTTTCCGAATTTTCTTAGGATTTTTTGGATTTTTTTCAAATTTTTCCGAACTATGCACATTTTTTTGAAATATTTTTTATTAAAGTGACATATCGAAGGCGATAATTTAAAAATCTGAAAAAATTCTGAAAAATACTTTGTTCGATAAGAAAATTATCTGGCTTGTAGCCAAAGTGGGGAAGATTTTTCTTCTTACAGTTTTTAAGGTTTTCTTTATTTAAAAAATAGAAAAAATAATTAATCTACTACAGGCGATTGGTGAAATGTTTATTTATGTAAAACCGGATTTTTCCGAATTTTCTTAAGATTTTTCGGATTTTTTTTCAAATTTTTCCGAACTATGCACATTTTTTTGAAATATTTTTTATTAAAGTGACATATCGAAGGCGGTAATTTAAAAATCTGAAAAAATTCTGAAAAATACTTTGTTCGATAAGAAAATTATCTGGCTTGTAGCCAAAGTGGGGAAGATTTTTCTTCTTACAGTTTTTAAGGTTTTTTTATTTAAAAAATAGAAAAAATAATTAATCTACTACAGGCGATTGGTGAAATGTTTATTTATGTAAAACCGGATTTTTCCGAATTTTCTTAAGATTTTTCGGATTTTTTTTCAAATTTTTCCGAACTATGCACATTTTTTTGAAATATTTTTTATTAAAGTGACATATCGAATGCCATGATTTAAAAATCTGAAAAAATTCAGAAAAATACTTTGTTCGATAAGAAAATTATCTGGCTTGTAGCCAAAGTGGGGAAGATTTTTCTTCTTACAGTTTTTAAGCATTTTTTATTAAAAAAATTATTAAATGATAGAAAAAATAATTAATCTACTACAGGTGATTGGTCAAATGTTTATTTATGTAAAATCAATCAATTAATCAATTGATAATTAAGTGTCTTGATCGCAGGTACCAATTTCGTATAGTCAGAAAATACATTCGACATGAACAAGAGAGAATGAAAAATCGGCGTTTTATCGTCAAATAAATGTCGATAACAAACATAAGAAATTTTCTGCAATAATAAGTCATTACGCGTGACAAGAAAATATATTTAATTAATATTTTAATCACGAGTGAAAGACTCACTGCAAAGAGCTCATTCAAAACTGTCTGAACAATCCGTTTCTTAATGCCAATATTCTCAATAAATGACAATAATTTTGTGTTCGCCGTCCAATTTCTCCGTATAATTATTTGTCGTTTCAATATTAATGTATGTATATTTTGACAACAGTGTCTTCCTAATTAATGACAAACTTTGAGCAATCAACGTAATGTAAGATTAGGCTGACTTGGTTGGCGCACTATTGGTCGCTCGCTAAAAATAACGCAACTAAGGAGAGGTCGAGTAAGATTTGAAAAAGTCATTCCAGGCCGAAACGTATTGCATGTAGCTTAACATGCCAGGTACAAATGTGTTGCATTTATTTTAATCATCCGTGAAATTTTAATCCTTCGGTTGAAACTGCTCCTTATATTGGAAGGAGTATTTAAGTTTCGAGAAGACTACATCACCTTCCGAAGATTTAACTATGTACGAAATTTCGTATTCGCCGTATTCAAAATCTTGGAGAATGAGCTGCGTTTGCATGAAGTGTATACCGAAAAGTATTTCGTAGGTTTGCTATATATAACAAGATAAAAAAATGATATATCAATGTCAACAGCAGAAGCGATATCATCGATCAGCGAAATTAGTTTTACGATGATTATTGATATTTTACCGGACTCTTAACTGGACATATTGGCCTGGTTTCTGGGATCATTGTTGTAGTAAAAAGACGAACTGCAACGTAGTCCCAGGTTCTGGCGTTGTAATCTGTCTTACACATGTCCAAATCGTTCGTAAAGAACAGTAAGTAGTCCTCGTCCTTTGGCCTAATTTCTACAGTGAGCTGTAAAGTAAAATTGTGCCATTCTGTATATAACGTAGGAATTTTTTCAGATTTTTTTATTGCATATCCCAGATATTAAACATTTCTGAAATAAATCATTGTCCATTTTTTAACGCCAATACTACGGCTCGCAGAAAAAAAATCATAACAACATAAAATTTTGGATTTTCAGCGTGTACTTTCTAACAACATTATTTGTAAAAATCTCCGATCTTATTTTATGCTATTTTTCAATTAAATAAAGTTGCCACTTTTTTTCCCTCCGAAACGGCATTTCCGATTTAGCTGAAATTTTCACATTTTGTTCTTTCAAGTATCTAGAATATTAGAAAAAATTGGCGCGATGGGCGGCAATTTCGCAACAGAGTTATAGCTCTTCGAACGATGGAACATCCTGGTAATCTAATATTAAAAAGTGACAACGTTATTTAATTGAAAAATAGCATAAAATGAAATCGGAGAATTTGACAAAAAATCTTGTTGGAATGTACGCTGAAAATCCAAAATTTGATGTTCTTATGATTTTTTTTTTCTGCGAGCCGTAGTATTGGCGTTAAAAAATAAACAATAATTATTTTCAGTGATTTTCTATGACTGGAATATGCAATTAAAAAATCTGCAAAAATTCCTACGTTTTTTCTTCAACTAGACCAACATCATGAAGAAGTGTGAGCACGTTTTGTTGACATGAAAAATTGCCAACAAAACGTGAAAAATTGGGGGACTTTACGTGTTTAGCCCCATATGCTTACCAATAATGGATTATCTTTAGTGATCGCCTTTTTAAATTTAATATTATTTCCCATTTCCTTTGATGACTCAATATAGTCGTTAGGTGGACTTATCATCTCGACTCTTCGGAATTCATTGAAGTTCAGTTCGGCATTGGCCTAAAAAGAAAAAAAGTTCGAAGACTATATTTAAATTTGGTGTTAATTTAAAATAAAGTTTTTTCTTTTTTTTTTTTTTTTTTCTTTCTCAACAATTTTTCCTTTCTCATTCTCAAGTTTTACAAATAGATATAAAAAGTGATTTATTCAAAATTTTGTATTTCCATTCTAAGAAATATTTTTTGCAAATAAAAAAAGCGATTATTTTCGTTTCACGATTTTTTACTTTCTTATTACATACGGAGTATGTAAAAGAGAGAGTATTGCGATAAAGAAAATTTTCGACTTCCAAATTTTTATGTAAATAGACGTTTTGAGGGTTCTAATTAAAAAAAAAAAAGCATTCATTCATTTGTGTCTGTCTGTCTGTGGCAGGTGGCTGTCTGAAAACACAATCATTTTTGTAAAAACTTGTGGACCGCCGTGAAATTTTATGTACGTTTTCTATGCATAAAATGTAGTTTTGGTATTGAAATCCAATCCAAAATCTCCACTCCTAACCCTTTACCTGAATAGTGAAAAAAAGGTAAAAAATTGTTTTCGACATTTCAGGCAAAGTACCAAAAGGCATTGGTGTTCTGTTTTGTTGGTGTAAATTTGGACAATACAAATCGTTAATATTATTAAAAACTACATTCAATTTATTTCTTTCTATAATCTAAATAAAAAAGAAAATTCTCACTGCCAGTTAAAGTCACTTTTTTGTCACTTCTCTAATTTAAAATACATAAAAATGTAGTCATTTTCGAGATTTTGCTTCCTCATAGAGGAAGCTTTGTTTTCGTGAAATTTTTGTTTTTTTCGAGATTTTCATGTCAGCATACTCAGAATGCTCCAAAACGTCGAGAAAAGTGATTTGTACGAAATGTCTGTATGTTGACGCGAATCGGTCGAAAAATTTAAATTTTACAGCACTTTCAAAATTTTGAAAAAATCGTTTTGACGATATAACTTTTGTAAATTACGATATATCATTCTGAATCGATAGAATGATTCAAATTTTATTGCAATATTAATTTTTTTTTTAATGTCCGTAAACACTTCTACTTTTCTAAATTCTGGCATGACCGGCTGCAATTTACTACGTGATTTAATGAATTTATGGTAAGGAACGGTCGCTTCCTTACAATAAAAAACTTTCGACTTTTTTAAGCAGGTTTCAATCAAATTTGGCAATACATGTTGATTGTCCTAGAACTAGCTCTGGGTATAAATTTTACGCAAATCGGTCGAGCGGTTCAAATTTAATAACGTTTTTTAACTTTTGAAAAATGTCGTTCGAGCATTCTCCCGCGCAAATTGCGAGATATCGGGCTTAAATTTGTTTCACTTCTAGTCTATGATAAAACAAGGGTTTAATTCAAATTTCGCAGAAATCGGTCGAGTAGTTCGAATTTTATAATATTATTTATTTTTTGAAAAATCTCGTTTGCGCACTAGCTAAATAATATATTGAATATTTTTATATTTTATAACATATATATTTGACTAAAAAACCAATGAAACATAAAATATTTTCAATTTTTGTGATTCAAAATTCGTGAATCGGTAAAATTGTCGATAAAAATGCTTTTCATACACAAACAAGCCTGCAAAGTAGAACCTTGCAAATTGCTTCCTCATTATTTTACATTTTTAAAAAACGTTTACACGTATACAAAGTAGAACTTTGCAAATTATTTTCTCTATAAAGCTTCCTCTACGAGGAAGCCAAAGTAGATAAACGTACTTCCTCACAGTGGTTTTCTTTGTAGAGAAAATAATTTGCAAAGTTCTACTTTGTATACGTGTAAACGTTTTTTAAAAATGTAAAATAATGAGGAAGCAATTTGCAAGGTTCTACTTTTTTTTGTTTCACAATAAAAAATTGTGATTTCACCAAATTAACAAATACTTTTTTGTTTCTCCTCAAATGAAAATGAAAACTCATGAAGTACCGAAGAATGTCTGTAAAAGTAGCAAAACTGGGCTTCTTATTTCAAAAAATGATATTTCAAATTTACACACAAAAAATATTTGCTGTTTGAGTGATTGATAAAACTTACTACATGCAGTAAACCTGCGCTGAGCGCGATAAAGAAGGTTACGTAGATTTTCATAACGAACGGTGATCTGAAGCCCCTTTTTTACTGAATGAAAGCTGCAAACTAGAGCGATTTGAAAACTGCACTTTTTTATAGTCTCGTGTAAGGCTAGAATGGCAAAGATAATTGCCTCATAAAGTCATCAAGTGTGCCGTGGTAATTATTAGCCATTTTCACAAAGTACCACAACTAGCTTTTGTCAATTTTTCACTTTCCTTGTCATCTGTCTTATTATCCTGTAAAATATACGTACCTCGGTTGTTATGTAACGGGGGATTGAACTTTTCTTTTTTACGTGTAATTACCCCAAATTCGTCATTTTTTTTAAAAATTAAACAAACAAAATTACACATTTTTAGTTATCCACGATTTTTTTAAAACCAATTATCGAACGACACCTTTTAAAAATCTGAAAAAATATCGATAAACCTTTTTTCGAAAATAAATATTTTTGGTAACCTTATTGTAATAAACAAATTTTAAAAACTCCCGCCTAAAAGGAGTTTAATAAATAAACAAATTGGATGTACAAAAAATGGGAAGAATCATTTGTTATTTCACAATTTTTTGTTTATACAAATTATTTGTTAATTAAACAATCTGTTTTCAGTCGGAATTTTTGACTTTTTAACTTTTGTAAAGTTATTGGGAAGTAGGGCTTATAATCTCAAATGTTTACATTTTTTAATTGCGTGCAATCTGTATTCATTTTTCATAATTGCGAAATCTTAACTCCGACCTTAAGATTGATTTTACGATTGAAAATTCTATCCTTGTTTTAAAAAATTCAACAAAGTCAATTTTTTAAATTAAACAAATAAATAAATGTCTCTCAATTCACAATACAATCATTTAAATTAAATAAAAAGTATAGTGTTAAAAATATTTACAAATACTTATTACACACTATTCATATCAGTTGGTATATTAAATTTAATGTCCAAGTAAAATTTAACATTCTAGTAAAAAAAATTATTCGGGTAAAAAGATAGAAGATAAAAATCACGTACTTTTATATTAAACTTCCTAATTTTCGAAGTACTTTGGATAAATTACTATAATTTTGCATCTCACTTATATATTATTTTTAATATGGGGCAAAACACGTCAAGTCGGCCACCCCAAATTTTTCATGTCAACCAAACGTCCTTACATTTCTTCAGGATGTTGGTCTAGTCGAAGAAAAAACGTAGGAATTTTTTCAAATTTTTTTTATTGCATATTCGAGGCATTGAAAATCGCTAAAAAATAATCATTGTTTATTTTTTAACGCCAATACTACGACTCGCAAAAAAAAAGTCATAAGAACATCAAATTTTCGATTTTAAGCGTACTTTCCAACAACATTTTTTGTAAAATTCTCCAATTTCATTTTATGCTATTTTTCAATTAAACAAAGTTGCCACTTTTTTCCCCTCCGAAACGGGATTTCCGATTTAGTTGAAATTTTCACATTTTCGAATTCTGCAAAAAGATCGATATCTACGACAAATTGTAAATAATTCCAAACAGTATTTCTCATAGAACCTTTTTCTGTTTCTTTTGCTTTTCTAATTTTTATTATCATTTTTTTATGTATTTATAAATAGTCGCTAATGATCTTGGCTGTAGATGCGACTTTGAATAAATAATTTTTAAAAAAAGTTTATATAAGAAATTAATGAAAGTTTATTGAAAAAACAAACATTGAACAGAAATATCTTGCCATCAAATAAGCGCTTTATGCAACAATTTTGTTAATGATATCGATGGTAGAAGGTTTTCGTTGTAATATTATTTCTCTTAGATAACTTCGACCTGCGATCGTACTTACAATGTTTAAGTACCACAGAGTCATTATTGACTGCTATGACTTTAGATAACAAGTTAACCTATCGTTATCGCGTGAAAAAAAAATGAATACTGAAGTAGCTAAAAAAATGCGGAAGTCATTGAAGCACTTTAGTGCACAATCGACAGGTTCATGAAAATCGGTTTATGTTCTGCCTGTTTTTTTTTCTCCTTATTAATTTGTAGTAAAAAAAAAAAAAGTTCGTAGTGCTTTACAAAAAAGAACCGCTCCTAACTAATATTTACATTCTTTGATAACTGATCTAATAACAATCATCAAAAATATTATTTATCAAAACTACGTTGACAATACATTTAAAAAAAAAATGTTCATAGAAATTTTCCAAAAATATATATCGAAAAAAAAAACATGGACGTGGGTTTTAAAAATAAAAATCATCGGTTATTGAGTTTTTGTCAATTATTCGAATTATGAATATATATAAAAGTAACTAAATTTCAAATGTCAAAATTACGTCAACGCTTAGAAAAAAACATTTCTTAAAGTATACTTAAAAAAAATGCTGGGCGTGGGGTGAAAAAAATGAAAATAATCAGAAAACGAGTTTTTCTCAATTCATTCGAATTTGGTACTTTTTTTTATTGCCAAAAGCTGTATTATTCGCTCGTCTATGTATATTCAGACGATAAAAAAAATATTTATTTATTTATTTGTAAATAAATAAATGTCGTTAAATGACCGTCGGAAGATTATAATTGTGTCGTCGTAAATACATTTTACCTTATTGAACCTGCTCGTTATATGAGAAGGCGATACGGATATTCGAAAAGACTTCATCACCTTTCGAAGATTTAACGACGTACTCAATTCGGTAATTACCGTATTCAAGTTCATCACTGAGATCCGTTTTTGCGAATTCTGAACCACTTTGTGTATCGTAGATTTGCTATGCGAAAAATATATGTGACACATAAATAGAAGCGATAATCGATAAGCAAAATTGTTTTACGATAATTATCGATATATATTACCGGACTTTTAACTGGACATTTTCTACCCCTTCGTCCTGGAATAATGGTATCAACGAAAAATTTGACTATTAGATAATCCCAGCTTGTCCTGTCATATTCATTGCTACACATGTTTAAATTTTTTGTAGAGTACACTGTTTCACCAGTGCTGGTTAAAGTTACATCTGCAGAGACCTGTAAGGTAAATTTATATCATTGTAAATAAACGATTATTAAAGCGTTTTGGTTTTTTTTTAAATGCCTGACAAATGTGAAATTTTAACTATCTTTAAATTCACTTCAAACGCACTATTTCACTCTTTTTCAGCCTCCTAGAAAAAGTTTTGTTTTTATTAAAAAAAGAAAAATAGCTTTCAATGTAAAATGCATTGCACATTATTTTGTCATTATTTCACATTTTTTCTATAAAGCCTGTTTTAAAAAATGTACAAATCTGTATTACCGAAAATTTGATTTATCAGCTGGGACATTAAATTCATTGCAAAATTGAAGTAAATGTACAAATTTAAAGTAGTTAAAAAAAAAAGGTTTCGTCCATAAAATGACACTAATTTTTTTTTTTAAGTGAAATACACTAATTTTACAGAAATGAAAAGATATATATGTGTATTAAAAATTTTCTTTCTCTTTAATTTTCATTTTTAACACTGCTCCCTGTATGAATCAATCAAAGTTGATCAGTATACTTTCTTATAGAGGTGTTTTATTGAAAAACAGTGATAAAGTATTGTGCAAAGTTCTACGTTGTATCTGTGTTTACTCAGATAAAAAGTTATTATAGAACATTAAAAAAAAAAAAGATATACTTACTAATAATGGGTCATCTGCAGTAATCGGCGATATGAATTTAATTCGTCCGTTCGTCTCGGTGTTCTCAATATAATCATTGGGTGCAATGTTAATATTCTTTACTAATACGCCACTAAAGATTTTAGCATTTGCCTAAAAAAAAAATAAATACCAATTCAATTAAAAATAAATAAAAAGGACGTTCAATAGTTAAATAAAAATGTAGTGTAGTTAACAAACAAAAATTTGTCCATTAAAACACACTATCTTTTTTTTTTTGTAACTTCATAAATTTTGAAAACTAAAGAACGAAAAAAAATATGTTAAAAATTGTATATTGTCTAAAAGGCAAACCGGTAGCAGCCTTGTGCAATTATTTTAAGAATTTTGAAAATACTGTAACGAATGGTAAAGCTAAAGAAAGTTAAGACGAGATGAAGAGATGGTTCGAACTGTACAGAGTGGAGAAATTGTATTTGGTGACGAGGAAATGTAAAGACTTGAGAAGGTCTACATGCAATACATTAATACTGTACTATACATTTTCGTTTTTCATATTAATATTCATATTATAAAAAATAAAAGGATTTTTTTAAAGAAATGTTAACTGTGTAAGTGATTGATAGAACTTACTTCAAACAGTAATTCTGCACTGACAAGTGCGAGCAACAAAGCGACGTGAAATTTCATGACGAACGGAATTCGTGAGATTCTGTCTCCCGTAATAAACGTAATGAACTAAGTCAACTTCCAAACTGCGCCATTTATATATAGTAAAGTGTTAAGACGGTGATAAAATTATTGAACGTTCTACCGTAATTATGAGTGATTACAAACTCCCTCAAACTGCAACGTATCATCGATAGCCTTGTCATTTGGTCTTATCATTATGGTTTTCCATTCTTTCCATCTTCTGTGTACGCACGTTGGTTCTTATGTAACCGACACTTTAACAGTAAAATTAATTTTTTTTTTTACCGACTTAATACTTCCAAGTTAGAAATATATTTGAAAAAACTGGAATCTCCAAAAAGGATAGAAGTAAAGTTATGTATCAATTTTGGGATTTTCCATTTCGTCAATTAATATTCGATTCATTGTACCCGGTTATTTATTATATTTTACCAGCAGTCATATTTGGCGTCGAGTCGATACCGCGACTCTTGATGTGTTTTTTTTTTTTTTTTTTTTTAATAAAAGTCAAACAGAATTTGTTGTACTTTTAACAAAAATCGTTTGTAAATTAACTTTTTATTAATTTTTACTACAAACTTTTTTTTTAACGTTCGCAGATAATTCTTGATTAAAGAGCAACATTTTGGAAACTGTATTTAAAAAAAAAATGATTGGGAATTCATTTTTCAGTTACACATGAAAAGATGCAAAAAGTCTGTATTTTGAATGTTTTTAATCCTCATTTTTTTTCCACAAATCTAAAAGCAGTCTGAAAAAAATTGTTTTTCAACGTCGAATATAGTTTCAAGATAAATTTTTAAAAATCGACGACCTTGTTTTTTTGGTGAATACGATTTTTGGCGTTTGTTTTAAGGTAAAGCTGACAAAATTAGTTGAACTCACAAATTTCTCTTTATTAAAATAGAAATGACAGAAAATTGTAGAAAAATATGTTGAATGAAAAGTGATATTAAACAAAAATTAGTCGAAGTTACATTATTTTGGAATAGAAAATAACAATCTTTTTTTGGGGGAAAAAAATGAGAAAATATTGTAAAAGGAAAAATACGTTTTTTTTTTTGTTAAAATGACAAAATAAAAATTGGACATTTTTGACAAATGAGAAAATAAAAATTGGACATTTTTGACAAATGACAAAATAAAAATTGGACATTTTTGACAAATGAGAAAATAAAAATTGGACATTTTTTTTCAAATGACAAAATAAAAATTGGACATTTTTGACAAATGACAAAATAAAAATTGGACATTTTTGACAAATGAGAAAATAAAAATTGGACATTTTTTTCAAATGACAAAATAAAAATTGGACATTTTTGACAAATGGCAAAATAAAAATTGGACATTTTTGACAAATGACAACAAGAACAATATTGTCAAATAAACACAAAGTTTCTGTGGATGTTTTCCAACGAAAAGACTACATTTTTAATTGTTATGCTTTCTCATAAACAAAGCTTTATTTTCAATTCTTTTTAACACAAAAAACGCAAGAAATACCAACAATATTAGGTAATACGAAAAACCAAAAAAAAGAAACCAAAAAAAAAAAAATGAATGGACATGTGTTCGTAAAGTTTGCCCTTAGTGATGTACGTTCATTCACGAATGTTGATTTTCCTCGTCAAGTTGGCAATTGCGTTGCGTTTACGTTGTATTAGTGGGATATGCGCGAGAGGATCCCAGCCGGGGTTTCCCGTCGTTGGTTTCCTGCTGCCGGCCGATTCCCGCGGTGGATAATCGTATGGAAGGTATATACGTATGTACGTGTATATAAATCGTGGAGCGTTGCGATTAGCATTCCGCAGGGACGTTACAATCGTGCATGGCTTCGTTTATATTGTATCTTTGGCTGGTACTATGGCTCCGGCTTGGTTCGCACGTTTCGCGCGATGTAAGTTAATACTTAAATCGACGAAGCAATGTATGTACGCCGGCGGCAGATAGAGCTTCGAGGCTCGTTAATGCTGTGCCTGTCTCCGCTCTGACTCTCTGAGAACGGTGTTCTGCTCATGATCAGAGCGACAGGCAACGATCGTGTACGATGCTTTTGTAAACAAAGCCAATGAATCAGAGGAAGGTCGATTGGATACGCAGTTTATCTACATAAATAATAAAGGACACATTTTTTAGATTCATTGGACAATCAAATAAACACTCACAGACACTAAAACACTCACAGACACTCTAAAACACTTACAGACACTCTAGAACACTCACAGACACTCTAAACACTCACAGACACTCTAAAACACTTACAGACACTCTAAAACACTCACAGAAACTCTAAAACACTCACAAATGCTCACAGACATTACACACAGGCACTCTAAACACTCACAGGCACTCTGAAATACTCTAAAACACTCGCAAACGCTCACAGACATTACAGACAGACACTCTAAACACTCACAGACACTCACAAACACTCACAGGCACTCTGAAACACTCAGAAACGCTCACAGACATTACACACAGACACTCTAAACACTCACAAACACTCACAGGCACTCAGAAACGCTCACAGACATTACACACAGACACTCTAAACACTCACAGGCACTCTAAAACACTCACAGACACTTTAAAACACTCACAGACACTCTGAAACACTCACAGACACTCTGAAACACTCACAGACACTCACAAACGCTCCCAGACATACAAAAACACTCACAGACTCTCAAAAGCACTCACAAACACTCAAGGAAACTTACAGACATTACACACAAACACTTAAAACACTCACAAACGCTCACAGCCATTCACAAACGCTTACAGACATTCACAGACACTCACAAACGCTTACAGACACTCAAAGAGACTCACAGACATTATACACAGACACTCAAAAACACTCATAAACACTGAAAGACACTCAAAAACGCTCACAGACACTCACAGACCTTGCATTCTCTGAATTTATGTCAGCTACGCGAGGGCGCGAAGCTCCCGATCCACTATAGCCTATTAGTATATATATATATGGGGCATTCCACCTGGATTTGACCTGGGTCTGACCCTTCACCCTTTCAATTGGGTCCGCAATTTTTTATGTCATTGACATATATATTTATAGGCCCATATATTTCCCCGATATCGTTTTCGTAGTCAGTATATATATATATATAGATTATATGACGTGTCGTGAGGTATTTACGTGTCTCGGAAAAGATTGTCGGATTTTTGTAAGGTTTCCCACCCCGCAGAGCTGCTTATGTAGTTACAACAGATTAATTCGCCTGCTCACAATACAGAGGCGATGCGTTCAAACTCTACAGCTAAGCTCCAAAATGTCGTGTGGGGAGCAGTGGATGAGCTTCGAAATAGAAAAATAAAACCCAGCATCTGTTTTACGTATAAAAAAAAGAAGAAAAAAAAATTAATCGAAAGCACTTTTTTAAACATTACATTATTTTAGAATATACACTGTTTATTCTATATAAAAAAAAAGAATAAGGTAATACGTGAAAACCAATTAAAGTTAGTAAAATAAAAACACAAAATAAAGTGTGGAAAGATGTATTGGCAAACTGGCTCGCGAGGACGTGGAATGCGTTATATATCGCAGTAAGCTATCGCTTTAATTAATTCGGAGACTGTAGATCAATTTAAAGAGCAATTACACGCTTATTCGCTTCCACGTGTTCAATATGAAAACAGATAATATTATTTTAAGCTTATATATTTGCTAATAATAATAATAATATATAATAATATTAATTATGCAATAATATTATTATTATTATTGTTATTATTATTATTATTATTATTTAATGTAATCTTATTATTTTAATTTAATGTAAATAATAATAATAATAAAACTGTTGTAAACATTCAAGTATTGCATATTATTGGCTCGACTGAATAATGAGCTGCGTAATTAAAAATCTGCAGGCAAAGCATTGCATCTGCAATCGCTGTAGCTTTCTGAAGAGGTCTTGAAGTATAGCCTAAACCGTGAGCTGCATTAATTACTCACATCAAGGACATCCGGAAATACATCACACCACTTGTTAAATAATGTTAAAAATGCGTAGTCAAATGATGATAATAATTTATTATTGAACCATATTTATTATGATTATTATTATTATGCTTAAACAGATAACCAATATTGTGATTATATAATAATAATAATAGTAATAATAATAATAATAATAATAATAATGTGAATTAAATAAAGAACCAACATTTTATTATTCGCGGATTCGTCGCACTTTTTAAGCTTAAAAGGATAATGAATATTAGAATGAAGATAATTAATTAATACAGTATTAATAATACTAATAATAATCAGGTGAATCTTTTTTGAAAACGAATATTAAGAATAAGAACAAAAGTTAATCGAGAGTGACGATGTAGTGAAGCATCGGTTCTAAAAATGTAACCGGCTCGCTCAAACTATTCTAAAGACGTAAAAATTTCTTCTGACTAATCCACTGATGGGGGGGGGGGGGGGGGGGTCCAAGAATTGCGCGTTGATCTCGCAGGAAATTCCCTGGTCCTCTAAATCGCCGCCAGCATCAAAGACACTCATAAATTGTGATACATTGGGCCACGAAACGCTTGGCGTCCCAATGATTTATGTATACATACAAGAGCCAATAAACATTGTATGTATACATTCGGCTGTGTGCCGCAAAGGCGCCTAGAGAAATTCTTCTACCCGGAAACGAACTTTTCCGGAAGAACAGCGTCATTATTTACACCGTTTTTTTTTTATTCTTTGAAAATACACTTTGTGACGCAAAATATAATTTTAAGTTTCTGGTTAATTTTGTTGTTTTTTTTTTGCTATCGGTTTATTAATTGATAATATTGTAGATTTAAAGGAAATCTTGAAAATTTTAGGAAATCGAAAAAAAAATTGTCAGATAAATTAGGACTGTTTTTATATGTAGCAAAATTCAGCGAATATTTTCTTTTATTCATAATTTTTTATTCTTATTACTATTTTTATTGGTTCAAGAAAAAAACTGTAAATCCTGGAAATTTGGAGGGAATTTAAAAAAAAATGGGATACCAAGAAATACAAAATACAAAAAAAAAGCAAAATTCAATGAATTTTATTGATTTAATTCCTAATCAATATTTTTTTTTGATCTTGAAAAATGAACAATTAACCTGTAGCGTCATTTATTAGTTACCGATATTAACGCTCTATTAGCTTAAATTTTAATCAGGAAAAATAATTATAATTGTGTTAGGAAAAGTCAGCAAAGCTTGGCAGCAATTTGATAAAAAAAAAAAAAATAATGCAAAACCTAAAAAATATAAATTTAAATTGTTTTATTTTATTTTTTAAATTACAAAAATCATTACCTCCTCATTAAAAACTTGACAAAAAAATCTTCTGAAAAATAAATAAAAAATAATTAGCACTTCCGCAAGAATATATTTTAAATAGATCAAAATAATACTCAAAAATAAAATGAAAAAAAAAATTAATAATTTCTACAATCACACTTTTTTTTTTAAATGTATATTCTCAGTTAGATAATCACTGGTAAAATATTACAAATAAAAATGGTTATTTAACTGGAACGAGCATCCGGTTAAATAAAAATGTAAATGATCGGGAAGAAGCATCGCGCTGCTGTATATTTGCGTTGCGAATGAGTATAACATGGAAGCCTGTACGACGAGACGATAGAGGCTCCCATGATCGCCAGACTTCACGAACGCCTATAAAAGCCCACATTGCCGATTGCAAATCCAGCTAAGCGCTTTCGCTAAACGTTCTCAAGGACTGGCAGAAACGATTTGAATATCGTTTGGACTGTCTGTGTCCAGTGGGTACATCTGTCCGCGAACATTGTACAGATACAGGTACAGCCATTAATATCAGACTAGGGACCCCTATTGCGTTTTATTACGTAGTTCAAATAAATCGAAAGTGTATTTCTGGCCTTCGCGATTAATGCAATCGATTATAAACTCTAGTTCTGTATTGAACGCTCGTCTAGACACCAGACCACCTATATTATCTCTTGTGTTTGTCTTTGCCGGATTCTACGCTTCTAATGTTTTGTTACATTTTACAAAAGCCTATTTGCATATGCTCAGATGCTGACACTCAAACTTTAGTTGACATTTAATTATTTTCCAAGTCACTGTATATTTTTTTATTGGTTCTAATGAATTATTTAGAGTTAAATTAAATATATTTTTTTTGAGTTTATCTTTTTTTTCAAAATAATCAGCAAAAATTAAATAATTACTTACAGAATTTTTGAGATTTGTTATTTTTGTTTGAGGCTTTTTGGTTCAACTGTGACTGAACTGAGTATCGATCTTTTTTTTCTTTTTTTTTTTTATCAACTTCCGTCGCAGTTACTAGATACTCTGAGGCATTCGAAGAATCGTTGAACTCTCTTGTCTGCCCGCGGGAATCTAGACAGTATAGAGTAGTCTACACACAACGAGACTTCGCTGGTTGTTGTTGTTGCTTCTTTCAACACCGCTGCGAACTGAAACTTTTAATGCGTTACTTGTCAAGTGTATAGTTAGCATTTTCAGCTTACGCAATTAATAGCCATTTAGTTAAGTCGAACTCCTATGTTGGGTCAATACAATTATGATTTATTTTAATAATGAATTATGCGGAGTGTAAGTAAACAAAATAAATAAATTGAAGAATTAAAGAAATACAGATTATTTTTATTCTGTATTTACTATAGAAAATTATGAAAAGTTTATCCAAATAAACTGCAAATTTGTTAGTTTATGTAAATTGAATTATTTCCACTATACTTTCCAAAAAATATATTTTTTATTTCGTTTAAAAACATTGTTTTAATTAAATAATCTCTAATAGACCAGTTTAAATTGTCTAAAAATTCTAAACTGTAGATACAAATTTTATTGTATTAAAAAAATCTTAGAAACTTGATTTTTATATTAAAAAAAAAAGATACGTTTCACTTCACTGCTCAAATTCAATTGCTATGCTAGTTCCACTGACAATAACCTGATTCCGAATCACTGAATATATATAATAATGGTGTTTCGTTGCTTGTAACGTTTGCCAGCGGAACCATTGCCAGCAGCACTATAGATATAATTCCTTATCGCGAGTTCTCTCACTCAACTGTTCGCTTATCACCGTGAGCTCCAGTATAGCGTGAAAGAAGGAAATAAGAATAACAACAAAAAAAAAGACAATAACAAAAATCGAACACGAGACCATAAAAAGAAGCACGAGGACAAAACCTTGAAAAACAAAAACGATAGAAATAATAAACACAAAATCTATACCGTTGAAAACTAGTCAGGCGTCATATGTGTAACACAGAATTGCTTTTACATGCCAGTGACACTTAGACAGCATATGACTGAAAGTCGATAGCGAAGCAATTTAATAGAGTTGGCGATTTCAAGTGATTTCTGTGATCTGTATCGGAATTTCTAAATCAATATTTTATTTTATTTTATTTAATAATAAGTAAAAAATAAATAAAGAAATAAGGATATTCTGCACTCTGTACTTTTGCTGTTGTTAAATTTGCAAATTCGTTTATTATTTTAAGAAAAAATGTTTTTAGTCATTCGCGATTTTATTTGTTAAAATAACTAGCGACAACAACAGATATATATAGATTTATGTGATTTACGAGTTTACACATTTTTTACAATCTTTTAAAAAATATTCGTTATTTTAACAAACGAAAATTGTTAACAAAAAAAATATTCTGATATAGTCATAAAATGTTGTTCTCATACGTAAACAAATATGATTTGGTTTTTCTGTTCATTGTGAAAATTAACAACAACAAAAATCGATTAATTTAGAATCTGCAAATATTTTTTTCTCTTAATTAGAAATGATTTTTAAAAATTCTGCAAATTCGTTGAATTTGCATTACATTGCAATATGAAATAGCAAATATTTTTCTGTTGCAATCACAGAAAATATATTGTAACAGGAAAATGACATTTTTTTTACACATTATTTAAAATGGCGTAAAACGTCGAGTAAAGTTTTTTAGAAGTGTGTCCCAAATTTTTCTGTCACACACAGTATGACAAGAATATCAAATGTTTATTTACTATACATTTCATACAAAATTGATTGAAACATTTTGATATTATCGGATTTTGAAGGTTTTGAAAAATCTCTTTTGTCAATCTAACTCTCGAGGAAGCCAAAATTGATCAACATACTTCTTCGTAGCTTCATAAAAATCCGAAAAATAATAAGAAAGCAATGCAAATGTCTACTTTGCATCATTTTTTTTTTTTAATTTCCGAATTTAAAAACTAAAATAAGAGTATCGTGTACTGAATATTTCTTTTAAAATTCACACAATTTTCAATTTAGTTTTTACTGTCCAAATTTCACAGAGACAGCATAGACTGAAAATCGCGAATGAAACAATTTAATACACGTTGACAATTTTCAAGTGAAATATCTATGAAGCGGAATTTTTGACTAATAGAGAGGCCTTTCTCAAATGCACACCTAGCCCTGGCACGTGACCCCTAAATCACAAGTACACAGAGTCTTGATGACGTAATTCAGTTCTGGTGCATTGCGGAAGTTTCTGCCAAAAGAAAAGCCCAACGTTGGTGTGGCTTGGTCGCATTCCTCTCTCGCTCTCTCTCTCTTTCTCTTTTTCTCTCTTTCTTTCTCTCTCTCTCTCTCTGCGTTATAGCAACGGAGAGAAGGAAACTGGTAGCTGTTGCTGGTCGATAGCCGATACTCAATGTCCCCTCTGGTCTCTCTTGCTATTTCTCTCCCTCTCTTTCTCTCTCTCCCTTTCTATGTGTCCTTCTCTAGGCGTGCTATAAACCACGAGAGATGCAAATCGCCTCTGCCAATCGGGCCAGGTCTCTCTGGATCTCTCTCTCTCTCTCTCGAAATCCCAGCAGCTGATGGAAATGCTGGCGACCACCAACCACCCTCTGAATATATACTCTTCAGCTCTACAGTTTGCAGAACATATACTGTACGCTCTATCCCTGATATTAAAAAAGAAAAAACGTAACGAACAAAGGGAAAAATATTTGTTGAACTTTGCATTTTTTTTGCTGGCATTGTTGGAAAGTATAAAATATATATATTTTACAGTTACGCCTGTATGATTACATATTATTCTTGGTTTGAGTTTCTAATTATTGTAGAATTTTTTTTTTAAATAGTGTGCGGAATAAAAAAATTATTTTGTTAAATAAGTGACAAGTCGGTTTGTTATTTCATTTTTTAATTTAGGGTTTTTTTTTATTTTTTTTTTAAGTACTAAAGTGGTTTAGAAAAAAAATTGTTAATCACTCAAACTTACAAATTTACATATTCTCATGTATTTCACATGTAATTTTTACGGTAATTTTACCGGAAATTAAAATACTTTTATTATTTGAGAATAATTTAACTTCTATAGTTTATTCCACATTCAGACTTTTCATGATTTCAGCCCCTTTTAAATTATGAAACTTTACACTTGTTTCTATCTTCAACCTAGATCTAAAAATATTATTTTCCACACGTAGAGTATAGTCATTCTATAGTTTACTATGCTATATATGGGGCATTCCACCTGGTTTTGACCTAGGTCGGAACCTTTCGATTGAGTCCGCAATTTTTTTATATGATTGACATAACTCCAAAAGGCACTAATGCAATAAATAATTTTTTACATATTTTTCAGTTATGACATTCGTGACTTTAAAAAAATATAAAAAAAAAACAATTGCCATAGAAAAAAAAAATTGAGGGTCTAATTAATCCTACAAAAAATTACTAGCCAAATAGAAGAGGTCGAAGGTTAGATCCAGGTCGAAACGAGGTCGATAGCTCCACATACAATTTATTATAGTTGACTATAGTATATATAGTGAAGTTAAGTTAGCTATAACATTATAACAATTCAAAGATTAAAATCTGCCATAAAAGTATGTTCTTCAGCGTGAAAAAAACCTTTTCTACTGCAATTAAAAAATGATTAAGCATTCAGTTACAGAGATGTAAGTTCCTAAAGTCGCTATGTTATACATATAGTAATAAACAAAAAGCATTAAAAAATCGCGATTCATGAGATTTTTCAATCATGCAAATTAAAGATTCGGAGAAAAAAAAATGGATGTTCTTGTAAACTGAAGTACGCTGAACATTTTAGTGGAAGAAAAAAGTCGTCTGCCCATATAATAAAAATAATATTAATATTTCAAGCGAGTGAAACTTGGTAAAGAGACACGATTCTCGTCAAGCGAGTGACAATAGCGCGGCAGCCAAGTAAACCAAACCTTACATTAAGTTGATTGTTAAAAGTTCGTCATTAATTACTAAGACACTGTTCCCAAAATATAAATACATTAATATTGAAACGACGAATAATTATCCAAAGAAATTAGACAGCACAAAATTATTGTCATTTCTCGAGAATATTGAAATTAAGAAACAGCCTGTACAGACAGTTTTGAATGAGTTCTTTGCAGTGAGGTGAACCGCACCAACGTCTTTCACTCGCGATTAAGATATTAATTAAGCATATTTTCTTGTCACGCGTAATGACTTATTATTGCTGGAATCAATTTCTCACGTTTCTTATCGACATTTATTTGACGATAAAACGCCGATTTTTCATTCTCTCTTGTTCATGTCCAAGGCATTTTTTCACTACACGAAATTGGTACCTGCGATCAAGACACTTAATTATCAATTGATTTCGCATAAATCGAATCAATATATTGATATTCCTACATGTTTCTGTAAGTTTGAGCGCCTGCCAAACCCAACGGTACCAAATATGTGCATTTTTAGGCTTGAACAATTTTTCTTTTTCAAGTCAGTGACTCAACCGGACTGCTGTAGCTACCTTAAGCATATTGAGCCAAGGTGCTCTAAGGTAAAATACCCAGCTTGCCTAAGGGACACCCTACGTAAGCTACATTAAACGTGCTACCCTCGCCACCTCCTCTTCAATGTCGTGCAACAGCAGCAGCAGCAGCAGTGGGCATGCAAGTAATAGCCACATAGCAGCAGCTCTTCTCTCAGTGCACAGCGATCGAGGTCTCGGTTCAACCTTGACGACGATTCGGGCTCTCGGACTACCTAGTCGACGACACACACGGCGGGTCGCGACAGCCGGCGCTCGCGGTCACGCGGATTTACACGATTTGCGACACTCCGACGATCACTAGCAGCAGCAGCACATGGCGCTCTCTAGTTGTCTCGCTCTTTGGCTATTTCCTTCTCTCTCTCTCTCTCTCGGTTTGCAAGCTTCCCACTCCTTTTTCCTCTATCACAATCTCTCCCTCTCTTTCTCTCTGTCTCTCTATCACACACTCATGTGACTCTCTCGCCCTCGGCTCTCGCCTTCATCGCGGCCAAGTTTAATCGAGAGGACAAGGTTGTCGGCTGGCCGTGCTCGAGGCTAAAGCTTTTCGCAGATCATCCGTGAACCTGATGCTTCAGATGCTGCTACACTGCTTTATATTCTTCAGGTTTTAGGAAAAATCTTCTGTGCTTGATATGTAGATTGGACCAAATTTTATTCTCATTTTGAATTTGTTTCGTTTGGCGCTTGAAATTGGTGTGAGAAATTTAAAAAAGAAAAGAAGGAGTGGAAAAATATTGGGAATTTATTACTGGAGCTTGGCATTGTTTTATTTCGTAATTTTTAAAAATATATGAAAGATAAATGTTCTAAGAAATTTTTAGTATCTAGTAGAAAGTTATTGGAAATAATTTATAGCTGATTTTGAATAGAATACGTAAATAAAAGGGTGCTCTGGGAATTAAATTTATGGGCAAATTAATTAAATTCACAATTATTATTGTTATTGTCACTCCTAAATATTGTGGATTATGGTAATAATAAAAATTCATTATTTTTGAGAAAAAATTGTCACCACATATATTCTATGCACGAAAAACCCCTTTTTTGGGAGAAGCACTTGTAAATTGTTTCCAAATTTCAAGGAACTTTTTTCGAACCAATCGCTAATGTTAATTTATTGGTGACATTTTTGTTTTTAATCTGAAAATTGCTTTCAATTCTCTTTTTTTAAAGCACTCGATAAAATATTAAAAGAAAAAAAGAGGCTTAGCGTGTGGATTTATTCTGAAGTGTCCCATATAATGTTTCTCAAATTTCTGAAAAATTAGCGAACAATCTTTTTTTTTTTTCAGGAATAAATGTCTTATTTCGTTTCGAAAAAAAAGAACTAGAATTCAAATTTAATTATACCAAAGAACAATTAAAAAAAAAAAAAATTCAATTTTGTAAAAATATCCTTGTACTGTTTTTTTTTTTTAATTTAAAAAATATTTCAATATTATGTGTGTGTGTGTATATATATATATATATATATAATATAACTTAATTTTTTTTTACTGTTCTTTGGTATAATTAAATTCTAGTTCTTTTTTTATATTTATATTTTATACTATATATATATGTGAAAAGTATTTGGCTCTATATTATCAGACTGGAGGTCATAGCACTGGATTATTATGTATGCAGAAGTGTATTACAGCACAGAGTATAAATTTATCGAGTCGATAATCCGGAACTCCACTTGATGCTATATACAGGTACCATGTATAATACTGTAAATCAAATTTACATATACGAGCGACTAAGCTACACAGAGTAGATATGAGTGAAGACCTCGATGAATATGACAACTCTGATTCGAGACTGGCATGCGTCACACGATTGATCTGCTTCCCAGGCTATAATGCAACTGAAAATTGCTTTTCTCTATCCAATCCTCTCTCTCTCGTTCGATCCTCTTCCCCTTGCTCTAAATTGGCGCTGTCCGCCATTCAACCAGCTACATAGATATACGTGATTTATTTCATGGATAATTGAACGAGGACAAGCTTTCAAAAATCTTGTACGCTGACAATTTTACACTAAATACATTGTGCAGCGTTTAACACCTTTTTTCTCCCTAAATTAAAAAAGAAATCTATTTAATTTGTAAAATTAAGTATCGAATTTTCAGGAATAAATTTACGAAAATAATTTTCTTTTTTCAGTATTTTATTTTCAATTTTGCGGTTATTTTCACAGAATCGTTAAATTTTCTTTTTCCTGAATTTTCCGAAGAACATTTTGTTTTATTTAAAGGAAAATGTAATTTTCCTGAAAAAAAGGTTACGAGAATTATGTTTATCGTCACTGTTTGATCTTTATACTAATTTATTATTATTGTTATTATTAATAATAATTAATTAGTACAAAGTTAATAATTGTCGTAAACTTGACGAATTTACAACAACAAAAATAATTGTGTTAAATTAGAAGTGGCACAGACTTTTTTTTTTGTAATTTTGTTGAATTGACATTTTGTGATAGGAAATAATACATATTTGACTGTTTAAATAACAAAATACATTGCAAAATAAAAATTAAATCTTTTTTTTTTTGTGAAAATGACAGAAAAAAATATTGTAAACAATAAGAGACCAGTGTTTTTGTCACTGACTTAAAATATTTCGTTTAATAAAACCCCAAAATTTATAACAATTCATTTCTGTACTTTTGTTTTGTACAACTAAAAATTATGTTTCCGTGTTAATTTGAGAGTTTGACTGTGTGTTAAATAAAAATTGTGTAATTTTTATTGTGTAAAAAAGCAGGCAAGTATAATTTCAAATGAAGTAAAATAAAGTGTATTAATAAAAACCCAGTAAATCTGGCGTTTAGAATTTTTCTTTTAATTGCAGGAATACACAAAGTTTGTGGAAAAAAATTGTCGTGTGAAGAGTCTTTAATTGAAAACAGAAAAGCGAGTGATTGTCCTTTTTTGATACTCTGGATTTTTCGGTCATCAGGGTATGATTCAAGCTTTTTTCAAATCTCTTTTCTCCGTCAGCGAAATTTCTTATTTTTAAAAGCTTTCTCCTTTTATTTTACAGGCTGGCATCTCGTCGGATCAGCAAAGAGTCAGGACACATCGGAGAGAAAGAGAATACGGGACGGGAGCACCGAGGGTCCCTTGCTGGTTTGTATAAGTCACCGGAGGGACCGAGAGTACGATATACCCGTACAGACATAACTTGTCGAGTCTGTGGAACGGTGAGAGAGTTGCCTGGGTTTCTGCCTTCATGCCGAGGAGGCGAATACAAAGATCTCTGGGAAGTGATCGACCTCGAGACACTCGGTCTCGACCCAGCTTTAAAGAAGAGAAAAGTGTCGAGGGACGAGAGAAGATGGAAGAAGAAAGAAGAGACGAGAGGGAGTCAAATAAAGTAACGTTTCACACTTCGGCCTCTTGAAGAATAAGGAGTCATAGATGGTTCCCTCTACTCAAGAGGATTCTTCAATCTTCTTACTTTTTGTTGTACTCTTCAGGTGTCTCAGACCATTCTCTGACATCGTCGTTAACAATAACTCTTTTGCTATATATGTCATTTCTCCGACGTCTTGATATAGATAACTTCTATTTTTCACTTAAAGTGAATCACTGATTTTACACTAAAGTACTTGAAGTTATGCAAGAAGAACTAAATTGATATCTTCATTTTTTTTTCTTTTTGTCGGAAAAATTTTGTATTTTTACTTTACGAAATACTTTCTGGCACTTGAGCAAAAAAAGAATTGTAATTTTACTTTGGCGATACATTTTTTGTCATTTTTACAAGACAAATGTGTCGTTTCTTTTTTTTTGCTATATTTTGTTTGTCACGTTTATAAAGAAAGTTGTTACAACTAGTTTAACACATTTTTGTTGCTGTCACTTTGAATTTTTAAACAGACTTTAATTTCATTTTAATTTCATTTTATTTACAATAAATGAGGCATTTAATATCAGCGCAGTCGCTAAAAAAACAATTTCTCGAGTAACTTGAAAAAGTCACATTATTTAATTCCTAATTTAAGACAAGTTTGAAGTTTTTTATTTTCTAGACAAAAAGTACGATTTTAAAAAAATTTCATTGAAACTTATTTAGTATAAAAAAACACGAAAAAGCGCGGTTTTTATGCGCTATAAGAAGAATATATATACACATTTAATCAATTAATTAAAATCTAAATTTGAGCCATCAATTTTTTTTTTCTTTAAAATAAATTTGTGTTTCGTCACAAAATGAGTTTTTATATTATTCAAGAAAAAATCGATTATCCTAAAAAGAAAAAAAAATAGAAACTTTATTTTTTTTTGAGTTATGTAGCCTGATTTTTCGAAATTATTTGAGAAAACTTCCTTTTTTTCTGATATTAAATCCCTGAAATATAAATGAATTAAACCCCAGACATTCGAATTCTAATAAAATTCCATTTTTCATTATTTACTTTATAAGATTAACATTTTCCTTTTTCGTACTTGGTAAAAAAAGGGATGAAGATTTTAAAAAATTCTATTGGAGTTCACAAGCTTCTCGGTCTGTCAATATTATTCTAAGCTTACGAAAATTTAAGCTTTTCATATAGTTTTGATGGAAGCCTACATTGAAGCACGTACTTGCTCGTTCATGCTTGCTTCATCTTCATTCTTTATCGCGTTCTACCGCGAGTTCGTCGACGTGGAATGACGAAGCGCCGTGGAAAAGGCGCTCGAAGGGAGAAGGAGTTGAAAGAAGCATCAGCAGCAGCAGCAGCAGCAGCAGCCGACAGTGCATTCGAGTCTGACGCTGGTGAGTCACGAGGAAAGAAGTCGTTCGTCTCCCGTTCTCAGCCTCGACGCCGTTTCTTCTTGTCCGCGAGACGTGAAGAATCTCTCCTCTGTTGCAGCTAGAGCGTCCTCTCCACTCGACGTTTCTCTAATCTCTCGCTCACTCCTTCGAAACTCCGAAGAAAAACACGAGGGGAAAATGCTCAAGAGAGACTTGGTAAAATGGAGTAAAGCCCCTCTCTGTTTTCCTCCTCAATCAACAAAAATCATGTATACATGAATTTGATAGAATCATGCGAAGCCTCTTTTCACTGTACCAATCTATCAATGCAAAACGATGTTAAGCCCCCTCTGACGCTGCTTGAATCAACAGAAAATAGGTATATATAAATTTGATGAAAATATACAATTTTTATGCATTAAGATAGATCGAGACGTTTTTTTTTAATGTCAAAAATGAGACAATATCTGTCAAATCAAAGAGAGTACAATTTGTAAATTTTTTCCAAAATTTAATGCAATGTTTGGGAATTTCTTTTTTTAATAATCAACCTTTTTTTTTTAATTATGTATCACAGACATAAAAAAAAGACTCACGATAAAAGTTGTAGTTTTATTTTTATTTTGTAAAATTTAATTGAAAGAAAAATCGATGTTCCGACTATTGAAGTCCGTAAAATTTTAAAAAATAATCACAGTCTTGCAACTCAATCATAGTTTTAAAGGTTTATTCATATAAAATAAACCTAGTACTAAATGCATTCGTAACTGTAACGAGGTAAAAAGTTTTGCCCATTTTTATAAAACGATCTTTAGAATCTTTTTTTGAAAATCAATAGACCAACTTTTAAAATCTTTGAAAAATAAAAAAAAAATCGCAGCTTTGTGTCTCAAGAACAATTTCAAACCCTAATTCATACCAAACAAACTAGTGTTAAATGCATTCGCAACACTCATGGAAAAAGAAAGTAACGATCATTTGTATAAAATGCAACAATTTGACATACAACAATTTGTCTCCAATAAAATTGACTTAAGTTCCTTTTTTTTCAGGTACAATTCCATCTGCTGATTTATCTCGACTTCGAATACAGCTCTATCTGCTCTGCGGCTATTCCACACCTTTTTTTCTTCTCTCGATGCACTGGATACTGGACTTGTGGCTCGTGGTGGTTGACCACGACGAGAATCGCACGAGCGGCCGCGTCAACCGGATGTTTGTAATATGCCGCGAGCAAGAGCGAGAAGAGCGCTGGCTGCACCGCAAAGGCGTCATATTTTAGTGCGCATTTCATAATATCCGCGTTCTTCAATGCCCATGGCTATTACTATAACATCGGTGCATTAACTACGAGAAAGACACAGCAAAAGATTGCTAAGCGAACTACGTGACTGTGGAACACGCAATCACATTTACAGCCCGGCATGGAAAAAAAAAACGAGGCAGAAAGAAAGAGAAAGAAAAAAAATAGCCCTAGGAGACGAGGCGAATGAGGCGCGATGTGGTCTATCTGAGAATGGAATATCGATTCGGCAAAGTACAGCACATCGCAGAGAGACGTCCGCGAAGCTTTTAATATGCAGGTCTACGTACGGAATATAAACCGCGCGCTTCGCTCGTGAGCTTTCTCTCTTTCTCCTCGCTGGACAGCGCAGTCTACATACGCGATACACTGATGTCACTATATATTAGGCATTCTATCTCAATATTGCCATTTTTTTGCCTCATATTTTACATAATTAGCTAGACTCCGTTATTATCAGTACGGGCTTTATGTGCATTTTTTCCATTTTTTTCACATACGTTTTTGGAGTTGGATGCATTTTTTTCAACTATTTATATTTTGTATGGGAAGGAAATTTGTGTCAAATGAAATGGTATGTTAAAAATGTAACTTTTGATAAAATTTTGAGTGCGACAGTAATTGCATTTAAACGTTTATTTTGAATCAATTGAAATAGAGTTTTTTGAGAAAATAATGATGCTGTTTCTTTGGGCGACATTTTCGATTTTATTACTTTTATATAAAATTGTAGAGAATTTTCTTCAATAAATTATAGCTTTATCGGTTTTTTACAGAAAAGAAGCTTAATCGAGAATTATTTTGGAAGTTTTTAGCCTATTTTGATTCTAAGTCGTGCAGAGTGTAAAAAAAAAGAAAAATAATGCTTGTAGGTGACCCACATTGGCCTCATGCTTTTGCCGTCTGTCGAAAAATGCTCTGTTTGTTAAGTAAATAGCACAGATTCTTTTCCAAATAGTACTAACAACCAAGTAAATAATATATTAGCATATAGAAATGTGAAATACAATTTTTTGAAAAATCGTATATCACATAATTTACTAAAATTTTCTTGCTGCCTAAATATTTAATTTCTACATTACCAATTTTTCTGTAGATTCCACGCAGAACCCTGCATGTTCCCCAAAAAGTAAAGTAAAATCGAGGGCGTCGCGTTGGCCCAAAAAAAATTATTTCAATTATAATAAAAGTCATATTCAAAATTTAAAAAAAAACTATTACCTTCCAAAGATATAAATATTTGTTTACCAATCGAAATACCAGTAATCTTGTGAAGAGGAATCTGAAAAAGTTGGCAGGAAGTACTTATCAACTATTAAAATCTGTTTAATAATGATAAATAACTCAATGAGTCATAAAAGAAAAGTTTCTGAATTGAGAGAGAATGCCTTATATATCTCTGTTGCATAGCAACTCGGTTTCTAGCTGTACTGCTTAAATATCGCTCATCGCAGCGTTGCAGATATTCGAGTATCACAAACTAAACATTCCGAATATATATTAGCGCATTATGCTTTCGCGTAGCTATGAAGATGATGAACTATTTGCGAGCGGGTGTTTTGGGGTTGGACGCAAATATAATGGCATCGTCAAAGCTATCACACGGTTTAATTACATTTCATACATATAAACGAGGCTGCTTCGCTGCTGTCTACAATGTGTATACACTGTACGTGCACTTTCTGTGCACGAGGAAAGCTCGTGTCAGTGGTTTTATATATCACAGCCGGTTTCGTCGCATATTTCGATTGCTATACCGAGCAAGCATTAAATTGGAGCATCGATCTTACAATGATAGAAGAATATGAAAAGAAATGTTCGCGAATCTATCGGGTCATCACTTTCACCCTCGCGCGGAGGACGCAAAAGGACTATATAAAATCTTGTCTGATCGATTATTCGCTGTTGCACCGAGAGTTACCCCAGACATTCCGAATGTATTATATAGTTGACAATCGTCGTCAAGGACGTTCTTCAGCTCTTGGCATATTGTTCGTCGCGTCTCGACAACGTCTTTGCTTTCTATGCTTGTATTATTCGAATGGCTTTTGGCACTTGTACGATTGACTTGTACGTCGTTCGGACATTTTTGGGTGGCTTTTCATACTTCGCAGCAGATTTCTCACCGTTCTTCATTTTTAACCGACTCCGTTTGTTTTATATATTAAGTCGTTAATTCAAGAGTCTGGAATGATAGATTAAAAAAAAAATTTGATAATGCTGTTGATGTGAATAGAAGTAGAGTATTGTAAATCCAAAAGGAGACAATAAATTTGTTATGAAAAAAAAAATATATATATATATATGCAGTTATTAAATGAAACTGACGAATCACTGTTTGATTCGTTACTTTCATTTCGTGCTTATTTTATTTGTAACGATTTGAAGTTTTAATTGGTGCGTGATTTGTTACGATAAAATGGTTTTTTTTTGTATAGATCTTCATTGGACCATTTTCTAAAAATGTTTTATCCCTTTTTTTATGATTTTCTGATCACTAAAACAAATGAAACTATTATTAATCATTTCGAAGATCTGCGAGATTTAAAAAAAACTCGATAGCACATCTTCAAAAATTTGTGAATAATTAAAAAATGATCATCACTTAGTCATTCAATAATTATTTTAAAGCAACAAAATGATTGTTGAATGCATTCGAAACACTCGTGGAGAGAAGAGTAACTTCCATTTTTAAAAAATGTTACTGTCTTCCAATTTTTTTAATAATCGATGGTTGAACTTTGAAAATCTGTAAAAAAAATGTTAAACTATCAAGGCAAAAGCTTAATTAATATAAAACAAGTGCGTTCGTGACTCTCATAAAAAAAACTACAACTATTTACATCAAACCAGTCTAAAAAAAAACAAATTTTCTATATTTTTTTTAAATTCAATTTTCGATGTAAATCTCACCTACGTGTTTACTCAGTATTAAAACAAAGCTTTTGTCCTGTAAAAAAAAATGAAATAAAACCCTGCAACCTCATTACGAATTGTAGAGTTAACGACAATATAGTGTTCGTGTCGATGCAGAGACAACGTGACACAAAACACGAATTGAATGCCACGTGTGTGCCTGTTTGCTCTCGCGGTATTCATCTATTCATCGGGCAGTGGGTAAACTCACACATGGAGAGAGACACTGCTCGACAGCTCTTGGAGATCGAGAGATCGATCACGTATATATCGTCGAAGAGATAGCTCGAGGTGACAAGAAGCCCTGAACTCAAGTAGCGTCCTATAATACTCGATATACGCTTATAGAGTAATGTTAGGATTGCGAAGGTATGCAACGTACATGTATTCGAGGAGGGAGCCTCGTCGCGTTATCGCTTACCCTTGTGAAACGACGACCCTATATAGCGATGAAAGTGGGCGCACGGGGTCGCGAATCTCTCCATTCCATCTCTGGCTATACTCACACTCTCTTGCAATATTAGCTATAGGTTAAAATTTGCCGGCGTTACAGCCAACCTTAGATGCATCTATTTTTCCTCTTCATATGGGGCATTCCGTTGTAATTAATATTTTTAAAAAGCTGCAAAAACATTGCACGGTGCTTCCCCACTAAATTTTATTTTTCACAAAGCTACCTCTATGAGAAAGTTTATTTATTAATTTTGGCTTCCTCATAGAGGAAGCTTTGTGAAAAATGAAATTTAATGGGAAAGCACTATGCAATGTTGCAATTTGCAGATTTTTTTTTTAAACATGAATACAATGGAATTATATGTATTAAATTTCATTTTTCACAAAGCTACCTCTATGAGAAAGTTTATTTATTAATTTTGGCTTCCTCATAGAGGAAGCTTTGTGAAAAATGAAATTTAATGGGGAAGCACTGTGCAATGTTGCACTTTGCAGCTGTTTTTTAAATATGAGTTACATTGGATTAATTGAATGAATACAATGGAATTATATTAATTAAATTTCATTTTTCACAAAGTTACCTCTATGAGAAAGTTTATTTATTAATTTTGGCTTCCTCGTAGAGGAAGCTTTGTGAAAAATGAAATTTTATGGGGAAGCACTGTGGAACGTTCGACTTTGCAGCTTTTTTGAAAATATGAATTACAATGGATTAATTGAATGAATACAATGGAATTATATTAATTAAATTTCATTTTTCACAAAGCTACCTCTATGAGAAAGTTTATTTATTAATTTTGGCTTCCTCTTAGAGGAAGCTTTGTGAAAAATGAAATTTTATAAGGAAGCTATGTGCAAAGTTTAACTTTGCAGCTTTTTTTTCTCAATTAGCAGTTTAACCAATTTGTTGTCTCCATATTTTTGGTAGTTAGAGGTGCAACAACACAAAATGAAATCACAATAATTAAATATTAGTTTCTACTCCATTTCAAAAAAATTTCAAAAAAAAATTTTTAATTTTATTTTCAGTGATAACAGTAATAATATAAGCAAAATATTTGGGCAATCGAACAGAATCGGATTTCATTCACTTGTCATGGAATGCCCTATAGGTATATGTGTCTACTATCGTGATGAGAGATAGAGAGAGAGAGAGAGAGAAAGCGAGCCCTTCGCTCCTCCCCTTTAGCGAAGGGTGGACTCTTGTCTTAACTCCAACTCGATATCATCACGAGATTCGAGAAAGCCACCGACGAAGGCGATAAGCTCCCTTTTCGAAATGTCTTCTTTTCTCGCCAGTAAAACATTCACAGGGTATTAGCCTGCTGTAATCTTGCTCTCCTGATCCTTGATTTCGGGCTTAAATAATAACATCCGACGTTATAAAAAAAGAACAGTTTAATTTTTTTTTCAAAAATAAAAAATTCATACACTGCTCATAGAAAATGAGTTAACGTTAAAAAATGTTGCCACTATTTTACAACGAATGGATGGGACTGGAAGTAAAAAATCAAAAAAGCTATACTTTCTCAAAATTTACCTATTTAGGGTGTGATTTTTTTTTATACGTTCGAGTTTAAAAAACAAATATTTTTGGACTTTTCGAGAAAACGTTTTTTTCTTTTTTTGCAATAATAAAAAATCAATATTTTTTATTTATTTATTTATTTCGAATAATGGGAGGGAAATAAAATCATGGCCGTGGAAAAAAAATATTTTCGAGGATCTCCTTAATATTAATAACATAAACAACAAATTAATTTGTACTCCCTTTATTTTTTCCACTAAAAAAAAAAAATCAATTCTCTAATTCACGAAATTGTATGATAATATTAATTTCAATGATGCTGCCTATGATAAATCGGTGTTTGCATCTCCCGAATGTTAAAAAAAAAAAAAAAAGAAAACGAAGTATTTAAAAAAAACTATGATTGTTCACCTCATCAGAGAATTTATTCATCATAGGTCGCACCTCGTAGCTTCAAATATATCTATATTTTTGTTATCTGATCATCGTGTTGTTTCACGTGGCTGTTCCCGATCTTATTCATCGTGTTGGCGGGGGCGGAGAGCGGGGAGGGGAGGGGAGGATGATTCATACGAGTCTGTCACGAAGAATAGTTCACAATACACTCTACAGTACGTAATAAACATAATAAAGCGTACGTGTATTTCATACATTGAGGCAGTTTGCAATCCTTTGAAGCATTTTGCGTAGCACAGAAATCAGTGTTGCACACGCCTACGTGTTTTTTCACGTACTTTCCATGCAGAGATGCGGGCATTAATTCAATGAAAATATATTTGAAATACTTTTATGCCTAAATATTTTTTATTTTACATATATATTTTTTTTTTTTTTTCAAATAATTTTTGTACTTTGTAAAAATAGTAGTTGAAAAACGGATTTTTGTAAAATTACAAAAAAGAATTTGTGCATATGCTTGGACAAAAATGTTTTGTTAAAATTGCAATAAATTCAGTTTCATTATTGCTGTCTGGTACCAATTGAAATATGTATATTTTATGTAATTTTTTTTGGTTTTTTTTTGTTTTTTTTTTTTTTTGACATCTCAGAAAATAATTAACAGAATTAATTAAAATTTACAGAAATTTGATGTGAAAATAAAATAGAAAGCGTGAACAAATTTGGTGAAAATTGTTTCATAACGGTGAATATCAATATTAAAATTCGGTGGATTTGATTACAAACTTGGCAAAGATCTTCAAAATCATGTTATTTATTATTCCTGCTTAAAAAATAATAAATACATTTTTTTTAATTCCATTGAGCAAGAAATTTTCAGAAATTTATATGTGAATTTTTGAATCTTTCAGAAAATAATTCATAAAATTAATGAAAATTTACAGAAACTCCAAATGAAATTTGCTTTCACAAGGGTAAAAATTTTAAAAACACAATATGTCTCCCATTTCAATCGATTTCTACTACCGAATTTTTATATTTCAATACGATACTAAAATAGTACTGAAATATTAAAAAAAAATAACAAATAAATTTTTTTTTAATTCCAGTGAGCAAGAAATTTTCACAAATTTCTATGTGAATTCTTGAATCTTCCAGAAAATAATAAATAAAATTAATGAAAATTTACAGAAATTCCAAATGAAATTTGTCTTCACAAGGGTAAAAATTTAAAAAAAAAATGTCTCCCATTTCAATCGATTTCTACTACCGAATTTTTATATTTCAATACGATACTAAAATAGTATTCAAATATTTAAAAAAAATAACAAATAAAATCTTTTACATTCCACTGAGCAAGAAATTTTTGAAAATTTATATGCGAATTCTTGAATATTTCAGAAAATAATTCATAAGTTTAATGAAAATTTACAGAAACTCCAAATGAAATTTACTTCCACAAGTTAAAAAAATAAAATAAAAAACAATATGTCTTCCATCCCTGTTTCAATGAGTAATGTAGAATAGAAGGGCAGGAAAAAAATTGGTAGCAGAACAAGAAGTAAAAAGAGGAGAAACGCTAATATAGCTCGCGAGTCCGTGTTAAGCAGGTGCGTGTCCCTATGCTGCCTTGGAAGGCTCGAGCTTCGATGTGTATCGATTTGACTTGGGCGTCGCGACGACGACGACGAGAGCGTCCCGCACCGCGACGACCAACTCACTCGACAACTCCTTCTGCTGTATGTGTCGTCGCCACGACTCCGGTATACGGAATCTCTCCTTTCTGGCTTCCTTCACCTCTTTCACTCACATCCTTTCCGATAGAGTTGCCTGTATCGGTCAATCGAGCTGGAAATTAAGTGCTCGCTGGAGTCAACAGAATCCAGAAATAGATTCAGCAGTTCAGGTTCCTCTATGGTTTATAATGTATACTTAAGACTCGGTACACAATAAAATATGTGTGGTATTAAATATTTAGGTTACTGGTTTACAAGTATTTCGAGTAAAGCTGTTTAAATAAAACAATGCTTGGAAGATAATTAAAAAAAAACTGCAAAGTAGAACTTTGCACATTGCTAATTCGTTAAATTTAATTTTTTACAATGCCACATCTATGAGGAATAATTAATTAATTTTGGCATCGTTAGGTAAAAATAAAATTTAATAAGGAAGCAATTCTTCTTTGCAGCAGTTTTTTCCAATTTGTTACCGCCATATATTTGGTAGTTGGAGGTGCAATAACACAAAATGAAATCACAATAAATAAATATTAGTTTCCACTCTACTTGCGTGCAAAATTTCGTATATATCCATCGTCGTTTTGAAGTTATGGGCAATTGAATTTTTGATACTTACGATTATTGAACATGAAAAAAATGCTAATTTCTATAAAATCTCAACTACTTTATAAATTTTGCATAAATTTAGTATTAATCATTGACACATTCTATTTAAGTTTTATGCAAAATTTCAAATTAGTTACATAAACCGTGCTCGAGTTATAGCATTTTCAAGAAAATTACGAAAATTTAAGAACTCCATAAAATTCAAAACGCTTTTTCCAATTTCGATCACAAATTTAATACCTAACAACACTAAATCTGCCTACACTTATGAAGAACTATTTAGGAAAATATCGTAAATTTTACGAAGGATAGACCATTCACGACTTTTTTTTTTTTTTTAAATTCAAGAATCTATAAGATCAACTTATCAACATTTCTCCATACATTTTGTCAAAAATTGCAACAGTCAAAGATGGACTGCTGCTTCATTTGTGTGCCAAATTTTAGCTCAATCCGCTGAACCGTTTTTCAGTTATAAGTGATTGAAATTTCGAAGCCCTTCGCACACACACACACACACACACACACACACATACACAGACATATATACGAACATTTTTTCACGTTTCTCGATTTCTTAAACCATTTTAAGTGCCCTGACATGAAAATCCTAACAACAACAAAAATTACCAAAACAAAGCTGCCTTTACGAGGAATCAATAATAAAATTTATTTGTGAATTTTGGAGTTTGATTCCAGAACCCAAAAAACAAAAATCCAAGTGAAAAAAAACACTGACTTATATGATATCTAATTAATCATTGATTATTAAATGCAATTTAATTCATTTAATTAAATTGCCTTTCGGTGTAACTCGCAATTAAAATATGCACAAGAAACATAATACCAAGAAGATATTACGAAATAAGTAATCAATTAGTAATTCCATTTTAAAATGTGACTAATGAATACATTACCTAAGTTAGTTAATGTATGTATTTGCTACTTTATTTTAAGAAGGACTTTTTACGCAAAAATATTTTTACGATAGAAAGAAAGAATCAGTAAAAAAATATATATATATTTTTCGACACAGAAATTTATAGCATAAAAATATTTTTATCGACACTAAAATTTGCAGCAAAATATCTTAGACACTCGAAAGTACGATTCTCAGATACCGAAAAAAAAAATTAAAAATACGATTCCGATATAACACTATTGCTTTCTCATAGAGGAAGCTTTGAGAAATTTTTTTTTTTCGAGATGTTCATGAAAACGTTTTCAGAATGTCCCAAAACATCTGGAAAACATATTCAGAAAAAATGTCCGAATATATGTGTGTGTGTGTGAGGCCTCCAAAATTGAAACCCTTATAACTCGAGGATGATTAGACATATCGGGCTGAAATTTGGCACACAAGTAGAGTGGTTGGGTCTCTACATTTCGGACAATTAACAAAATAATTGGGACTCCCGTTCAAATTTTTCGAGACTTTGAATTTTTCGAAAAAACTTTGTTCGCGTTCTGGCTGCCGCAAATATTGAGTTATAAGGCAAAAAAAAATGTCCAATCTTAGACAAACATCAAACGATGGATGAGTTCGAATATGGTGAGGATCGGTTGAAAAATACGATTTTTATGACATTTAGAATTTTTCAAAAAAAGTGTGTCTGCCTTAAAGCTGCAAATTTCAAGGTGTCAGCTTGAAATTTCTCATACAAGTGGACTAACATCGACCAAATTTTGCTACCAAATTTGGTGAGAATCGCTCAACGGATGAAGATTTGGCAAGGATTTTTTTTTTTTTTTATTTACCGAAAAATTTTGAGTTTCCGGGCTAAGATGTTCTCCAGTGGTAGACTAACATAAAAAAAAATGTATGATTTAGAATTTGGCGAGGATTGGTTGAAAAATCCAGTTTATACATTTTGAAATTTTGAAAAAAAAGTGTGTCTGCGTTGCACAGCTGGTTTGTTATTTCGATGAGTGAAGAAGTTATTCAATGATCAGTAAATGATCACGGACTATGAGCGGACCAGCCTTTGGAACGCTTTCACAAAAAAAAAATTACTCGTTTTGCCTTCTCATAAAGGGAATTTTGGTCAATCTTGAACAATGAGGAACCAAAATGCAAATTCATTTGCACCTTTTTTTTTTATTGATAGATATTGAAATTTTGTGTGAATTAATTCGACTAATTTACTTGACACGTCTGCGGTTATCTATTATAAGTCGGGATAGCCCGAAGCCAAAGAGGGTGTTATTCCAAGAAAATGGGATAAACCCCTCCTGTGAAAAGCACCCTCGCAGAGGTTCACCGCCCCATCAGGTGTAGTCACTGTAGGAGCAAAAGCGTATATCGTGGCCGAGGCGTCGAGGGCGACGCAGAGAGAATGGCGAGACCCCCTGGAGCCACACGCACGCACACGTGTCCTCGTTATACTTTTTCGCCAGTCCGGTATCGTTCTATTCCTCCTATCATTTCTCTAGGAGCGATCGATACATCTTATTGTATTTCCATTTGAAACGATAAAAGGCGACGTGACGCTTTTTCTTCTCACTGTCTTGGGTTTCCTTCCGGCTTCGATCATTTTTATAGGTCGTTTCTACGATTCGGCTAATTTATATGTCCTCCAAAAGGGAGAGCGAAAAATCGAGGGTGGCTAACGAAGCGTATTACAATAATCCTTAGAGCGAGAGGGAGCAAAAAAAAAAGTTAGAAACGATTGTTACGCTTCGCGAGCGAAGAAAGTAGCTCGATCGTCGACATCTGGTCGACTTGTATCCACTTCTTTTTTTTCGTCTTAATAAACGATACTTAAAGTGTGGAAAAAAAATTGCAATCCCTAATTTTTCAATATTGTAAGATACCGATGCCAGAGTATTACAAAACTTTGACTTTGGAACTCTGCATTCAAATTATTTCGGGTTAATTAAAATTTGAATATTTTATTGAAAGCGAAAAAAAATGTTTTTAGCGAAAATTAATTTGTGTAAACCACGAAAATTAAATGGATTTTAAGATTTTGAATCTGAAAGAAAGAATTGTGCATTTTTTTTATTTATGTTAAAAAAAATCACTCTTTCTCTGTTTTCAATCCGATGTTTAGATATTTAATGAGTCATTTCAAAATAATAATAATTTTCATAATAGAAAATGTATGAGACAATCAACCTGAAATTTATTGCCTCAATTATTTCACATGAATTAATATTCGAGTACATTAACATTTAATTGAGAGCAAAAGAAAATATTTTTAGCAAAAATACATTTGCAAAAGCCATGAAAATTTAATTACAGAAAGCAATATCATCATTTTTTTTTCTATGACACATTATGCATTACTTTTCAATCCTGATATATTATTTCATGATTTTTTTTTAAACCTTTTTTTAGTTCAATAACAAAATTAAATAATATTGATCTGCCATACAAAATATCAATAAAATAATGAACTTTAAATTACACTGTTAAAAATGTTTGAAAAATTAAAGTACTAATTTGAATATTTAAATATTATTATTCACAAACATTTTAAATACAATGTAGTACACGTACAATATAAAATTACGTTCTAATAAAGTTGCCAAATTATACTTTTTATCCCTGAAATTTTTGTTATCATTTTTTTATTGTTGCAGAAAAACCTTCTTTTTCAATAAAATGATAAATATTTAAATGCCACCTAAAAAGATTGCAATAATATAATGAACATTAAATAATTTATAAATAAAATTATCAACTTCAAATAAGTTATAAATATCTTTTGTAGAACTAAAAAGTTACGAGAGGATTTAAATTCTGAAAGCATTCTCATAGTGACGATAAAGGTAATTGAATAAATTTGTTATTTATTAAATAATATTAAATTTAAATTTATATTATTTAAATAAATTTAAATTTAAATATTAAATTTATTGAATAAATTGATAATTTATAAATAAAATTATCAACTTCAAATAAGTTATAAATATCTTTTATAGAATTAAAAAGTTACGAGAGGATTTAAATTCTGAAAGCATTCTCATAGTGAGGGTAAAGGTAATTGAACCAGTGTTACGCCTAATTTATCAATAACGACTAGAGAGTGTGGTTGGAGGGAATAAGAAAAAAAAAGACAAAAATAATTAGCAAAGAAAGACAGGGTAAAAAAAGGAAGGCTTAAACGAAGAAGAAGAAGAAGAAGAAGAAGAAGAAAAAGAAGAAAACTGTGAAGCGAGTCTATACGGCGACGTTCACTATCCTCTAATCGTGGCTCGTTCATCGCCAGCAAGTTCAGCCGGCCGTAGACCAGCCCCACAACGTCCGCCTCCTCCTCTGTTTCTTCCTGTCCCTTATGTATGTGTTAGACTGTGTATGACGTATAGCTATACACTTTTGCCCACGCGAGACGTCTACTCGTACGTCTACAGGCCAGTAGCAAACACCACCTGTAGTTAAAGCCACGGGCGAGAGTTTATATTTAGAAATCGCAAACCCTACACCAGTCGCCTTTGTTTTGCCTCTTTTTATTTTTTCTTTTAATGTATCAAAGATAAGGGTTGAACGCATTTTTTTAATATATACATGGGACATTCTACATTCTGTCCGATTTGGCTCATCATTTTTTTGTAGAATTAGTTGGACCTTCAACTTCACAATTTTTTTTTTTATTGCATTTTTTTTTATATATATTTAAAGTGACATATCGAATGCCATAATTTAAGAATCTGAAAGAATTCTGAAAAATACTTTGTTCAATAACAAAATGATCTAGCTTATAGCCAAAGTGGGGAAGATTTTTCTTCTTACACGTTTTAAGCTCTTTTAATTTTAAAAGAATTATTGAAAAATAGAAAAAATAATTAATCTACTACAGGCGATTGGTCTAATGTTTATTTATGTAAAACCAAATTTTTAGGAATTTTTTTTTCTGATTTTTAGGAATTTTTTCAGATTTTTCCGAACTATGCAAATTTTGTTTAAATATTTTTTTACAGTGACATATCGAATGCCATGATTTAAAAATCTGCAAAAATACTGAAAAATACTCTATTGAATATCAAAATTTTCTAGCTTTTTCAAACATATTATA
Organism: Perithous albicinctus; assembly: GCA_964016905.1. Classification (NCBI taxonomy): domain Eukaryota; kingdom Metazoa; phylum Arthropoda; class Insecta; order Hymenoptera; family Ichneumonidae; genus Perithous; species Perithous albicinctus. The sequence continues at coordinate 16,714,073 of OZ024694.1, forward strand.
CTAGCTATTCAAACATATTTAATAATTAAAGGAATAATTCAATGAAAAGATTCATCATTAAACATTTTGTTTTTGTTGTATTTTTTCCAGGCTATGCTCGTTGACCCTTTCAAGGCTGGTAACCCTTCGACCCTTGGGCTCCGATCTCGCTTCCATCAGTATCGCTGTAAAGATGCAGAGCTCCAAGAGAACCCTTCGCTCAAACGAGATGGCTGTACCTTCGGGTGGGATGCTGGACACTGAATTGGAGCTACAATTTGCACTCCAGTATCCTCATTTTCTTAAGCGCGACGGTAACAAGCTTCTTGTGCTGCTGCAAAGGCGAAAGAGGTACAAAAATCGCACGATGCTCGGTTACAAGACACTTGCGGAAGGTGTCATCAACATGGCGCAGGTTGGTGTCTTCAAAAAAAGAAAAAAATGATAAATTAGCAAGAAATCTTGAGAAAGGAATTTTAAATGATTCACTTAATATGGATTCAACTGTAGTAATGTCAGAGTTCGAGTAGATATCATTCAGTCTGATTCTCTACTTTTTAAATAATTTTTGTGGAAAACCTTTTGATTTTAGTTTTCCAATACATTTTTAGAAATTTACCTAACAATGGAATAAAAACGTTAAAAAGTATTTATTAATTGAGTTGCGAAACAAAGAAACAAATGAGTTATGAAATTATTAAGTATTTTACTCTGGTAATGTCAGAGTTTAAGTGAATCAACCAGCCACGTGTTTGACTTTTTAACTGTCTGCTTTATTGCCTCCAACTCTCTCGCAGGTTCTCCAGAAACAGATGGATCTCGAATTGGAGCTAGTTTCCGACAAGGCTGAGAAATACGGCGGTCATTCGGTCGTTCTGGCCCGTGTGAGCGTCGTCGCACTTAGTTCTCAGCCGGTCGACCACGACAAGAGACTGATGAACGATCCGAGCGAAAGACTGTGTCCGGAATTTAGCGACGAGGAGGAGGAGTTCAGTTCAGAGGGCGAGGCTGAAGGCAGCGATAGTGAACCTACATTAGAAGTTCACAGGCGGAAGAATCGAGGCAAAATTCCGCCGAATGCGAGGGTGTGTTTGGCTTTTAAATTTTTTTAATTTCTTTACTTCCTTCATATTCGTTAACCGAATTATCGTACCGCAAGTGCAAGGACAAAATTTCCGCATTGCGTGCTTTCGCTTCACTAAACTTTGTCACTCATTTAACATTTCAGCAAAGGAATTTCAAGCAAAAATTTATCGCTCTTCTAAAGCGGTTCAGGGTCTCCGAGGAGCTGGAACACGATCAGGAGGAAATTGGACAGAAGTTGTCAGGTAGAGGTATTAACGCTTGGAAATGTAAAAATTATATATTTAAGGGCGCTCCAGCCATTTTAGGCATAAAAACGTATTTTATTTTACAAAGCGATTAAGAAAAAAAGTCGTATAAAAAATCCTAAGCGATTGATTGTTTGGTGTTCTGATCATGTAAATAAAATTTCAAATCCGAATGAAACTAATTCTAGGGGTTACATTTTTGGAATATGAGTATTTTTTTTTAAATTGAACTTTACTTACAATTTGTTACATTCGAAGCTGGGGATTTTTTGACACGATTTTTTGTTAGCAATTAAAAAATAAAACGCGTATTTCTTTCAAAAATCGAGAGCTATTTTCATTTGAAAATAGAACATTATATTTGAATTTAAATAAAAAATGGTAATCGAAAAAAAAAATTAAATTTTGGTATGAGTGTTATTCCGCCAATTATCGACTTAATTCTCGCGCCTAGTTTTCTATTTGTTCGAATATTTTGCAGGATATTCAAAATAATAAATGATGAGGATTTATCAAATCTTGGCACTGCAGCTATTTTTTAAACATCAATACTTTATCCATATTCGTTAAATTGTGAATATATTTTTTCGCGAATACAGATAAACGTATACTTTTTTTTTAAATGCCGTTTCTTATTCACAAAGATCTAAATTTTTTCCAAAATATGAGTTTTTGCGTCGAAAGGCTTTTTCCCCTTTGAAACTCCGTTTCTGACTGTTTTTTTTCCCAACATTTCTACGAATTCAAACGTGATTTTATATTTTTCTTGGAAAGATAGTAGAATTTTATATTTCATATATTTATAATTTTATACTTTCGAGAAAAATATAAAATGTTGTATTAAACGCGTGTAAAGGCGGTTAAAGAAAATAAAGGAAAAACTTGAAAACAAGTTTTTCGAACTGAAAATCGAATATTTTGTTTAAAATCCGTTTTTAAGGAACGATAAAGAAAAATTCCAAAAAATAACATATTAACAATTATCAAAAAATTAATATACTCGTATCAATTTTTTTAAATTGCTGCGTATCTAATTTTTAATAGGCCCTTAAACCTTATCACACTCAAAATCCTGTAAAACTTTTAGGCGAATTAAATACTAGGCGTCAAGAATTTACATTGACAATTTGCGAAACGACACACAAAATTCTATGAATTACCGAAACAAGTCTGTTAACTATTAATTTATAAACTAGTCCAAAAGTTTGACATTACTTATCTGTCTGTCGAATTTCCAAGCAGGTCGCGATATGGAAATTGAGGAGTTATTCGATGAATTGGAGGATCTCTCGGACAGCGGTCCCGAGTTGGACACGATGTCGGTCAGCAGTACGCCAAAGCCGTCGCTTCGTCCTTTCTTCAGTTCAAGTCGTTCTCTCCTGGCACCACCGAACGCCGGTGAGTCCGCCTCGTAAGCCAGAGTCTATCTCGCTCGTAAATATATCGTAGACTTTGAAGGCACGTTGAAGGCCGAGGCTATTATCGATCATCTGTAAACGTTTATTTATTTCCATTCCTCGTTTACACTCTTGACATATATATATATATATAATATACATATATATATTTCTACTGGAGACACATTCGCGTGCCCGCGAAATATTCCAAAGCAGACGCATTTTAACGAGCAACCGAAACAGTTATCTATACATGTTTATGTCAGGCTTGCGCTCTTCGTTTTGTTCGCACTGTAATTCGATCGATCCCTCGTATACATCATTTTTAAAAACTCACGATTATCCTTCGTAATGGAGACATAAGTAATTTTTAAAGTTTGAAAATTCATGGAGATAAAAGTTGCCCTTTTTAAAAAAAAAGAAAAAAGACAAAATTATTATTTGAACTAAGTGAAAGTCTGGTGGGTTGGCTTTGCACTGTTGCATGGTACGATTCGATAGTAGTTACCAGAGAGGAGAGCGGAACCAACTCGACGACAACGATAAGCCAGTCGCCGATGGGTCAGCCGATCAAAGAGAAATCACGAGTAGGACACACGACCCCAGGTACGTAAAGTACATTCCAACGTTTTATTTTATTTTTTTTTTTTCTCTTCATTTTTTACACTGTTCGAGATCTTCGATAGCCGGAACTCTCTTCCTCCTTTTTTTCTTCTTTTACTGCAGCACGGAGATCGGCAACTGTAGTTGCTTCGAAATACGCTCTTTTCGTGTGTTTTTCCTGACTTATTTATTATAACTTATTTAAATAAAAAATAATCTATGTGGTGTATAGGAATTTTTTAATTTTTTAAATTATTTTATTTCATGTTATTCTTGCATTAAATTGAATGAACAAAAAAAATGGTAAAAGGTGATTCTAATTACTTTTGATTTTTTATCATTATTTCCATCAAAAATAATGTTTGAATAACTGTACAATATGTCAGTTTTTAAAATGTTTTGACTATTTACTTTCATATTATTACACTAAAAGTAATGAAAAAAATAACAATTGTAAAATACAAGAAATTTTGCCTGCTACAAATTTTTTTTTCATCGGATTAAGCGTAAGAATGATTTTTGAATGACTGTAAAAAAATTGTAAATATTTGAAATTATATACCGCAGAAGTCACTTTTATAACAGAATTGATAATAAATAAATTTTAGTCTATTTTAAACAAATGGTTAGAATTTCTAGAAAAAGCGCGAGTTAAATCCACGTGGTGAACTAAAATTACAGCTTCTGTCGACAAAAATGCTGCTTATTATGCAAATAACATAAATTTATACTGTGTTACTGTGTAAAATATTAAAATTAAAATCACGCAGATAAGCAAACAAAAGGTACGAATTTCAAAGTAATTAGAGTCGTCCGTCTCTGCAGCCGCCTACTATTTGATCATCAGGTGTGAAACTCTGTTTTTCCTTTTTTTTTTGCGCATTTCCTCGAGAGCATGTCGATAGCTCACTTGGCAAACATTCCTGACTTGACACTCGATTGCTCAGCATGAATATATCTCTGCACAAATAAATCTATAACGATGCAAAGTATATCCTCGACTATTCCCAGCATCGCTCACTAAAATCTCCTGTTTCTTTTAAACTAAATCCCAATGCAAAACAAAAAATATATGCTTTAATTCGATATCGAGCCTCTTAAAAAAATAATAACATAATTTATGTGGAATATAACTGTATTTTCTTGAAAACAATTTTGGACTTTTTTCTTCTATATTAATTCTTGCATTCAATTAAATGAAAAAAAGCATTTCATAATTATTTTCATTAAATTTTTGTCAATAATAACTTTGGATGACTTGACAAATAATTTAAGTATGCAGTTACATACTATATAAATCACTTTTATAAAAAAAAAAAAACAAAATAAATAAACCCATATCAAATTAGTAGACTTAATAAAAAAATGATCGATTATAATTTATCTGCACAGATAAATCTATAACGATGCAAAGTATATCCTCGACTATTCCCAGCATCGCTCACTAAAATCTCCTGTTTCTTTTAAACTATATGACAAAACAAACAAAAAATATCCTTTGATTCAATATCTAGCATGCTAAGACCCACATTTTTTTTCTTCCACAAATCTGAATTTCAACAAATGCAAATAATAATTTAACAGCATAATCAAGGCAATTTAGCGTCTTCAATTGCCAAGTCATTAAAGTGGCGAATATTCGAGAGGAAAGTTTTGAAAACATATCATCTCTGGCCTTATTATTTCGGACTATTTTTATTATTCGTAGTATAAACGTTTTTTTAGATTGGAGGCGAAACTCCAGCGCTTGAAAGCTCCGTGCACTTCGAGAGGCAGAGGCTTCGTATAATCCACACGATATAATGTATCTACCACATGCATTTGGCAACGCGCCGTCTCTCTCTCTCTCTCTATCTCTCTTTTTTCTCTCAATGCACCAGAACAGTTAAGCTTGATTTATTTGCAAGCCTGTCGAGAGTATCGTAGCATATAAACTTATAACTATACACAGAAAAGAGAAGAAGAAGAAGACCAAAAAAAAACCACTCACAAGTACATTTTGCTATTTGGCCATTGCAGCCCGTTAAAGTTCTAGGTCAGCAGTCAGAGTGAGAAGACGTAACAATATTACACACGTGAATTCCTCAGACTGGTTTTCACAATGGAAGAACAATTGGAATAGGCTTTCTTCGCTTAAGTATTAAGTTTAAGTTTAAAAAAAAAGTAAAAAAAAAAAAAAGAAATAATTTTTAACATCCACTGCTTCAAGTTTACCAGGTGCCTTTAATCATCGTTTCGAGCTCTCCTTTAGTTCTACAATTCTTCCATCGTCGAAAAACTACTCTCAACTCTTTCCCTGTTATTATTTAAACAAAAAAAAAATAAACAAAAGAAAAAGCATTTACATGTACGCGAGAAATAATGTAAGCTGTAGTAAAAACAAAGATTTGAATGGAAAAGAAAAAACGAATAAACTCTCCTTGCCAGCTAAACTTCTTGTAGTTATTTTTTATTTTATTCTGTATGGAATAAATTAAAACACTGTCGCCGCATGCTTTCTTGGAGACAACGATCTATGCTGTTATTAACGATCTTCCGGAGAATATTTAACGTCTTGGAAGCGATTTTAACATGTTTTTCAGTGTTTTCTACGTGTGTGTGAGTGTGTGTGTTTGTCTTTTTTTTGTACTCTCTGTCTCTGTTGCTCTATCCGTATTTATTCTCTACACATGGTATCTATACATAATTTTCGTCTTGTCCAAACTGACGTCTCTATCTATCTACTCATAATACGTACGTATTCTTTTTCGCTCTATGCATTCTCTTAAAAATATCTCTTCGAATATAATTAATATATATATATATATATATATATATATATATATATATATAATATATATTAATACATATTTCTGCCAGTTTAAACAGTTACAAATAATTGTAAAAATTGTATAGTTAAAAATGAAAGTAATACTTTGTAAATTTTGGGATGAAAAACATTGCAATCTAGTCAGTCAGAAAAAAAATGATCTTCAGAGAGTTGTTTTTATTCTATTCAATCGATAAATATGAAATTTATCTGTCATTTAAGGACTGGAACGAAGAATTATTTGCTAGCCGGTTTTAAATCCAATTTGGTTAACCAGTTCTCTTGCAAACAAGATTTTATATTTATCGGAATTGGAGTAGAAAATGTAACTCTCTGAATTTTTTTCCCCGGCTAATTCGATTCTCTTAATTTATCAATCTTGCCTTTGATTTTCAAATATATTTTGATGATTGAAAAATCGAAACTATTATAAATCGTAGATTAAAATTCTTTTTTTCTCGCAAATATGACAAATAAAAGGAAAATATAATTTTGGAACTGTTGAATTTATATGAATATTTCATATGCTTATTTTTTTTCATACACGAATATTTTACAATTATTTTTAGCTGTGAATGTAAAAAGCCGCTCTGTAAGTAATCTCTCCGCTTCTCTCAGTCTCAAACTATTTCGTCTCTCTAACTCAATTTAAGTGTAAGAAGATAACGAAAAGAAACTTGAGGATTAAAGATGCAAGGAGTTTTATTTTAGGACGCCTGGATTCACGTATTGACCAAATAACAAGACGAGTTTTTGTCGCTCTGCGTCGAATTCACGATGATGATAATGATTACTGAAAAAAAAAAAGATGAGAAAGTGCTAAAAAGGTGAATCCTAAAGATTTGAGTCTCGAGTGTAACCTGGCGAAATTGCAGAACGTGGCGCTGATAGGCAGAGCGACGACAGCTCGAGAAGAGCAGACAGTGACTCACATCCGGAGAATTGGACGGATCACGAGGCAAATGATGCGCCGAACACGCTGGCGGGTTCGCCGCCGAAAACTGAACAGCACAACAAGCCTGAGAACACAGACAGGAGAAGTAAACTCTTCGCCCGAGATCGTGGAACGCCTGGAAGCAACAAGTCGAAGAAGCACAGTCTCAGCGTTGACTTGAAACCCTCACCGGATCTCAACAACTCTGAGGTTTTATTCTTCTAGCAATGCTTTTTATTCACTAAAAATTCATGTCTCTCATGTACGTTAACAACACTAAAAACGCTTTACGTATACTTAATTTCAGCCAAGAAAAGCACTCATGGAACAACTGACTCGATTTCTGCCTGACGACAGCTTACCAGAAGCAGTGTCTTTGATTTCCCTCGCGGATCCTGGTGGCGCCGTTCTTGCTGCGAGACTTCAAGAACGAAATATTAGGGTTCTCACGACTGCTTCGCCGGCAGATATACGAGCGACATTCACTTGTCTCGTTGCGCGGATACAAAAATTGTAATTTAAATATTTGCACAGAAAGTTTGTATAACGATTACATTATTATATTTAATTTTATGTTATCATTCATTTCGTAATAATAACCAGCGTTGGCTACAAAAAGATATTTTCAAATTTCAATTTTCATTGAAATTTCACGACAAATGAAGGTGCATTTAATTTATTTTTCAATGCATCTAATTAATTTATGCATTTCTTTTCTTTTCGTAATTATAACAGAAATTTGGAAATGTGTTTACAAAAGTTGCAGATTCTTGCGAAATAATAATTTGAATCAATTATACAATAAATATTAATCTAAAGAATTAATGAAGGCTTAACTTTGCATTAAAAAAAGCTTGAGAACTTTCTTTTTTAAAGCCTCTTAAAATTGCGGATCTGTAATGATTTTGTTGTCTTTCAGCTGCAACAGCTCGGCGAAACCACCAGCGCCGATAAAAGTCGTCATAGCCGGTGGAGACGGTTTCGTAAACGCCGTTCTCCGTCATTACGTGGATCATCTGAGCTTCAAACCACCAGACTGGCAGAATTATCTGAGATTCCTTATAGTGCCATTGGGGACAAATACTCTTTCGAAATATCTTGGCTCGGTGGACAGCAAATACTCGATGCTCTTCGGTGACGAGTGGAAGGAATTGCTGGAACGCGAAGCTGGCGGCGCAACAGAGGGAGCCGCGAGAGTCTCGGAATATTTGGCGTCCGCGGGACCGACTCTACCGCTGCCGATTGCCGAGGCGATGGTGACCTACAGGTAGTTAATTTCTAATTACGATGTTAATTTTCAAACATTTTTTTTTTTTTTTTTAAAGTAAAAAAAAAAGTAAAAAAACGATTAGTCATCATAAAAAAGATGTGCAAAAAACAATGTTTATCCCGAAGATATTAAAAATTTGAAAACCAACGGTAAAAAAAAATTCTTTTTATAGATTTGGCTTAAATTCCAATCGTCCTCGAACTTTACATTATTTATAAAGAACTATTTATCATGATATCTCAAGAATTGCAAAGCCTACAAATACTCTTTAACAATTCTAGAAAATCATTTTTAAAAATTCGGACATTTTTTCTAAATGCCATTCTTGGATGTTTTGACATATTTTAAATCCATTAGCATTAACAAACAAACCAAAATTATGAACACAAAGCTTCTGAGCAAATTATTTATAAAAAAAAAGGTATACTAAACGATAAAGAATTTTTGTGAAAGAACAGTCAATCCTGCAAAAAAAATCCATAAAGTTACACAATTCCAGATCGGAATTTCAGCAATAATGACCAATTTTAATATATTTGTAACAACGTAATTATAATTCGTTTACATTTTGTGTTGTTAAAGATTGTCAATGTCTGGAATCTTTAATAAACTTTGTATTTTTTTTATTTCGCAGAGAAACGGACGACAGCAGTCAAATATTCATTCCATTCGTGAACGACGTTCGTGTTGGTTGTCCGGACAGCAGTACATCGGCATCAGTCGATCTTGACGAAGGTGGATCGGCTGTATCGGGCTCTCCGCCGTCTTTGCCGCCGCCGAGTCTGCCGATTCCACCGCCGGGACGGTTGACGCCTCCCAGCAGTCCGAACGTCGGACAGCCGCGCGACGGCTGGGAGCCCGTCGAGCTTCAGCTGGATTACTGGAGCAAACCGGCGCTCGGTGAAAAAGGCAAGAGTACATTGCGCCAAGCGTTTCGCGCTCTTCACGTGCAGAGATTACCGAGTTTCGGTGACACGCCGAGTTCTTATCTATCCATGAATTACACGACGAAAGAAAAGAAGCAAAAGAGTGAGTTTCCCCGTGAGTTCGATTAAACTATTAAAACTTTCTCGCATGATCGTGTGAAAATTACTCCCTCCATGGGACTTTACGACTGGTAAATATATATATATATATTTTTTTTCTCCAAACTTTTTATCGCAGTTATGAGACTGGGAAAGAAGAAGGAAAAGGACAAGGAAAATGAGCCAAAGAGTCAAACCGTTGACGGCGTGACGCGTCTCATTTGCTCAGCGAAGACACACAACATTCCATTGAGAGGTATTCTATTTCTGTACTCTTGTTTATAAAACTTTATTAGAAAATATAAACACCTACGATTACTTAAAATTACTATGAAATACGCACTTTTTACTCGTAATTTATTTATTATTCTGTAAAATTGCACTGAATTAAAGGATGAAAAAAAATAAATAAAACGCACATGCAATGGGTAACGATGAAATTCGCAATTGTTACTTCTGTTCGTTTGATTTTTGATTGCAAGACTTCATTTTAAAGACTTTATTAAAAGTTAAAATATCCAGACTTTTGTTTTCTGTTCTTTTGCAAAAGAATGAAAAAAAATTGCTTCCGGGTGAATTAAAAATATGAAAACAAATTTGCTTATCAAAAATTTTAAACGTTTTTAGGTTGGTTGATTGTGAGAAAATCTACATTTACGAAAATGGTGCGAAATGTTTTTATATTTCTCTTCAATTTTTTTATGCGTGACCTTAAAGAAAGGTGACACATTTTTTGTTGGTGAAACCGGATTTACAAAAGTGATATTTGAGTTTTCACGCGCTATATTACTTTACGAAATTGCAAAATTTAGCGTTTCATAAACATCTTATGAGGCATAAATGCGAGTTTCTGAAAATTAATAATTTCGCTAAAAAAAGGGGTCCCAAGAATTTTAAACGTAATATTCAAACGAAGATGTAGAAAAATTGTAAATGAACAATGGCGCACTAAAAAACCTCGGGAGATTCGCAATTTTCCTGCCATTAAAATTAAAAAGAAGTAAAAAAAAAACTACAGCGCATCAACTTTAGATTTGACATAAACTCATCATAAAAAATATATAGAAAAAACAATGTCTGCCCTAAAGATATTAAAAATTTTAAAAACCAAACCTAAAAAAAGTGTAATTTGAGCGACGTAAGAATTTTCTTATTTTTTACTTTACGACAAGCAACAAAAAATCTCTTCAACATCTCCTCCAAAAATAAGCAGCTCTCGTAAAAAATGAAATTAAATAATAAATGATAATACGTATTTGAAAGAAGACGTGTCTATATCTAATTATATATTGTGACTAATGAATTCTTTTGTAATTGCAATTTGCGCGTAATTGCAGTGAGCATCGACGGCACCGAGTGGTACGGCGTGAAATTCTTCCAGCTGTCAGCTCAGTGGCAGACCCACATCAAGACGTTTCCGGTGGCCATGCTAGTTTACAATCCTCTCCAGCTGACACCAAATCTCACATGAAATCCTCAATATCGCAGCGCATTGTCTCCTTCCTGAACGTATTCGGTAAATCCACGTACTAACTCGTCATCTGTACCCTATTAGAATTAATTAGCGTATTCGCGTTTAGTCGTTTACAAGTCCGATAATAAGTTCAGGACGAGCAAAAAAAGAAAGAAAAAAAAAGACGCGCGTTCACCGAATTTACACGCTACGCGTATATTTCGTTCGAGTCACTGCGGTTTATGCGGCTGTGTGATTGACAAAAGAGAGAGAGAGAGAGAGAGAGAGAAAAAAAAAAGATATCGCACTCGATTCGTTTTAGCGCTTTTATTTCAGAATTAAAAACGCCTTTTTGTTCATAATTTTTTTCGTGAAAAACGGTAAATTACGTTTTAAAACTGGCCCAAGGCCTCCCTCGCCCCCAGCCGAGATTTCTATTTTTTCATGTATTTTATTACCCAAAGACGTTTCTTCCCTCCCCCCACCGCGAATCTTCCGAAGTTAAATTTTTCAACGTAAAAAAATTCGCTTCGACCAATTTTTTCGTTTGTCTTCGTATTTTTTTTATAAAAAAAAATCGTTACTTTTTTTTGTTTACTTTTATTATATTCGACCTGTATATATATATATTTATACAAAACGACTAAGAGACACGCGTGACGTTTACGCGATAATACATATATGGTAAAATATTAATCATTCCTGTTTCCCCGAAAGTTTGTAGAAAAAAAAAATATCGTTTTCAGTGAAATTGTAAGCACGGCGTGACACGTTAGTTCTAGGCGTGCGTTAAATTAGTGCTACTTTTATGACATTCTGCCTTTTGGATTCTCTGCCGATGCGTGAAAAGTGCGAAAGAGAAACAAGAGAAGTTCCTTTTTTTTTCGTTTTTTTTTTTTTTGTGATATTAAAAACTGTTTTTGAGCGACGTAGCCGTTGCTATGACTGCCTAATGCCAAATTGAGAAATAATCCGTTCGTTTAGATCCAAATTTGTTTAAAAGACTTTCTTAGGTAAGCGTTTTTGTCTCAGATCCTCGAGGTCGGCGCCGAAACCGCTTAGATTGTAAAAAAAAAAATAGATGTAGATCGCCAGTTCCGCCGACTTAGTTTTTGTTTTTCTTTCGACTCGATAAACGGCGATTCTTCCCCCTTTGTAATACGTAACTCCCACTTCTCGCGATTTCTGCTAGTCTTCAATTAAGGGGAGGAAGTTAGATATAATCTACGAATATTCAAAGACTAACATCTCACTTGATTGCCCGCAGGTATTATTTTAAATCTACATTTAATCTAGATCTAACGAAGAAAGAAGTTTTCGTTAAGTAGCAGAATCACGCTGGCAATGCGGATCACCCACAACAATTTTTCTTCTATTTTTACATGTGAGACTTTTGAAAGAGAAACCAGTAGTCCAAATATTTCCAAATAATTCTAGATTTAGCTTAAGATAAACCCTTACAGCATAAGTGTAGCTTGTTCATTTTTTTTGTATAAATTAGAAAAGTAATAATTTTATTAAGAATTGCTTTTTAAATAATCATACAAACCTATGGCTTTGCTTTAATTTTAAATCTGTCGCAAATCGCTACACTCATTTCGGAAAGATTAATCTTAAGCAGAGTTGAGAATTATTTGAGAATATTTGACCTACCGGTTTTCTTTCAAAACAAAACAGAGTGTAAATGAGAAAAAAAATGTTAAGAATGTCATTGAACATTTTTTCTGTTTTTTTTTTTAAATAATACCAGCGGTCAATTAAGTGAAATCTTAGTGTTTAAATAGCCGTAAATTAGATCGGATTCCCTTAATTAATCGTTTAAGCGCAGCGGTTTACGACGACGACGAATAAACAAATAAAATACATTCGATATTGTCAGTCTGGCTAAGAGAAAACTAAATATTTGGCTCTCCCGAATCGTTATCTAACGATAGAGAATGAAAAAACTGTCGCTCAAATTGCGCAGTTGTCGGCCAGCCATGTGAATATATCGTGTCTTCGCGTGTGTCTTCGATTTTCAGCGACAACAATAATTTTAAAAAATTTATTATTAAAAAAGAGAAAAACAATGATAAGAGAATAGAAAAGCTGGAGAAAAGAAAATATGAAAGAAACACGCGAGCCACGATATAATTTGAGAGACTGCCTCGTTCACGTTGAGCATGCCGGAACATTACATTATATTTCCAGCAAACAGAACCTGCCATTTACTTGTACGAATACTCCATCGTTATAATTTCTACGTCGCTAGATACGCTGATAATTATTATCTTCTTCTTTTCTTTCGTACGTTGCTTGCAAGCTTAACGCACAAATTCTGTTTTTTTATTTTTTTTTTATTTTTCTTCCTCTTATAACGCGTCAGCTTTTATTCCGAAAGGTAAACTACATTGTTACTATATAGAAATAATATATCTTGCGAACGAGTGCGGTAGAATGATTTTAATCCATTTGCGGATTTTAATCGAATCTTCGTACTGACAACAAGATTTCTCAATGAATTCATGCAATATTCGTCGTTTATTTATGTCGTAATGATATATATATATATAAATTATATTATTCGTTGATGGACAGTAATTCGAGTGGATAAACGTGCAGTTTATATTTTCTACGACTAGCGCTTTAATTGTAATAAACCGACAATGGGTGTATAATTATTTACGAAAGAAAGTTCCTTGTTAAGTTGTCAACACTAATTGCAATATTCGTCATTTTATTTAAAACGACATTTTTTTTTAGGAATGTGCGAATTGTTTTTCTATCGAAAATTAATATTCAATTCGAAATTCGAATTGAATATTCGTTCAGTTTATAATCTCGAATATTCATTTCTTTAATTTCATTAATTTTGAAAGAAGCTTTGGGCCCGAATTTAAAAATTGTTTTTGAAGCCATTTGACCTTTAATTATTCGAAATATTTGTATTATTCCAAGAATTCGAGTAATTAAAAAAAATTCAAAATCCTATTCGATTTGTTACGAATTTTTGTTTAATTTCGAATACTCGCACATCCCTAAATTTTTCTGTTCGCTATTTCACCTAATAATATACATAAGCGTACACTTATTCATGTAGAGCGTGTAAAATAAAAGTGATAGTAGCAATTTTGTGGACGTGTCAACGAGGCTCTCGAGTTTTTAAAGTGTCAAATTTAATTTCTGCTAATTTATCGACCGAATTCTATCCAACTGACGAAAGAAAGAAAAAAAAGAAAACTTGATTCTAGTCACGAATCGAGAATGCGCTGGTTTCATGCTTGTCAATAAATAAAACGAAAAAATGACTACTCAACAAATGATTTTAAACGTTTTATTTATTTCTTTTCAAGCTGCACCTTTTATTTTAGAATTTTACTTTTTTTCAAAGCGTCAGACCCGTTGGCACGTTTTTTGGGAGTGAAGCATCCAATAAATTCACGATTTTGTTTTCAATGTACAGTGAATTTTATCACGAGGGCTAAAAGGCAGGCCCAAGCTCAAAGCTTACAATAATTAAAGACGTAATGGTAATATATATACATAAAATATAAAAATATATATATTGAAGAAGAAGAAGAAAAAAAAGAGGAAGAGAATACTTGATAAACTAAGAGAGGAATTAGTAGATGTATCAAATTGTTCATAGGACTAGACGTCTTTATTGTGCTTACAAAGAGATGTCCAAACAAACTGTACATGTATATATTATTCGTAATAATCTATTATCAAAAAAAGAAGAAAAAGAAAAAAAATATTAGAGAGTTTAATTAAAAAGGCTGTAAATGTTTCGATAGGCGAGAAAATGAGGATGCGAATACGAAAAGAGAGTAAGACACGACTGTGGCGTTTTTAGATAAGTATATAACGTTGAGTTTAGGTAATGTGATCGAGGCTCAAAAGCGAATAAGCATATCGCACCGAATCGTTGAATTCGCTTTCACGTTCGAAAATCTCCCTTTTTAACTCGCTGCACAATTAAAAAAAAAAAAAAAAAAGAAGAAGGACATTGTTGTTTCCATTTCGTAGAATTTCTCTGGTATACTAAAAGAGCAAAAGGCTAAAAAGAAATAAAAAGAAAGGAAGAAATTATTTGAGTAAATATCCCGATGGGTGAAAGATGAAGAAAGAGGAGATGAAGAGAAAAGTTTACACAGTCCATTGTCGCACGAGTTTGCAAACAGTGAGACGGAATATCTTGAAAGTGCCTGCAATATAAATTTCAGAATGTTGAACGTTAACGTTTTAAGTGACAAAAAAAAACCCAGATTTCATTGAGTACCATGAAAAGCATATAAATTAGAAAAAAAATAAAAATGTGCTCGAAGAAAGTCGATGTGTGAAATATTGATATCGATTTAATAATTAAAAAACACACACAATTTTTGGGAATAGAATTGCGTCTGATTAAAATATATGTCTCGAGAATAAAAAAAAAATAGTAATAACTCATTCGTGTAGGAGGAATCTACACGAAAAGCCTATTTTAATTTAACTCCCCAATTATTTACATATAAATAAATATTAAATACCTATATGTGATACATACTTTTAAACGTAATATTCAAATGTCGGATATTATTGGTCATTTTTAGGATGAAGTCTTGTGCCCTGGGCCTCTTAAGAATTATTAAATTAAAATTGAATGTACATTTTTAAGGATTGACACTCGAGGTCATTACTTCCCAATGTTCTTTGTTAAATCTGTTCCCGACCATTCGAAAAGAATGAAAAAAATCGACGTTCACGAAAAAAAGAAAAAAAAAAAAAATTCCTTCCGCTTCTGTATGTAGATTAATTGCATTAAAAGCATTATTCTCACTTCAAGAGAGAGGTGAACGAGTTTTCCAGGCTTTTTCTGATTGCTGTGAATTTTGCGTGATAAATAAAAAAAAAAAAGGGTCGACGTTTAATTTTCTTTTTTCTTCTTCGTTTTTCTTTTCTTCACGTGTCAGACTTAAGCTCAGGACACAAGTAGTCGGCGATCGAGTTATTATCAGTAGAAGTAGTAGGAAAAAAAAGAAATAACTTAAAGAAGAAAAAAAAAGACGGAACCGAGTAAAGGTACATTTAAAATTAAGTAACGATAAGGATAAGGCTAAGGAGGCGTAAACAATAAATGAAATATGTTGTTGATGTTTGTAAGCTTGAAATATAAATGTAACGCATAATTTCAGTATTTGTATATTAAATAAAATCCCAGCACCGAGCCCGACGCCTCGTTTTATGCTTATTCAAAAATTCAATAAATGAACATACACTTTTTTCCACGGATTTACTTTTTTTTTTTTTTATGATTGACATTTTTTACAAATATTTTTGCATTGGCACTGAATTACTCTTTCAGTCATTTTTGAGATAATAATTTGTGTTTTTTTTTTGTGTGAATAATTATGAGACTGTGAATATAACTTATGTAACGAGCTCAAGCTCATTCAGATGAAAAGTCTTTGATAATAGCATAAGGTCAGACTCGTTAGTGGAATTAAACCGCAGAGATCCTACCGAATTCCACTGACGATTGAATAATCGTTCACTACAATTCGTTCCACGTTCTGCGATTCAACCACCGGCAGCAGAAGATCACGAAGAAAATTATTTTCTGAAGTGCTAACAAAATATAAGGATAAAAGAATTAGCATTTTGTTAGAAAAAAAAGGCAGAACATTATTAGAAATTTTTTATAAGCTTGCGAAATCTTGAAACAAAAATGTTTTAGAGATAAAATAACTGTAGATTATTCTTGAAAATGATCAGGAAGATTTTTTAAAAATTAATTATTCTATATTTCCTTTCGTCATTAAAAAGAAATTAATTTTATAGCTCCCGAATGATTTTAATATTTTTTCAATAAATTTATAGCTATATATATTTGAATAAAAATATAATTCTGATGTGATATCTAAAAAAAATATTGAAACGAAGAAACGAATTGAGAGGAAACGAATTTGTAACTTAATTGATAAAAAAATTAATTTCTTTAATGCAAACAAAATACCAGGAGAGAAAAAAAATGCGGTATATTGTTAGGACACTTTAAATTCACGTTGCTTTGCGTACAATTTTTTAAAAAACATTAGCAATCTTTCAGTAAAAGTGTTTTAAAAATAAAATTATGTTATTCTTCTTAGCGAAAAAAAATTGGTAATTTTATAGCTCCGGAATAATTTGGTTATTTTTTATAAATTTATAAATAAATATAAATTTTGATGAAATAATGAGGTATTTTTAATAAAAATAAAGCTCATCTCTGATACGTATACGGAATTAATGGAACAAAGAGACGAATTGAGGAATGCGAACTAAGTTGCAACTTAGTTCGCATTTAAAGAATTAATTTTATTGTTAGTTTAAAAAAATACGGAACATCTTTAGGACATCTTTGATATAGTTCAGCGTAAAAATTAATTCACGAAGCTATCCTTCGAGTTTTATTTTAAGTATTCGCAATCTTCAAATAAAAATGCTTCAAAAATAACAAACACATGTAAAAATAATTTCAAACTACTTTTCAAAGTTTAAAAAAAAATCGTACTTTTATAGCTCCGATAAAATTCAGGTATTTTTGATTAATTTATTGCTACATATAAATTTTAAAAATGTAGCTCATACCTGATTTCTATAAATAATTAATGGACATATAGATAAATTCAGGAGAAAAGATAAAACTTAATATGTAACAAATAAATTTAATTTTTCAAATTCATAGAAAATATCAGTACCAAAATGTAATCTGCGTATATTGTTAATAAAAAAATGCGTAACATTTTTAGAGCTCTTTGACAGGGCGTATCAGAACATTCTTCCCTTTGAGTTCTCTCGAAGTCAGAGAAATCTTCAATCAAAATTACTTTTCAAATAAAATAATTTATTCACAAAAATGAGCTAGAGAATTTTTTATTATTAATAACCTTCAATTATTTTTCTTCTTTTAAGAAAAAAATGATAATTTCATCGCTCCCGAATAATTAAAGGATTTTTAATGAATTATATCTCAACATAATTATGTCCTATGTTTTATCAAGATTCAGTTAAATAAACCGATGAATTGAGGGGGGAGGGGTTAGAAAGGTGTATAAAACTTGATGGTTCCATATGATTTTTAATTTTTCCACGTAAAGTTTTTTACGCAAATGTTTTACACGACGACTTCATTCACTTACAGTTTTAATTAATCATGATTCTTTCTTCTCGCGCGCATTATATTCAATTGCTTCGTAGAATTGCGGTATAACAATGCTTATTAACATCAGATAGATCCAGCTACGTTTATTTCTATAATTCGTAGGATATTTTTGGGATAGGAGCAATTCGTTTTTTTTTTGTTTTTTTTTTTTTTTCGGATTAAAAACCGTAGACATGCTTTTTTTACCGCGTTTACGTGGCTTTACTTGCACGACAGCACACTCTTGGAAAATATATTATTATACTATA
Source organism: Perithous albicinctus (assembly GCA_964016905.1). Classification (NCBI taxonomy): domain Eukaryota; kingdom Metazoa; phylum Arthropoda; class Insecta; order Hymenoptera; family Ichneumonidae; genus Perithous; species Perithous albicinctus. The sequence continues at coordinate 16,732,287 of OZ024694.1, forward strand.
ATATCAACTATGGTTTATAGTTTAAATTACGTTTACGTTTGATGTCACTGTAAAAAGGAAAACGAAAGTTTACAATATTCGTTTTATAATCGATTTCTCGTGATGTAATTTATATTTGGTGTAATATAAAAAAAATACGAAAAAGAAAACGAATAAATTCGTTGCAACAAATGTAAAAAGAAATGACAATCATGGGGGTTTGCGTAATAACATTTGGAAGATGACTAAAAAAAAAAGAATCCTTTTTCTATCGGTCGACGAATTAACTTGTGGACATATTTTTTTTTTTTTTTGGTTCAGCTAATAATCGTGAATTTTTTTTCGTAATCACTAACAAATACACTTCATTACATAATAATACGAGTGCGCGAGCGCTTCAGCGTCTTTCCATCAATTTCAGAAATCTCGCTTCACAATCGCATTTCTCTTCGTGTGGCAGCGCTTCGTTCGCGACTCAATCGACTCGCGTTTTTTTTTTTTTTAATTATAATTCTTTCAATATCACAGTGAGATTGTGACTTTTAGGATCGTACAATCAACAATCGTACGCGTTAAATATGGTCAGCGTTAATAAACGAGATTTGGCATAAACGAAACGAAACGAAAAAAAAAAAAAAAAAAAAAAAACAAAACCGCGTCGAATTATTTACATCGCATTTGTTATTCCAAACGCGTTGAATAAATAAGAGCAAAATATAATGACAAAAACCGCGACGTTTGGTTTCAATGTAAATTAGTCGCAATTAGCGAAAAGCTCAATTATAATTAATAATATTATCGTTTCTCGTTAAAATATACAATAAATATTTAGTATATGTATATATATACACACATTCGACGCTATATCGGCGAAGGATTGAGTAAAGGATAAAGCGATTTAGAGAGACTGAATGAGAGACAAGAGACAAAGGGAACATGTATATAAATATTGTTTTTGAGAAGAATTGGGCTCTTGTAGCGAAAGCTTTGCGCGTTTTTTCTTTTTTTTTTTTCTTTTTTTTCCGCGCATTTTTGTTACTAATTTACGAAGATGTCGAGCTACTCACTACTATCGATGCGTCGACGAGGTCAATCTTCCACTGTGATATCATTAATTACCTACACGCGTGTCGTGTTCTTCTTTTCTTTTTTTTCCGTTATTGGGATTACAAAATAACGTCTCGGGCTATTCATATGTAAGGATGAAGAGCCAACGCTCTGCCTCGCAATCCTCTCTGACCGCCGACACCACCTTTTGGTATAACGTAACCGCCTGCGTGCCTCGCTGTGCCCTCTTCCTCGAGATTACCGTTGCTCTCGATTAAATCGCGAAGAGGCCAACATGCCAAATGCCGAGATTTGCCGTGACGCGCGAGAACGTGATAGCCTTGCCTGCAATGACATATCAGAGCTTTAAAAAACGTTGTCTTATTTTTTATTCCTGCAAAAAAAAAAAGTTGTACATTTTTTTTTGTGGCTTTTAGAAATTTAGCTGTACGGAATTTAAGAATATTTCTAGGATTTTTGACGAAATTTCCAGATTTTTTTCTAAGTTTTGGAAAATTTATGTATTTTTATTGTTTCTGGAGAGATTGAAGTTTTTATTACAATTTTCTGAAGAGGAATGTTTGAAATATTTGTGAAAAATTGTTGTACATCTTTTTATGAAGTTTAAAAATTTCTCTACGAAATGTAAGAATATTTCTAGGATTTTTATCGAAATTTCTAGAATTTTTTTCCAAGTTCTATAAAAAATATATGTTTTTATTTAAAAATCGTTGTACATTTTTTAATGCAGTTTAGAAGTTTAGCTGTACGGAATTTAGGAATATCTTTAGAATTTTTATCGAAATTTCGATAATTTTTTCTAAATTTTGGAAAATATATATATTTTTATCGGTTCTGGTGCGACTGAAGAAGTGAATTGAAACGAAAAAAGAATTTGAAAAAAGGAATGACAATAAGAAAGATGTTTCTATGAAATTAATAAAATTAAAAAAATATTTATAGGATTTTTCTCGAAATATTAATAAACTTGCAAGATTTTTACAGGAAATTTTAGGTTTTTGCAAAGAATTATGTTTAGCAGTGGGTTTAGATATGAATTCTTTTCTTCTTTGAAATAGAGTAGTAAGTAGCACAGAGCACTACATTTTTTATAGTGTTTAGCCATTCGTCTATACAAAATGCAAGGATATTTACAGGATTTTTAATACGATTATCAGAAAGTCTAAAATATATATATTTTTTAATAAATATTTTGAGGATATGCAGAATTCCAGAAAATGTTTAAGATCTCCAGTTTTGCTGGACACTGCGGTTTTTTTAATTGAATTTTTTATTATTTACAGATTTTTTTGAACATGCATTTTTTAAATAAGAAAACGAACCAACAAATATTTCTTGCAAAAAAAAAAAAAAAAATGAAGACCATCGAAAGAGTTGAGAATATTTAATAAATATACAAAATTCCAGTAGATTTTTTTTACGTGGCTTTTTTTTTTAAAACAGAAAATAGATATAAAAATCAAATTGTTGAAAGACAAAAATTGTCTTTTCGAAAATACGAAACTGTGATTGCATTTTTCGAATTTTTCCAGAAGCGTCGAAAGAATTGAAGGATATTTGAAGGCTTCCAGTATATTTCCCAGATAACTGGAGACCTCGATTTAAAAATTAAATTATTAGATTAAATACAGACCTGGATGATATCAAGCCGACCAAAAGAGCCCAGTGAGCCTTGTGTCCCCTCTTCAAGCATGGCGCATGATTAAAATCCGAGTCGTAAGGAATGAGAACCATTGCGCCATGAGCGAGAGCATGAGTCAAGGTATCGGGACATGTCTGAAGATCTATGAGAATATCAGGCCTGTGATCCGGCAGATATTCCGCTGCTAACGTTCCCATAAAGTCTACGCTATAGACCTCTCCGTGCTGTGTGAATCCTCGCACTCTCGCCTCTGCTAAGAGTTGACTCACTGAGACAGGCTTTGTGTACTCTTGGGAGGCCATTGCTAAAGCCACTAGACCACATCTGTAAAACGTATTTCAATTTTAATGTCACGGCTGATATAACTGCAATTTCTTTTTTAATCCCAAAGCCCATTTTGAAAAATGGACATATTTGACATATTTATCAAAACAGGTAGAAATACAATTTAAATTCTCATCTAAATTTAGAATAAAAATTAAAAAACACTGCTCATTGAAAAAAAAAAGGTAAAATTTGAAATGTTTATAAGAACTGCTAGAAATGCAAGTAAAAATCAGAACTAAAACAGGAATAAAAATAAAAATTCCAGAGCTTATTTAAAAAATGGATATATTTGAAACGTTATTCGAAACAGCTAGAAATGCAATTTAAAATCTGATCCAAAAATAAAATAAAAATGAAAAATTTCACTGTTCATTGAAAAAAAAGTTTGTAATTTTAATAAAAACTGCTAGGAGTGTAAGTAAAAAAAATCAGACCTAAAACAGGAATAAAAATAAAAATCTCAGAGCTCATTGAAAAAAAGGAAATATTTAAAACATTAATAAAATCAGCTAGGAATTCAATTCAAATTCTGACCTAAAACTAGAATAAAATACTTTTATCTCAGAGCCCATTGAAAAAAAAGGGTAAAATTTGAAATGTTAATAAAAACTGTTAGGAATGCAAATCTAACATTTTCCTTTCTTCCCTATCATAGTAAGCATTTTTATTTTACTAAAAAGCTCTTTTTAATATCCTGGAATATTGAGTTCAATACATAAATCATGATTTCAATGTCAAACTTGAGAAATTCTACATGTTTAAAAAAAATTTGTTATATTAATCGTGACTGCACTGCAGTATTAAAAAAAAATGTATTTAAAATACTTTTCAGTTTTAATAACTGCAAACAATTAACATTCAATCACCAATGAGCGATAACTGAATTTTTAAATATTTATCATTTCAATTTACCTTTCTTCTCTCAAGAAAAAAACATTAATAATTATTTGGACACTATTGCGAATATATATTGCTTCGTGATAAAGGAAATTTTACTATTATTGGAATATAGTCAGACTGCTTACTGTGAAGATTTACATTCTCAAAATTGTCAATCTTTTGTTTTAAATTACATTTTTCACAGAGTTGCGAATATTCCATTATTTGCAAGTTTACTCTGTTTGTGCATAAATGTTGCTGCTGTTTTTTAAAGAAATAATAGAATATCAATTACGTTTTAAGAATATTCTCAAAATTGAGTTACTGCAGCAAATCTCAAATCTGAATATTGATAAAAAAATTCTAAAAAAAGAGAAGAAAAAATAGAAAAGCATCAGTTTATATCTAAAAATAATAAAACAAATTAACAAAATAATTTCCAACTCACTGAGGTCCATCCTGAAGTATCGGTTCGACCTGACAGAAGTAAGTAACTTCTGCATCTTTGAGCTCATTCCTGGCGATCAATTTCTCTATCTCAGCCTCCGCAGAGGTGAGAGTAATTTTAGCCCAAGGTGGCAAAGAATCCGAATCTCTGACGTCGGATTTATCGCACGAAGGTGCCACAGGAGGACTCGGCATAGGCGGCGGTGGAGCTGGCATGTTTCAGCTCTTTGAACACAGCGATATTTCCAAATATCCAATGAAAAATCTGGTCCACCAAAATTCTCCAAAGAACCGATCGAAGAACTGCGTCAAAAACTATCAGCGTTTTCCTTCGCAGATCTTCATTGTTTTATCCAAATTCATCTTACAATTACAAAAAAATCTTCAACGCATCCTCAGTGACGACGGTAGGAAGCAAAAAATGCTCTGAAAAGAAAAAAAAATCGTCACCTCCCTTGAATGACCCAAATCGCATATTTTGCAAAGGAAAAACTGAAAATCTGTAGAAAAACAAATGAGATTAAGGAAATTTTTGCAAAATCATCGTCGTCGTCATTCACGTGGAAGAAAAAAAAAAAAAAAAAAAAAAATCTCGATTAAATAATTCAACGTAAAATCACTAAAAATATAAAAACATACCCTCAATAATAATAACAATAATTCCAAACAGCAGCATGCACTAAAATTGCTCGGAGAATATCGAATATTGTCGTCGGTCGACAGCAAAAACGTTCTCTAAATTCACGTCTCGTTGCCGATATCGAGGAATTAATTAGTGAACAATGAAAAGAAAAAAAAAAGGTCCATTCACCATTTGACGATCGACGTGATGATTGAGACAAGAAAAAACCGAGGGGATAGTGAAATATATTTGAGAATTCTTTTTAAAATACTATATCGAACGACAAAAAGATGGGCGAAGTTTTGTGAACGACCCGATAATTGTGGAAAAGTGGGAGACGAATACAAAAATATATAAAACGCGAAAACGAAGACTGCAGAGTCAAAGACTCGTTTTGGTCAAATAACGAGAAGCTTTCTTTTCTTTTTTGTTTATCTCTCGTGTTATAAAAATTAAGGAGCGCTGACTTTTTGACGTTTCGATGTTTCTCTTCCAGCTCAACGTCGTGTCGTGACTCACAAGCCTCCGATCGACATTATATAATTTTATACGCGAGATGATTCTGTTTTTTTTTATTTCTTTCTTTTTTCTTACGATAGAACAACTCCTCGGATCATGCTCAGTTTTTGTTTGATTTACGATCACGAGAATCTTGCATTTCAGATTGAAGGAATTTTTTTTTCTTTTGTGTTTGGAAGAGTCGTGTGTCTTTATATTTATATTTCAAAGTCGACCGGTGTGTTCGAGCCTGGTAGAGCGCACACTGACAGACGTGAAAATCGTGGTCGCAGACGTTTTCGGTCTGCTAAAGGATGCACTTGTGAATGTGACATTTCCTATATAGTACGTGGATAGTAGTAGTATTGTTGTATTAGTAGTAACTGGAAGAACCGTGAGGAGCGTGTAGCTTTCGCCTGATGATAAGCTCCCCTCTCTCGCTCTCTCTCTCTCTCTCTCCTCTTTCTCTCTTCGATGTGGCTCTCCTTCCTTGCACGATGCACGGGTGCGGTTGGTGCCATTCTCAATCCCCTCTTCTCGATATATAATGCTTAGGGAACTTGTAAATATATAGCGCTACTGGAATTTCTCACCATTCACGAGAAGCTAACGTGAGAGAGTGGAGTGTGAACTCGGATTTAAGATATTGGACAAAGTTGCGTTTGGTTTCATGTTCAAAGATGGCGCTGGAAATACATGTTAGAATATAGGATGAAAATTTTCTTATTATGTATGTGCGTTGGGCATTGATTCTTATTTGTTTAAAACATTAGGTAATTTTTATTGGTGTACTATGGCTATTAAATGGTTATTATAACAATAGTTGCTATGGCATTCTGGGAAATTCGGGAATTTTGGGAAATTCGGGAGTCCTGGGTAATTCAGGAATTCTGGGAAATTCGGGAATTCTGGGAAATTCTGGAATTCTAAGAAATTCGGGAATATTGGGAAATTTGGGAATATTGGGAAATACGGGAATATTGGGAAATTCGGGAATATTGGGAAATTCGGGAATATTGGGAAATTCGGGAATATTGGGAAATTCGGGAATTCTGGGAAATTCGGGAATTCTGGGAAATTTGGGAATCCTGGATGATCTGGAAATTCTGGGTAATTCTGGGTAATTCTGGGTAATTCTGGGTAATTCTGGGAAATTGAGAAATTCTGGGTAATCCCGGAACTCTGGATGATCTAGGAATTCTGGGACATCCGGAAATTCTGGGAAATTCAAGAATTTTGGGATATTCAAGAATTTTGGGAAATTCGGGAATTTTGGGAAATTCGGGAATTTTGGGAAATTCGGGAATTCTGGGAAATTTGGGAATTATGGAAAATTCGGGAATTCTGGGAAATTCGGGAATTCTGGGAATTCTGGATAATCCTGGAATTCGGGTTAATCCGGGAATTATTATTCTTATATCATAAAAATATCTTGCCACCGCCGTGTAAGACAGTCGAGCTGGTCAGGGTTAAATAACACACCAAGAGGGAGAGAGAGGACCCTGATTTTCCTAAAAGTCCCGCATGGAACCCCCTCCAGGTTGGCGCGCGAAACGCGCAGGGGTGAAGTCTCCCTAGTGATTATTATTATTTTTAAACAAATGGATCTCGTTGAATCTAAGAATCTCTACTGGCGCTTTGATTTTTAGAAATACATTTTTCTTTTATTTCATTTATTTTTCAAATCCTAAAAACAGTCATACAAGTCTGGGATTCAACAAAATCTTTTGTCAAAAAAACGCAAACACCAAATAATTTATCAATATTTCATTAATTAAAAAAATCCCTAAAATTCTTTTTGAATTTAGTTTCTAATTCAGAATAAAAAGCTGTAAAAATCTCGATGAACAAAAATTTCAGTTTGGATATGTTTAATGAAATATATTTATTTAGGACATTTCATGACTCTTCATCCGTGTCTTCATGAAACATCGCCGATGTATCCGGTTTTTCAGGAATAGAACTTAAAAAGCCATGAACTTTCAACAGTGCTCGTTTCTTTGTACAATATAACTCCTCAACGGGCATACATATTTTATGATTTAGCTCGGGGCAATTCACTCGCGATACATATCTTCCGAAGATTCCTTAGATTTTATAACGAATCAAATTTTCTTTGCTTCTCTTGTGACACTGAAATACATTACAGCCTTGCAAAAATAGTTCTTATATAATGTTTCAGAAGTTTTTTTTGCTGGTACTCCGCAGGCATAAAGACGGTAACAAATCATCGAGAAGACTCGATACAAGTACAATTTCTGATGTGACAGCGTATAAAAACGAAAAATTGCTTTGCCGTTTTATCGCTTGAATAATTAATTTCCATCGTACTTTATACTTTTATATTCTTCATTAAATGAGAAACAAAAAAAAAATTATTTCTGATCTATAAAAATTAATATTGAGAGATTTAATTTCCTTGAGTTCCACTAATTGCTGACAGAAAAAAAATCTTTTCAACTTTATTAATTTTTAGAACAGTAGATCAATTCAAAAATGTTAAAATATAAAAAAATTGTAGGACTTAAATTTCTTTCCAATATAATTATTTTTATATTCAGATTTTTCAAAAAAATGCAACTCCTACAATTTGTTATATTTGGATCTAAGAATTTTTGTTACAATAAAAAAAAATGTTACAAACAAATTGCACGAGATTTATTTGTACACAAACATTTTTTTAATTGATACCAAAAAAATCGTGGATCCAAATCAACAAGAGTAGTAAACACATTTTCTGCACTTAAGTAAATAAAAATTAATGTTTTAAAGTTCCACTAATTCTTGACAAAAAAAACCTTATTAATTTTCCAATTTTTAGAATAATGGATCAATTTAAAAAATGTGTAAATATAAAAAATTGTAGGATTTACATTTTTTTCCAATATCAGTATTTTTATATTAATATTTAAAGAAAAAAAATGCAAACCCTACAAGTTATTATATTTGGGTCTAAAAATTTTTTTTACAAACAAATTGCATGACATTTTTTTGTACAAAATTTTTAAAAATCGATACCAGAAAAATTGTGATTTCAAATCAACAAGAGTAGTAAACACAGTTTCTGCAACTAACTAAAAATACAAAATTAATTCTCTTAAGTTCCACTAAATATTGGCAAAAAAATCTGTTTAATATCTCAATTTTTAGAAAAATGTATCAAATAAAAAAAATGTCTAAATATAAAAAATTGTAGGACTTTAATTTTTTATCAAAAATTTTTTTTTGTATTTGGATCCAAGAATTTTTTTGCATTAAAAAAAAAATGTTACAAACAAATTGCATGACATTTTTTTGTACAAAATTTTTAAAATTCGATACCAAAAAAAATCGTTCCAAATCACCAAGAGTAGTAAACACAATTTCTGCACCTAACTAAAAAATAAAAAATTAATTTTCTTAAGTTCCACTAATTCTTGGCAAAAAAAACTATTTAATTTCTCAATTTTTAGAACAATAGATCAATTAAAAAAATATCCAAATATAAAAAATTGTAGGACTTTAATTTTTTTATCAAAAATTAAAAATTCAAAACTTTTTCTTGTATCTGGATCTAAGAATTTTGTTTACAATCAAAAAAATGTTACAAACAAATTACATAAGATTTTTTTGTACAACATTTTTTTAAATCGATACCAAAAAAATCGTGGTTTAAAATCAACAAGATAAACACAGTTTCTGCACCTAACTAAAAAATACAACATTAATTTTCTTAAGTTCCACTAAATCTTGGCAAAAAAAATCTGTTTAATATCTCAATTATTAGAATAATGTATCAATTAAAAAAAAGTCTAAATATAAAAAATTGTAGGACTTTAATTCTAAAAAAAATGTTACAAACAAATTGTATGACATTTTTTTGCACAAAATTTTTAAAAATCGTTCCAAATCACCAAGAGTAGTAAACATAATTTCTGCTAAACTAAAAAATAAAAAATTAATTTTCTTAAGTTCCACTAATCCTTGGCAAAAAAAAAAAACTATTTAATTTCTCAATTTTTAGAACAATAGATAAATAAAAAAAATATCCAAATATAAAAACTTGTAGGACTTTAATTTTTTTATCAAAAATAAAAAATTCAAAACTTTTTCTTGTATCCAAATTTAATTTTGTTTACAAACAAATTGCACGAGATTTATTTGTACACCATTTTTGTAAATCGACACCAAAAAAATCGTGGTTCCAAATCAACAAGAGTCGTAAACACAATTAAAAAAAAAAAAAGAAGCTAAAGCTCGAAGGCAAAACCACGGTCGCGAAATGACAATGAAGAGGAGCCCAGGTCAACAATATGACTATCGATTTAGATTAGCAATTCAAAATTCCACAAAGAAGAATAACAATCACAAATACCTTCAGACGCTATAAGCAATATTTTCCAATATCTTTGCCTTGCGTATAAAAAATTGTCCTTGTAAACATATTGTTGGGTTCAGGTAATTTTTTTTTACCATTATAGGACACGCGAAGATGTATTTAAAAAAAAAATTACAAAAAGTTACCTTACTTATGAGTGTAAGGCCATTATTACAAATTCTATTCAAAGTATAAAAAAAAAAAAAAAAACACCTATCGAGTATCACTGCCAATTATCTCTACTGTATTAGTTTTTCATTCAGAAACAACTATACTTGTCATAGTGTGATGTTCGATACGTAGAAATGGGAATCTTGAGAGGTGTGTGATCGACGCTTTGACTGATTGACTTTGGCCAACGAAGCGTGTTCGAAGAGAGCGACGTGTAAACGTGTGTAGGGTAAAACACGCGTGATGGTCATTTTATAAAAACCGGCAGTCACCGGGAAGTTTCCAGTAGACATTCTGCTGTCGATCGGACGGCTGAAAAATTCTCGCGACGGTCTTTACCGTTTTAATAACAAGATTCTAAATAAAGGAATTTATAAAGACTTTAATTTTAATAATTTTTTCCTTTTTTTTTTAATTTAATTTTGTGCCGTGATTTTATTTTTGTGAATTCGGTATTTGAAAAAAAAAAAAAACGAAATGTAAATTGTCGCTGTAAATATTATATTATTAAATTAAATATAATAATTTTAAGAAATTTTGATTAAAAATAATTTGATTTTTTAATTTGTTAAAAAAACGTTTTGGAAACTTTGAATTCCTTTTTTTTTTTAATTTACTTAAATCTGAGCTTTTCACGTGCTTTGAAACAATAGAAAGTATTTCATTTTAATAATTATTTTTAAAAAATAGTATTTTGATTTTTTTTTTTTAGATTCATTTATAAGTATCGTGATATCATTTTTTGTGAATTCAATTTAAAAAAAAAAGTGTAAATATTAAATGACAGAATTAAATATTATAATTTTCATTAAAACATTAGAAAAATTAATTTCTCAATTACCGAATTTTTTTCTTCTTTTTTAAAAAACTTGTTAATTTCTCAGATTTTCCTAAAATTCTTGAATAAAAAATTTTTATATTTTGTTTTTTAAGTTTTTCTTTTTTTTTTAATTCAATTTTGTGCCGTGATTTTATTTTTGTGAATTCAGTATTTGAAAAAAAAAAAACGAAGTGTAAATTGTCGCTGTAAATATTATATTATTAAATTAAACATAATAATTTTAAAAAAATTTTATTAAAAAAAATTGATTTCTTAATTTGTTAAAAAAACGTTTTGGAAACTTTGAATTTCTTTTTTTTGTAAATTTACTTAAATCTGAGCTTTTCACGTGCTTAGAAACAATACAAAGTCTTTAATTTTAATAATTATTTTTAAAAAATAATATTTTGATTTTTTTTTAAATTCATCTTTAAGTGTCGTGATATAATTTTTGGTGAATCCAGTTAAAAAAAAAAAGTGTAAATATTAAGTAACACAATCAAATATTATAATTTCAATTAAAACATTACAAAAATTAATTTCTCAATTACCAAATATTTCTTCTTTCTTAAAGAACCTCTTCATTCCCCAGATTTATCTAAAATTCTTGAATAAAGTGATCGACTAAACACAACGTAACTTGAATACAATAATAGTAATCGAAATATTATTTCAATTCGTCATTTTATTATAAACAAATGTTCTAAAATGAAAAAAAAAAAAAAATGTTTAATTGACAAAATCTTTGAAACTTAAAAAAAAAAAATTTTGTTACAAAATGTTCTCAAAAACATTTAATAAATTACCAATTAAAAAAATGTTAAAATAACTAATAAAGAAGAAAAATTGCACGTCGCACCGAAAGTACGTTTTATTTTTTATTTTTTTTTTTTTTCTTCAAACACTCGACTCGATTGTGTACGATACTTCTGGTATATTAAGTGGCCGAAGTATAGTAGTGATAATCATTTTGTTCGTACACAATGAATATTCGAATCGGGATATATTAGCCGTGGGAGGGATTATTCGCATTTGAGCTGCCACAGAATCGAGCCAAATAATTCAATGAAACTCAGTCGACCGGTGAAGGCTTTTATGCTACGATAAGACATACAAAACAGACAAGAAAACGATGTCGAACAGCACGTTCAGAGCTGTTGGTGAAAATTTAACGGAGATCGATGAAATTTATTGGACGACAAGAGACGAGAATCTGGCTAAATGGGAAATCGGTGTACTTGCCGGAATATTTGCTTTCACGGTTTTTGGCAATTATCTCGTACTTCTAGCGTTGTATCTTCGTCGTTATCAAGGAAGGCGAAGAAAGCTCACGAGAATGTATTTTTTCGTGATGCATTTAAGTGTCGCTGATCTTCTTAATGCACTTTTTTACGTTTTGCCGCAACTTGTATGGAAAGTCACTTTCAGGTGAGTGAGAAAATTATTTATTTATTTTTTTATTTTTTTTTTTAACTAGGCACGAATTAATTTTGTGGCTTGAAAAATTATTTTTAAAAAAAGATATTAATTAATTTAATTATAAAATTCCAAAAGCAATCAAAGAAAGATCGTTCGACACGTTTAATAGAATATTTAATATGAAATTGATTCTTTGATTTTATGAATTTATGTATAAATTATAAGTTAATATATTTCGTTATATGAAATAAGAAGCGTGACAAATCATTAAAAAATACACTCATCGACGTCATTCAACACTGATTTCGAATAATAATCATTTGAAAAAACAATCAAGAGAAAAATTGTTTTGTGAATAGAATATTTTGTATGAAATCAATCCTTTGATTTCATAAATTAATGTATGAATTATAAGTTAATAAAGCGAAAATCAAAATTTACGAGTTTTCGAACATTTATCAGAATTTAAAAAAATGTATTAATACAATGTTTGGTTTTTAAAACAAATACGAAGAAGTTGGAGAATAAACTTTATAGAAAAATTAAGTTTTGCAACAGATTTTTTCCATACTATTGTTTTTACTAGTTTATTGATACATTTTTAGCATTTTTATTATTATTATTATTATTATTATGACTATTATTAATATTATCAAAGGCAATTTTCTAAAGAATAGAAAATTAAATTTCACCTTTCATTTTTCTGTAAGTATAATTTAATTGAATATACAAAAATTCATGACTTGATTGAATTTCAATGTTCGTCAAGTTTGGCCAACAAATTTTAGAACTCAATTAAACAAATACACGATTTTTTTCTTAATACAAATAAGATTTACGAATACACTTCCTAATTTTTATTAAAAATCAAAATATGTCTTTTTAAAAGAAAACAAAAATGTTCGATGCTATTTTCCAAAACTCTTGAATTTTAATTCAATTTTATATTTTCGGTCTGAACAATTTTGCTACAAAGAAAAGATAAGTGTATAAAAAAGAACGCAAATAATTTATAACCGTAGAGACTATAGCTGGTGTTTTAGTTTCAACTTCTTGGCGTTACTCGCATCCGGCCTCGATAAAATGGGATTGTAATTTATCGTATTTCAATTATTGTATGTCTTCCATACAAATAGACTCACTTCCTTTAGATATCTGTCTGTCTATTATTGTTTACACTTTTTTAAAATTTGCATTGTTGTAAAAATACTTTAGAATTATAATTAACTCTTTATTTCTACCTATTACAACAACAACAACAACAACAACAACAACAACAACAACAACAACAACAACAACAACAACAACAACAACAACAACAACAACAACAACAACAACAACAACAACAACAACAACAACAACAACAACAACAACAACAACAACAACAACAACAACAACAACAACAACAACAACAACAACAACAACAACAACAACAACAACAACAACAACAACAACAACAACAACAACAACAACAACAACAACAACAACAACAACAACAACAACAACAACAACAACAACAACAACAACAACAACAACAACAACAACAACAAATTTTTAGCTTCTACCGTTTTTTCTAAATTTTAAATTTGTTTACTAATTTTTTAAAATTGATATTCATATTGAAAAGTTTTACGCTGATGTCTTTCAGAATTTTTTTTTCCAATTTCAGCTACAAATAATTATAGGATTTTGAATGATTCTTTTACAGAAATATATGTAATAATATCGCGACATAATTCATAATAAATGTCAGGTTTCAGGGTGGCCCGATTCTCTGCAAGATCATCAAGTTCCTTCATCCCTTGCCGATCTATCTGAGCTCTTATATTTTGACCGCGACGGCTATTGACCGATATCAAGCGATTTGCCATCCTATGAGCTACTGCAGAACAACTTCAAGACGCTCCAGAACGATGGTCTATGGTTCATGGTGCGTGGCTCTTCTCCTCTGCACGCCACAGGTGCAACTTTTTAAATAATATAAAGACGATATAAATTTGTCATTTTTGCATAATTAATAGTGGTTCAATATTCAATAAAAATCTTTATAGCTTCCAGCGTAGCATATTTGCTATGCTTTGAGGTACGAGTATTTTTTTTTATATGTTTAATTTTAATCAAGATGTTGTGGAAGATCTTTTTTTTTTAATTTTGGAATTCAATTGGAAATGCATCATATATTTTTCTTTAATTTAGAAAACACGTGATTAGATTTTTTTTAAAGTTGAATTCGGAAGATGAGAAAAACCTTTTTTTTTTTTTAGAAATAATTTACATATTTTTCAATCCTGTTCTAGAAATTTTAGAAGAATTTGGACAAGCATTGAAATTAAAATTAGAAGACATCTAATATTTTGATTATAATAAAGAAATATATATTAAGGTGTGAATATTGAAAATGTTTAGTTTTCAAACTATTTTGATTAAAAAAAATTCTCCAGCATAATTAATGTTTGTTAAAATTGAATAATTTACGTATTTCTTCGATTTCGCTGAATGATTTTTGAAAAAATTAATAATAATACACAACGAATTAATATATAAATTGTCTTTCTATAAATCGACAGATTCTGGTTTTTTCATATCAAAAACTCTATCCCGGAGTCTGGGACTGTTGGGCATCTTTTCCTGGTGAGCACGACGCAAGAATCTACGTCACTTGGTTCGTTCGATGAATAATTTAAAAGAAGACAAAAAAAAAAAAAAAAAAGAAGAAAGTTACAGTTGAAAAATTGGAGCCTGAGACAAAGTGATTTATATAAGACACTCGAAATAATCTTTCTTAGGTTCAGCGTCACCGTGTTCTTCCTGCCTTTTACCGTTCTCGTCTTCACGTACACAAGGATATGTCACGGTATATGGAAAAGTGGCGAAATTTCGGGCTTCGCCAGACGCGATGGCACGAGAAACGAACGCAATCGCGAGCCATTAATTTCGAGAGCGAGAATCAATACTGTGAGACAAATGATTATTGTCGTTAGCCTCTACATTATAACGAGCAGCCCTTTTATTGGCAGCCAATTGTGGTCTGTGTGGGATCCAAATGCTAATTCATCACCTTTTTTTGACGGTCAGTTTATAATTGATTTTTAATAACTAATTTTAAAAATTAATTTTTATTTTGTTTTTTTTTTAAACTAATGGAAAAAATAGATTCTTAATTTTATTTTTTTTTAATTAATCTTTAAAATCAATTTTTTATTTTATTTCGTAAGAACTAAGCGAAACAATACTTTTTTATTTTATTTTTAGGCCCAGCATTTGCGATTCTTGCATTACTCAGCAGCCTCACAAGTTGTGTGAATCCTTGGATCTATTTAGGCTTTAATGGCGAACTCAGAATAATTTTGTGGGATTTTTTCAAGCGAGCTCTGGGAACCGGTAGTTTTTCTGGTTTCGGTGAGTTTGTTATTTATTTACTTATTTATTTATTTGTTGATTTAGTTATTTATTTGTCGTACAGTAAAAATAAAATTGAAGTACCATTTTTGTGAATTTAATAGAAAAAAAACTTTTTTCTCAGACGTCGCCAATTTGTTTGTATTGTTAATATTATTTAAACGAAAAATGTTTTGCAGACCGTGATTTATCATGGAACACATCGAACGGCCCTTCGACAAGATCCTCGCTAATCGGAAAACTCTCTCGGCCCAACGTTTTAACACGTCAACAGAGCCATCAACAGCAAAAAAAAGAAAAGCCAGAAGAAATATCAAACAGCAACAAAACACCAAATTAAATGAGCCTAACAACCGGTTGTATTTATAAACAAAGTTAACTATTTTTTATATTAAAAACAATTTTATTTAAAAAAAAATGAATGTTCATACAAAAAATCTTTTGAACTTTTTTTTAAAATTAATTTTACTCTAATAGAATTTATTTTTTTTTTTTAATTTCCCCGACGATTCTACTATAATAGATCGTCTGTAAAAAAATACAAATCTTTTGGTTTACTTTTTCTAAAATTAATTTCACTCTAATTTATCAATTTTTTTAAATTTCCCCGACGATCGTACTATGATAGATAGTCGATTAAAAAAAAAAACAAATCTTTTGGTTTACTTTTTCTAAAATTAATTTCACTCTAATTTATCAATTTTTTTAAATTTCCCCGACGATCGTACTATGATAGATAGTCGATTTAAAAAAAAACAAATCTTTTGGTTGACATTTTAAGAAATTAATTTCACTCTAATTCGATTTATCAATTTTTTTTTAAACTTCCACGACAATTCTACTATAATAGATCGTCGATAAAAAAAATACAAATGTTTTGGTTTACTTTCGAAAAAATTAATTTCACTCTAATTCAATTTATCAATTTTTTGAAAAATTTCTCCGACGATTCTACTATAATAGATCGTCGATTAAAAAAACAAATCTTTTGGTTTTCTTTTTTAAAAATTAATTTCACTCTAATTCAATTCATCAATTTTTTAAATTTCCCCAATGATTTTACTATAGTAGATCGTCGATTAAAAAAAAAAATGTTTTGGTTGACATTTTTAAAAATTAATTTCACTCTAATTCAATTTATCAATTTTTCTTTAAACTTCCACGACAATTCTACTATAATAGATCGTCGATAAAAAAAAATACAAATCTTTTGGTTTACTTTTGAAAAAATTAATTTCACTCTAATTCAATTTATGAATTTTTTTAAAAATTTCTCCGACGATTCTACTATAATAGATCGTCGATTAAAAAAAAAAATGTTTTGGTTGACATTTTTAAAAATTAATTTCACTCTAATTCAATTTATCAATTTTTTTAAAAATTCCTCCGACGATTCTACTATAATAAATCGTCGGGTAAAAAAAAAACAAATCTTTTGGTTTTCTTTTTTTTTAATTATTTTAACTCTAATTCAATTTATCAATTTTTTTAAAATTTCTCCGACGATTCTACTATAATAGATCGTCGATATACTACAAGAGTTGAACGTGCATATCGATGCTCGAGAAATTCCACGTCGTTTTCCTCTATTATGACTCTTACAACCGATACAGTTTCGCCTCATTAGTATTGTAAACATCGAACGAGGTGGCCCATTATGTTCCAAGACGTTTGTATTCCCATTTTTATTATCCTGTAGAGATCCCACCCGCTGCCACCGTGTCTCTCAATACTTATGTTAATGATCTCGGAGCGGATCAGGGATGCCCCGTTGATATTTCGTGCCATTGTCGACGACTTTTACTCCAAAGTTCATCCGGATTAGCTTCTTCTTCGTCTAAACCAGTGAAAATGTTTTTTTCCATTACTGAAATTAAAAAAAAAAAATTATTGCATTATTTTATTAATAATTTTCAGATATCGAGTCAGTCTTGTAGATTTTTTTCTGAGTCAAAAATCCAAAAATTATCGAGATTAGCTTTTTCTTCGTTTTAGCAACAAAAACAATTTTTTTCCATCACTCAAAAAATACAAAATTCATTTATTTTTTTTATTTATTTATTTTTAATAATGTTAATATTAAACTCTAAACTCTTGGATTTCAAAAACTCTAAAGTTCTTCTGGATTAGCTTATTTTTACCTTCATTTTTTTTTCTATCACTGAAGAAAATTCAAAATTGTTGTATTGTGTGATTAATAATTTTACGGTTAATTTGCAGATATTACGGCTTTAGTAGATTTTTTTGAGTACCTAAAAACTCCAAAATCGATTCGAATTAGCTTCTTCTCTTTAGCGACAATAATTTTTTTCCATCACTGAAAAAAAAAACATCATTACATTATTATATTAATATTTTCTTGAACTAATTTTCAGATATTGATGCAGTCTTGCAAAATTCCTTCGATAAATCTAAAAACCATGCGTCGTCTTCTTCTTCACTTATCACATCGAAAGAATTTTTTTTTCATCACTAAATAAATACAAAATCGCATAAATTCATTTACAAATAATCTGACAATAATTTTGCAAATATTAAATCAGTTTTGTAGAATTTTTTTCTAAGTCCAAAAACTCGAAATTCGATCCCACGTATTTTCTTCTTTGATATTCCAGCAAAATGAATTTTTCATTTATGACAAAAAATATATGATAATAAAATAAATTATTTTTATATTAATAAATTAATTCGAATAATTAAAAAATAATTATTTCTTATAAAATAATTTATTTTATTAAAAAAGATAAGAAAGATTTTATTACGTTATTTAATTAATTATATGAACATTAATTTGCAAATATTGCGGTTTTAGTAAAAAAAAAAAGGAAACTAAAATCGTGGAATGATAAAAAAAATGTACATCATGCCATTGACCCAATGTGTGATTTATAGATCTTTAAGCGGTGGCGGGGGCACCAGGTTGATCGATATCCGAGCCTGTCGTCGTAGATCATCGAGCGAGTTATTAAAAACCTTCGAAAAAAAATGAGTGAATGAGGCCCAACGGAAGATGTTACCGCATAAATTGAGAGCCACTGTCGGAACACCTGAATACTTAATAAACGGATAAAATTAACATTAATAACGACAGACTGTCCGCGCCCGATCCACATCTTATATCCTCACGACAAAACGCTTTTCCCCCCGTTAGTCTTATATGACACCTTGGCCGAGAAGGAGATCGTGTTCTTAATTTTCCGCTCCGGATGGAAGAAACCCACGTCGCTGAAGAAGCAATTCAGCATCCTGAAACAAAAATTAAAAAAAAATCTATAATAATTGTAAATTAATTTAAATTTTTTAAAAAGAAGAAAAAAAAAAAAAAGACAATTATAAAAAATAAGTAAATTTGGGAAATGGAGAGCGACCAAAAGTGTCGTGAATTTTCTAAAAATGAGGTATCAATAAATAGATAATTGAACAAAAAAATGCAAATTGAAAATTTGTAATTACATTTTTTTTTAATTTCATATTAAAGTTGCGGGTATATTTTTTTTTTTAGTCGGGAAATGAGTGCAACGATGACGAATACTCGGAGAATTCGCCAGTGCTTTTGGATCTTGATGAAAGTACGAAAAAGCAGCAGCAAAGAATAACAAGAAGTGCGCATCAAGAGGCGACAGCTTCGAGGATTCAAGTGCCAACACCCTTAACAGCAGCTTTGGAACATCGACCGGAGATCAACGACAGCTTGCGAAAGCCTCACGGTACGATAATACGATTTACGCGACGTGTTGATTAGACCACGTGGCAAAAAATTAAATTTTCTTTAAGATTAATGAGTGCATTTTTTTTTTTAATTTATTTTTTGACAATTTTTTTTCGAAAAATAAATAAAATAAAATTCTAAGTCGTTTGCTGGTTTTTTTTTTGTTAATTGCAGGGGATGCTGGCCAGATTCGAAGACAATCGTTGAGAAGACGATGGCAAGAAACGGGACCTTACGAGAGGTCCCAGACCCCGGAAAGTGTACTTGTGATAAGGGTACCAGAACCTGAAGTCGTTGGACCACATCCGAATTTAGAGATGCTTCATCAAACGAATATTAAGCCTATGCAACGAGAGCCTTCGCAAACGGAGAAAGGTAATAGTAATCTTGTTTTTTTATATGTACTATTTTGTCACTATGAAAAAGATTTAGAAATTTAATTTTAGTAGCACGTGAACTGCCTAAATTAGTAGTGTTCAATTTAATAGCCCGTTTAATAGCCAATGTAAAGAAAAAAATAGTAATTGACTGATTAATTAGTTCGATAATGTATATTCATGTCACGATTAAAATATAATATTAGTAAATTAAACAGACGTGAATTAATTCAATCGGCTAATTAATATGATGCAAAATTAATGTGTTAATAATTAATGTGAAAAAGTTATGTTTAATAAAATGTGTACATTTTATTAAACACAACTTTTTTTTTCTTTTTTTTTAAATTTAGGGTGCATTAATTTTACATTCATGCTGCGTAATTAATTTAATACCGTGATTTATGCATTTTGCAGATATTGAAATAGAGATTTAGAATTTTTATTATATTTTTATTTTTGCCATCGAAAATTTAGAAATTTAATTTATACTCACTGGAAGTATCTAAATTAGTACATTAAATGTAGTATAGTAATTCCTTTTAATAGCCAATTAATATAATAAAATATAGGAAGTACGTTTATCTACTTTGGCTTCCTCAAAGTTCTACTTTGCATACATGTAGGCATTTAAAAAAAATGTAAAATAATGAGGAAGCAATTTGCAAGGCTCTACTTTGTATGCGTTTTTTAACGAATTAATTTATAAAAATACAAATAAATACAAAAATTGATTGAAATCAATATAAAGTGACGGTTGAAACCCGGCTATTAATTAGTAAATATCTAAATCAGTTATCGTAATAATCAATTTATTCCATTTACTTTTGAAATTAATAAAATAAGTTTATAACATTTCTTTGGCAATATTTCGGCAGATTGCGTATGGAAAAAAATAAATTAATGTAATTGACAAATTTGATCAATGTATAATTTCGATCAATGCAACGGACTGCTCATCTGCCTAGTTTTCAATTTCTGCTCAAGAATCCTTCGATAACGTCGATTTTCTTCCTCAAGCTTACGAGTTCTCAAAACATGTTCCACAAGCGTAGCTCGTAATCTTTTGTCACGAGTATTTATAATCTGCCTGGTAAGCCCAGAAAATATTCGATCTTCTTGTTGTTTATTCTTTCTCGTTGTCTCATATTTGCGTTTATTGGATCTCTTCGATCTCGCTCGACGCTTCATCGAGCAACTTGCTCTCTTATTTTTTTCTTCATACGAAGAGTCAACGCTCTTCTCGACGAAGCTATTATCAACTTTTCTCGTGGATTCTTTACCGTCATTCTCGGTCGTTCGCCTTCCCAAAAGGTGTCCAAAGAAATCGAGAATCTTTCGTATTCCACCGTAACGAAGCCAAAAGCTTCTTTCGCTATCGTTACTTTTTTCACTCGAATGAACTTGTGGAATATCTTGATAAACCTTTTCTTCAATTTCTTCTTGACGTTCTTCGCGTACTTCCGGTTTTACAGAACAGTGTTTCATTTCTTCGATCCATTCCACTCCAATATTTTTCTCTTCCACTTCAGATTCCAATTCCACTTGAATCTCCTTCTCTGCTTCCAGTCTTATTTCCTGTTTAATATTCTCCATGAATTTCGGTTTTAAATCTGCAGATACAGGAAGCCAAACGATAATTTCTTTTTCCGGATCAGTCTCGACAAAAGTATCGCACAAGTGATTTGAAATTTTTTCATTCTTCGAGGAAATCACTTCTGTATCTTCGGAATCGCTTGTGTAAGAAATCCAAGCGATTTCCCTCGATCGTTGATCGCGATCGAGAGTTATACAACGATCTCGCGATTTTGCAGAACTTCGGGGATAGGTCGACAGCAAAATTTGATCTTTGGGTGAAGAAATGATATTTTCGTGGAGTCCAGGAATGTCGGGAATCAGTCGCATCTTTGTTATTCGTTTCCGGGTGTAGGGACGTGATTGCCGGAAGAACCGTGCTTCGTTCAGCTTCGTTCCTAATAATTCATAACATGAATTAATTAAAACCAGTGATTCAAGATTAAATAAAAATCTTATTTTATTTAGATACTAACCTTTTTCACTTCTTTTCATCTTTTTCTATGTCTCTTAGTTTCTCAGTCCTTGTCAATAGTTTTTGTATAATTTGGTTCTCATTTTCTTCATCCTCGTTTCAGCTTTTCCAGATCTTTCGCTTGCATCGCAAGACTTGCTTCATGCTGAGAATTCTTTTTCTCTCATTTCCCTCTTGCCGAATCATTTAATCTGACTTTGGAGTATTTGAGTGTGATTTGTTTCTTTTTACGATCCTAAATCGCCTTTTTTTGTTTTTGATTGAGATTTAAAAAATACTTCCACTGCTTTCTAATTGAATTAATTGATTAAATTAGATTGTTAGAAAAAAATTGATTTCTCATTTATTTGCTATTTCTTGTAGTTTATTTAATTCTAACTTTGGAGTAATTAAGTTTCTTCTTAAGATCGTAACCCGCTTTTTTATCCATTCTGATTGAGATTTTTTAACGTTTCCTCTTCTCATTTAATTGTTTAATTACAATAAATAATTTTTTCGAATTTAGTCTGACTTTGTGTCTAAATTTCTCATTTCAATAAAAACTCATTTTTTTTCATTCTGCTTGCAAATTTTATAATGTTTCTTACTTATTCTAATGTAATTAATTAAATTGCATTTCACAAATAAAATGAATTCTTAATTAAACTATTATTTCTTCTAATTTAATTAACTTAAAATAGAATCTAAATTAAATTTATAACAAGTTTGTTATAGTAAATCGATTAATTACACGACAAATAAGTGATTACTTTTCTTGAATTTGGTCGGATGTTCGATTAATCGAGCTCGTTTTTCTTTTCAACAATCTTAATTCGCCTTTTCTGTTTCCAGATTACAAAAAATCAGCCTGTGATCGTGAGCGAACGAGAATGCGTGACATGAATCGTGCTTTTGAGCTTCTAAGATCAAAGCTGCCTATCTGCAAGCCTCCAGGAAAGAAGCTCTCGAAAATTGAGTCTTTGAGACACGCAATAACGTACATAAGGCATCTGCAGAGCTTGCTGGAGCCGCAATATCCTTATGTGCCAAGTATACCCGAAAGAACGGGATATTACGGAGCAACACCACCTGCAGCATCGTTCGACGTTCAGAATCCAACACGCTGGGAATCGTTTGCGTATTATCGCTACGATTATCACGCACCTTTCCCACCTCCACCACCGCCACCTTTGCCACCTCCGCCTTCGCGAATTTCCACCGAACAGGAAGACCAAATGCGATACAACATTCATTCTTGATGCCAAATATTTCTTACGAGTCGGAGCAATTCTCTGCTTCTTATCGATTGCAATAATTTACTTTTATTAATTATGTTAATATATATATATATATATAAACATTAGGGTGATTCATTTTGATCTTAGTTTTTTTTAGTTCAATCTTCCAACTCAAAAATGGGTGTGAAATACTGAGAGAAAAAATCCTCTTCATTAGTGTGTAAACAAATATATTTTGAGGTCGCTACGGCATTTTAAAGAAAATCAATTTAATTTCATTATTTATTTGTCTTGCTCCGAGTGGTTTATTGAAATCTGGATTTATTTTTTGGCTCCCACCTAAATGATGAAAATTATTTTCTTCACTTTCTTTGAATTTTAATAGCAAACTCCAAATATTTTTTGCTTGTTTTAGCAAAATTTTATTTTCAAAAAGAAAAATTCAAATTTTATGTAAGCAATTATGAACAGGTTGAATGCATAAATGACGAAAATAATTTTTTTCGTCTTTTTTTTTAAATATTATTTTTATATACTGAAGTTTTAGGGGAATTTTATTTTTAGTATTTGTCAATCGTTGTTTTTGGTGGTATTCAACAAAAATATTAAATTCCAACTAAACCAATCTGAACAAAAAAAAAATTGAATTCACTTAATTTTTTTCTTGGAGATTCGGTAGCGACCTCCAAATATTTGTATTACGTACAGATGATTTTTAAAAATAGTATTTGTATACTTTTTGTTTTGGGAGGGCAACGAAAAAATTGAAGTTGAAAATGAACCACTCTAATTAACACTTTGAGGCGAAGTGAAAACTCTCCTTTTTGTTCCACTGTGTCGATGCTTCTGACGTAATTCTTGCCAAATAGTTAAAAATTAAATTTTGTAAATTTGACCGTGATTTTTAAATTTAATTGATTAAATTAAATCTCAAAAAAATGTAATTCCTACTTTAATTTTCTTGTCTTTTAATTAAATTAATTACAGCTTCGAAATTAATCAAAAACTTGAAAAACGACCCTAAATTAAAAGAATTAAAAGTTTGTCAGTAAATCAATTAATTAGTTAGTAAAAAAAATTAATAATTCATTTTCCCGAATCAGGGATCTAATTATTTTTCTAGAGTTTTTTCACATCGTTTCTAAGAAAACACAAAGTCATCCTATGTATAAAAAATAGTGTAATACTTTTTTATTCGAATAATTGTAATTCCTAGAATAAATCAACTGTGAAGACGTGAAATAGTTATTTGGAAATTGCGGAAGTTCTCGATTTCGACATTTTTTTTTCTTTTTTTTTTATATGACTATTGTATGTTTTATTTGTGGTGCTGAGTTCGGTGGAGTTGTTGTCGGATGCACGTGAAGCGGAAGATCCCATATCATTGTTTCCACGTCAAGCGAGGTTGGACCTTGCCAACTTGTTGTATTTTCTTTTGGTATTTCGATGAGCTTCGAGGTTGTGACAAATTCAAAGTGCAAACGCCACTTCAATACAACGAGATCGGTCGTGAAATCCGGAGTTACGTGCAGCGGAATTGGTAGCACGAGTTGTGAATATTTCAGGCCCAGACAAACCTCATGATGCTTGTTGTAACTCACGAGTGTCGGTGCACTGCTTTTTCCTCTTCTGTATTCCTCCGCCACGTGTTCCTCGGATTGTAATGCCACGGAAACCTGAGCGCACGAAACTGTTGCATTGGAAAAATCGAAAGTACCGACTATGTCCTCGCCGAGTTTGTATGAATTTTTAAATAGACAAAAACGCACGACGCGTCCACGTCCGTTTGTTATATTGTAGAAATTGGGACTTCTTCGTGCCGTTAAATTCTGCAAAGAAGAAAAAAAATTTCTTTGTTAAACTTCTGACGGTATTTTTTTTAGTTATTTTTATTTTATAATCTTTTTCATGAATTCAATATGAGTTAATTCTGAATTTGTCATATTTTTTATTGTTCTAAAAAAAAGACAGCTAGGTTTCCAATGAGACATTTAATTGCCTAAAACGTTTTTATTTATAAATGAAACCTTTATAAAATCTAAACCTCTTTGTTATGAATTTTTGAAGTCGGAAATGTAACAAAATGTAAATTTATTTTTTAATTATAATTTTTAAAGCAAATTCAATGTTACTTGCTATTATTTTTCAAAATAAGACAGATTTTCATTGAGACATTTACTTGCCTAAAACTTATTTCTAAAAACTTATTTATTGAAGGTGCGATCACGTTTTCTATCGCCCTGACAATTGAAAAATTCTCTGAAGAATTTTTTCATTTTCTGGCAATTCCCGTATTTCTCGCAAGGGAAAACAGAATTGGATTGGGGAAAACCGGAAATCATCTTCTCGTTAAATTAGGGACTCATTTTGTACCTGAAGGGTCTGCAAAGCGATGTCAAGCGGAGTATCTCGATCTTGTGTTTCCATGAAAGGATTATTTGGACTGAGATCAACGCTGTCGTTGCAAGTGGCTATCTCCGGTAATTCTGTAATGCAAAAAAAAAAAAGTAGAAAAATATCTTCAGAATTTAATTGTTTTAGGCCAAATATTGAACATTGTAGAAATGATATTATTACCACTCAATGAGAGAACTCTGAAGGGAATTCGGAGTAATTTTATCGCTGAATTAACTCGTTGAGTGCCGACGGTAATTTTGTAGGAATACTTGACTGCTTGTCCTCTGTAGGAAGGTGGAGCATCGCTTGGTATAGTCTCTCTGTATATATCTGAAATTCAGAAAATAAAATTTTAAGATTCCTTATCTAAGATCCTGAAACCAATTTCCAGTATTCACATAATTTTAATGAGGCCTTCCTAGACACACTGAGGACAAAATAGATTTCACAATGTTTCTATATTTTAGTTAAAAACTATGTTAATGCAGAAAATGTTACTTTTTTATCATAAAAACTTCGTCAAATTTTATTAAATAATTGAATATAATAAAAATACATAGAATATTGTATTAAAAAATTTAATTAATTGCAAAGAAATACATTTTTTGCTATCTCATAGAGGAAGCTTTGTTTTTGTGTAAAATGATAAAACACAGACACAAAACAAGGATACAAAGTAGAACTTTGCATCTTGCTACCTCATTATTTTTAAATTTTTACAAAGCTTCCTCTACGAGAAAGCCAAAATTGATAAAAAAATACTTCCTCATAGAGATAGTTTTTGTCAAAAATTCAAAAATAATTGGGAAGCAATGCAGAAATTTCTACTTGTCCATCTTTGTTTACTATTCAGTCCATATAATTTTTTTTTTGGATAACAGAATTAAT
The DNA here is from genome assembly GCA_964016905.1 of Perithous albicinctus. Classification (NCBI taxonomy): domain Eukaryota; kingdom Metazoa; phylum Arthropoda; class Insecta; order Hymenoptera; family Ichneumonidae; genus Perithous; species Perithous albicinctus. Next base: position 16,758,553 of record OZ024694.1, read on the forward strand.
TCAGATCTCAGAAAATTGCTTTAATACTTTTAGAAATCTATTATTTCATTCCACAAAGGTTTAATAAAATAATTATAATAACAATAATAGTAACAGAGAATTTGATAAAACATCACATTTTTTTATTCACATTTGTACTTCAATGTTAATTTGATAAGAAATATTGAATGTTTTATTTTTTTTTAATTATGGAAAGTGAGTAAAAAATTATAAATAAATATAAAATACTCTTAAATTTCCTTAAAACAAGGATACAAAGTAGAACTTTGCATATTGCTTCCTCATTATTTATGAATTTTCACAAAGCTTCCTCTATGAGAAAGCCAAAATTGATAAAAATACTTCCTCACAGAAATAATTTTTGTCAAAAACTCAAAAATAATTAGGAAGCAATGCAGAAATTTCTACTTTTCCATCCTTGTTTACTATTGAGCCCATATAATTTATTTTTGATAACATAATTAATTCAGATCTCAGAAAATTGAGACTTTTAAAAATCTGTTATTTTATGTCCGGGCTGTTTTAATAACAGTGATTTAAGTGTCTGTAGAACCGTTTTTTTCTCTAAATAATGTAGTAAACTCACAAGTTTTGCTTTCTCCTGGAGAAAGTCTAAGATCGCAAAACAGAATCTTTGGTTTTGTATTCATAACAGCGTGGCCATTGTCGTGCTGCCAGGGTGCGAATGCAGTATCTGCAAATACAGTTAAAACCCAAATTTCAAGCACATTCATCACATTTTGAATACATCGTTAAATCTAGGGGAATAAAAATATATAAAAAATTGACGTTACCTGCGTTTATAGCTGCGAGTCTCGCAGATGAGTCCAGCCTGTCCGTAAGGACAACTTTACCGTTAGTCGAGCATTGACAATGTACTTGAGCACTTGCCCAAGCCAAACACTCAAAAACATCGCTGTGACTCTGTGATTTTTGGTGAATTGGATTCGGTGGATTGCTAAAAGTCACAAGACACTCTATAACCTCTCCGGAAAAGTAAACCGGACCTTTCCGAAGTTTCGCGATGATCTCGATCATCTCAACTATTTTTTTGTTATTATCAATAAATTGGTTTAAAGTTTATTCGATTAAAATTGTATTTTCACAAGTTTTGTGATCTTTTTGTATGACAAAAAAAAATGCATATAAACACAGTTTTCCAGCTGATTCGACAGACAGCTGTGGCGCGCGATTTATGCTTCGTTCACATGCCACGCACGTGTAACTTCGTAAAATCAGCTGACATACTTTTTGACAGCTGCAAATTTTTATTTACGGATTTTCGAAATTTTGGAATAATTTGGTAAAAAAAAAGAGAGTAGATGTAATATAAATACAAAATGATGAATTTGATAAATCGTGAAGAAATTACAAATTATAGGTAAGGATGTTTTATTTATATTTGTTATATTTTATAATATATAAGGCATTCTCTGTCAATTCAACCTCTTTTTTTTATTTCAAATATTTTTATAATTATGTCAGATTATAGTGTAATTTTTTTCTTGAATTTTTAAATCCAACGTTTCAGAAAATTGTGTTATAATATTTTCATTTTTTATTTTAACCTCATAATAAATTCAATTTTTCATTAAAAAAAAACTTTTGACAACTGCAGACTTTTATTTACGGATTTTCGAAATTTCTAATATTTTGGTAAAAAAAAAAGAGAGTAGATGTAAAATAAATACAAAATGATGAATTTGATAAATCCTGAAGAAATTATAAATTATAGGTAAGGACGTTTTATTTATATTTGTTATATTTTATAATATATAAAAGGCATTCTCTGTCAATTCAACCTCTTTTTTTAATTTCAAATATTTTTATAATTATGTCAGATTATAGTGTAATTTTTTTCTTGAATTTTTAAATCCAACATTTCAGAAAATTGTGTTATAATACTTTTATTTTTTATTTTAATCTCATAATAAATTCAATTTTTCATTAAAAAAAAACTTTTGACAACTGCAAATTTTTATTTACGGATTTTCGAAATTTTAATATTTTGGTAAAAAAAACGAGAGTAGATGTAAAATAAATACAAAATGATGAATTTGATAAATCGTGAAGAAATTACAAATTATAGGTAAGGACGTTTTATTTATATTTATTATACTTTTTATAATATATAAGAAATTCTCTGTCAATTCAACCCCTTTTTTGCAAACATCAAATATTTTTACAATCTCTCAAATAATGGTGTATTTTTTGTTTTTAAATTTATAAATCCAACATTTCAGAAAATTATGTTACATTTTTATTTCTTGCTTTATCCTCATGAAAAATCTAACTTTTTTCCTTATACTATTTAATTTTATAAATAACAATTTATCTTAAACCTCTAACGACAGACCATGGCTGCCTTCTCCGCCAAAGCTCGTGGAATATGCCGGTGATCTGGTAAACGAAATTCCAATGCCTCCCTGCTGGAACTGGAGCGTCGAGGATGTCGTCTACTGGTTGAGAAAAATAGTTGGATTGCCTCAATACAAAGTTAATCCTAATTTAAATCCAACAACAAGAACATAAAACCGCTAATTTGTCAAATAATTTATTAAACAAATTTTTTTGCAACCCTCTTTAGGATTGTATACGACATAATTTCATCACCGGCAGACGTCTCCTGCTCCTGGAGTCTTTTGGTTTTCAAAAAATTGGAATTCGCGATTTTTCTCACATAAAGGTTCTTTGGAAGTGAAGTAATTTAATTTTTAATTTTTAACTAATATTCAATGTTTCAATTTCAATTTATTTTATAGAGCATTTTGGAGGCTCTGAGAGAATTATTCGGTGTGGAAAAACCAAAGCAATATAGAAGCATAAGTTTGCCACCCAGATTGCCTTGGACTCATTATTTAATGTATAAAATCCCTACTGGACCAAGTCGAGAGAATTCAACACCTTTTGAGTTGTTCAAACGAATGGGAATTATCGATAAGGGCGAGCCTTGTCCTTTCGGTCATTGGGAGATGATTGAACCAACACAGCCGAATTTTCCTTGCAATCGTTTTGGCTTGATTGCTCGTAAAAATGTTTATCGCAGAACCGAAAATCCGAGACAACCCCGAGGTCATTCCTTTTTGAAAAAATCGAAAATCAGAGATAATTATTTCGTGCGGATTGATATTAAATGAGACTTATTTTTTTTTTAAATAAATCTTTTACTCAATAATTTTCTCAATTGTAATGTAAAGTTCGATAGAATCAGTATTTAATAAATTATAATAATTTGACAATGTAAATTTATACATTAAAATATGTGAAATTCACGATTTCTTAAATTAATTTTGTAAAAATAAAATTACTAAATAATTAATTCATGCTTTCAGAGCATTATTGCACCTACGTTTTGGTTTCATTTACCTAATTTAAAAACAAAAATATACAATTGTTAAATATAATAATTATAGAATAGAGGAAAAGCAATCACATTATTGGATATAAATTTAAATTAAAATATAAATTTAAATTTTACGTTACATCGAATTTTATAAGGTTTACAATAAGATGTACACTTTGACTTTCTTTGGATTAAAAAATTGCTGCAAGTTACCAAAAATATGAAAACCTAAAAGTTTATCATTTTGAATCCTAAATAATTTAACGATAAAACCGAATTAATTACAAATGTTGATCTTTCCTGAATTACTATAAAGCTCATACAATAGAAGAGAAAAGCAAAATTTTCGTTTCATAATAAAAATATAAATTCATGATTTTGTAAAACAGAAAACTTTAAAATAGATTTCACGAAATTGCAATGATTTTCATGCAATATTATCGATGAAGTCTAGGGCCTAATAAATTATGACTAAATAATCGAAAGTCTTGTAAAAATTTGAGACAAATGTTGGTTTTACTGAGAAAACAAATCATCCTCTGGATCCTCTTCAGTGTTAAGTTTCGTAAAATCCTGAGCCTGACTTTCATCGTAGCGCAACACAATTTCGTCGTCGCTATCAGGGGTAAACTTAAGAGGAGATTTCAAAGTTTTTTTACTGGTCGATGCAATTGGACTAGTTGAATCCTCTCGTTTTTGTCGCTTCCCCGATTTTCTTTTTTCTTTCTCCTGCTCGAAATCGCTCTCATCTGTATTTTCCTCGTAGACATTCCGATTACTCGAGACTGCATTATTGCTCAATTTTTCCTCGAGTTCTCTGATCTTTCTCTTTTTCGAATTTAAGATCAAGAGAAATTGCTTGTAAAGAGTGTCTTCTATGTTCTTCTTTATTTTCTCCATCTCCTTTATTTTATTCACCAATTCATCGGTATTTTTCTTCAAAATTTCATTGTCATTTTGAAGTTTGTAGGTCGTTTTTTGCAACGCTGAATATTCGCTAAGCCAAACGATATTCATTGTAGCCAGTGTCGCAATATCTTCAACAGTTCTCATTTCAACTACTCCTTTTTTCCAAATTTTCTTCTTCCACGTGAGTTTCATTTCACGCAAAGAAAACTGTACATCTTTATCCTTGCCTGATAATTCATTTTTAATCTCTTGAACAATCTCTTCTTTCGTTTTTTCCACTCTTGAAGATTCCAAAAGTTTCGTCAGTGCAGTCTGGAAAAAAAAAAAACAGTATTAATAAAAAGAAAAAAAATCAAGCCAAATCATTAATAAGAGAATATTGTGTGTTTACCTCTCCAATTAAAGGCACCATTCCTGCTCTTAATAAAAAAATCTTTACTTCATCATCCAGCCACTCTGTTGTAATGGTCATTTGTTTTTTATCTTCGGTATTAAATACCTCACACGTAGTAATTTCTTTCATGATTACACAGATTTAAAAAAGCAGTAGAAAAAAAATGCCTCTTCTTTGGATTATCAAAATGTTCTAAAAAAAAATGCAACAATCAAAATCGAAGACTGTTAATGAAAATATTTTTTTTTTTTTCACTTTGGAAGATTTGGACTAATTTTTCCAAAGTATAAAAATATCGCTGTACAAGTTGCGACACGAGTCGATTACGTGACTCATACATTCGACGACCGGCTGTATTCCCAGTCTAAAGGCAACTGATGTACTCGAGAAAGTTGGATAGTGTCATATGATGCAGCTGCGAATGGAGTAGGGGTTGCCATAGCAACTGCTCCAAAGCGTTCTGTCAAAACAGTACACGTGATAGAGCAGCCGAATTTTCTCTACAAACGTTAAAACTCCAAGAATGACATTACTGAAAGACACATCAATTTTTTCTATCTTTCAATTGTTCATTTAAAACAATCACTATGGCAAATTTCATACAGAATGTACAAATAAGAGACGGCGAGTACACGAAAATAATTTATACAATGGTACGTAACTCTACATTAAAATGCACTGTCAAAAATTATTTGCCTTATATTACCAAAAATGTTACCAGCTGGTAAATTGAGAAGAGAAAAAAAAATTTTTTTTTTACTTTTGTACAAAACTTCCTAATCATCTGAAATATTTACTATAATTTACTTCAATTTTGCATCTCACTTGTATATTAAATTTGCGTATAATACATTAATATGGCAATACAAATATTTTTTTTACCAATGTATTTATTAGATTCTTCATTTTATTTTATTCTTATTTTATATGTGAAATATTTTGCAGATTAAGGAGCAACGTTATGCGGAAACGATTCAAGTACTGACAGAACTACTGATTTCACATTCAGAAGTAAATACTCAATTTTACTTTACAATTGAAATTGAATTCGTAAAATAAGAATTTGTTTTTTTTAATTTTTCAGGTAATTGTTATATTTTTCTTTTTTTTTGCAGTCGAGACCTTGTCTCTCTTTGCTGGCTCATTGCTATTTTTATACGCAAGATTTCGTCGGAGCTGCCGATTGTTATGAGAAATTGGTTCAGTTGTGTCCTGAGGAGAGTCTTTATAAACTTCGATATGCACAATCGTTGCATCAGGCTTGCATGTATCACGAAGCGTGGTCGGTCTGTAACAGTATAGTTGATCAACATAATTTGGAGTCTAAAGTGAAAAAGTTACAAGCTGCTATTAAATACGGTCAGGAGGATATAGTTGCTGCGAAAAATTTGGTTGATCAGTGTCCTGAAGACGACGTCGACACAGAAATTAATTTAGGATGTTTATTGTACAAGGTACAGGAATTTGTTAACAAAAAATGTTTGTGATGAAAAATTCGTGAATCGGTAAAAATGTCGATAAAAATTCCTTTCATGCTCAAACAAGCCTGCAAAGTAGAACCTTGCAAATTGCTTCCTCATTATTTTACATTTTTTTAAAATGTTTAAATGTATGCGAAGTTCTACTTTACATAGAAGTAAACATTTTTTTTTTTAAATAAACATCCTAATTAATTTACATGTATGCAAATTTCTACTTTGCATAGAAGTAAATATTTTTTTAAACGTAAAATAATGGAGAAGCAATTTGCAAGGTTCTACTTTGCAGGACATTTTTACCGATTCACGAATTTTTTATCAGAAAAATTAAAAATATTTTATATTTTCTTGGTTTTTTAGGCAAATATATTTGTTATAAAATATAAAAATATTCAATATATTATTCTGCACAAACGAGATTTTTCAAAAAATAAAAAATGTCAAAAAATATTGAACTACTTGACCGATTTGTGCCAAATTTGAATTAAAACCTTGTTTTATCATGGTCTAGAAGTAAAACAAATTTAAGCCCGATATCTCGCAATTTGCGCGAGTGAATACTTGAACGATAGTTTTCAAAAGTTAAAAAACGTTATAAAATTTGAACCGCTCGATAAATTTACGTAAAATTTATATCCGGACCTAGTTCTAGGACAATCCACATGTGTGCCAAATTTGATTGAAATCTGCCTAAAAAAGTCGAATTTTTTTTTTCGCGACAGCAATGTTTTGCTTTTTTTTGGAATAAAATCGAAATTTATCAACATAGCGATCGTTCCTTAAAATATATTCATCTTCGATACGCAATAGTTGTGAAATCACGTGGTAAATTGCAGCCGGTCATCCCAGAATTTAGAAAAGTAGAAGTGTTTACGGACATTTAAAAAAAAATTAAAATTGCAATAAAATTTGAAGCACTCTATCGATTCTCGCCATGCTTGGCACCAATCATGGTTCACTGTAAGTTCGTTTGTGTTCAAAATTTCCGCTTGATATATCGTAATTTACAAAAGTTATAACGTGAAAACAATTTTTTCAAAATGTTCAAATTCCTAAAAATTTTGAATTTTTCAACCGATTCGCGTCAATTGCAATCCCAAAAGTTGTTGCATGATAGCCCACTTGCATACCAAATTTGAGGAAAATACATGAAAAATTGCGGCAGTTATCATTCTAACAAGGCAATTTGCACATACACACACACATACAGACATTTCGTACAAATTACTTTTCTCAACCATTCTGAGTATGCTGACATGAAAATTTCGAAAAAAAAAAATATTTCACGAAAGCAAAGCTTCCTCTATGAGGAAGCAAAAATATGGGTATTTAGAACTTGGCTAACTTTTCTTTCTCTAATTCTAGGAAGAAGAGTACGAGCGTGCTCTGAAGAAATTCTCAAATGCTCTGCAAATTGTGGGATTTAAGCCTCATCTCTCCTACAATGTTGCCTTGTGTTATTACAGGCTTAAGGAATACGCGGCATCTCAGAAACACATAGGTGAGCAAAAAGCAAATCGGTGAAAAAAATGATATTTGAAAACAAAAAAAAAGGAGAAAAACATTGGTGAGCAAATGCAAATAAATTCGTGTAAAAAATGATATTCGTGAATCTATAAGTGAGAAAAACACAGGTCGAAAAAAAGTGAATAAATTCCTCAAGAAAAATGATATTTGTGAATCTTAAACTGAGAAAAATAAAGCTGGGAAAACGCGAATAAATTGTTGAAAAAAAATTATGATACTTGCGAATCTTTAAGTGAGAAAAAAGCGAATAAATTGGCGAAGAAATATTATGTTTGTGATTTTTTTTTTTGCATTTGAAGCCGAGATTATCGAGCAGGGAATCAGCGAACATCCTGAGCTAAGTGTTGGAATGAACACAGAGGGAATCGAAGTTCGCAGCGTTGGAAATACGCTGACGTTACATGAAACCGCACTAACCGAAGCGTTTAATCTCAGAGCTGCTATACAGTATCAATTGCAAAACTGTAAGTAATTTTATGATTCACCAAAGGTTTGGCAAATTTTAACTTTACTATTACTTGTTCCTATAAATTGGAATTTAAAATTTTCTTGTGATTCTAAATCTGTTAATATAATTTTGTACCATTGTTAAGTATAGTTGTAATCGATAATCAAGGATAATATGATATTAATGCGATCATTGCCAGAAGAAAATTAAATAATTTATTTCAATAAAGCTACTTCATTTCGTTAAAGAAATAATGGTTATTTTTTTATAAAATAATGGTGCAAAAAATTGTTTGTGCAATTGTTTGTTCTGCAAAATGAGATAAAAATATGTCTCATGAGTTCTTGGCATAAACTGCGTTATTTTTTTTTCTGTAAATTAATTAAAGTGTATTAAGCATGAATCCTTAAATTCAGAACTTTCCTTGCACCGCTTTACCTTTAAAAACATATCTAACAATTTTCCAAATTTTGATACCCGAATAACGTGACTACCGTAAAATTCAAAGCATTATTTTATTTATTATTTATTTTTTGTTCTGCTAAAATTACCGCTTAACTTACTCCATATTAAGCTATGCATTTGCAATAAAAAAGGGACAAATTACGTTCGGCAATGTGTGTTTTCTGCAAATCGACGATTCGTCTGAATGACGTTTCAGCAAAAAGTAGCCCCAAAAAAAGGAAATAATAATAATCTGAACATTTTCATTTTGCCAGTGTAGGCACCTCGGATGTATAATCAGAAAATTAGTTTTTTCTTTTCTTTTTCAATTTTTAAGTCGAAGCTGCTCGTGAAGCGTTGACGGACATGCCACCGCGTTCCGAAGAGGAGCTTGACGCAGTGACTCTCCACAATCAAGCTTTAATAAACATGGACACAAAACCAGGCGAGGGTTTTGAAAAGCTACAATTCCTATTGCAGCAAAATCCCTTTCCCCCCGAGACCTTCGCCAATCTTTTGCTTCTCTACTGCAAATATCAATACTACGATTTGGCAGCGGACGTTCTAGCAGAGAACGTGCATCTAACATACAAATATCTGACTCCGGTAAGTTCATCAACTCTCTTTATTTTTATCACCTTATTCAATTTATTATCTGCCCCTTTTATAATCTGTGAAAATCTAATCCGAGTGTTTAGACCTGGAATGCTTGCATTTCTTAGATTTCTTATCGCTGCTCTCTCGTCGTGATTTAGTCTCTCGACTAGCGGGACTTTCACTGGAATCACTTTCGCTCGAACAATCGCTATGTTTCCTCTTCTTCTTCTTTGATTCCTTAGATCGTTTTTTCTTCCTTCTCTTCTTCTTTCTCTCGCCAGAATCATCGTCATCCTCATCCTCATCGTCGCTGCTTCCATCCGAGCGTTGTCTTGACTTTTTCGACTTCTTTCTCTTCTTTGCTTTCTTGGACTTTGATTTTTTCTCCTCTTTAACTACGTTATTGTCAGACTGAATAATAGGCGCTTCGATTCTCTCTTCAATTTCCGGCAGTAGATCATATTTCTTTCCATCCGGTGTCATAAAACAGTCGCTCGAAAGATGTCCGCGTGTTCCGCACTTTGAGCACGTTGTATTGAGCACAGCTTCGAGTTCTATCGCCTTTTTTTGTCCTGGTATCATTTTTTTTCTTCGCTGCTCGTCCTGCTGCTGTTCGACGCCATTGGGATCGAGGTCTTTGCCGTTACCTTGATCGACGTGTTTCATTGACAGACCGATCTTGCCATCCTCGCCGACGTTGATGACTTTGCACCAGACTCTGTCGCCTCGTTGAAGCACATCCGCAACTTCGTCCACCCTGGCAGAACTAACCTGAAAAAAAGTGTTAGGAATTTTTATGTATTTTTTTTTTTTAGTAAAACTGAAATTACGAAATTTTCGTTGATAATTTTAATTTTAACTTACTTGTGATTTGTGTATTAAGCCCTGTTGCTTGCAGCTTGGAATTCTCACGAAAGCTCCGTAATTCTGAACGGAGGCTATTTCGCCGAGAAATATTTGGTTCAATTCGCAACTCGCCATCGTCGTTTTTATTTATTAATCATTCGTGTTGCATTCTTTGTATCGGTTTTTTCTTTCTTTTTTTCTTTTTTAATTCATCTGACGGTAGTCAATTGATGGAGTTAATTGTCATTTTAACAACGGACGAAATGTCGGCCGCGTCGCAATCGATGAAAACATTTTTTTTTAGTGCACAGAGGTTAGGTTTATCATAACAGAAATTGGTGTACTTCTTCAGGGCTGTACGAAGTTATATTATTCTAATAATAGTTTGGATAAAGTCGCCCTTAATTTATCTTTGAGACTTCACTTTGAGAATCACTCTCTGCTTTTTTTTTTAAACAAAATATTCACGCCGCCATCTTGAATTTGAAAACTCGATAAAAATCCGAAATTGGTGACTTCAAAAATCTCTCTGTGTTCAAATTTGCAATTATATACTTAAGTTGAAACATAAAATATACATTATTTAATAAATAATATATACTATATATACACCTATTCCAGTTGAATATCACAAATTTTTCTCAAAAATTAAATCACTTTTTTTTCATCACCGACATTGTCGCCGCCATTTTGTTTTTGGAATTTTTAACCTAATATTCAGAATTTGTTTGATAAATGGCGAATTTCGAATAATAATACCCAAAAGTTATTAACATTTGTCGAAACTGAATTAACTGATTCAATATAAAATTTATCATTATCATTATCATTATCATTATCATTATCATTATCATTATCATTATCATTATCATTATCATTATCATTATCAATTTTCTTTTTTTGAAAATGTGTCTCAAAATTTGAAGAAAAAGTTTTTCGTCCTTTTATCGTAATGTAGTAATTCATTGAATTCAGATTGCATATTTTGTCTTTTTAATTTCAGTATCTCTATGATTTTCTGGACGCGTTGATAACACAGCAAACAGCGCCAGAGGAAGCTTACCGAAAGCTCGATGATCTGGCGAACAAGCACACAGAAGCAATTCACAAGACTTCAAAGCAGGTTCAAGAAGCTCGATTAAATCACGACGAGACTGCAGCGAAAAAAGCTGTAAGCGATTACGAGGAAGCTCTGGAACGTTATGTGCCAGTGCTGATGGCTCAGGCAAAGATTTACTGGGAGCTTGGAAATTACACGCAAGTTGAAAAGATCTTTCGGAAAAGTGCAGATTTTGGGAAAGAACACGATGTATGGAAGCTCAATGTCGCCCACACGCTTTTTATGCAAGAAAATAAATTCAGCCAAGCGTCAGGATTTTACGAACCTATTGTCAAGAAGAAATATGACAATGTACAAGTTTTAATTATATAAATTCATCATAATGATTTTCAATAATTTTAGACAAAACATTTATTGCTTTATTTCTTGTTTTTTTTTTCTTCTGTTTTTAGATTTTAGATGTCAGCGCGATAGTTCTTGCAAATCTTTGCGTAAGCTACATAATGACCTCGCAAAACACCGAAGCTGAAGAAGTAATGAAGAAAATTGAAAAGGAAGAAGAATCTGTAGCGTTCAAGGAACCAGACAAAAAATTGTTTCATCTTTGTATCGTTAATCTCGTGATAGGAACTCTCTACTGTTCCAAAGGATATTACGAATTTGGTATATCCCGAGTGATGAAGAGTTTGGAGCCTTATAAAAAGAAACTCGGCACCGATACTTGGTTCTACACTAAAAGATGTTTTCTATCGTTGCTGGAACAGCTGGCTAAACAATTGGTTGTTCTCAAAGATTCCACGCTCCAGGAATGCATACAATTCTTTGAAGATTGCGAGGGTAAGACAAGAAATCGTAATAAATATGTTTTTTAATCATATCTAAATAAATAATAAATATTTTAAGTAATTTTGAAATTAATTTTTTTTTTTTTGTATTCTTTAGTATATGGCCGAGACATCCCGACTGTAATCGAGCAGCCTTTTGATATCAACGACATTCCGACAATGCCACAGGGAAAACAAACTGTTACTTATGAAGCTAGATACTTAAAAGCATTATTTATGAAACTGCAAATGTCCTAAGCAATAAAAATTTAGATTACCGATAATGTGTTACATGTATTTAATTGTAATATTTTGCAATTGAATAATTTGCGACTCGTTCCGGAAGCTCCAAATTTCTTACATTATAGCATTTAAAAACAAGCCTAAGATATGTTTAAAAGAGTAAATAAGGGGTATAGTTAACGGAAATCCTTCACGGTGTGTTGTGGAACTTAAGGAAGTTATGAATGAGGTGGGGGACGGGGCTACTATTGGTTTATTAAGAAATGGGGAAAGTATAGGGAAAATAGAGAAACTTCTGAAAGAAGGAAATAAAAGAAAAATAGAGCAGGAAACGCAGCAGGATTTTGGGTTAAAGTAGATAAATCGACGTTCTGTGTTAATTACAAAGATATAAAAGGAAAAGAATACTGGGTCAAGGGGGTTCAAATGGGATAATAAAAATACAATGGGCAAGAATAAGATGTGGTAATGTAGAAATAAAAGGGAAAAAGAGGTACAGAGATTGGAAATGCAGAGTGTGTAAAAAAGAAGTGGAAAGTCCGGAGTATATATGGACGTGTGAAACTGCGAGGTGGGAGATTAAATAGGTTGGGTAACAAAAATAGAGGAGTGGATGGTTGGTCTGGGAGGTCGGGATCTCTCCTCGGAGATAGCGGAACTATTGAGAGGTGAACCTTGAATGGAAATGAGTGAATATGCTAGAGCTTTTGAGAAAATCATCATAGAATAAACCGGAGCGGATAAAGAACGAGGGGAGAGGGAAACCAAAGAGTTGAAAGGGGCAGTAACAAAGGAGTACCTATTGTGATAACTAAAACTTAGTTTTTTTTATAGAAACATAGGATATACACTTGTAGTTACGAAAACAAAGGATAGGGGGCGACGAAATAAATTTCATAATTTTAAGATATAATGTGATGATAGACTAAGATTATTATTATATATTATATAATAATAATAAGTTTATATGTTTGTATAATAAGTTTATAAGAGAGGGTATGTAAAAGGTTGGAGAAACTGTACATTAATCAATAAATAAATAAATAAATATAGCTTTGTCATAATTTAAATTTTTTTATATAGCGTCCTCATTATTTTAATTTTTTTATATAACTTTCTCATAATTTTTCATTTTTTATATAGTTTCCTCATAATTTTTCATTTTTTATGTAGCTTCCTCATTATTTTTATTTTTTATATAACTTTTTCATAATTTTTAATTTTTTATACAGCTTCCTCATTATTTTTAGTTTTTTTATATAACTTCCTCATAATTTTTAATTTTTTATGTAGTTTCCTCTACAAAGAAGCCAATTTATTACGTTTTCCTAAATGCTTTGTAAAAAAAAAATCAAGCATGGAAAACACTAAAAGGAATCAGAGCCACAAAAATTTTTTACTCCGAGAAATGTTCCAATCGGGTACTTGGTATTAATAGACCCGTCCCTGAATTGTGTGTGTGTAAGCAAAAAAATAAAACATGGTGGTCGACATGGAATTAGAGGCTGCAAAATCAGCGGTTTTGGAATTGGCGAAGCAAAAAGAATTGATCGAGAACGAATTATTGACTTTGAACAATGTATTGGCTTCGGTGCGTATTATTTGTAATTAAATTTAAAAAAAAAAGAAAAAATGACGCTTTATAGGTTATCTCAGATTTTCCAAATAAAATTCGAGCACAACACGGCGAGCGAGGAATGACCTGTCAATTTTTCGCATTCCAATTCATTTCTACAATAGTTAATTATTAATATTCTAAAATTATTTTAGAATCGGGTTAGTATGGATGAAGCCTTGGTTGACTCCGAAGGCTATCCGAGAAACGACATCGACGTTTATCACGTCAGACACGCACGACACAGAATTATATGTGAGCCATTTACCATTTTTTTTTTGCTCTGATCATTCATCCGCAAATTCTTAATTAAAATCAAAATTTCACAGGTTTGAGAAATGATCACAAAGCACTTTTGAAGAAGATAGAAGAAGGCTTGATCAAAATACACGGAGTAACAGGAGCGGAAAAGGAAAAATCTGCGTCAACAGCAAGTAGTTTGCAAGAAGAGGAAACGCTGTTCACAGAACCTTTTCTGAGAGTCAATTTGGTGTCTGCTGGCTCACCTGCTGAATTGGCCGTATGTTGACTGAATTATCTGCATTTTGGTTAACATTTTTTTCAACCTTTTCTCATTTTCACCCAAAGAAGGACAAAAATCAGTTTATGATTAATTTTTCTTTAGTATTTTGATGTTTTTTTTATATTTGGATTTAAATTACACAGAGATGATTTTGATATTTTGGATATTTAACATTGGCACTTGAGGCATTTATTTTCTTCCATTTCTTTTTTTTTGGAAAATGTGATTTCTCATAAAGAAATTTTTATTTTTATTTATTTATATATTTGATTATGAGGAAATAACATTTTCAAAAAAAATTAAATGCAGTGTACGAATGCATATTTATTTTATTTCTCTTTTAGAATAAATGGAACAGGCCTTTGAAAATAGTATAAAAATTGGCTTCATAGTCAGGAGATTATACAAAAATAAAATAAAAATTAAACATGAATATTAACTGAAGCAGTAAAGTATTATATTTTATATTTAAATTTTATTGGTCTTGATGAACTCTACTTTTTTACGCCAAAGGAAAAAAAACAGATGGAGAATACAGTTTCTAATTTGTAAAAAAATGTTTTCTTTTAATATAATTAAATGAATTGTTCTTTTTTAAAAGTTGAGGAAAAACGTAAATTTTCAGTTTGGAGTATTTTTTTCTGCAAAATCTAAAAACTAAAAAACAGCCTCATCCTTAATTGTTGTAGACGAAAACAAATTTAAAAAAAATTGTACAAAAAGTATGAGAAATATAATAAATACAAAAATTCTCAATATCAAGAGCAGCATCTAAATTAGTATACTGCCAAAATAATCCAAAATATTTGTATGATGAACCTGATTCTTCAAATTATCCGAAAAACATTTTTTTTCCAAAAACAATGCGTTTAACTTGACACGACTGACATTGAATTTAATTTTCAGGGTATCAAACTAAACGATCTGATAATGGAATTTGGCTCAATAAACTTCCACAATTACAAATCCCTCAAGGACATCGGATCTCTCGTGGAGCACAGCCGTTACAAGCCCGTGATCGTTAAAGTAAAACGCGATTCCGACACGATGTCCCTGACATTAATACCCCGTCCTTGGAGCGGCAAGGGTTTGCTCGGTTGTAACGTTATACCTCTTGAAATGGTTGAGAGATAAATCTTAAACTTTATATACAAAATGAAGCCCCGTAATTGCAAAAAAAAAAAGAAACTCTTACCTAATTCTGTCATCGAGTATCTTTAAGCCTCAATATACCCGTCTATGGCTTAATTCAGTTATTAAATTAATAAATTATTCTTGCAACGCCAATAACAATTCGTACATGCATTCACTTTTTTCGATCCAATCCCCGCTCTGCTGCCTTTAATCCGTAAGGGTAATAAACGAGGTCGTGCGTGAGATGCGAGAGGCAATATGATAACTTTAATCCTCTAAACGCTATTAGCAAATAGTTTTCACCCTAGGCGTATAATCATCAAAAACAATACAAGGCGGTAAGACTATAAAACGTGGAGGGTTCCGTTGTTCGAGAATCAGTCTTGTGAAACGAACTAACAAGATGTTCTCGCCGTTTCTAGTAAGTTTACGACTCTCGTTAACGCGTATTTTTCTTGTTTATTTGTTTTATTTTTTTTTTTAATTTGTTACGAAAAATTTGAAACTTTTTTTCTTAACAGGGAGTGGTGACGTGGTTAACACTTATGGGCATGTGCCAAGCTGGTAATTTGGATCATTCGAGTCTTCCACCACTTTCTATCGTCTACACCGTTTATCCGTATTACAATTCTGATACTCTGCTCGGAGTATTCAAAGCTGAGGAGAATCTGCAGTTATCCAATGATGTAAATGCTTTTATACAAGAATCTCAGGAGGGCAGAAATTCAGCTGAAAATTCCAGAGTTCGCGATGGCCCTTCCGGCTCTAACGATCGTGAATCCAATCGTAATGATAATGACGAATCTGTGGCTGCGCGTAACGAACAAACGGCTGAGATAACTTACTGGCCACCGGTTCAGAGGTAAATTGATTTTTTAAAATAGTTTTGAAAGCAATAAATATATTTTTTTAATTCAGGCAATTTTTTTTTTCTGTGTTTCTAAATATCGATATTTGAATTTTTGAAGACTTTTGAAACCAACATTAATTTGCTCGTGGTTTCTGTAAAAAAAAAAAAAGTATATGAAATCGAGTGTTGAAAAATTAAAAATTGATTAAAAAATAGTCTTGAATGCAATAAATATATTTTTTAATTGAGGCAGTTTTTTTTGCTATGTTACTGAATATCGATACTTGAATTTTTGGAGACTTGAAAACAACATTAATTTGCTCGTGGTTTCTGTAAAAAAAATAATATAGGAAGTCGAGTATTAAAAGATGCAAGTGCTTGATTGCAAATTTGTTTGAAAATTCGTTAATAAATTCTGGGGCTATTGAAAGGAGCTGAAATGTTAAAGCTATGGAGACTTATCAATACAGCGTTTAACTGCGACTCATTATTTACAAATAATACAAATTTTCTATTTTAGGGGAGCTGCCCCAAAACCACGTCTGCCAAGGACTCCAGAACGTCGTCCCTCAAATCTGAAGAGTGTTGCATGATATCTTGGCACCTACGATAACTATGATTGAAAAATGGTCGCATCGGCAATTTGAATTGTTTATTTTGAAAATATTGCGAGAATTCGCCTGTAAGCTTTTTAGTTCGCACGCAAATAAAGAAAAAAATTAAGTACAAACGATCGTAGTTTAATTACTTAACTTTAGTCCTGAAATTGGAAACATTTAGAACTTTAACTCTAGAATCTGCGGCATTTGGAATTTCAACTGTAGAATCCGGAAAAAAATTTCAAACTTCAACTTTAGAATCTGGAAAATTTCGAACTTCAACTCTAGAATCTGCATCATTTCGAACTTCAATTCTAGAATTTGGAATCAAATCTGAAGTCTGAATAAGAGTTTGGAACTTCAATCCCGTAATCTAAAGACTTTAGAACTTCAGTCCTAGAATCTGAGGCGCGATTGATCTTTTACCCTCAAATCGGCAAAATAGTTGGTCCTTAATCTTAAATAAAAATATATATATAATCTCCCGATTTCTATCCACACCTGCAGTTATTTACAAAATAAATTCTCATCAACAATTTATCTTCCCAATTACATATAACAATTAAATGTTATTAATGTATGTAACAACCAAAAGGAAATAAAATAAATGTAAAGTGGCAGAACTTTTATTATTATTCATTTAAAAAAATGAATCATAAATTAATTATAATAATTCATAATTTTATATAATTATATATAATAATTAAATTACTATGTAAGCGTCGTATTAAAGAAAAAAATAAGCGAAGAAAAACTAAGCTTCTGAAATTTGATTATTCAATGAATTTTTTAGTGCAGAAGGAACAATATGCGCGTCGAGGTATGCGCAAACGACAAAAAGCGCCGTATATACAGAGATTATATATTTCGTTTTAAAGGTTATACATGGTTTTTTCAATTGACATATATCCCAGCGAGGTTAATCCAAATTACGATCTTTTTGATCTATGATTATCGTTTTAAACTTGTCGGCAATGTCATCAAAAATGCAGAACACGTGCGTAAAGTTTGCGTAACCAAAGTATATAATGATCTTGTTAAGTGACAAGTTTTGTCCTTTTTTTCTTGCGTAAAATTCTCAACACACACGCTCGTGCAATTTAAAATACTTTTACATATCGATAATTTGTAAAATATTGCAAAGGGCCTGTATGTATGTTTCTCAAGATGAGAAGCTTGTCAGGTTTTATAAACTTTGTAAATATATTACGAAACAAAAATAAGGTAAATTTTGAGAATGATAAAAAAGAAAATTTACACTGATAACTTTTTTCTTTTTGTTTTTTTCATTTACAGATTGCATTGCCATGCGTTTTTAGAATACAAGATTTTTCGTCTACCGATACAGGTCATGAAAAAGAGGTTTTCAATTTTCAAGCTAAATATACACAGGAACAGCAAGATTCGATACTAAACAAAATTAATTCATCTAGCATTGATGAATTGAAGACGTAAGAATTTTGAATTTTTATGTTGTTATTGAGATACAGGATTTTTTTTTCTTTTTTTTTTAATGTAAATTTTCCCTTTTAACAACAGGTACAGAATCACAGAGGCTCGACTTAAAGCTTTGACCGCTTATCGAGATAGACACGGATCTTTCAAATCGGTCAACGAGGTTCTACTAATGAAGGGTATAGATATAGGAGTTCTTGATAAATTCTGCATGTCTATAGTGAACGGAAAAAGAGTGTCAACATCTAAAAATCGAAAACTGAAACACGATGTGCTGACTCCTGCATTAAGCAAGGATGTCTTAAATGTAAGGTTCTAACAATAATATTTTTTTTTTTAATATGATATTGGTCTATGTAATTTTATACAGCATGTACACATTGTGTTTATCTATATTTTTCATAATCTGGAATTCTCAAATTGTGCATATTAAAAAATATGTAAAGGATAAATGTGTTGATAATTAGAATTCAAATCATATTTGAGAGATTCTCTGTCAATTCAGCTCATTTTTTTTTTTGTTATTCTAAAATATTTCTTGTAACTATCCAGATTTTGAGTAACAGCTTTATTCCACTTTTTGTGCATTTTTTTTCAGATCTAAAAATTCAACATTTCATGAAATGCTGCATTTTTTTTGTAAAAAAAAATTAATTTCAGAACAAAAACTTACTATAAAAGTTATAGATTTATATTAGTTTTTAAATGAAATTTGTCACATATTTTTATTGATTAGATAAAGTTGATTTTTCAGAAATATTTTTTCATTTTTCATGAAGTCAATTTAAAAAAGTGGCTGAATTGGCAAAGAATGCCTCATTTATTTATTTCATAATTTATTATTCTTATTTAGTGAGTTAAATTTTCATCAATTTACAACCAATTGATTTTAATATTTATTAATTACTCATTCGCTATTTTGTACTACTTTTTTTATAATATTCCAATTTGTATATTCAGAGAAAAAAAATACTAATTTAATGAATTCTTCAAAATTTAGGCAATGCAAACATTTACTGGAATACAGGTGTGCGCAAATGCTATAAGCTGGGCTCAATGCGACGTAAATTGCAATTTGTTGCACTGGAAGTGCATAAATTTCAAGGACGTAATGATAAAGAACGGTGTAGTAGCGTGCGCTGAGGAGGTAGGTACTCCATTGTCGTAATATAAAGAACATCATCGATATATCGATATCCATTGAATGCACTGTTAAATTTGACTTTTGTTCATTTATCCACGTACACACACATCAGGTAGCAAACATTGTTTCCAAAGTGCCAGTATCGGACGTGTACATAATGGAAACCCATCTAATTATTCCATTTTCAAGAGTAAACAGTTTTGTCTATTACATCCAGCTACAGCAGCAAAAAATAGTCTCGACGGTCGTCAGCATTCTAGGAACAAGAGAACCACGTTTTGGAGGTAATAATATACATATTAGGGTGGGCCTAAAAAAAATGTATCCCTGGCACCACTTACGTTTGTTTATTTCACCGAAAAAAGCACCTCAACATTTTTTCAGGTTTATACATTTATATTTAGGATTTACCCAAGTCCACGGAATTATAAGGGCAGGTGTCCAACGACTTTTCTAGCTATATGAAATTACCACTGGAAGAAATCGGTAATTTTTTTTTATGTGTATTTTTATGTTTAAAAAGGGGATGCCATACAGTCGAAAACGAAATGTAAAAAATTAAGGGGATCCAAGTTTCCAAATCAATGAGAATAATTTAATTTAAGAAAGTGCCACGCTTCATTCTTGGGAGGTACAACATTTAGATGGATATTAATTTTCAGTAAAAAATATTTAAAAACCTAGGAGTTATTCGACTTTAAAAATCATATTATGCAAGTAGTTTTTTCGTCGTTTATTCATTGTTTTGTTAAGAATGTAAGATAAACTATTACGGTAGGGGCAAGTTAAAATGGTGGGAGTTTCCGATAAAGTTTTCGTTTAAAACTATTGAAGATGATTGGTTCTACGGAATTTCCGTACTGTTTTAATTTAAAAATGTTCCGCGACAGTTGGAAAAAAATAACTCGTTCTGTGTGTGACGGATCACGTCGATTGCTTGCATTAAGTATAAGCAAATTTAATCGTATTTTCATCTATCATAAAATTAAAAAAAGAAACAAATTATGATACTAAAAAATGGCTTATAAATTAGAAAAAATAACACTGCTGAGCTAGTTTCTAAATGCCGAAGATTTTACTTGATTGGCCCCAACTACGGAACTGGAAAAAAAAAAAATTGTTTGGAAAATGAATAACCAACGAAAAACAACTTTTGTAATATGATTTTTCGTGATATCGATATTTTTAAAGTCGAATAACTAACAGGATTTCAAATATTTTTGCTGAAAATTAGTATCCTCTTAACTTTTGTCACTCTCAAAATCGAGCGTGCCGGTTTTTAAATTAAATTTTTTGACCGATTTAGAAAATTGGGCCCCCTTAATTTGTTCGATATCAATTTCGATTGTTTGGGATCCTTTTATAAACATAAAAATGCATTTAAAAAATATTACCGATTTTTTTCAGTGGTACTTTATATAACTAAGAATGTCGTTGACACCTCCCTCCCTTAAATGGCTGTAGGCACCTTCTAAATATTTTTTTTTTAATCTGAGAAAATTCTGAATTGCTCCTGTCCTCAAAAATGAAGATATTCAAGAGGTGCCTACTAGGGAAAAAAAAGTTTTTTGGGGACCACCCTAATATATATACTAGGGTATCGTTAAAAATTTTCCGGAATTCCGGATTCTAAGTCCCCCCTATGCGGACCCCTCCAGGCCAAGATTTTTCTTAGTCTGCCCTATGAGAGGGATCTTACAGGGGAAAAATCCTGGCCTGGAGGGGTCCTCAAAGTGAGTCTTAGGAAAATCAGGGGGGTCAGCTTCATAATATAGAGAGATATATATAAACACTGCAATTCTATTATGTTCTTCAAAGAGAGTTTGATAAATTGCACTCATTAAAGTCAAGCGTTTTATAAAAAAACAAAAAATTTCAGGTATCATCGAACCCCCCACCAAGATAAATAATATTTATATGATGCGGTCGCAAACTTCAGCTCGCCTCTTTAAATTGCTAGTTGGATCGGAAGTAGTATCTGCGCAATCTGTCGTCGATAATATTATAGACGGTCATTTTAACGTCGACAACACGAATCTGCATATTTACGTCGATTCAGCTGTGCGAAAAAACTACATGTCGCAAGGAAATTATCAACGCGATCACATGCACCGGTCTTTTCTCCTTACTGCAGCTTTCATTCATATATCGAACAGCTACGATAAGCCAGTAAACCAGTCAATCAAATGATTGATTTAATTATTTTGATAAATGTCAAATGATTGTTGATACTGGCGGTTGCGGATTTTAAAAAGTTGTAAATAAAACCTAGACAATAACTTAGACGATTGTATTATAAATAAATCAGAAAAAAAATCACAAGGTTTTAAATTATTGATACATTTGTACATATTCGGGTCCGTTCATTTATTATAAATTAACTTTCATTGCGTTTTTTTTTTACATATTCGTAATTACTTTCTTTCCAAATAAGATCTCAGCTTTACTGAATGAATTTTGGAGCATGAAAGTGTTGTAATTAACACAGTATATCAATGAAATATACTTGTGAATCAGTATGATAACTTTTGCACAAAGGCAATTTTTTAAATAATTATTAAGCATGAGATATTCGAGCAGCGAGAGATTTACTGGCATCAATAATTGGCAATTACATTTCTGTCATAAGTACGATAATTTACCATCACACCGATTAAATAGTGAGAAAAAGCTACAAATCGCAACATAAGCAGATAAACTAGATTTTTGCTACTTACCTCAGCTTTCATCTATCTATCGATTCTACAAACAGCGACTTAAAAAAAATCGGCAAAAAAGCTCCGAAAATGCCTTAGCCTGTATTATAAATTTAAAAAAAAATGAAAAATTTTCATAAAGGGTTTTAAATAATTGATACACTTGTACATGTTCAGGTCCATTCATTTATTATATATTAACTTTGATTACACTATCTATTTGTTTTTTTTTTTTTGTTCTTTTCATGTATTTATTATTGCTCGCTTCTCGAATAAGACCCCAGCTTTACTGAATGAATTCTAGAGCATGAAAACTTTGTAATTGTCATGGCGAATGAATGAAACGTGTGCGTTCTCCACGCGCTGGCGGTTTATGGTTACTTGTGAATAAGTGTGATGTTTTTCTTTTTTCTTTCTTTTTTGCTTTTCTCGTCTTTGCACAAATTCATTTGTTTGTTAAATATATAATTATCAAGCATGAGACATATTCGAGCAGCGACAGCTTTTACTAGCATCAATAATTGGCAATTTATATTTGTGTCATAAGTAGTCAAATATAACTTAATGGCCAACTTAGAGACTAGAATAAAATTATAAATTAACAATACTTCCACGCGAATGCTGCTTTTTTCAATGCCTATTTCTTCCTCATTCTTTGTTTTTCATTTTTCTTTGATATACAAATATGAAATACCAATTCGAAACGTAATAATATGGCTGTTTTACTTAATGAATGATATGACTGAACTCGGTCAGACCAGCCGCATCCGAGTTCTCTATATCAGCGTTTCATCGCTTATACCAGCACCGAATTGGCTACTTTGTTACGTTTTATTTTTTATTTTTTCCTTCTTTTTTTTTTTTTTTGTTTCTCATTCATTTCAAGTGTATAACAGAATATATTATAAAAAAAAAAAATAAACGAACGGATGTGAACCCTTTGACTGTTTACTCTGTAAGGACCTGGACACACCCGCTCTGCCTTTTCTCTGGCCAAAATCGAGACCCTTTAGTCCTTTTCTATTTTTTTCTTTTTTTTTTTTTAATCTTTTCTCATTAATTTTGCCTCGCGAGCCTCCTTAAGCTCGATTTCCCTTAAGTTATAGAAGTATACGTCCTGCTAATTGAACAGGATGTGCGTCTGGTACCAGCATCGAAACACGTCGAAAATAAATGATAAGTGTACACTTTGATGAATGAGATGAGAGAACGTAAGCGATTAAATAGTAATAATACGTTTTAGCCTGAGACTTTAATAACAATTCACTCTTGCGCGTTTTTCTGTTTTATAACGAATGCGTGCGCTCGATATTTTCTTTTTTCTTTTTTCTTTTGTGGACGTATACATTTATGTACGTCAACCCTGACAGTCAAAGGGTTAAGTACTATCATATAATGCGTCTTTAGGACGAGATTCACATATATATATTACCTACATTTTGTGGATAAAGCGACCACCCGATCAATGTTTTATCATTTTTTTTTTTTAAATCTTATTTTCCTTTTTTCTGTTTTAATTAAGCCATCGTGACATCCAAAGCAAGTTCAGTCATTTAATGAAAATGAAATTGTCGTTTATCTTCACCGCGTTTTATTTTTAATTATTTATTTTTCTATCTTCTTCTTTTATCTAGTATTGTTACGCGGCTCTTTTTAGTCGCACACGAATATACGACGATTCGCACATACTGGTTTTTTCTCTTCTTTTTTTTTTTTTTAACTTTTGTACGAGTTTGTTTCGCATTATTCGCATTATATGGCTGAGAGATGCTTTCGTGGCCTCTGTCACGAGTTTCCAGGCGGGAAGCTCTTACAATTCTCTAATGATTTCAGAGAATATGTACTACAATGACACACATACGGAATCCGTGAGTTCACATATCCTCAAACCCTTTCAATATTGAACGACTGACATGTCTCTTTTGTCTTGTTTAATTAATCGTTTATGTAAACAAGCCCATCGGGATTTAATTCCCGTCGATCAGAATAATAAGTATTTATTATTACTATTGTTTTGCTTGTTCATGTATCTTCTTCGAACTTAAAAAAAAGCTATTTTGCTCAATTCGAAAATTAAATAAAAAGGAAATAGTTCTTTTTTTTGCTTCTTTAACGATTCTCCTAAACGCTCGGCTGACCTGAAGACTCTCTTCTCTAATATATTAAATAGATAGACAGTAATATCGCCCTTCGAAAAAAAGAGCACCCGAGGACCATTTTACAATATAATAGCGTTATACTGTTCTTTTTTTTTTTTTTTTTTTTTTTTTTCATCTTTTACACGAATTTCTCTTAGCAATAAATACCAACAGCAATCGACAGTAATATAACGAGATATACTACAAGTTATCCATAAAAATGACTTTCTTTTTTATTTATTTTTTTCAAACAATTTCAGGAGAGCTTCGCAATATTCTTTTTTCTTCTGAACGAGTCGCTAATTTCGTCTCGTCATCTATAGCCAGACAATCGAGAGCTTTCAATCGCGCAATTAAAAAAAGAAAGAGGTATATTTAATTAGTAAGAACATATTGCTAGTGGTAATGAGTTTGCACCGAGCGTGATTAAAAAAAAAAAAGAAAAAAAGCAATCTCGTTCATCTGTAAAACTCATCAGACTGTGCGCTCAAAGCGAAAAAATTAATGACGCTACAAATTATACAAGACAATAAAGTGCGTCCGACAGTTTAGTTTTCCAATTTACACTCCCCCCCGCCTCTTGTCTGTCTATCATCATCTTGCGTTACATTGCAAAATGTATTTTTTATTTTTTTTTTATGTCAGCTTCAACAGCTTTTTCTTCTACTGTATTGCTAATAGAATACAATGTTTCCGACTAACATTACAATGCCACTTGTATAATACTATTGAAATTCCATGTATGCAATCAGGTTCGTGTTAACGCGGCGAATTTTAATCTCGACATAAATTCACCGTCGTGACTATAAGAATTAACAACATAAATTCGGCACATACATTAAAAATCGTACTCACGAATGTAAGAAAGAAAAAAAAATAAATGTAAGCGCATTTTGATATTTAAACGCACAGCCTTAACGCAAACTGAGCCAAAGTTTTGTAATAAATAAGTAGGATCTATTGGCTACGTAAGAAAATCATGGGATCAATCGAGTAAACTGTAACCGAAGTGTTGTTCGCTTTTTTTTTCAACGGGATTGTTTTGGTATTGGTTTAATGCATCTTTATATAATACGACTATTCTCTTGATTTTACGACGCGAAAAATGAGAGAAATATATATATATACGTATATATATACTGGTTTGAATTACACCGTCTTACACTAATAAACGCGCAGGGGTTTTTTTTTTAATCCGCAGTACGAGTACTTCTTACGTTTTTTTTTATATGCATTACTGAATTTAATTTATCTTTGGGTAGTCTCAGGATTCACTCTACGAGTATTACGACGGAAACAGGTTTTTCTCTTCTTTTTTTTTTCTTTTTCAATTCTTCGACCACTTTCAACATCAAGTCCGGGTGCAACTCTCTGGCGCGTCCGTGTGCTTTTTCGTTTAAATTACCGGCCACGTTTAGCACATTAAAGTCTTTTTACGTAGAACGCCTAAAGACTGAAAAATAGTCGTTTTGAAAAAACGAAATAACATTAATAATTCATCATATTTTTTTTTGTTTTTTTTTTTTTTTCGTTTTTAGTTTTTCCTCACGATAATCACGACTAGGCTGTACACTGAACGCATAATGACCAGAAAGGAAGTCAGAAAGGTGGCCAATAGAATAAAATTTATCTTGGCGAACCTTCCTTTCGTTTTTTTTTGTTTTCTTTTCTTTTCTTTTTCGAGACATACATCAATAACGGAGTTTTTGCTTAGCTTTTTCTTAAATCTTTTAATATGAGACGATGACACGACAATGAGAGTAACGCATGTGTTTTTTTTTTTTAATTATTTCTGCACCACTTTATGATTCAGCCGCGAGAAGCGATTTTTCTTTTTAAATCTACCATTTAGAAACGGAGCATGGAACGTCGTTTCGCGGCTGTGAGAATACTATAATTCAGTTTCATTGTATTATGCTTTTTTTGTTGTTCTCTTGGGTCTTTCGGTCACGTACATTGGTATAAAAATAATAGACTTCTGACTATGATAATGGCATAAACCAGCCTCACTGACACTGCGCTCAAGTTGGTCGAGACAGGTATATATATATATATGTATATATATATATACCGATTCGTAATGGCTTAGAAACGTTAGTGACGCGATTTACGTGACGACGAGTTAATTAAAGGAGCGAGCGCATTATCTTCTCTTTTTTTTCCTAACGAGAAAGAACACACAGAATAGAAATATTTCACGATGCAGCCCGGATTCCCACGATTTTCCGCGAGTACTCTACATTTGATTGTTGTGCAAGGGAGAGCGAGCGATATATTCGCCATAAATCTCATTCATTCGTTCGCCAGTCAATATTAGTGTTTTGTGTGAATCCTTTTTTTTTTTTGGCGAGATTAAATCGAGTTGCTGAGGAAGATAAATGGATAAAGATGCTTCTATTCTTTTTTCTCTCTCTCTCTCTCTTTGTCTCTCATTTCTCTATGAGAATTACGCGAGTCTTATTAGTCGACGAAGTACACGCACGTTATTATTATTCTCAGACACTCGTTTCGCTCGTTTTCTTACGAAAAAAAGAAAAATCATGTATTTAAAATACTATCAGTATTATCCTGCTATGTGCGCGTAAAAGAATTGCGATAGTTGAGTGTTTATTTTTTTCCACGTTTTGTTCGTTCTTCATTTCTGCGTTTTCAAGGTTTTTGTTCTCTTCGCCATACTTCGGAAACATCTATACATGCGAATACAGTTGTCCTCTAATTTACCTACAACGTATATATATATATATGTATATATATATATATAATATGTATTTATATGCGTAAAATAATATAACACATTATAATGCCGCGAGAATCCTAAACCCGAGGATTCGAAGATTCAATATACGTCGTTTTTTTTTTCAGTTTCTATTTTTTCTCTCTCTCTCTCTCTTTTCTTTCATACACACACATCCGGCCCAAATAGTTATTGGAAATTATTATCTAGTAAAGAATATTAACGGGCATTAAAACATCGAATAAAATGATAATTATGCGTACGAATGTCCCTCTGATTTTTTTTTCTTATCGAGTACTCCGTTTCAGGTGCGGACGACATTGTTATTTATTACATTCAAATGTTCTTACGCGAACAACTTTGTTAGTCTCTCCCTTTTATTCCTTTCCTGTTATCTATCGATTAGCTATAGGACATTCGCGCTTTTTATTTTTGCCACGACTCGTACGTGAATTTTTTAAATTATAATGCGTTTGTATAATATTATAGAACTGCAATACTTTCCGATCAGTGACAGTCTTTTTTTTTTTTATATGTGGTACAGATATCGCAAGTGCATCGTACCGAATGAGGATAGCACTGGAAAAATTGTCACTGTATTATCTTTTTTTTTGTTTCTCTCATTTTCAATAAGTATAAATTTTGTAGCTTCTAACGACGTGTTTTTGTTTAGATGTGAGTGTGTGAGTGTGTGTGTGTGTGTGTGTGTGTGTGTGTGTGTGTGTGTGTGTGTGTGTGTGTGTGTGTGTGTGTGTGTGTGTGTGTGTGTGTGTGTGTGTGTGTGTGTGTGTGTGTGTGTGTGTGTGTGTGTTTACTGTTGTATTTAATATAGTTGTGGCTTTGATATAATGTCTAGTGGACAGTCGTATGAACGACATCTCGAGAAAGATGCTTAAAATACATAGATGAGGTTCACAAGCAGGTGGTAAAGAGTTTGTGCTTATCAAACGTCACTATACTGTCAGATCTTGGATTTTTTTTTTGGTACAGCGGCGCAATCCTTACTTGCTTCCAGCGTTAATTCATCGAATGTCGGAGATGTCGGTTTTACTTCCAAAGATTTTGACTAACTGATCCTCGTAATCGTCGATA
Source organism: Perithous albicinctus (assembly GCA_964016905.1). Lineage (NCBI taxonomy): Eukaryota > Metazoa > Arthropoda > Insecta > Hymenoptera > Ichneumonidae > Perithous > Perithous albicinctus. Next base: position 16,786,646 of record OZ024694.1, read on the forward strand.
TTACGCTTCATTAGCTCCATGCACGGTCCAAGTAAGCGCTCGAAAGCCTCGACGTCCAGGACTGAAATGACAAGTTCCCAATACTAACATCAGAACTCCTGATCCGATTTATGCGTTTTTTTTTAGTTAGACAGCGGTGACATGATGGCCATTTTATTTGAGATAAAAATTCTTCGACTTTTCCCTGAATTTTCTTGACAAAAATTTATACGTTATCTGTTAGAGTGAATAAATATTCTTAATTCAAAATTGCGTTTATTCATATTTACAAGAAATTTTGTTAGCACACTTTATAATGCTGAGAAAAAAAAGTATTAATATATTACAGTTTTTTAAAAAGTGGAACAAAAATCGCTAATAAAAAAGACTATGATTTCAAAAAGGTTTCATTCATAAAAATGAGTTCAAGGATAAAATTATTGTTGATATAACGTTAGTTATTGAATTATTTTAATTATAATAATTAATTTGCTGCCCTGACCGCATCCGGAAAACTTCGATTAAAAAATTATTCGAGTGTGTAGACGATGTCTCGCGACTAAAGGTTTCGTATAATTTTATTCAAGAATTATTATTTTGCAACAATTATCTGCAGTTTGTCAAAAACATAAAATTAAATTTGTATAAACGGCGATTTGATTTTTTTTTAAATTTCAAAAATATACTTAAGGGAGCCGAGTCAGTTATAAATAATTATTTTCTGAATCAGATTTTTGTTTAACATCTCGAAAAATTTGACAAGATTTATGTCCGTTTGAGGAGTAAAATGAAGAATTTTTTCTATGCTTTCAGATCCAATTCTGTCAACCGGTTTTCTCGTAAACCAGTTTTAGTGCGGTTTTTACGCTTTGCATGATCCTAAACAAATAGTTCAAAGGACTTCACTCTATGACGTCTTTTGTTTTTCTTAAAAATGACATTCTACACTGTATGAACGGAAGAATTTTACTTCTCAGTTCCCTGGATCAAAACTATTACTAACATAAAATATGTAAAAATGATTTTTAGCTTTCCTCCGTTTGTAGATAAGTTTTTAGAAATGTAAACTTTCGGAAATCTAAGTTTTTCTTATTTACTGTTTCTTGTTGGAGTTAATTCATTTTTATTTTATTTTAAAACATACCTTTAAATTAATACAATGTAACTTGCTCGCACTTTTATATTTGCTACATTTAAAAAAAAAGCAATGTTGACATTTTTTGTTTAGACTGTATATATTATTATTACATAATGCAATAAAAATTAATGCCAACAAAAAAGTTAAAAAATTAATCGAGATATTTAATTTCCTGAAACCCATCATTAAATTTATTCGTCAAATGTTTGTTCAAATTTTTTTTTCCCCTCTAAAATTTTTATATTCCCGAAACCAATAGTTTTTCCCTGCATTTTTCGGGTTTTTATTGATGGTACTACAGACGAAAATTTTTTAATAAACTGTGAACCAGACGAAGCGAACCAATTGAGAATTGAAAGCAAAGATCCAATAACTCGTGGTATCGTCGTTTGCCAGCGTCATGCGCGCTCAAACAGTCATAATACTCTTGTTTTTCATTTCCATTTTCATTCTCTATCGACTAACTAACAATTGGCAAAAGTAACATACGCCAAAGTTGCGAAAAATCGGTGAGTTTTACGTCCAAGTCATCCATCGACACGAAGGTAAATAAGGCAATTAAATAGAGAAAATTTATGGTTTTTTCTACTTACAAGCCAACTTGACGTTCCCAACAGCATACGCGGAAGCGGCACGCGGTTTGTGTGTGACTAGTGCGAGCTCTCCCAGATATCCGCCAGCGGGAACGCGGTTGATCTGTTGACACAAGTTAACGAAAATTTATAGCATCGGAAGGCATCTATTTTAACGTCTCTCTCTCGCCCTCTCTCTCTTTCTCGGCAACGACGTACTTACAACGAAAATAATATATATATATCCGCTCACCTCAACCTCTCGTCCATTTTCCCCGAGTATCGTGATTCTCACTACTCCGTCTTCTACAAAGTACATGCCATCTGCCATGTCGCCTTGCCTGATGATTCTCTCGTTATCTTCAAAGTGCTTTGGCACCAGAGCATCCGCGAGATTCATTCGTTCGTACGCCTAAAAATTGTCAGTATTAGTAAAACAGCAAATAAGAGAAAAAAAACCTCTCTCTCTCCTTAATCCTCTTCTGATCCACAAAAGCTTTTTTAGGAAATGATCCTATTGCGGTAGTTCAAATGTAAATCTTGTCTCACCTCAAGTGACTTGAGCATCGGAACTTTGTTGATGAGATCCTCGTACATTTTGCGCTTTTTATAAGCCGATTTCAGAAGTATACGACGGAAAGTCTGACGGTCCATTGCCCAGAGGGTACCTTTCGTTATTGCCTTGATACTCGCCGCTCTTGGCATGTTATACAAAAGCGCAAGTTCACCGAAAGCACCGCTGTTGTCGTACGTGTGGATCATCATGTCAGCACCCATTGGATCTTTTACATAGACCTCGAATTTCCCCCTTGAATCAATTGTCAACAATGCGGCTTTTAATTTTTGCAGGGAATGCCACTTAACACTTTTTTCCGAGTTACGGGGATCTTTTTTTGATTTATTGAAAAGTTTGTTCAAGCTGTTTGTCGAGAATGTTTTAAGATAGATTTTCGAATTTTGTTTTCTCGCGATTTTTTTTAGAAAGCAAATTTTTTTGAAAATATTTTTTCTTTGTAAAGGTTTTTTTAGAGCGATTTTTGTTTTTGTATTTTATTTATTTTGTTCTGCTGTTAGAAAAACTTTTGTAAAGCTATGAAGAAATATGTTGATTAATTTTCATCCCATCGTGGAAGAAGATTTGTAAAAGGCGAAAAATAATAACGGAGCAATACGCTAGTTTGCATCCACGTTTAAAAAAAAATTGTAAATGGTTGTTTTGAAAAAATTGTAAAAGCTTTGACAATAGTGAAAAAATGATTTCAATGTTCTAGAAAATGTTAACGCCTATATTTCAAAACTAGAAAATAATAAATTTTAACGGTTAGAAAATTCCGAATATATGTTTCTGCAAATCTCCGCCAAAATGAATATTTAGCACCGCTGAATATTTATTTCGTTCCTGTGGATAAGTTGCGTTAAACTGATGTAAATTTTTCGAAAAATATAAACGCTGTATAATTAGACACTCAATACAAATTCTTCCCAAATTCAATACTCTTTCATGTAACAAAAAAATGTGTTAAAGCGCAAAGATATTTTTCGATAAATTCAGAGTTAATTAAATTTGAATCCATTTATTTCAATTCGACTAATAAATTCAATCTTCAGATACGAATGGGTTTGAATTTTCCAATCCAGATCATTTTCCTGAACCAAATATTTCGAGAAAAAAAAAAATTATTCATTTCGTACAAACAAAAAAAAAAGTTATATCGTAAAAGCAAAGCTTTCCTGGATGAGGAATCAAATTATGAAAATTATCGTTAGTAGCATATATGTATCTTCGATAGCGCCACGTCCTTTCAGTATATTACCTCTCGATAACGTAAAAGTTGTCTCCGTCATCGCCCTGTCGAATGATAAAATCACCGGGTTCTACGGTCTTCTCAAACATCGCGTCTAGCACATCTGCCATTTGTTCCTAAAAAAAGAAGGAAAAAGAAAATAATTAGTAGAAAATGAGGACACGTGGGCTGAAGTTCGAGGACTATCTTCACCGAGATTATATTCCTTCCATTGTACTCAATTTACCTTATCGAGTGCGCGGAAGAGAAGTATAGTCTTGACACTTTCACTGAGCCTTTGTCGCTGCTCATCGCTCTTTGGATGCACCATCTGTGGGAGTATAACAGAAAAAGTAGATTAAAAAAAGCGTGAAGGCTTTGTGATTTTCGCTTATTAGCAGAGGAATACGTGATCTTTATCCCAGGAGCAAAGATACGCAGCCGCGATTATAAAATATTATAGAAATACGTCATGATCGCAGTTTTAATGACATTAATACGAAATTTCTTTTATAATACAAAGTAGTACAAAGAATTTTCTGAGATAAACAAATTTTAGCACAGTTGCTGAAATGTAAATTAACAAATTTCAGTCATTTTAAGAGGATGGGCCATAATAAATTATGCATTTTCTTTTTCACTCCAAATATGTTCTGTTCACGTTGCGAATTTTTCTATAGGCTTTGTACATACTACTGTATGTTATATAAAATTAAAAGCAGCATACAAAGTTTCAAAATTAGTGAAAAAAAATAATAATTAGAGAAAGATTCAGACTCAGTTGATTAAAAAAAATGCCTAATCTAGAAATATAGCTGAACTTATATTTATTGTAAACTTATGTACTAGTTTTTTCAATAAAAAATTTAATCAATATTCAAAATTCTAATCTTTCCATATTCATAAGTTTTGATTGTATAATAAATTCTGCATGACATTGTTAACAAATTTGAAGTCAATATGCAAGTGTGATTTGAAATTGAAGCTCACGTGTAATAAACTCAATTTTTTTAAAATGTGTTTAAAATTGAAGAATGTAGTTTCTGCAACATTAATTATATTTACGTTTCGGTAAAGAACAAAACTACTTTTCAAATTCCCTGGTGATTGAAATTAACTTAGTGACACTATAAATAAAAAAAAAAAAATTACATGTATGTGTTTCTTCACAAAAATTCAAGTATAATAATTTTCACAGAAACGATTTGTAACAAATAATTTACACAGTACAAGTTAAAAGTTAAAACCCAAAAAATTTGATTTTCCAAATTCAAACAAAAACTAATGTTACTTTTCAAAATACCTAAAAATGATTAAACCAGCCCTTTTAATCGCAATATCTAAAAAATTCCTTGCAACCCTTACAAACTATCTCAACAATATTTATTTCCTGATCAAAAGCCGAATTATTCTAATTTCCCATTGGCATGATTAGGCCGCGCATGTCACAAACATATCGATCTCTCGCGCGGTTCACATTCAATTAGCCCAGTGAGAGAATAAAAACACAACAACAATGTGGATATCGTATCAATTCGCGAGATATAACAAGCGAATTGATACGAGAATTCAGTGAAAATTAAACATACAGAAGCGAAATAGTTGTATCGATTTCTGTACCGACTAGGCTTGCGTCCAATAGCAAAAATGTTGCTCCCTCAATATATAGTTGTATATCGACTAGAGGCGCAGGATAGAAAAGGTAAAAATGAAGAGAAAAAAAAAAAAAAAAAAAAACGTGTATTTTACAATTATTCCAGGCTGATGGGAACACACCAGGGAATATTGCATGGCGTCGCGTTCAACGTTTAGTATAGAGTCTCTCAGGCAATATACTGTATACATACATCTACACACACATTATGTATGTATACTCGGGTTATCGAACATGTGCCCTGACGTCATAAAGGCTTATCGCACGCATGATCGAGCAAGGCATACCTTTTGTGATTCTCAAAGGGCAGGTGAAAAGAGAGAAGGAGAGAGAGAGAGAGAGAGAGAGAGAGGGGGGGGGGAGCTATGTGCGAGCGAGAGAGAAACTCTACAGAGACGAAGCAAAGTGAATAAGAGAGAGAAAAAGCTATGTTGCTACTCCTTCCCTCCAAGCAAACAGTATATTTCGTAAAGCGGACGAAAATTATTACTGCGTACAACGAGCTACTTCCGTTCCTTCCAATCGCTCTTCTCTCTCACTTCTCTCTCTCTCTTTCTCTCCACACACGTACACAAATCGAAATTAAGGGGAGATTCAGGTCATATTTACGGATTTTCATATTTCGGATATCTCATTTTTTTTATACCTCTATTAATTTTTAAAAAAAGCATCTACTATCGACTTGTCGAGCGACGAATTTTTAGCCGGGTGACTAAGACATGTGGGTAATGAGGGTCATGGAAAATAATTTTTTTTTTTTTTATACACTGCACAGTTTTGAAAGAGATTTGAAAGAGGCCAAATATTCTCAAATAATTTTCAGTTAGGCTTAAGAGGAATTCTTATGGCCTATGTAGATTTTTATTTTATCTTTTTTGTTGTTGTAAAAATTTGTTAAATTATAATTTATTTAAGAAAATTATTTTTTAAATGACCATTTAAAACTACGGCGTTGCTTCGATTTTATTTCTATCTCAAATTGCTGCACTCATACTGGAATGACTAATCTCAAACACAACTGAGAATTATTTGGGAATATTTGGCCTACTGGTTCTCTTTAAAAAAGTGTGGGGCGTATAAAATCGAAAAAAAATTGTGGAAGGTAACCCACATTACCCGCATGCTTTTGTCACCTGGGAAAAAAAATTTTGTTGGATAGGTCAGTAGTACATATTTTTGAAAAATAATTAAAATAAGAAAATTTCACTCGAATCTCTCCTCTTTAGGTAATCCTTTCGATACACTCAACTAAATCGAGCGCTAAAATTTCAAAAATCATTTATACACGTTTTATACGAGAAACTAATCAAAATTACGGGTGATATGCTTTAAAGAGTTTCCAATTAATGTAGGAAAAAAATAAATAAAAATGTATTTACAAAAAAAATAACTCATTTTATGTCAATAAATCCACGGGCATATTTTAAACCTTTTGATTTAAATTTAATTAGCCATTTAATTTCGATATTGATGAAAGATAATTCATTCTGTTTTTTGAAAGATGCTTCACAAATTCACCGAGTAATTTACTTCGTTTTACAAAAATAAACAGAAAAAAAAATCTAACTATTTTACTAAATTTTTTTTCATAATCAAGTTGCTGTAATTTGGAAAGATGAATATTATCATAAATGTAATTCGATGAATTCATAGAATATTTATCGAGAGTAATAATGAACTCTCACTTTTGAAGATCGAAATAAAATTACAAACTTGACGTAAAAAAAAATAATTGCTTAAAAATATATCAGTGGATTTATTGACATAAACTGAGCAACTTTTCTCTAAATTCATTAATATCTTTTTTTTTTCTACATAAAGTAGGAATTTTTTAATACACATTCACCTTTACTTATACTAGCTTCTCTTTTAAAAAGTGTATATAGAATTGTAAAGATTTTAGTGCTCAATTATGACTTCTCTTTAGCGAAAGAGGCTACCTTAAATTGCCGTTTATTCTTGATGAGATGGTTCATTACGTGCTCGATCAAGTATATTCAATCTAATCGTATAAGACGTTCACGAAAGCAGCTAAACTATTTGCATAATTCGCTGCAGATATATAGCTGCCTACACACTTGCGGCCGATGTTTTTCTCAACCACGTAAGAGGAATTTTAGATTGTACATAAAAAACTACAGAATTTTATTTTTTTTTAGGAATTCAACTCATAATTTTTACTCCCCAAATTTATGAGTCATTTTGAAGACGATTTTTTTTGTACAAAAAATGCAGTTTTTCAAACGTTGAACAGATTTTAAAAAATACTCTGTAGGGAAAACAAAAAACGTAAAAAGCCGTTTGATCGCAAATGATGCTGAAAAAAAATTCTAAATCATCCAATTACGTACATTTAAATGTTTTTTTAAAATGAAGTAACAGAACACCTTCAGCAATCAATAATACGTATTTTTTTTAAAGCACCAACTAAAAAAAAATTTTCTGAGATTACAGTAGTTCTGTAAATATCTGAGATCGATAGAAAGACGAAGAATTCTGTTTAAAGTCCACGAATCATTATTTTTGAGAAATTCTAGAAAATCGTTATTTCGAAGAAAAAAAAATCGTAATTTCTCATGAATGTCCCGAAATCTTTCAACAAAAATTAGTGAAATTTTCAGAAAATATTAGAAAAAAAAATGAGTATGATCTCCAAGAAATTCTGGAAAATATTTTGACCGGAGATGTACTTCATAAAAATAATAGCTGATGTATTGTTTAAATTTTTTCGAATGTTCTTTTTTTTTTAATATTTTTCCTTTGCTTAAATAGAAACAATTAGGAATTTTTGTTATCACGAGAAAAAGAGACGTGTTGTGCGTTTTTTCGAGCGGTATCTTTTGCAATTCGTGGCCTCAATGGTAACGCAAGTGCGTGTTGCTTGCTAAGATAAAAAATGCTGCCACACCGTTTGTGTCTAAGCAATTGTAACATCAGGCAGTTCTTATTAGTATGCGAATACCTTTGCCCGCTTGCAAGAGAATTCTTGTGTCAGCTATTGTAATTGATATGGTGAGAATGTTACACTGTGCGTGTTATTTTGAGAGCTATTTATAAAACAATGTACCTTGACTCCTTCATCCTCTTCGTCGTCCTCAGGATTGTAAGTCTCTGCAAAAACGCTCTTCCTTCTTGAAGCAAATCTACCAACCGGTGGTTCTGAAATAACAATTTTCACGATTTAAATATTGATTTACTTTCATGAATCCAATTATGTAGGGACTTTAAAAGCTTGTAAGAAGATCTTGAGGCAAATATTTTGGCAGCCTAATAGTTAAATGCAAATTATAGCAGTAGTTTAGCTGCGAGAAGTATATTTAGGTAGAAAAGCGTGAGGAACATTTAAATGTTGGTATTACAATGTTTCAGGGTCAAGCTAAATTTAATTTTATGATATTTATGTATTGATATTTCAATTTTAAAGCCTGTAACACTGTTTTTCTTGTACAGAATTTTTACCAAAAGCTAAGAAAGATTTAGCTATCAATTTATCAGAAAAAAATGTTGATTTGGTTTTATTGATAATTTCATATTTTCCATTAAAAATTCTGTAACATTGATTTTCTTGAAAAAATCAATAGTCCTTAAGAACAAAAATATTATTGATTGAACAGAAATACTGTTGATTTAATTTCATTGAAGCTTTAATATCTTTATTTTCTTTTTTTTGGAAATCAAATTGTGCAGGTAAACAGAATTTTAACAATGAGATTCTGCAATTTCAGTGATTTATTCACACACATTGTGCTTAACAAGAAAAATGTTTTAAGCAAGCATTTTTGAAACTGCATCGATCAAGGTATTATTTACAGTTCATTTAATTTTATAGAAGCTTTATATCTCAATTTTAATACATTTAACTCTGCTTTTCTTGTCAGAAATTCGGCAGTACAAGCTAACAGAGCTTTAGCATCCATAATTTAGCAACTTAAAATAGTCACTTGTAAATTGTGTCAATGATTCAAACATATGAACTATATTTTGTTAAGGAATGTGTTGAAACACTTTTTGTTTGTATAAAATTCGAAGATTAATCTGAAGATAATTTGATTTTATTGAATCCTTTGATTTCAGGTAAAAAAAAAAGTTTGATTTTTTTCATTCATCAAAAAAATTGCAGAACTCGGAATTTTTACATATCATCGGAAAACTGAAGTTGATTTGATTTCTTCAATGCACTTCTTGCAACAAGACCTGTTTTTTTATTAAAAAAAAAATATATATATTGTATAAAAAATTACATGTCCTTGATTGTTCTCAGCAATGTTCTAAACACAAAAAAGAATTCCTGGATCCAAATACAACTTTTTTAGAAGATTCATCTTTTCCAATATAATTTTCTCTTTTAAATGAATCTCTTACAATGTTTTGTATTTTAAACTCGAAATTTTTACGTGTTATTAGAAAATTAAAGTTGATCTCATTTTAACAACTTTGGGCAAAAAAAACTTGTTTTATTTTTTCCTATCCATAAAAAAAATTGTAGGCAAATATTAGCTAATAGAAACAAATCCCCTGGTCTTGATATAACAAAATTATTGGCCATTAACTTTTCGCATATATCCAAATTTTTTAAATAAAAGAATAAATATTGTGCGATTTTTCATATTTATTTCATATCATAATAACACTGTTACAATCAAAAGCTTTTAATATTTTTAATATAATTTTTTGTTTGTTTTGTAGATGAAATAAAGTACAATTTTTTTTATCAAAAATTCTATTGACTGTTGTTAATAAATTTGAAGTAAAATTAACAATGTCTCTGTAAATAAAATAAGAAGAAGAAAACAATAATTTTTCCTTTCCAAAAGTTCAGCTAGAATCTAACAAAGTTTCTTTTAGAAAGATTCATCATCTTATTTATCAGATGCAAATCACATCATTGATTTATCCGTAGAAACTATATTCAGCGAGAAAATGCTAAGAAACAAGCATCCTCGTTTCAGAGTCTCAGGGTCTCGAGTTAAGCCTGATTTAATCCCTATAAACTCTTCTATCAGTGCAGCTGGACAATCTATTGTTCCTAGACAAACAGCAATATCCATTGTTATCGCCTAACACAAAATCTTATAAACAGCCTGTAAAATTATCTTTCTTTATTTTCTTCAAAAAACTCCATAAACAATTTTTTGAATTTTATTAAGGAGGAGAATTAAGGAGGTGCTCTAACACATGATTTCTTAGTATCTATTTTGCATCATAAATACATTAAATATATGCTTCAAATTGCGCTGAAATATAAAATAATATTAACATTGATACATGGGTGTACACTCAAATTTTTGCTGCAAAGGTTTAAGTAATTAGAACAAATTGTTGGGATTGCATCATTGTTGATATTCGCCAGCATCTCATTAAATACTATTTTTTTCGTTTTATTATAGGAAAAAAAAAAAAAAAAAATGAGGTACAAAAAAAAAGTCATGCATTAAAGGGTAAAATCTTACCTTCTTCGACAGATTCATCAGGCGTTGAGCTGCAAGTCTGAGCATTAGATTGAATCAAAAGTGTCTGTCGATTTTCTCTCAAACGTGTAAAAAAATCCACAGCATAATCAACGATATCGCCGGGTTGTTCCAGCAGATAACTAATCGTGAATTCCAAGAGGATGTCCCTAAGGTCATCGGGCACCGTGATCTTCGCAGCGTTCCTTTGACAACTCATTATCCTTAGCGGCACTTAAGAGCAAAAAACAAAAACAACAAAAACGTCTTTCTTATCCTCTGCTGTCCACCAGCGCGACGATCGCGATATCACCTTGCTTCTTTTTTTTTTCTTTCTTTTTTTCTCCGATGAAGCTACGATTTTGAGAATACGAGCGTTAAATCACCGTAAATCCACACCCGAAAAGATGAGGCGATAGAAAAAAAAAGGTATCCCAATCACGTAGAACTGTTTTGTCTCTTCTCTCTCAAAGGACAAAAAAAACGACCCTGATGAAGACGTTTCAAGACCTATTCTGTCGTGCCAACACCTTTTCTTTCAACACAGAATGTCCTCTTCACTCATTTGATTATTATAAATTACACTGTGCCCGGATTATCGCGGATCAAATTTTTCGCGAAAAGTATTTCCCTCTTTTTCTTTTACTCCTCGCTACATGAAATATAACGTTTGGAAATCTTCACACGCACTGCAAAAAACCGTAAAGCTCCCGTCACCAGAGCAGACGAAGAGGAGGAGGAGAAAAGCGACGAAGAGACGACCGCGACGACGACGGCGGCGGCAACGACTTTACATCCGCCTGCCTCGAAAGATGGCGACGAATTCTCGTCGCTCTCTCTCTCTCTCTCTTTCTCTCTCACCAAGCAAAATCCTTTTCTCCAAATATTTTCTCTCTCCAGCTCAAAGCAAAGTTTTGAGGAAAGTTGAACTAAAATTACACTTTTTTTAACTATCAAAGACGTATTTTTTTTTATATACGAAAAGACGATTTCATGTGAATTTTAGAAAAGGGTTGTCAAAGCATTACACAATCGTGGGGGAGGGGGAAATTTTACACTGACACAGTTTTTTTTATTCAAAGTTTTTATTTCAGCGCGAGGCTCCGAAAATTGTCGAAATTTTGGTCAAAGAGAATTCTCCTCACACAAATGATGGTGTTGTTTTTTTGTGTATATGTGTGAGGAAATATTGTTTTTTTGTGTTGTCGCGAGCAGCACACGAATTTTTCGCGTACACTTGAAAAAGCGTTTTCTATGTGCAAACCGGGAGAGAGACTCTCTTGATTGGTAAGATCAAATACTTTTTCTACGCGCATATACGGAGGCACGGAAATACACCAATCAATGCGATCAAACGAGATGGTGGATGAAGAGGCAATGAGAAACTTTGGTGTTCAAAGAGCCCTAATGAGAGGTGAATGTTTGTGGATGTTTGCCCGGACAAAATCTAGGTTTTTTTTGTTTAAAAGTTGGAGAAAATGGATGAAGAGCGTCTGGGATTTTATCAAGGCTTCTCAATGCAGACGACACGAGAAACCCGGCCTGCGATGGGAATACAAATTATGAAGCACGTTGTTTGGGCTTCGGGACCTTGAGTGAATTACACAAAATATTTCAAGATTGTTGACAGGAAAATTTGTTATCATGGAGAAGGAACAGTTTGATGAATTTCTGGGTGGAAATGTGCAGTTACCGAGAGATGTACAGATTGTCAGATTGGCTGCAGCGCGCGCAAGCGAAATTGCTGCTATGACGTACTCTATTGGTAGGTTAAACGTGGCTTGTATGAAACATTTTTTTCCGGAAAATTGAGTATTACGATTTTGAATTTTTTGAAAAAGAGTTTGAATTTTTTTTTATAGTCTTTGGAGTATTTGGTATGGCTGCAAATTATTTTTAAATTTTGTACTTCACTCAGAATTACATTTTTACTTTGTTGCTTTTTTTTTTAAATTTGTTTTTATCTTGATTCCCTCTGTATTAAAAAAATTGAAATATGGAATCTAAATTTTTAGATGCACTTTTTAATATGTGCATTTTTGAGAGAAATAAAATAATAACATTTCTATTTTATTCATTACCATATACAGATTAAATATTTATTTATTTATTTATTTATTTATTTTTTTGTTTCCTTATATAGATTAAATATATATTTGGGAGTTTTCACGGATTACCCCAATTTAAAGAATTCTTAAAGAGGATTTTGGGAAAAGTGGAGTAACATGTTTTTTTTTTTACTTTTTCGAAAAACTATTTGAATTTTTTAAAATGCTGGGGTAGTTTGGTAGAGTGTTTCAAATTTTTTAATTTTGCACTTTACTCAGAATTAAATATTTACTTTTTTTTAATTTTTAATTTATTGTATATCGAGAAAGAATGATCCATTGTACAAAAAAATTTGAAACTTAGAATCTAGATTTTTCTAATGTACTTTTTAATTTGGGCATTTTTGAGAGAAATAAATAACTTTTTTTTTCATTACCTTATACAGATTAAATCTGTATTCATTTGAGAGATTTTATATATAACCCTGTTTTGAATTTTCCAAAATAGGATTTTGTGGAAAGTGGACTAACCCAGTTTTCAGTTTTTTGAAAAAACTACTTGGACTTTTTTTTTTGGTGTTTGGAGTATTTGGAATGACTCCAAATTATTTTGGATTTTGTAATTTTGTGCCTTACTCGGAATTAAATATTTACTTTGTTGCTTTTTTATTTTTTTATATTCATTTGTTGTACACTTGAAATGGTTTTCATTGCACAAAAAAATTCTAAATCTAGATTCTTTAATTCATGCATTTTTTGAGAGAATTAAAGTAATACATTTTGTTTCTGTTCATTTGCTTACATAGGTTAAATGTGTTTTTTTATGTGAGATTTCCTGGGAAATGAATTACTACAGTTTTTTATTTTCTCAGAGTTTAGATTTAAACAATTTTTTGGAGACTTAAGAACAGTTGCAAATTATTTCACCTTTTTTAATCGTAATTTTTTTTATCTTGTGGTTGTTTTTTCTTTGTAAGATATACAAAAATATTTTGAAGTTTATAAATATATATATTGCAGAATTTAAACAAAGATCAAAATACAACATTGTTTAATGTTGTACTTTAAATTTTTTATTTTTAATTTTAACCAGTTCACCTTTTTTTTGTATTTTGAAAACATAATAACAGGATTTCTCTGAAACTTGGAGTAAAATCAAGAATTTCCTTCTGAAAAAAAATGTATATCTCTCAAAAAGTAAAAAATAAATTTAAAGACCTACATTTTATGTGGAAACATTTTTTCTTGTACAATACATAATTTTCAATAAACAACCAATCGAAAAACAATTAAAAAATCGGTATTTTTTCTGTGTGAACTACAAGATTTAAAAAATCTAAAATAATTTGTGGACATTCAAGATACTCAAAAAAAATTAAAAAAAAAATGAACTCTGACATAACTCGAAATTGTTGGTATAGTGTCCAGATTATGACACAAATTTGTCGTAAAAATGCGTAAAAATACACTAACGATTTTTTTTTTCTTTCCAGAGAATCCTCAGCAGTCGAAGCTTGTATTTCAAAAGCTTCCAGTACACATGCGTCGTCGTGTTATGTCTCACAATGCAAAACGCATGCCGAGACGTTTGCGAGAGGCGCATCTCCGACAAATGACAAAATCTGGCTTGCCACCAAAGACCAAAAGACCTTCGAGAAAGTATCGCCGCAGGCCGCAAAATCTCCTAAATGAATACAACCGCAGACAGCGAAGATGCAACTGGCTGGAAACTCACATTTGGCACGCAAAGCGTTTTCACATGATCGAAAAGTGGGGCTACAAAATTGCCGATTTTCCAAATGACAAAAGTTTCAGAGCCTGTTACAGAGCCACCGCACAGCATTGTTTGTTGCAGGATCTTTCTTACTACAATTGCATTGAAATTAGCGGTCCAGCTGCTTTAATCAAAGAAACATTAAAGCGTCACTGTAATCCTGAAGCATTGACATTCGGAGCTAAAATTTATTGCCAAGGAAGTCGAGAAGGCAGTCTAATGTTTTTTAAGAAAGATTCTTATCCAAAAAATGCAATAGGCAATATAAATTTTTTGTGGAAACCTGGCGACACTGAAATCCGAATTTTATGGATTTGGATTCATCCTCTCATCTACAAAAGTTTTTTAAAAGAAATAATAGCTAGTTTTGAATTTAACGAAGATCCTGAGCATGCATTTGATGATAAAGTAATTCAGGAAAAATCGTCGTACAGATATACGAATAATAAAAATTGTAGCATGACCAATATGCGAAATTCGTTGAATAGATTTCGACTAACAGGTCCGCTGGCTCTAGCTATTTTAACGGACGCACTTCGCTTGCCGAATTTACGAGCGTCGATAAGTCAAGAGGATATTGATAGTGCGATGAGTACGGGACGGGAAGTTGATAAGAGAGAAGATAATTCGACGATGGAAGTCGACATTGCAGCTGGCGAGTGGCAGGAAACTTTTTACAAAATCCCTGAAAACTTGGAGGCTTTTCGTGTACAGAAAGAATTGATGGAAGCATTGAGCACTCTAAAATCACCTAATCAATTGCCGCCAAACAGCGTTATGGCAGCTACGGTTCTTGATCCAAGATTCTTTCTGCCGCACAAGAGAACTAAGAAAATAGCGAATACAGAGTATTACGTGAAAATGCCTATGCCAGCGACTTTAGCACATCATAGTCCTTTGTGGAATTCTGAAGTTCGGAAACTCACTAAAACTGGATGTAAAAGTACTCATGATATTAATAAATTGAGAAGCGAGAATTTGGTACCTGGAATCGATAATGACGAGAAATTTGATGAGAGCGTTATGTCGAAGGTTCCTGTGATTTTTATACAAAATCCGGGATGCAACAACGGTCCAAAAAGCATTGGTAAAAATCTTTGCATTATCAGCGAAAAATCAACATTTTTAATTTAATTTTGAATTCCAATGTCGTTTCAATTCCTCATTCCATTTAAAATCTCACTTCAAATTTCAATTTTTTGTTCCATTTAAAAAATGTTAATTTCAGGCAAATCTTGGACAAAAAATTCAGTACATTGTAAAAATTGTTCCATTTAATAACTGCATAATAAGAAAATCATTAGTAGTGCCTCTTAAACAAAAGAGCTATTTTAATTCAATTCATTTTTTTTTTCAATATTTAGCTTCAAGTTGACAAATTAGTGATTTGTTTATTTAAGTGAGATATTTTTTATTTATTGTGAATAACTTAGTGCTTCTTTTTTCAGGATTTACTTCTGGTATCGACATTATCATTCCAGCTGGTTGGTCGATGCCATTTTGGCAATCTTTCGTATATCGTTGCGCCCGAGCTGGAGGACTTCGAGAATCGCGATCCATGGCTTTGGAGAAACTCGACCTAAATTCTCCGGACACACATCAGCCGGACATTCCTTCTTACGCTGACGAAGCTCTTTCCGCGATGACCGAATTACGAGCCAAATACTTTCGCTATCCTCCAAATAGACGAGTAAATTTCACGAAATTCGCAATAACCAGTCCGTTCTTTTGCGAGTGGAAGATATTAATGAACGAGTGGACAAATTCGGAAGAATTTCACGTACTTCGTGATCGTAAGCTCCTCGAAACTTTGGAGAAAGCATTATCGCCGCAGAATCATAAACGAGGGAAGAACAAAAATATAAATGGCAAGAAAACTGTCATTGGAAAATCCGAATCATCATTCGATAAGACGCAATTTCAAAATCGATGTCTTTTAGTTCCCGTTAAAATTTCTCTAGTAGGAAAAGGGCGACCAAAAAATTTTGCTATCATTTGCGTGGCAACGACTAACGATTTAGAGACTCAATTAACAAAGCCTAAATGGTCTGGACCGGTACAAAAATTTCAAGCAGATCCGCACGAAAGAGAGCGAAAAAAATTGCGAAAGAATCAGAAAGTTCAATTGAAGAGATCAAACAGAAGAGGATATCGTTGCCGAAAATTAGCCAGAGAAACGGCAGATGTTCTAGAGCTTAAAAAGCGTCCGGGAAAGTTGTTAAAAATCACGGTTGACAGAAATTTCGCGTTAAAACGAGAATATCGCGAAAAGATGGAAAATCTTTATCTTCCAGTGTGTACAAAAGTGAGGAAATCTTGCGATCGTGAAGTTATGGGTTTTGTGACGAAAGGCAATTTTTCCTTCAGCGAAGCTCGAGGCATAGGAATGGGCTACGTAGCTTTAGAATCTTTGTTTAATCTCATTGATAATCAGAGCAATATCGTGCTTGTAAGAAATACTCAGAGCCGTCAGTACAGATTCGCTAAAATAGAAATACTGAATCAGTATAGATGATAGTTTCAGAATGTGAATATAGGCGATTTTCAAAATAAAAATTCTTATTTTTTTCTAGCTGATTACTTGACTATCCTTTCTACCAAATTTTTTTGACTATTTAAATCACAGCCTGCTTACGTTTGTCGATTAAAATCGATTAAATGGACAAAATTCCGATTAAAAATTAATCGGTCTTAAAAGGTTACAATCAGATTTTGTTTGCTTAAATAAATAATTGCTTTCTTGAGAAAAACATTTTTTCAAGTTTTTTCGTTATTTTTTATTTGAAAAATTATTTCACATTTTTTTAAAGTGACTACATTATTTTTCGGAAAACGGGAAAAATGTCGAATCGAAATCCGTAATAAAAAGTATTTATAAATAAATAAATTGCTGTGGAAAAAAGTACTTTTTTATTGGGGTTTTCGGTTGGATGTATTCCGCGCTTTGCGAAATAACATATAGCCGATTATAAGAAACTATTAATGTTTATTGTATAAAAAAATGAATACAACATAAAATATTTTTATTGGAAATAAAACACGAAATACAACATTTTTAAGAAATTATTTATGTGCTTTCTTTCGTAAAACTAAAAATTGACATTAACAATGAGCAAAAATTTTCTATGGACATTTGTGAACTTTGTGTTAAAATTACACAAATTTTAATTTGATTTTTACTATATGAGGAGAATTACTCTCATATCAAAATTATCAAGTTTTTAGATTATACAGGCAATTATATGTTAAATTAGAAATTACAAATATTTTTGTTGTAAAGACAAAAATAAAAATGAAAATGACACCTTTATTTTATATATTTACTTATAAACAAATAAACAACAAAAAATATGTTGTAAAATGAAAATTGAAAATTCTTAACAAATTATTTGTCTACTTTTTTTTGGTGAAGAGAATGAAAATATATTGTCAAATAAAAATGGCACTTTTATTATTTATTTATTTATAAACAAATGAATAAATAAATAAAATAACAAAAAATATTTTGTAAAACAAAAATACAAAATTCTTATCAAACCAATATTTTTCTACTTATTTTTTCTCTCAAAATAGTTTTAAAAAAATGATTAAAAAAATATTCGGCCAAACCAACAAGATCGAAATTTTGTGTTAAAACTGCCCAAAATTTCAATTAAGTATTTAGTGTCTAAAAAGCTCGAATCCAGGATACAATAAATGAAGGTATTTTCAGATCACGTAGACAATTACGTATAGATCCCTTGGGACAATCGTCCGAAATAGCCGAAATGCCTTTCAGCACTATTGAGTTGTAAGAAATTGAGAAAACATCATTTATGTTTTCTGTTGCTGCTGCTGCTGCTGCTGCCTTTCGTTAATGGGCAATTTTCAAGGTTCGTCAACATGTATAAGGGCTACGATCTCATAAACCTAAATCCAAGATACTAGAGAGAATAGCCTGCATTTCGCGTAATTGAATTCAGAGTTGCGCAATTACGCACGAGCGGAGAGAGAAGGAGACATGCGCGGTTGGTGTGTGTCACTACAAATTTGTGTGTTGCCCTATATGAAGCTCCTCCCCCATCCTGTTAGGGGGGAAAATATATATTCTTCATCCACAAGAGGCAAAACTTCTCTCTCCCCCTACGCGACACTACACTCCACAGTCTCCCTTGTATTTACGAATTTTTTCCCTGTAATATTCGCTGGTGTTTAATCGCGTGTACTTTTTTTTTTTCGCCTCCAGTAAGAACGAAAAAACGTAGAAGAATGACGACTCCTGTGGTTATTGCAGCGACTGCACGACACACTGCAACGGTGAGAGTTATCAAATTTTATCGATACGATTTTTTTTTGCAACATTTCTCTTTAATGCAATTACGATTCTTTGGTTATAAGAGACTAATTTTTGTTCTGCAATGAAAATCTTCTCTTACATAATTTCACTTCTATTTTTTTTTTACGTAAATGCAACGAAAATCACTATCGAAACTCAAAATTTTAACAATTCGCAACTTCTCTTATCTATGCTGATAAGAAATTTTGAATTTTCATTTCGCAGCTCATATTTTTCCACGGTTTGGGAGACACTGGGTGAGTATGAAATATTTTTTTGAGGTTAAGAAACTTTGGACTTTAATGTTTAAGTTAAAATTTTTTTTTTTTTTTTTAGACATGGCTGGGCGACTCCAATGGGTTCCGTACGATCTTCGCACATCAAAGTTATTTGTCCAACGGCGTAAGTGTGAATTATCTTTGAGCGGAGAATTTTATTTTTTTTTATATGGAATATAATTGGGCGGATTGGAAAAAATGTTTTCAGGAAGCGACTGTTCAATATTAGTGTCTTTTTTGCAGGCCAACGATGCCGGTTACGCTAAACGCTGGTTTTAGAATGCCGTCGTGGTTCGATTTGAGATCCTTGGATCCAAGTGGTCAGGAAGATGAAGAGGGCATCAGAAGAGCCGCCGAAATGGTACATGGCTTGATTGCGGAGGAAGTCGCGGCTGGAATACCTACCAAAAGAATTGTCATTGGAGGATTTAGTCAAGGTGGAGCTTTGGCTATATTTAGCGCTCTTACATTTCCCGAACCACTGGCCGGCGTTATAGCTCTGTCTGCTTGGCTTCCTTTACACCAAAAATTCCCTGCTGTGAGTATTAAATAGATTTTAATAAAAATGTGAGTCATTGAAACACGAGAAAAAGATTTTTTTGTTATACATTATTTTTTAACTTGCAGAACATCTTTTTTTTGTTGGTGGAAAAACAATTTTAAGAATGCACTAAAATATAAGGGAAAGAGAGTTTTTTTTTGTCTAAAAAAAAATGTATAACAATCATGCAAAAACAAAATTGCCAGATTTAAATACAAGAAATTGTAGGATTTTCTGTCACTAGTATTTTTTTAATCATTAAACAAGAAAAAAGAAATGGAACTTCTACAGTTTTTCATAAATTTGTATGAATTTATTTTTAAAATTCGTCACGTAGAAAAATCGCTGGATTTGAATATAAGAAATTGTAGGACAAGTTTTTGCTAGCAATATTTTGTTAGTAATGAAAAAAAAAAAAAACTCGCCCAATTTTTTATGTACGGGATTGTAAATTTTTCTACATGAATAAAATATTCGGATTATTTAAATATCTTTTATATTTGGAACTGGCGGTTTTTCTGCATTATCACAACACTTTTTGCAAAGAATGAATTTTTTTTTTACAATTTTTCTATCTTACAAAAACATGCTTTGCCGGAAATTATCTTCCTTAAAGTCGTTATTAATCCATAGATAAATAAAAATGTCCGTCAGTGACTCACAAGAAACATAATTTTGATGTTGCAATACTTTTTTTTCAACCCAAGTACCTCGTATCTTTTTACAATTTTAAAACTTTTAATCTATTCATGGAAAGCTTTAAGGAAGGATAAGCAAACTAATTTCGGCCGAAGCATGTTTTATTAATTTTCGTCGGTAAAAAAAAATTATATAAAAATTCATTGTGCTTGATTGTCGATAACAGCATTCTGACCATGTAGAAAAATCTCCAGATGCGTATATAAAAAGTTCCAGCAACTTTTTTGTAAATATAATTATTTAAGAATTTTTTATTTTTCAAAAATTTGAATTTTTACAATTTTTCATACACGAATCTGGGAATTTTCTACATGACCGGAACACAATTACCAACAATAATGCGCACGATTTTTTGTTAACCAATGAAAAAAATAGAACACATTTTTCTTTTTATTCAAAATCAAAGCAGTGTAATTGAGCTCTAATAACAATATTGCGACTATACATTTTTTTTTAAATCGATATAGGAAGCGATAGGCAACAAAAATACTCCATTACTTCAATGTCACGGCGACTGTGATCCAATCGTGCCATACAAATGGGGCCAGATGACAGCGTCCCTCCTAAAGCAATTCATGACACAGACAGAATTCAAATCGTATCGCGGAATGATGCATACTTCATGCGAAGAGGTGAGCAAGCACAAAAAGAAAAATCGATTATCTCAGCATATTAGCCGTGTCGATTTACATTATTTGACATTATCTTTTGATTCCGCAGGAAATGCGAGACATGAAGAAATTCATCGAAAAAGTAGTGAAGCCGTAATAGCCACAACTAATTGTAACGATATTTTAAACATTTTAATCAATGAAGAGATAACAAACAAAAAAAAAGAACAAAGATAAGTTAATAATTATTGAATAAATTAATTCCAGTCGCATTGTTTTTGACCTAGTGTTCTCGTAAGTTCGAGAATTAAAATTTCGAAGTAGTAGAAGCTCTCTCTCACTCTCTGTCATAAACTCCGCATCTCAATTCTTTGATTCGTTGAATATCGTAGCAAAAAAAAAAAAGTAACGAATTCAAAGAGCATTCCTTTGAGATTTTAGGATATCGAATTCAAACCGTGCGGCATGCGACAGGACCAATCGATTTAGTTCCCTATGGCCTATATTTAAGTGAAAAAAAAAGAAAAAAAATTGTTTGTGCTGTAGTCGAGATTAATTAACGAATCAATTTTAGAGGCGTGAGCGATAGAAATTTCGTTTCTTAAACGAACGGGAGAAAAAAATCGCGCCGTTTCTTTACCTCCATCTAATGATTATTTACCGGCGCAACATTGTTTAAACTAACTCGAGAAACCTTGTTGATCTAATCCATAATAATAGACTAGTAGAACGAATGTTATTTATAGATAATCCACTATGATATTATAACGCTTGAGCGTTTTGTTTGCGTTATAATTATTAGTTACTGCATAAATATTATTGCTTCCACGCAGCATCGGTGAATGAATTGTGATCCTCCAGTTACGTCGAAAGAAGAAGAAAAAAGAAGAAGACGAAGAAGACGAAGAAGAAAAATGTGATACGCGTACAGTACGTTCCTCAAAAGAAAGCACGTGCATTAATCTTCTTTATCATTACGATTTATGAGACATGGTATTCTCGTTTAGTAGGCGTAACTAGCAAACGTAGTGTACGTATTTAACAAATTTTCAAACGTATTCATATGTTTTGCTAGATGCGACGCAACATCATTTGAATTATTTTCTTTCGATTCGTAGACTTTAAATCATCGCATTTATTATTATTTGTATATTACTGATTTAAAAAAAAAAGAAGCCTGCCTGGGATTCTGCAGGAATATCTTACGCCATTATCACTGTTGCTACAGAGATTTTTCCCTAAATCAGTCGTCAAAAGACACTGTTAGCGATATAGTGTAATAAGTATGCGAATGAGAGGAGAATTTCTAACTACTTGTTTAGAAACAATGTACAATAAATAAACTACCAATTGCGATATGCAATTTCCTGCTACGAGTAAAAGCATGCGATTTATTTACTTCAATTTATAGAAAAGTAGCAAATTTAAGTAAACATAATTTGGATTGGTTGGAAAAAAAATAGTTTTGTTGATCATTTATACTTAAAATTGTCGAGGGACAAAAATCACTATCGAAAAGATGTTTATTTTGTGATAATATATATATTTTTAGTTTTTATTTTTTGAGAATTTTGCGCTTGTTATTCGGTTCCGAATACGAATTAATGACATTTGTAAAAGTCGAGGCACGATATTTTTAGTCACTGTTGCATCGATCTTGATATTTTATAAACCGGATTTTTTTTAAACGAAGAGGTATTGTGTAATTTTAAATATGTATTAAAAAACACGGTTTATACAATTATGAGATCGATGAGGGCGAACGAAATACAATGTTTCAATTTGCATAAATGTCTTTTTTTCAAAGCTTTTCTGGAATAATTAACTCGCTGAGCAAATAAAAAATTAAAAAAGGTTTTTTCACTTTTGATTTAGAGATTTTTAAAAAATGATTCAGTGTATTTAATACATTTTATTTTATTTTTTTAATGTTTGTATCTAGATTAAAAAAAAACGTTTTTACCTCTGAGCCCTTAAGATATTTTTATTTTTCGAGAAACTAGTCCTCATCGTTGCCTCTTAACACGGATGAATAAAAATTTGTAAAAGTTGAAACGTCTGTGATTATATTTCATGCTGATCGATCTTGAAATAAAAAAGCACTTTTTTAAAAATATATTACACGATGTCTGATGCAATACTTTTTTTATTTTTTTAAATCGCGGTCTATAAAATTACAAAATGAACCACTAAATATGTCGCATCTTTTTAAAAATATTAATTTGTCTTAAAATATAAAAATCCCAATAATGAGTATCCCTAAAAAATACAAATTTCTTAAAAAAATGTATTTAGTAAAAATTTTACGGTGGACAAATTATAAAAACATTTAATAGACTATAAAAACTAATAATATAAATATAAAAACACAACTGTTCAAACGAATGGAAATTATTCTATACTTCGCAAGAATAATTAAAGAGGGATTAAAATTAATTTTTAATCATCCAGTTTGAAATACGAATTTTGGCGCCGAAATTTGTATTTAAAAAAAAAACAGCTGTTTGTAAAAAAAAAAGAACCATCCTCTAATAATCTTAATAATCATAATTCGAGCAATATCGATCAGAAGAGTGCGAAGGCTTAAAAAGAGGAGGGGATAATGCCAAGAGAGAAACGACGCCGCCCGGCGCCAAAAGACGCGGCCGTGTATTATTATTTTGTGTTCGGGTTGTACGGTTGGCACCAATGAGCGGCGCTTTTCGCAGCTCGGCACAGCCGGATAGCATTTTTACGAAAGCTCCCCCCATCTTGCATCTTTCGGCAGTTTACTGATTGCCAGCCATCGTTGTGGGTCCGATCGTTATTTACTCGCTCGTCCGTATTGCCGCGTGTTTAACTTCGGATATTAATCTGACAAAACTCGTGAATTTTAATAGTCGCGATGAGTGCCGAGGAGGAAGTACTGAGGATTCAGAAGAAGCTGAGTAAAATGTCGAGCGGCGACGGGACGGTGAGTGAGTGAGTGAGTCAAATTAAGAGCAGTAGCGGGACATTTACGTATAGAATGCGAAACGTACGCGCGGGACGCGGGCGCGTGATACCAAAAAAGAAAAAAAAAAAAAAAAAGAAAAACCCCCAACGTGTTACTTTATTATTTGCTTAAGTTAAAAAAAGCATTAAACCTCATTTTTCATGTTTTTTTTTAGGCTTTTTATTCTTATCAATTTTTACGATCTTTTGCAATTTTTTTTTTTAAACGTTGCGGAATTGCTACGCGCGCTCCGAATATAAACATGCAAACACTCACGGAATTCATTTTTTTTTTCTTCTTTCTTTTTCGAGTGCCTTAAATAAATTTCTCGATATAATTAGAGAGTACAGTGAAATACAAGAATTTAGATGCATGTGCTCTATTTAAATATTTTTCTGTGACTGTGTATGTGCAATAATAGATTCCGGTTTTTGATGTAATTTTTTTTTTTTAATACATTTTTTACATTCTCCGCAGGGACAGGAACAGGCTTTGGAATTACTCAAAGTACTACAAAAGTTGCCTGTCGATTTGGAACTGCTAACAAAAACGAGAATAGGAATGACCGTCAATGCTCTACGCAAATCCAGCAGTGACGAGGAAGTCATATCACTGTCAAAGACGCTAATTAAAAATTGGAAGAAATTTTTAGGTGAGATTTTGAGAGATAAGGATATAATATTCTACAAAAGAATTTATCATTGTTTTTAAAATTATTAATAATGTTATTGGTCTAGTTATAAATTTTACCAATTTCATTTATTCATGTTTAGATATGAAAAAAAAAAAACTGAATGATACTTTTAAATAGTTTTTATAATCACTGTAATTAATTTCTATAATTTGCTTGAGAGATTTTAATTAATAGGCTTTTCTTTTATTTATTTTTCAAGACTCGGTATACATGGAAATTATTTATATTAGAACACAAATAAATTATATTTGTGAAAGATGTAAACTGTTACATTATTTAACATTTTAAAACAATATATTTCGTTTTATTTTTATTCATTTTTTTTTTTCAGTTATCCTTATTTTTTAAAAAACATGTTTTAGCACTAATGAGTTGCTTTTTTTTAAAAGTTCTTATCCAATTTTTATAGCTTGCCTAAAAAATAAAAAATTTCTCGAAAAATATGCTTACGAAAATTTGTATAATTTTTCAGGCAAATCATAAAAATTGAATAAGACATTGTAAAAATTAGCGACTGAATATATATATTTTTTTAAATCGAGATAAGAAAAAGAAATCAGTCCTTCAATGCTGGTTAATGAAATTATGTAAAAAGCTTTATAAAATCAGATCTATTAGTAATAAAATAATATTAATTACTGCGATAAATTAGATAATTAGCAAAACGTTTTTGATAGGCAATTCCAACAAAGATGGCAAGGAATCAAGTTCGGCAAGCAGCTCCAAAAAGAAGGAGGACAGAAATGACAAGAGCAAGGATGACAATGATTCCAAGAAGGACAAGGATAGCGGAGACGGCTCTGATGTCAAGATCAAAGAAGAGAAATCGAGCAAAGATTCACAGAAGAAACAATCGTCATTTCCCGCTGCAACGACAACCGACGCTGTCAGACTAAAGTGCAGAGAACTCTTGGCCTCGGCATTGGCAGTCGACGGGACGTCGATCGAAGGATGCGCGTCTCCTGAGGAATTGGCCGAGGAATTGGAAGAGGCGATTTTCGCCGAATTTAGAAACACCGACAACAGATATAAAAATAGGGTAAATTTCATTAGTTACTGTAAACAAAAAACTCAGAGGGCATAAGAATATTGTTGGGGCCTTTAAAATAATATCATTTATGCAACTATTTAATTTTCATATTTTGGTGCATCTAGAATTGTTCAGCGTTTTATAATTTGATTGAGAAAAAAAAGTTTCTAGAAAATATTTAATAGTTGAAAAAAATTTATCTCAATAATAAATCAATCAGTCTTTTAAATAGAAATTACCGCCAAAACAATTAATTTTGTATTATTTTAGGTACGCAGTCGAGTGGCAAACTTGCGTGATGCTAAAAATCCAACTCTCAGAACGAATTTCATCGTAGGTGCAATAACGCCCGCACGTCTTGCCTCAATGACTGCCGAAGAAATGGCAAGCGACGAGATAAAACAGCTTCGCGACAAATTCCTGAAGGAAGCGATAAACGACGCGCAACTTTCCACCGTTCAAGGCACCCAAACGGATTTGCTCAAGTGCGGAAAGTGCAAGAAACGCAATTGTACTTACAACCAAATTCAAACACGTTCGGCCGATGAGCCTATGACCACTTTCGTGTTGTGCAACAATTGTGGAAATCGATGGAAATTTTGTTGAAATCCTGTACTTTTCTGTTTTTTTTTCTGTCGTAATTTCATTTCAAACCGTTGATATAGTATAAATGCTATATATGAAACTGCGAGAATCGACATGTTCGTCAGAGAAATCAAGCTGCCGTGAATTTTCTATCACAAATCTATATTAAAAAACAAAATCACACGAAACATTAACAAAACATAGTCGTGAAAATATAATTCGTGCTTCTGAAATTTTTTTTTCTCTGACGAGCGTTCAATTCCAAGAACGCCAAATCTTCCGGTCGTTGAGAAAAAAAGAAAAAAGAAATCTTCGGTAAAGTTTTTTGAGATGTTGAAATGACGAGCGACGAGCCACTGGACTAAAAAAAAAAGTGGCGATCGTGATATTTCGAGGCTTTCCCCACCCCGCGAAAAATTCAACGATTTAGCATGTCTCAATTTTTCTAGCGATGAAAAAAAAAACGTCGCCGGTTTTATACTCGAATATACACATTATTCCAAGTTTTTACGATGAGTTCTCAATCTTTAAGAATGAGAGAATCAGAAGAAAATAATATCAATGCTCATGAAAAGTTAACGACAATTTTTTTAGCACCACTTGATATTGAATAATCGCGGGGAGCCTCGATTTCATTTCTCAACAATGCGATTTCAAGATTATATCTATTTCGCGAAATAATCTCGTCGACGTCGTTCAATTGCGATTAACCGAGAGTCGTCGCGAAACTCTGGGTAGAAATTTATTCTATGAATTCGTGTGTGTGTACGATATTTTTATTCGCAATGTGAGATGCGAATAAACTGATAATGTGTAAAATATTCAAAGCGACAAAAAACATTTTAAATTAATCCTCCTGCTATTTACACTATTTTGCCGAGTGACATTCATGAACATATACAATGTTTTTTTTTTTAATCTATGAGTGAAAATTTTGGTTCTAATTATCCCGTTTCTGTGGATCTGCCTCGCTCCGGCATATTACAGAGATGCGTCTTCCTTTTTCGACCTTCTTCCCATGATACGATGATTCCTCATTGCCGAGTACTTCGTGATTAAACTTCTGGCGCGCTGCTCCGCTAAAAAAAAATGTTACAAAACGTTCATTAACCATTTTTCCAGCTTAGTCACATTTGACTTTGTTTTTTCGTGATTTTTCTTACCTCATTATGTACAAAGATCTTCTGGGAAGCAAAAAATCTTCCCTGCATTCTTTCTCATTGCCAACTAAAGTTAAACGCATTACGCAGTCGCTCAGTAAACTTATTCCTGCTATAACGTCACCACAAAACTGTAAAAGAAAATACAATTTCTTACTATTCAGAGCTTCAAGCATTCAGTAAATTTTTGTTTTATAGTTACACGCGATTCTTGAGAATTTTTTCAGATTCTCTGGAAATTAAGTGAGATGCACAAAATTGAATTTGACAAAAAAAAGTGTTTGCAGAAAAATTAGTAAAAAAGATATATTCACATTATCGTTAGCGAATTTTAACTCATTAATTTGTGTTTCTCTTTTCTCCATAAGTTTCAAACGTAATATAATTATAGTAGTTAAAGATTTAAAAAAATTGTACTTCTAAATTTCGTACCCTAACACTGTCGACGTGAGGTTTAATTTTGCCGTTTGGAGCCAAATCCAAAACATGAACCAGTCCCAATTGAGCTGTTCCAGGCGGAAAGGCTTTTGCGCGAACTCTATCTATGATTTTCGTATTTTCTTCGTTCCATTTGGCACGTTCGGTCTCGCGATAGCCGTGAATTGCCTAAAATGTATGTAAGCTACAGAATAAAGTAGAATCAGGTTTTAATGAAAAACTAAAAAAAAAAGCGAATCAGAGCTCTGTAAATATGTATACTAACGTCGTCCCAGTGAGAAAATTCGTAGCGAAGACGTTTCATGTAGGGCTCAATTTCCTGAAAAATCGAGTCTTCCTCCTGAGGCGTGAGAAAATCAGGAAAGACTCTCATAGTCGCGAGTAGCTCGACTCTCCAATCGTCCTTTTTGCTGTCGCGAGTTTCAACGGCATCTAACGAAAAGGCGACGTTTTGGGGCGAATAAACGTGCCCGAGTCTCTTGAACATTGAGTATCTTCTCAGCAACGCTCTTGCAACCATTTTCTGAAAGAATTACAAGAATATTTCTAGTACACAAAACTCGTCTTTATTTATTTATTTTTTTCTTAAGGCAATTGCATGTATTTTTTTTATTTAGCAGCACAAATTTTAAGATTTTTCAAGAGAGCACTTAAAAAAAAATATGATATAGAAAATTATTGAGTAGTTCAGAAAAATTATTTTTTTCAACAGGAAAAAGGCTTTGAACTTAAAGAATTAAGATAAATACTTTGTTTTTAAAAATGCATTTATTTTTTTTATTTCGATGTATACATTTTTTAATTGGATTTTTAAAAAAAGGATTTTAAAAAAAAATGTCAGCAAAGTATTGAGGGAAATTATTTTATTTAACAGGACAAAGGCTTTGGATTTAAATAATTAAGGTAATTATTATTATTATTATTATTTTTTAACTGCATTTATCGTTTTATTTAGATATAAACCTTTTTTAACTGGATTTAAAAAAAATATATTTTTTTTTTAATTTTGGTACAGAAAAGTAATTAGTTGAGAATTTTTTTTTCTCAACACAAAAAGGACTGGATTTAAAGGGTTAAAATAACTACTTATATTTTAATAAAATTGCATTTGCTTTTTAATTTGAGTGCACAAATTTTTAATCTCGATTTCTCAAAAAAGAATTCTTAAGATAAATTTGATATAGAAAAAGTGTTCCGAAAAATACTTTTTCCAACAATAAAAAGGCTTTGAGTCAAAGGATTAAGAGAACTAAAATTCTTCACGCAACTAAAAAGTATTTTAAACAAAAACGCAACTAAAAGATTAACAGCATGTATTCTTAACCTAAATGACCATTAATAGCCACTAATTTGCCTAACAATAAACCCATCAATGCAAACATCCATGAACCATTTCCTCCATCAGTTTCTTCAGACTAAAATCCGTAACATTTTGCCAATATTAATGCATCATATGGTTAATTTTGTTGTTCGAAATCTGCTTTACGAATTCGTTACGTACATTTTTGTTGTACTCTCAAAACAATTAAAAAATGAATGTAATAGTTTATAAGAACATTTTATTTCTCAGATTAAACAGCAAAAACTCTAATTTTCAAAGGTCAACATTACGAAAAAAAAGAACTACGCATTAATATAAATCTGGCAAGTGAATCAATGTGACGATATAGCCTTTAAACGTCGATAAAATCGTATAAATGATTACGCTCGAGATACTCACTAAGCGCACGTATTATTTATTTATCTCGACATAGAATCGACGTTACAAGCAAGTTGTTACGTCGGGCTAACCGGCAAGACTGATCGCGCAATTGCGATACTCTGCGTGCTCTGCGGCAGCCAAGGAATTTCTACCTCAATGAGAGAGATAGATTGAGAGTACACGGGCGTGCGATCGTTGCTATGGGTAACGCGCATCTCTTCTCGCGACGACGCGACGGCTCCACTCCGGCGATGCCACGATTTTCAGTGGTTGTCCTTTAAGAGGATGTGAACCATAAACATAGTTTAGTCTCTGTCATTCTGCTGTGAGCGCCGTCAGTTTTATCTTTCTCGCACTCATAGACATTTCAGATCACCTTAAGGCGGTTGCTACGCGTCGCACTAGTCAAATCAGTGGTCAATATTTAAGGTGGAATGTACAATGAACTCGGTCGGTAACAAAAACTTTTTGTAACTTTTATCAGAGCTGATTAATCGTGTAAACAAACACAGAGAACAGTCAACTCGGCATGACGATTCCACAGTTGGTTGTTCTCAGTCTTTTTTCCCCGAATTATCAACAATTTTTGAGAAAACTGGTAAACAGTTTTTGTTACCGACTGAATTTAATGTGTGTTTCACGATGTGAAATTACTCGATCGGTAACGAAAGCTGTAAACCGATTTTTTCCGTCCTGATTGATCTTTTGAGCAAAACATGAGAAATTCGACATCTGTCTTACGATTGTGCATGTCGAGTTTCTCACTTTTTATCCAAAAGATTAACGATGACGGTAAAATTTGGGGTCGTAAGATTAGTTTCAACTCTCTCGCACTCGTTGAGGTTTCACATCACCTTAATATCTTCCAAACTCCAAATTTCCAACAGCATGAGAACCACCAACTCTGTACAAGTGCAGCCACCAAACCTGCGTTGAACAACTTTCCCCTTAAATATTCAACCAATTGAATCCACATTCTTCACTAAATAACTACAGAATATTAAGCCTCAATAAAGTGAGCATCGTTATCAACGATGAAAATCAGCTCTACGAGTCAAGCCAGAAATAGCGGCATTATACCTAATTAGAAATAGTAGAAAGAAAGTGACTAGGATTCACATATAGTTGGTACATCGCTCTATACAAAAATTATCTTTATAGTTAAATAATAAAAAAAAAGAAAAATCATTGACATCACCCACTAAAGTTTTAAAAAAATGTCTTTGCTAAAGAGATATACATATTGTTATCGATGAATCTCAATTGTCATAGGTATTTATAAACGAAAAAAAAAGAGTAGAGTGTTATAAAGTGGCTCTCAATGGTTAGGAGAGAATTGAACGATTCTTGAAATCTGCAAGTGGCTGCGTACGTGGCACAATCGACCACCAATCGTATGCCGCGTGATTTTCGAATAGGCGTGGCTTAAGAAATGCCCCGTATACACTTGTGCCTCTCTTATATCCGGCAGCCATAATTCCTCGTCCAAGATATCGTCGCGTGCGAATTACCGTTGTGTGTTTTTTTTCACGTTACGGGATAAGAATAAATTTTTCCCCAACAGGGCATTAAAAACGAGCAAGAGGTAGGATTTTTCTTTCACTGTTGTAATGTACGTTGACGTTAAAACGTGCATGAAATACGTGGAGTGTCTTTTGTAATAATAGTAAATGGTCCTTTAGGCTTATAAAAAGAGAGAGAGAGAAAGAGAGAGAGAGAGATAGATAGATAGATAGATATTCGTATACCGGACTTGCCTACGTTTTTTGCCGGCTCCCCGCAGTTTCTACCGTGTGTTTCGAAGCACCCACCCGAAGATCACCAACTACTTGGCTGCTGCCGGCGTGATTTAACTCAACGGACTTTCTCTGTACGGTGCTTCTGACATTTTCGATTCAGCCATCGAACCAAAAGCTTTTTCACACTTATATTAACAATTACGCGCTACATCACGACTGTAAAAATTCCGAACAAAAAAAAAAACGAAAGATCGACCTTTACGTGGACTTAAACTTTTACTTCGATACATTCTTCGAACTGAGTTTCGTGTGAATTTTGTGATACGTCGGGAAACGTTCCGTATGTAGACTAACGGAAAAAAAAATTGATAAACATAGAGTTAGTGAGTTTTCCCTTGTTTATTTGATAATTGGAACATACAGAGTCGTTAGAAATCGAATATAAGTAGGATTTCTCGCTGGTGTATGAAAGACCCTCTATATGTCTCAATCTGTGCTGAAATATTCATTTATTCTCGTGATTTAATTGTAATCTTTTTTTATTATTATACTGACGGTAAAAATAACAAAAAAATCGCGATTTACATGGACTTATTTATTTAAATCTATATGTTTCTAATTTCATGTGAATTTTGTGATATGTCTGAAAACGTTTTCTATGTAGAGTAAGGTAGATAAAAAAAGTGATAAACATAGAATTAGTGAGTTTTTCCTGTTTATTTCATAATTGGAACACACAAAGTCGTTAGAAGTTGAATTTAAGTAGGATTTTTTGTTGGTATATGAAAGACCCTACATATGTCTCAATTTGTACTGAAATATTAATCTATTGCAATTTAGTTACAATCTTTTTTTTTTTTTTCTATTATCACTTGATATTTAGGGAAATATGAAGGATTTTTCTTTTTTGTATGAAAGTCCCTATATTCCCCCAATTTTTGCCAAAATATTTAATTCTTATGATTTAATCATCTTTTTTTTTTTTTCATTAGCCAACTATAATCAACGAACATCATGGATCTCCAAACTGGAGTGATTTGTGTGGTGCTTATCATCGTCGCCGCAATTTTCATTGGATCGATATCAATGTTTAGCATGAAGGAGAAATCTTACGAAGAAGCCATAGCTGAGCAGAGAAAACTTCCTGACGATCTTCTTCTTGGTAAGTAAAAAAAGAAAATTACCCATTTTTTTTTTTTTTTCTTGAGTGCATAAATTGGACATTACGATATCTTAACAGGTAAAAAGGAGAAGGGCAAAGAGAAGAAGCACAAAAACAAGACTGGAAAGAAAGTGAAGGAGAAGAAGGAGGAGAAAGAAGAGAAGGAAGAAAAGCCAGAGCCAGCTGTGCAGCTTGAAGACACAGCTGTAGTTCTTCAGCCGGAAGCCGTTCAGGTAAATTTGAATTATCAAAAGAATTTTAATTCCGCTAACCTTGGGTCAGAATATCAAATAGTAAAGCTCAAACTCAAAGTAGTATTCATCTCTTGTTCTTGCCTATTTCACGCATGAAATATGGTACACCAGTTAGCATATCAAATGTTGCACATGTAGGTCATCCATGCAGTCATATATACGTTATTCTGGGTGTAGGATTCCGGTCACCTTCCTTTAAGCATTTATTCATGCATATTTCGTTGACTCTTCCAGCTCTCGCAGAATTAACGCACGAGATTTCAGCGATAATGCGATTGTTAACAGCTGATCATACTCATTATTTAATCCAATCCAAAATTAACAGCATAAAACGTCGTGAACGGTGTCATCGTTGCATGAAATTAATAATTTAACGGATGGAAGAAAAATAATTTCACTGTAAACAGCCTATTTTCGTCGCCTTTTTCAATTCTGCCAATTGTTCATTTTTTGTCGTCTTTTTTTTTGTTTTGTCGGTGCGCAGCAATATTCCGGTTGCGGCGATGTCAAAAATATTTTCAGCTGACGATAATTCGGTTTTATAGGCTCCGTTTTTCTTTTCTTATGTAAATTAATTTTGATAGTTTGCGTATTTTTGTGGCGGCGATTGTCGATTATGTCTTGGTAAGTTATTGAAGTTGAAATGCTTGGCATTCGTCATGGTAGATATACGTTTCTTATCTGGGAAAATTTTTGGTAAACGTTCCGTGAAGTTCTCAGAATGGAAACTGTTCTATTATGTGTATATGTTACTTTTTTTTTCTCCCTCCCCCTATTTGAAAGTCTGCATCCTGTTTTACGATCCCATAGGCCGTGACATCGGTGATCTTATCAGCGAAGTTTTGAATAATCGTTTCTTCGATAAAAAATTTAAAGCATATTTCAGTTACACTGTTGCGAGCCCTAAGTTTTAAAATTTCATCGGGAAAGCAAAGCAACGATTTTGATACACCAATCGAGAGATATTACATAATTCACGATTATTTTTCGTATATAAATAACTTGCTACGTGCAATTTTGCAACGAATATTGCAAAATTCTTCTTATTCTCTGTTGTTATCATAAAGATTGCAGCGGAGTAAAGCAAACTGAGAATCATTTCGAGATTATTGGCTGCTTTAATTACATTTTAAAGAACTCATCGCGAAAGAAAAAAATAAATCATTTGCAATTAAAGCACACATCTGAAATTGCGAATTTATTAATTTCAGGTATGCATGTTTGGCCAGAACTCAGAATAGAAAAATCCTTAAGGTGACAATTTTCTTAATTTCCCTTTTACTCAGATATCATGTCGTTCCTATTTTCTATTTTATTTTATTTTTAATTTCCTTTAAAATTTCTTTCAAGTCTTTTTGATATAAATGTTTGCTCGACTTTATCGGGGCAGACTGTTTATTGAGCCTCAAAAGTTAAACAAATATATTACCAAGAACGATAAAAGCCCGCTGGCGCCCGATATCGATAATATTCAAGCGGTGAAAGCAAAGTATTTTTGGCATCGTTTTACGCGTTTAATCGTCGCCGAATGGGTTACGCAATCGGCAAATAACGGACTTTTAACATAATTCGGGGAATGAATTTTTTGTTTTGTTGGCATGAATAATTCAGGAAGTTGGCAAAGGCGCTAAAAAGAAGAGCAAGATCGAGAAGGTAAAGCCGATCTTGGTCAACAAGGATGAGTCGCCGGCAATCGTGACGGAACTAATAACTTCGGAAACTCCGGTTCCTGAGATGAATCACTTCGATCGGTTTCATCCGAAGGACAGTGTCGAACTTAAACGCAGTCAGAATGTGAGTGATTATGAATGTGCTGTTTGTGTGGGCTTTTTCTATCGTTTGTAAACACAATTTTCACTCTGAAAGTAGATTAGTCTTTTGGGCACAGTTTTCATTGGTTTACTAACATGAGGGTTACGCATTAATTCGTCAAACAAGGTACGAGGGTCGAAAGTACAACAATTTTATGACCCTCTGTTTCTAATGACTTAAGAAGTTTTGGAGCGAGTATTTATGGAGTCATTTGTTTTATAATTTTCTAATTGTTTCTGCAAAGTCTTATGCATTAAATAACAGTTGTGGAAATCCGGAAAATCATTTGTTGATGAATTAGCAAAAACATTAACTGATTAACGTTAATTTTTTCTTCGTTTTTTTTAGTTTTCTTCATAGAAAAAGCCGTAAATTTTGGCTGATTTTGATATGGGATTGCTTATTTTCATCCCTAAAGACACTTTAGAAACAAACGGTTTGGATATTTGAGTGTTAATTGTTTAATTTGAATATTAGATTATCGGCTATTGGCGGCCAGGTGATATGAATGAATTATTCTTTCATTTTGCGTTTCGAAACTATTAAATATCTAAGTGATCAATTCGTACAGCTTCCTTTAAGAAACGAAAGTGGCCATATAGCATAAAAATTGGTACAAAATTACGATTGAAAATGTTGAAAAACCGATTTTTGGTAATTGCTATTTATCGGTTAATATTTTTGGTTAATTGAACGCTATGAATGTTTATCTGGATTACGGACAAATGTTGTTATAAAAATCATCCATTATAGCGGTAAATTAATCTGTAAAACTTTGTAAAAACCATAGAAAATATTTCGTTCTCCAATCTCCTTATTTCGTAAATAGAAAATTAGTCACTATAGCTATTTTTAAAAGTCTTCAATGTCTGAAAAATGATTACTTAAATCTATAGAAAGAGAGTGCGAGCCTTCAGCAGTCCGTTCAATCGGAGCCGTTAATCAACAAATCTCCGAAGGAAACTCCGACAAAATCGAAGAAAAATGTTAAAGAACCAGCCAAGAAGAAGGAAGAGATCAAAGAAGAGAAAAAGATAGAAATTGCGGTCTGCTACGCGGCGCCTCCTGTACTTACAATCAGAGAGAAAGAGATCAAGGAAATTCCAAAAGAAGTTGTGGCGGTTAAAGAGACGAAAGAGGCCGTTGTAGCTGCACCAGTTTTAAACAAAGAGTCAAAGAAAACGAAGAAGAAGAATGACATTCTCGCTCAAATCGGTGGCGATCGTGACGGCATAAATGTCTCGCTTTTAATGCCTCTCGTGCAAAAAGCCGAGTTAAGCCGTTCAGAAATTCAGATTCTTATCGATCAATTGTTAAACAAACAGCTGGATAATCCATTGGAACATTCCGAATGGACCGAAGGTCGCGCTGATCCTGTAATAAAGCTGAAAAAACAATTGGCTGAGAAAGACAAAGCTCTTACCGAAGAACACGAAGCCAGCATGACTTTTCAAAATAAATTAAAGGAACTCAGAGCGGAATTAAACGCTGAACGTTCGCGTCTCACGACACTCGTTAAACAACTCGAAGAAGCTCTAAATGCTAAAGTTACCGAAGCTCAAACGCTTCACACTCGTATGCAACATATTTTGGAGTCCCATGCTGCTGAGAAACAAGGTTTCGCACGACAGATCGAACAACTTCAGGCTAAGGTTAACGAGGATGCCGCGATTATTCACAAAATGCAAGAAGATCAAGGACAGACACAGGGACACATGCAGCAAGAACTTATTGCACAACGTAAACAGCTGGAGGTACAATTTGGGCAAATGCGCGAAAATGAAAATGCACTTAAGGCACAATTGGCACAGAAGCACGTCGAGGTGCAGGATTTACAGACTGTTAATATGAATATGACGCAGGAACTTCAGGCTACTTGCGAAAGTAGCACCGCTGAGATTGAAATGCTTAGACAACAGCTTGCTATCATGCAGGAACAGTACATGCACTCGGAAGCACAACTTCAGCACTTTAAGGAAGCTGGAGAAAGAATGCAAGATATGGCCAGACAACTCGAGGTAATTATTTAGTTTTGGTTGAATTTTTTTTTTTTTTGCTAATTTTATGTGCATTTTGTTAATCGATTTTTATTAAATTTTATTCTTAATTTGAATTTATTAATCAAATCAACAACAATCACAATGAGAAAAAAAGTTATTTGTTGGACGAAATTTTCGTTTGTCTACGTTCGACAGAATTTTTAATTACCACAAAAAATGTTGAGTTGTCTTAAACATATTTTGATCAGCCGATACGAATAATTGTTGAATAACTTAACTTTTTAGTTGTATGAACCAACAATTTAGTTGAACGTCTATAAATTCAGATTTAGTTAACATAACTATTTTTTTCTCAGTCTAATTGTTCATTAATTAAATAACAAGGTTAATAAGTCTGGTTGTTCGAAAATTGGACGACTCGGAAAAAGTTGTTCGTCCGACAGGATTATTCTTGTTTCCGATTTTTTGTGTCGCGGAGGATTTGAGTAAATTATCCACTTGATGGATGAACAATTTTTTTTTAATAGGGCGAATATAAAATAGCGAAAATTTCCGACAATCAGACAATTATGGTAGAATGATTCGTCCGATCTTTCGTAAATTTTTTTTACGGATTCTTTCCATAACACGAATTGTTATCAATTTGTTGTAGATAAAAAACTGGAGTAGATCTTTATGGGTTTTAGTTAGTAAATTTGGATCGTTTTGCTTTTTTTCTCATTAATTGGGCAACTAAGTAAAGCGTAGAAGAAACTTACAAAATCGTTTTTTCTTACAGGATTTTATTAAGGAAAAATCTTTAGTAGATTCTTATAAGTTTTAGTCAGTTAGTTACTTAGTTCAGACGTTCGTTTAGTTTTTTTTAAATGAAAAACTGAGTCAGTTTTGTGATCGAGTTGCCAATCGAATAAAAAGTCACGAAATTGTCCGTCCAGTGGATTATTAATAGTAGCCTGAGATTAAATGCATTAACGCAATTGTTAATTTCAAAGATCTGGGATTAATTTCAATTTTCCTATTAGGAATCCCATCGCGCTCACGCTGATTTCGACCATCGACTAAAGAACGCTCACCGCCACGAACAAGAATTACAAAAGCAAATTCATTCTCTCCAATCGGAGTTAAAAATCTCAAAGACCGAATCAAACGAAACCGCGGCTCTAAAGAGCGAGCTCAACAAGGTACAAACCGAATTAATGAAACTGAAATCCGATCTTTCGCTCTCCCAAAATGAAGCTAAATCCGAAGCTGCTGAAATCACGAGTCTTCGTACCACGATAAATGAAAAAGAGGAACAGCTTAAGTACTATCAGACTGAAGCTTCAAAGTTGAACAACGTTTTGCGAGACGAGAGAGGTGAAATAACTCATATACGATCAGATCTCGCAAAAGCGCAGGAAGACATGAGAAAGCAACGCACCGAAAGCGAGGAAATGGCTGATCTTTTGACAAAAGCTAATGCCAAAATAACAAAACTCGAGAGTGATCTTTCAGCCGCATCGAACGCTACCGACGCTAAAGGCGAATTCGAAGCCATGCAAAACGGCAACAGAAAAACCAGCGAAATTCAGCTACAAATTACAAGACTGCAAGAAGAAAACGACAGGCTCTCCGCACAGGTCAGTAATATATAATGGTATTTTCACGAATCTATGTTAGTTTAACGTTTATTACGAGTGTCTCGAGACTGTAATTGTATTTTCTCTTCTTGCAGCTGGACAAGTTCGCTGAACTGCAAAAAGAACTTAAACAGTTACGCGAGGAGAATGAATCGCTTGCGTCGCAATTGGCAGCGACAACGGAACGACCAGCCGCTGAAGGCCGTGAGAATGGCATCGAAGAAAAGTCGCAGAAGAACAGCGTGCAATTATTGGAGCATACGAATTTGTAAGTTAATCGTTAAAACGTATAATTTCTTCTTTGAATTTTGTCGTTGAAGTTATGTTTTTTTTTAATACGAACGTTGTAAATACTTTTTTTTTTGCAGATTGAAGCAAAAGGAGAGCCAATTGGATGCCTTGAAAGTAGAATTAACGAACAAAGAGGAAGAACTCAGTCAGCTTCGTAGCCAAATTGAAAATCTACAGAGTGACGTTAATAAACAAAATAGCGTAGCGAAGCGACTGCAGGATGATCTCGAAGCGCAGCGATCAAAGAACAACGTAAGAATCATCGTATCTTTTCTTCGAAACTCGTCCCCATTAGTATAATTGAATATAATTACGTAAAAGTCATCTGCTTCCATCACTTTTCGAATTTTCGCTACTTCTCTTCTCTTCTAATTAAAAAAAAAGTTATATATATATATATTAATTACTCTTTCTTTTACGTTTAAACAACAAATTAATCGCAGGAGTTACGCACTAAGAACTGGAAAGTGATGGAAGCTCTTTCGGCTGCAGAATCGCGTGTTAAAACCAATATCGGGATGCGAAATGATGTAAGTCGAAGTCAATGGCTTTATTCTTGTAAAGTCGTGGACTCGTTTCTCTCTCTCTATCTTTCTCCTTGAATTTTTAGTAAACGAGCATAATCGGAGTCACTTAACTAGCGATTTTTGGTACATTATATCTTTTAATTTGTTCTA
This sequence comes from Perithous albicinctus, assembly GCA_964016905.1. NCBI lineage: Eukaryota > Metazoa > Arthropoda > Insecta > Hymenoptera > Ichneumonidae > Perithous > Perithous albicinctus. The sequence continues at coordinate 16,825,623 of OZ024694.1, forward strand.
TAAAAAGGAGTCATTTGGTTTTCAGGAGGGCACCGACAAGATTAAAGCCGAAGAACAAGAAACCACCAAGTCTCTCTTGCAGAGGATATTCCCCGACGTTAAAGTTTCCGAGGAATCGTACGATCGTTGGCTCGGGGCTTTCGAGGAACAAGTGAACGTTGTTTTGGCGGAATTGCGCAAGAGAGGAGCGACGGAGGGAGGTTCTGATCTTGAGAAACAGAACAAGAGCCTTCAGGGCATGGTTTCGCACTACAAGCAGATAATAGACGACACGGTAAGTTTTTGAAATGAATTATAAACAAACATTCAAAACATTAAAAAATTTACGTAAAATATGTAAATTGACTTTTTTCTTAAACACCCGACTGTTAAAAACAGAAATAAAAAGGACTGGAATCATTCATACTTACTGGAAATATTATTGAAATAGAGGAAAGCACAACTTTTCAATATAATGAATCGAAAATATTTCTAAGGTGTTTTATTTTTTTGTGATAATGAACAATATTTTACAAAACAAAAGATATAATTTTTCAATTAAATTCTTTGCAACATATGACCTAAAAGTTGACGACAATATTTTAGTCGTAATGAAACCATTTCAACAATACTTCTGCCATATTCTGGGCTTTCAAACATTGTATGACTTACCAACGTTAAAAACAAATTAATAGAAAGGAAGAATTTAGGACTATTGATATTCAGCCAGAATTTTTTTGCCGAAATAAACTAGCCAAACGATTAATAGATTATTCAATTATTTTTTGCTTATTTTATCCCAGGAGGGTATCCTTCACAAACTCCAGAGTCACATAGAGACTGCCGAGTCCAGATGGGAGTCGCAGCTTGTTCAAAAGGAGAACGAGGTTTCGAGTTTGAGGATAGAACTCAAAGAACTTCAGAGCAAATCGACGGTGAACGAGAAGGTGAGTTTCGTTACGGGCAGATGAACGTAATTGCAACTGATTGTAATCTCGCGCGTAACGGAATCTAACGGGAAAGTAGAGATAATAATAATGGGCATAATATAACGGGTACAATAATAACGAGAGAAAGCGACGACTAACGACCGTAGAGTTCTGTTAGAGACGATTTGTTTGCTGGAGTTATGTGTTTTTTTTTGTAGTATAGGATAATAATTGAATGTACTGGGGGGCTTGCTAATCGAGCAATAATACTGTGTGGCAGTTGGCGAGCACAGTGGCTCATGAAACTGCGGACTCCCTCGTCTATGACAGTGACGGAGTTGAATTTGCGTTTAGCTGTATCGAGAAATCTCTTCCCGCCATCACAAGCGAGGTACGGAGATGTCTCTCTCTCTCTACCTGTTTCGTGTACTTAACGCCAGGCTGCTTTTGCTAAGCTTCATTGATTACCTCTCAAAGATATACACCTTTAGTTACAAAATACGCATGTTTTTTCATTGTTATCCTATGATTTATTTATGGTTAATCAATTAATTAATTTAACTAATGTGGTTTTTAGTCGGTACTGATGCAATCGAAATTTTACAACATCACAGATTTTTTTTTCCAGCTACTAATTAGGAATCTTTTTGTAATTTTATTTATAATTTATTGAAATATAAAACTGATTATCTTAAGGTAAAAATGAGAAGGAAGAAATTTGATTATTTTGTTATAAATAAATGTACTATAGAAATATTAAGAAAGAACTTCTTTTTTCTGCGTTTAAGAAAAAATATCGCAAAAACCATGCAAATTTCTATCTCTTTAAAATTATTCAGCTTACATTAAAGAAATAAAAAAAATTGTCCATTTTTATGGCTTTTGCGAAATTAATAATAATTAAATCATGGTATGAAGAAACAAAAAAAAAACGTATTTTTTTTTCAAAATAATTGGAGGTGTTCACTTTTACATCTGTTAATAACTTGCGAGACTGCAGTATATTGACTCGTTAATGGTAGATATAGCTAAATCCTCAATTGTAATGTATCCTTTATCCGCGGCTTGTGGAGTAATGCGCAATCCTACGATCATCTTTTTTTTTTAACACTACGATTTTGTACAGTTGCAACAGAAGATTTCCGAGCTGGAATCGAGACTGGCGGAGGAGGAGATTATACGAGAGGAATCCAAGGCTGAAATACTTGCACTCAGAGCAGCGAACAAAAATTCAGTCAACGAAGAGGTTCGTTTTTCGTAAATGTTTCGAAAAGAAAACAAAACAAGTTTTAGCCAATTTTTTTAACGATAATGTTGATTTTCCTATAGGAAAAAGAGACATTAGTACAACTATTACAAAACGAACACAACAAGAGGGCAAAGCTCGACGAGGAAGTGACGAATCTTCGGTCAATCATCGAGAATCGGGACTCCAGTTTGGTCCAGGAAAAAACATTAGTATCACAACTGCAGAGTGAAGTTTCGCGGCTCAAGGTAACTTTGAAAACATGTGAAATTTGAATTTTATTATTATTAATAATCTACATATTTTACAGACCTTAATATTTAGGATTTAAAAAAATATTCAGTCCTTAAATTTGTAAAAAAATGATTTTAATTAATCAGTAATTTATAACAACATTAAACTGATATTTTGTCATTATTTTACGGTAACGTCAATTTTTTTTTTTCATTTTTTCGTATTTTGTCGATGTGCTTTTTGAGAACTTCAAATTTTGGGTAATTATGGAAAGACAAATTTTCGAAAAGATCTGAAAAAAAATCTAGACAGCATTTTCGTATTTCCCTACAACATCCAAAAAGCAAATAAATTTTTTAAAGATATGACGCTCACAGCCCAGTCAATAAGCCCTGGAATGCCCCATATACAAAATTGTCTTTTTTGTCTGCCGCATTAAATTGGATTTTTAAATCACAGACCGAGGTATGCGGAGCCAGTAGTATCTCCGACCAATCAACCGCGAACGGCCCAGCTACTTCTGATTCTTCAAAATCCGAGGTTAGTAAAAGCTTCGCTTGAAACAGAAAGGCCAAATTAATATACAAAATAATCCACAAAAAAGCGTAACGGCATGGGGACACACGTAACAGTGTGATTAATAAAAAGAAAAACTTCTGTGTACTCCGTAAAGGGTTAAAACTAAAGATAACTAAAATCAAAGTGGTCACAATAAAAGCAACATCATTCAGCATTTGTATTAACGTCTGTTTAATTACCAAAGTCTTCAAAAAAAAAAAAGACAAAAAAAGCTTTTAATCTGCTGCCATAACTTTATATGCTTGAAATATGTCCCCAAAAGCGATACACGGTTTGGTTTGTCTAAGTCTCTGCAAACGATAACGCCAAAGGTATTTTCGAGGTATAGGCACATCTCTATTTCATTAAAATTCGTTTTTTCTTTTCTTTTTATTTTTCAATTTTTTTTTCCCCCACGTTTTTATTGCGTGTATTTTCTCTTCGGTTGGCCCCGTATTCGGTAGTTTACGATGAGCTATTCCCGAAGCACTTTATACACCCAGCAGTACAAATATAGAATCGGCAGTGGAACGGCAATTTTCTCGAGTGCCATTCTTCGCTATTTGCGTTCGGAGGCGCGCTTTAAAGACGTTTTTAGAATTGACTTTTGACGACCCGAGAAGCTTGCCCGCTCACTTGCCAATCTAATTCGTTTGAATTCCCCTGATAATCTAATTTCAATAATAAATAAATAAATATATATATATATATATGCAGCCGACAAGAGCCACAGAGTCTCTGATAGCTGCGTTAGAAAAAACCCTGCTCAAGAATGCAGACCCCGAAAACAGTTCCGTAAGCAAGACCATCAATTTGGTACAGTCGCAACAAGAAACCGACACCAGCTCCCTTACCTCAGAAATAAATTCTAAATCCTGTCATACGACAGAACACAACACACAGGCTAGTTGGAATCCCTTGAACGGCCAGCAACACAAAAAGCACAAGAAAAAGAGGAAGGTAAAATTCATAGTCATATGAAAACGGAATTTTTGCAGTCTCAATTTAAAACAGAGAGAGAGAGAGAGAAAAAAAAAGATGCACTGCATTTGATGGAATTCCAAGTTATTTATTTGTCTCTTTCCTCTGAGTATTGCAAATTATATTCTGTTTGTATTATGCAAGATTGCTGATAAATAATTTTAAAAATTCGTAGTTATTGTTGGACGATTCTTAACGGGCTTCAAAAATTGCGTATGACATTTTTCGGGCTATTTTGTCAAAGTTTTCTTTTGTAAAAGCGGCTCTGAGCTTCGATTATGCAAAAACCAAAAAAAAAAAAAAAACACTCAAAGTTTTTATGTGATTCTTCGCGTTTTTTCTTGCGTAAAATGTGAGAAAATGCGATATTGTAGAGAGCCTGAATATTTTTTCTATTATTCTCTAACTTTGCGGTATAGTCGAGTTAAATGAGTAGCAAGATTTAAAAAAATGGCTTATACACGTTTTGAAGAAGATGGTAGTGCGAATTTATAAAATTACATTATATTATTTTAAAAAATGCGTTAAAAATGTCTACATTGATTGAGAGCGATATCAGCTGTTGTTCTGTACATTTTTTGTTCTGTATTACGCTAACTTCTTCATTTAAATCGTTACAAACAATTTTGAAAATCTTCGTATTCGACAATCTTGACTGTATCGCAAAAACTGCCATAAGTACTTTCAGCATTATATATTTGGTAGACTTGTTGGCCAAATACGTGAACTACGTTTCGTTGCTACCGTAAATCTTTTCTCGCTAGTTGGAATCCTTTGCGAATTATCTTTGGTGGTAGCGATCGCAATCAATTGGCATGAGATTGTCGATCGGCGGGTGTTTGGTAAACAATTATAGGCACAGAATAAATTCGGGATTCGTAGCTTCTATCTCTAAAAGTACCTTGGCACTGCGATTCCCGATTAATCTGTGTGTATTACATGTAATTTTATCAACTTTTTCCTGGCCCTATAGGAGAAAGAAAAATTCCCACTATGCCCTACTGTGTTTATTTATACTTGTTTATGTTGCATTTTTTAATTGGGAGGCCCTGAAGAACTACATTAAAAATCTCTGTGTATTTAGTTTAAAAGTTTTAGGAACGACGAAAATTACAGAAGCATCAGAAAATATTAAGAATTAATCGGGATATTGATAAATTGCAATTTTTCGGGTTGCCGTTCTCCTCTGTCCCAGTGTTTGTCCTTTGCAACATTGTTTTTTTTTTTTCTCTCTAAAACAAGAATCGCGAAAACATGCCGTTTTCTTTGAGCGGTGAGAAAGCTTTAGGGCAATGCACTTTTCTGTTGTTTCCGGTGTTACAGGAGAATAGCTATTTATCAGTTTAGCTCGGCGTTGTTAATCAAATAACTATCTATTGTATTTTGGTTGTTTCGACAGTCCACTATGAAACCTACGAAAAAGCGGCGCAGATTTGCAGGTACGCTAATCAAAAAACATCACAAAAGAGTTTCCGCAATGTAAATTCTTGGCCATAAAAGTACGGAAGGGCTGCGCCGAGCTTCTCGGTGACAGCTTTAATCCAATTTGTATTATCACGTTACATTTACTCATTATTTCATTATTTTACCTTCAAATTGTATATTTGATCATTAAATTAAAAAAACAAAAAAAAACAAAAAAAAAGCAAAACAAAATTGAATCATTCATTTAACTTATCGGTTTTTCATACGCTTCATCGGGATTTGGTTGACGGCTAAGCCACTCTCAAATAACAACGATCTTTCATGCTAAATTTAATTTAAAAAAAAAAGATCAAAATTATTCACACGCATATATTCATCTAGTGTTTAGATTTAATGGATTTTCATTGTTCTTTTTTTCTCTACCTTTCTTTCTCTCTCTATCCAATCATCATAGTGCATACTGAATGTGTTTTGCATCTTGACTGTCCTGAGTCTTGTCAGTAAACAATTGTGTACTTAAAAAAAAAATTATTTTCAATTTTTACACTGTTTTTCTTTCTTTTTTTAATCGGAGTAACAATGTGATATCGTGAGATCAAGAGAGTGGCTTTCAATATATATATTTTTTTTAGTATTTGCTTGCGGTGTAATATCATTTGTGCGTTGTAAAGTCGTAGAGTTAATGTTGTTATTTTTTTTTCTTCTTTTTTAAATCTGCGTCGCCACACTGCAGTTTTCAACGATTTTACAATTTTCATTTGTCCAAATTCACAAAGCCTAATTAGTGATAAATGTAGTGAGCTGTGCGAGTTATTCACGGCTTATTTTTTATTTTTTTATTATCAATTAACGGAGTATAGAGTGGCAATATGAGCGAGCAGATTCGCTGTAAATATTTGTAGCGTTTTAAATCACTTTTTTTCCATCAAAACTCGCGTGACTCTTTTTTTTTTTTTTTTTTTTTAATCTTCGTGGCGATTCAGTTTACTTGTCGCGCTCATAAAATTTGTAAATACTTGTCATCGATAGATAAATCATTTTTAGAAATCGTGTGGTCAGGTACGGGTAATCGATTTTTGGTAATAAAAGTCGACATTTTATTTGCCGATTATTTATAATATTTAATATAATATATTATTGGTGAATAGATATTAATTTAAAGACTAATTTAATTTTTAAAAAAGCGCAAACACTGGGGTTACAGGGTAAACACGGCATGTGCGATCTGGTAAAATAGTCATTTAGTGATCCAGAGATAAATAATATTAATAATATTAATTAGTCCTCAGCATATAATTAACGCATTCGCGACACATCGTAACATTGGTGTTGAGCATATTCGGAGTTCAGGGCGGCATCGGATTTTAGCAGTTTTCTGCCTCGTGAGAACCGGCGCTGAATTATTTATATATAGACAAACAAGTCGGCAGTCTCATAGAAAAAGCCTGTTATCAATTAATGCTTTTTTCCCCCCCCAAAACTTAGAGCTTCAAATGCAAAAAATCTAATGCACTATAATAATGAAAATAGGTGATAGTGTCACAAGTAGATTTCATTCGTTCATTTTTAGAATTCATATTAGCTAAAAAAAAAAAAAAGATATGTCTCACATCGCTACATTTTTCAAACTTCCCACTGTTCATTTGCCAATTCACATAACGCTTGCTTCAACACTTTGGCCCTGTTGTGATTTGTGTAAAATGTATTTCGTTTAGCTGTAGATTTTGTTGTTATACTGTTCGTGAACGTTTGTGTAATTGCTATTTTGTGTTAATTTGTATCGTAATGTTTTGTTTTTTTATTGAGGAGCTAATCATGGATCGGCAAATTCGGAATTGGATAATCACAGTTTTTTATTTCACCGAGAATTTGTAATTAATTTTGGTTTAAATCCTAAATAGAGAATAATTTAGGAATCGAAAAAAAAATAAATGCCGATTCCAGACGGAATTAGGATTTTTGTAAAAATAAATTCCAATTCCAGAAGAAATTAGGATTTTTGTAAAAATAAATTTCAAATCCAGAAGAAATTAGGATTTTAGTACAAATAAATTTCAACTCCAGACGGAATTAGGATCTTAGTCAAATTAAATTTCGACTCCAGACGGAATTTTAATTTTTGCAAAAATAAATTTCAACTCCAGAAGGTATTAGGATTTTTCTAAGAATAAATTTCAACTCTTTCTGGATTTATGATTTTCGTAAAAATACATTTCAATTCGAAAACAAATTAGGAATCTAAATAAATGACTAATTCCACCCGCAATTAGAAATTCGGTGGCTCGATAGTACGAAATCATTTGAATTTGCCGATTCCTGAATCTAAGTGTTTTCAAGGTTGTTGTATTTATTTAATTGCGGTATATGGTGTAATAAATTTAAAAAAAATATATATATATGCCCCCCTTAAGTTGTGTCCCACGAATGTTATAACTCTGTTCGTTGTGTTTCCAGGGTGGTTCAGGAAAAAAGTAACGTCTAAGAACAAGCAGCGCTAACGGATTATGTACTACAGTCGGTAGAAATGAGGAAATATAGTGTTAATAGCACATACAGTCAAGCTATGGACGCGAATGGCGGTGACTTTGCTACTGAGAAGACTAATATAATAATGAAATATTACGAATAATGTTTATTATTAAAAAAAAATCATATTTTATTATGTGGAGGAAGTATAAACGATTAAAAGAAAGAAGATGACGAAAAAAGAAAGAAAGAAGAAAAAAAAGAAAATGAAAACAAAGAAACAAATGAAAACCAGATAAACATAGTTAGTAAAACAAGACTATTGAAAAATGGTGTGTGATGGATAACGTAGATTAAATAAGGATCTACTTTGAACCATGTATTACGCGTAAAAAAAAGGCATTACAAGAGTTTCATTTGCATATTTTTTACTAGGAGATTAACAGGATTTGAGATTTTTTGATAGAAAAGAGATTTAAGGGGGATGGGGGAGGGGGGGGGGGGGTGAGAGGGAAAGAAAGCTGAAGTGGGACAGTAAACAGAATACAGTATATAGCGGAAATCAGACTCCTTTGAAACATGAAAAAAAAAAGAAAAAAAAAAAGACAAAAAATATTAGCTCAGTATCACATTTATTAAAGGATAAACGCATAGAATTACTAATTCACAGTCAGATTTCTCAAACGCAGCGCTACACACTGACACGATGAGAGCTCTGTAACTGTAGGACGAAGCTCCGACGACTATATTGTTATCAACTAAGGGATTCGCCTGCATTTTTATGTAACGTTTGGGAGAGAAAAAAAAAAAGAAAGAAAAACTAGATATTGAACAATATGTGCAATAAGACGACACAGGATGTTTAGGTCTCGTAAATGAATAAAAAAAGGATATGTGAACTTGAGAGATTGAGTTCTAGCAAATCGAAGCGAGAGAGAAAGAGTGAGCGTAGAGTGTTGTTGAAGCAAAATCAATTATAATTATTGTCATACCGACTATTCGCAACACAAAAACAACAACAACAAAATACACGTACACGAAATTGTAATATTTATAGGATATGAAATTGCGTTAGATGAGTTTGCACTTCTGGATCCGAAAAGAAACGAAAATTCCGTAAAACCATATCAAATTAATAAAATGTTTAAATTGTATATTGCGATGAAAAAAAAAAAAGAAAATTTATTCGCGAAATCTTGCGAAGCGATGTGCAGGCGTAAAAAAAAATCAAGTGTTTGTCGCCACTAAAATTGCCGCTAATCGCCCCTCCCGGAGTCCGACGATGCGTTTCACATCTTGCGTGAAACAAAATAAATTTACACTTTATGGAAAAAACAAAAAAAAACAAAAAACAAAATGGAAATAATTAATTTACAGGGTTTGGTGAACGAAGAATGGTTTTCAACATTCATCAATGGAGTAGGAAAATACATAATTACCACAATTATTTGCATAAAGGTTTGATAGATCACGCGGGAATGTCGAAAGTTGCATGACGAGCATTTTTTTAAGTTCACCAAGCCTTGAAAAAAAAAAAAATAAAACAAAATAAAATAAAACAGCCTAATATCCGCTGATGCTTGTGTACTATCAAACTAACGTGTTTGTTCATTCGATGCCGTACTTATTTTATATACATTTTATAAATACAGAATAAGGGGTAAATTGTGGACATATTTGAATCGCTTCGGACGAGTAACAATGACTTTAGAAGAAGATTTCACGTATTCTAACGTCGTGTCAAAAAAAAAAAAAAAAAAAAAAATATTGTTTTGACGACGTTGTGAAAATTCAAAGTCCAAGCGTTGTCTCGTCACCGAATTGGGATTTAATAATTGGTATCTCCGTTTTTTGAAAAAACAAATCTAAAAGAACGAGAGATACTCCTGATGATTAATGTTGATGTAACATCCATTGAATAATTGGTCAGCCTTAACACCTGGTAGTAATCTTATAACAGTTGCAATATAGCATAAAATATACTAAAAATAAATATATGTACCCTGCAAATTATCGTGACTATCATTATTTTTCCCTGTATTTAAATCCATCTTTTACAAACACGATATTTTATTCTCCAGGGTAAGTAATAAAAATTTAAGGATAAGTCGGAATATTGCAATTAATGAAAATATTTATTTGCTGATTGCGAGTATTTTAAATGGAAAAAAGAATTATTTACAATAATTATCACAGACCGATAAATTTGTCTTTTTGTACAATGAATAATTTCATTCAATTTAACATAGTCTGGAGAAAACCGAGAATGTAACTGCCCAAATCCTCGTCCTGATTGGTCCATGAAACGTAGACGCTTTTCTTGTCGTCCTCGTCGCCTTCGACTTTCACGAGCACCGACTCGACGGATATCGAACCGTCGGTCAGTTGAACTGTCCAGCCGGTCAGTCTCTCCTTAAGAGGCTGCAAAAGCTTTAGGGTTGTTGACTGAGCCGGTCCGGGATCTCTTACTTGTACCGTTGATGTGAAACGAACTACGTGCTTCGTAATTCCAGCAGCTTTTATTACCTACATGAAGGCCAGAAGAAAAATCTTTAGAATTTCATTTTAAAAAAAGTGTTTTTTTTTTAAATATTAATGGGAGAGTATAATAAAACGATTTCGTAGATTTTCTGTGTTATTGTTCCACATAGAAAAATGTACCTTCATTTTTTATTACCTTTTTTTTTTAAATGATTCAAATTTAATTTTTTGAAAATTTGGGAATGTGAAAAATATGAAAAAAAAAATCCGAGATTGTGTTAAAGTTAAAAATGTTAAGTTTTGTCCCAGAGATATTAAGTTTTGACCAAACTGATATAGCAAAAAAATAAAAATTAAAAATGTTATAAGCAGAAGAATTGGAATTTGATTTCAAACATTAAATTGCACGCTCATCTTTGCCCAACTATGAAATATTTATGACAATCGTTGAGAATTTATTCAATTTTTAAATTAGTGATTTTCATAAAAAATAATTTATAAAATTTGTTTTCGAATCGAAGAGTATGTCAAAACTTCAGTTATATACAAAAATATTTAAGTTACAATACTTAGTTGTATCCCGTGTTTTTCCGAAACGTTCGAAAAAATTTCACACATGCTTTCAGAGTTGAATCAAAAATATAAAAAATTGTAGACCATATATACTCAATTCAGAATCAGATCCACGTTATTTTGGTATTCAAATCTTAAAAACCAGATGAAATTTAGTGCTTGAATACAAATCCACAATAAATTTCGTGGATCGTTTCAAAACCAGAGAATCGGTAGGTCCCGCGGTTTCTTCTCAAAAGCTGCAAGAAAACAGGCGAAAAAAAACAACCACCATTACAAACCTCTTCAGTGTCTACCAGGCATGCTGCCCAATCTTCTTTGAGCATAAGGACGCTATGAAGGAGCCGCCTGCGTTTTGGATCTGGCGGCAAAGCCGAATACCGTTTGGCCTCTGCTTTGAGTAACGCCAGCGACGCATCAACCGGTACTTTCGAGGTAGTAGTGATTACGCAAGTTTCACCGTTAGCTGGATTATAACAGTTAGTACCAAATTCCTGTTTTATCTTCTCCTTCAAAAATTCCATCTTAGCAAACTCTCCATGAACGAGCATGACATTTTTGGGCTCGCAGTACTGTATGAGCTGCATAATTCCCTTGGCGTCAGCGTGAGCCGAAAACGACATATATTCAACGGCCATTTTAACTTCGACAATTTGTCGATTTTCGAATTCAATCCTTCTAGCTCCGCTGAGAACTTTATGGCCGACTGTTCCTTGCACACAAAATCCAGGCATTATCACCATATTCAATTCGTTTGGCGCCCATTTCTTGAATATCTGCAACGACAATCCAGCGTGCAACATTCCGGGAGTTGCGAATACAACCATAGATCCTGGATTGTCGATATAAGCCTTATCGAAAGGTTTTATGTGCTTAAAATCAAACATATTTCGCTGGACAAATGTTTTCTTTATCTTTTGATTTGTCCATGTGATAAACATCTTGTAATAATTATTCGCTTTTTCTGTGAGACCAAGAGCAAAGTATACAGGTGCTTTGAGATTCATTCTCTCCCAGTAGGTTTCCAAGAGTATGCAAAGCTCTTGAGCTCTCCCAAGTGCAAATACGGGGATCAATACTTTACCGCCGTGATCTATGCATTCGTGTACCTTGAATAAATCATTATTTTTTAGTATTAAAAAAAAAACTAGACAAGAGACACAAAATAAAAATTGTAGACAATTTCGCGTAGATTTCTTATAATAATAATAATAATAATAGTATAAGAGGTTTAACTTTTTTATGTCAGAAAGAGCTATTTTTTCTCAAAATTCAATTTAAAAATTTTGTAAAATGTTGTCGTACAGTTTACAGCTTTATTTAATTTAAAAAACATGTTTTTTAGGTGTAAAAATTGAAAAGCCATTTTTTTCATATTGTCCAATTTGCTTCCTCATGAAAGCTTCGTTTTCATGATTTTTTATTTTTTCTTATCTTGATTAAAAAAAGTGCCCTGCAGTCGATAATTCTTTTTTCATCGTAAAAAGAGTTTGGTAACTGAAGTGTTGAGAATTTAAGAAAATCCTTCGTATTTTTGTTGTTGTTTTTACCTTTTTCAAGAAATCTCGTTCTCGGCATCGTTTGGAGTCGCGAATAGTGGTAGCGTAAGTAGACTCCGAGATAAGGAGATCAGGTCGGCATTTATCGATCCAAGCAGCTCCCAAATGACGATCCGGCGTCATATTGTAGTCACCGGTGTAAACGATCGATTGCGATCCTACACGGACCCAAAACATCGCTGCCCCGAGCACATGACCAGCGTAATACGCCTTTATCTCCAATTCGGAGTCTACCATAACCGACTGGTGCAAAGTTACAGCCACGACTTTCTTCATACAATCCTTGATCATTTGGGAGGTGAAAAAGTTGCTCTCGCCTTTTCGCTCAACCGCGACTTTTCTCATGTCTTCCAAGAGGATTGGAGCTATGGCTTTTGTTGGATGAGTCATGTAAATCGGGCCTGTGTATCCTACCTATGAAAATTTGAAAATTAAGCTTAGATTGGCTCAAAAAGGACACAATTCAAATGGAGAAGTATTGCATTTTTTTTACTTTTAATTAAATATTGTGTGTTACAATAATTAATGATAATATTAACATTAATGATAACATTTTATGGTTGTAATAATCCATTATTATTTGGTGAAAATGCATCTGAAATTAGATTCACTTCTGGATGTCGTAAAAATAATACTTATAATAATAGTATTTGTTCAGTTTTTCTATACCAAATTTTGTTATTCACATTGAAATATTATTTATTTTTGTATCACAATGATATTAATTTCGTGATTGCTCATGTATTCTTTTCTCCAAAACTGAAATCTGCGTTCAAGAAAAAAAAAATTCTGTCTCATTAAAATGTTGACTAAACTTAAAGTGCTTCGCAAAAGCCTATGAGGCTTTACTAATGCTAAGAATTACAGCTAAACCCACTTACCATTTCTGTAAAATATGGCAATGCTCCACAGTGATCCAGATGAAAGTGTGAAATGATGACACAATCTATGTGATTGGTGACTGGTCCCTCCGGCACAATGTAAGAAAAATCTGGGAATCTACGCTCGTCGTTAAATCCCATGTGCATTCCACAATCCAACATTATATTTTTTCCACCCATGGAAACCAGAATGCAGCTTCTTCCGACATCCTGTCCAGCTCCCAAGGGAGTAACTTTGATCTCTGGCATGTTTTTCTACGTTTTTTCAATTATCTTTGCAGCAAGCGGAATGCTTTCTTTCTTTCTTTAGATAAGAATAGTTTCTGAAATATGTAAACCTATTTTAAGCAACATTTTAACACTAATGTAACTGTGGCTTAAAGAAAAAAATCGAAAAAAATTTGATGTAGTGATTTTAGAGAAATCTTTCAGAGTTTTCAGAAATTAACTTCAGAAAAAGAAAAAAAAATTGCTTCCGAAAATTCTGAAAACGTTCTCAAAAATCCAGTAACAAATATACAAAAATTGAAAACTAGATCCAGAGTCGACTAGCATTCGCTTATATTTTTTTCAAGGGTTTTCTGGAAAAAAAAAAGAGAAAAATTAGTTGATAAAGTCCACCATTAACTGTTGCTCAAGCATTTTTATATATAATATGAGATTTTTGAGAATTTGTTCAAAATTTTCAGAACTGATTTTTTTCTTTCCATTTTTTAAAACAAAATTTTTAGTTTTCTCAATTCTGACGATATGCTAGTTTTGAAAAACTATAACTAAGTCAAATTTAGGAGAAAAAAATCTAAAAAATCTGGGTGCTTTTTAGAGTCAGAACAATAATAAAAAAAATAGTGGATGAAATCCAAGAGATTGAGGATTTCTATAGATGTCCCATATATACATGGTTGTAACCTTTCAATGATATGATTAACAAGTCTACTCGTTCAATCAAATAAACGTCTTTCTATAAACAGAATACGCTATAGTTTGTCGTAATCTAATGTTATGAATTTCTCTAACAAACAACTAGATAAGAAAAACATGTCAACTGATATTTTCATAAATCAGTATATTTTAAGAAAAAATGCTGATGCTCAAATGGCTCTTGAAAACTATCGATAGAACCACCAAAATGTCTAGAAACACATTTAAAAATTCAGCAATTAACAGAATTACTAACTTTAACATTAAGTGTCCTTACATTGTAAGAACCAACTTTTTTTATATCCGGTTAATGAGATATTAAAAAATATGCCAAAATAGACTCTGAATGGTTACTAATAAGGATATATTTACCAACAAAAGTGTCTTATTACGCGATAAAACGTTGCGGAAATACAAATATGTGTGAAATAAAACAATACAATTTTAATTACAATTTTGAGGTTATGTAGATAGAAAATATAACAGAAGGAAAGTAAATCAGGTACGTCATACCTGATTCCTATGTCAGCAATATGAATATTAGAATTATCCTCTGCTTATCATTGACAGTTTGTTCATTTAATTATTATCGTTTTCTGTAAAAATGTACGTAAAGCTACAGCAATAAACAACGCAGCGGTTTCGACCAGTTTCGACACTGGGACGACAACATCGCGCCACCTGTGAACTAATTCAATTTAAATCCCTGTGGTGCGATATATATGGGGCATTCCACCCCGTATCGACCTGGATTTGACCTCGACTTCTCCGATTTGGCTCATCTTTTTTTGTAGGCTTAGTTGGACCCTCAAATTCACAAATTTGTTTTTTTTTTCTTATAGCAATTTTTTGTTTTATATATTTTTATAGTGACATATCGAATGCCATAATTTAAAAAATCTGAAGAAATTCTGAAAAATACTTTGTTCAATAACGAAATTATCTAGCTTATAACCAAAGTGGCGAAGATTTTTCTTCTTACAGTTTTTATGCTTTTATTTAAAAAATTATGAAAAACAGAAAAACAAATTATTTATGTAAAACCAGATTTTTCAGAATTTTAGGATTTTTAAAATATTTTTCCGAATTATGCAAGTTTTTTAAAATATTTTTTTTAAAGTAACATATCGAATGTCATAATTTAAAAATCTGCAAAAATTCTGAAAAATACAGTATTGAATATAAAAATTTTCAGAAAGTATTTTTCAGATTTTTTAATTATGGCATTCGATATGTCACTTTTTAAAATATATTAAGAAAAAAAATTGCAATAAAAAAAAAATTGTACTGTTGAGGGTCCAACTAAGGTTACAAAAAATTATGAGCCAAATCGGAGAGGTCGAGATCAAATCCAGGTCGAAACGGATTGCAAAATATATTGCAGAATAGGAAATAAAGTAGGGCGAAAGTTTTATATCAGTTTAGAGTTTACTTGCATAGGAATCGAATGATAAAGAAATTTTGTGCTGATAAGGAATAGACGATTATAGAAATATTGATATACGTTATTTTTATGTACTTATTATTTTATGTATTTATTTTATTTTCATGTATTTTTTATTCATTTCGATCAAAATATCGGTATTATTTTTATATTTTTCAAACAAAAGTCTCTAAAACAGGTATTTTAGAATTTTTTCTATTACTCGCAAATATGAACATTTTGAGTATAGGCAGGAAGTGGGATAAATTTTTTTCGACTTTTTAGGGGTGTCTAAAATTAAAAAAAAATTCTTCCTTGCTAATGAAATATTTTAAAAATCTCAATTCATTATTTTAATTTATTTTTGTAGCATACAACAAGATTTCATGCTGATTTCTATTTTTTTTAGATACTTAAAAAATGTTCACGTAATTTTTTTGGTGACTTGTGAATTTATTAAAATTTTTGCCAGATATTGAGAAAAAATAAATATATATCCAAAATTTTTTAATTTATTTTCAAGCTACGTCATAAAAAATCTTCAAAAATTTCAGCATACACCAATAATTCTATTCACTCAGATGAATAAAGTAAGAAAAAAATTGAACAATTTGTGAAAAGAAAAAAAAAATCTACAACAAAATACCAAAAATACAAAAAATCCGAAAAATTTGTATTCAAAGTGCAACGATAATAACAGATAATAAAATACAGATCATTTTGGATGCACCCATTACAGCCTATCCTTTTGCATTTATTTTCCATTTGTATGTAAATCTGTAAATTCTTCAAATTTATTTTAAAAAGAATACAAAAAAAAAAAAAAATTGCTGAAAATTCCATTGGACGGAACAAATTAATTATGGTAAAAGTAAACGGCGAAAACATTATTTTTAAGGTAGTTAATATTCACAATTTCCAGATCATACACCAAATTGCATGTAAACTAGATTTCACTTTTATTTCAATTACTGTTTAATTTTCGACTTTTCGAAAAATGAAATACCTACAATTTTTAATATTCAAAACTCGGGATTTTTTTTTTTACATTAAAAATAACAATGATATTTTTTAAACAATCAAACGCATGAATTTTTTTAACATCTTGAATACTGACAAAAAAAAATGAACGAAAATGACTATAACTATGACTATGAAATAACTATGACAGTAGAGGTGTAGAAATAATGGCAAAAAATAGTCCATGGAATGTTTCACATTTTTCAAATACTTTTATTCATATAATTATCATTATTACTCCTAGATATTTACATGTCTTCATAGTTTCGGGATCTGTAATGCGACTATACACGGACTGCGAGTAATGCGCGCGTGCCAGTTATTTTTGCGTGGGTGATTCAATTAATTTTGACTCGACATTCTCGTATTTTATTCATTTTTTTCTTCTTCTTGTCTTTGTGTTTTCTGCAAAACATATACAGTGTGTGTGTGTGTGTGTGTGTGTGTGTGTGTGTTCGTGTTACTGCACTATAATACTATTTATACGGTACATACTATTTAAACTCGGGGAGGGGGTGGGGTTTGGGATAATCGAATGAAGAAGATAAATTCGCGACCGCGATGCGTTCAGAACCCGCGCATTCATTTGTATCGCTTAAACATTAAAATTCTAACGAAATATGCGTTTTAACAGGAGAGGCTTCGCGCTGACGTGTAAAAAATCTAAATGCACCACACGCTACACGTTACTTCGTTTCATTTTTTCTTTTTTTTAAATTTCCTCCTTCGTATTTCCCTCTTTATTTTCTTTTATCTTCATTTATTTATCATTTTCATTATTAATTATAGTCGTAAATAAAAAGCTGATCGCTCCGACTGCGTGGAATACTTTCTTCGTTTGCCGACTTGCGAAGAGTTTTTCGTGATTTCATATCTATTTTTTTTTGGTTTCCCCTCTTTAATTTTCATTAATCTCTCGGTATTAGTTATTTCGTTACTTTTTAAATTTTTAGTGTGTTTCGAGGTGAGCAAGCGACTAAAATATCCGCGGGCATCGCGCAGTCTATCCTTAGACTCTTATTATATCAATGATATCATTATTTTTTTGTTTTTTTTTGTTTTTTTTTTTCTTGTTTTTTTTAAATGCCTAACATCGGTATTTTTGTTTTCTTCTTCTTATATCACGAATATAATCTCTATCTATCGTGCATCCATATGGTAACTGTACAATGTAAAATATAATTCCATCTAGCTATTAGCGGCTCTGGATACGGCTGAGCGCTCTCTTAAGTTCCCTTACACTTGTTTTTTCTTTCTTTTAATTTTTATTAATCTGCATCGTCGTCGTCGTCTTATGATTTTTAATTATAAATAAGCGCCACGCGTTCATGCTTTTTTTTTTTTCTCCCTCTCATCGCTTTCCACTAGAAGGTAGAGTCGACACAGATTCTCTCGATACATTCACAAATTTCTGTCCCAAGTGTCGTGTTTAACGCAATTATTTAAATGGAGATTAACATTTGGGCTCATTTTTTTTTCTTCTTTTTTTTTTTTTTTAAATCTTCGTCCTCATCGCTCGTAGATATCGTATAGAAGTTAATTAGCTTAGTATAAACATTAGTCATCAGTACATTGAAGGATATGCAGATAGAGGTAGGGGCAGTGAGAACGATATGCGTAAAACCACTCGTATTCTTTTCATCATTTTAGTTTTGTTTTAAATTGTCTCTCTCTCTCTACCTAATTAATCATTCCGATAACCAACTGCAACGATATCGTTGATACTGCCCGAATAAGTTTAGCCACGTAATACAAAGTCGACATCGATATTTGTTAGCTTCGCTTTTTTTTTTTTTTCTTCCTTATAATTTTCTTCATCGATTATAAATCTACGGATGATTCTCCTTTTCTTTCATTCTCTTTTTCTCTCATGCGGCGGTTCAGCGTTACACGACTCTGGCTAAAAAGTCGCGTGTTTTTTTTTTTTTCTGTGCGTAGAGAATCGCGACGAAGCCTTGGAAATGTTACCGGAAATTCATTACACAGTAGCTGTCAGTCGCGTGTTTTTTCATGTTTTTTTTTAAGAGGATATCGTTACTTCAAGTAGGACGGAAAGAAAACACATCGAATATAGATAATTATTCGTGTGACGATCCGTCTTTCTTGCTGCTGTAATTTTTTTTTTCTTCACTTCGGGATATGCTCGCTTTGTCGCAGCAGCATTTCGATACTTTTCTTTAGTAATAAAAATAAAAATTTCATCGAGATGATATTTATAAATGCAAGAAAATAATCGAGAGTAAATAATAGAAAGAAAAAAAGGAGACTTAAGACTCCATTGAGAAATACAGCACTGGATATCTACGGCTTCGCAAGTATTCTCGTGTATCAACAACATTTCGCGCTTGTTATATTTTTTTTTTTTCTTCTTCATGTATTTATATAGTGATTGCGAGCATTTCAACTTGCCGATAAAAAAGGAAACTTGTAACGCTCAGCGTAACGTCGGCTTAGGAGAATTTAAAACGTCGAAAAAAGAAAAAACAAAAAATTATCGACGTTTTGTTAAATTCGTATTGGCAATACTGCAAATCGCACCCTGTGTGTTATTAATAAGCATATCTCTCTCGCATGCTACGTAATTATACTTATTTAATAAGTTTTTTTTTCGATGGGGGCTGTTGGGCTCTTTTTTTTTTAACTCAAGTGCTTTCACACTTCACACACGTTTTTTTGCTCCTTCAATTTTTAGTGTACTTCTCGTTATTCCCTAATGTATTTATACCGAGTTTTTTTTTCGTGCTCCAAAAAGGATCTTAACGCGGACCTTTCAGTTTTTTTCCTTTCGTTTTTTTTTTTATTAATAAAATCTATATAATTCAATAAACCATTTACACGCATAACACAATTTATAAATATTTATAATATATAATATTTTCTATACAACAATAGGTGTTTTAGCGATTACTAAGCAGGATCGGCTCTGCTGTTAAATGACTCGACTTTTTTTTATTATACTTTCAACACAATTTCTTTTTGTTGCTTTCTGGAATTTCGTCAAAGTTCATCCCTGACAAATTGCACGAATTTTCCGTTGAATTTTTCGCCCAAATTAACGACTTTTGTTTGTTTGTTTGAAAGTGTGAGTCGAATTTGAGTCAATTGCGTCTACTGAATAAACGAAAGGTCCTCGATCCATTTAGTTCTTAATTTCAGGAGTTGATGTTTCCCGTTATTTGCACATATACTCAATTATACGTATATATATATATAATAATAATAATATCGTACGTATATATGCCTAAAATATGCGCGTATTTATCGAGCTAGTATCGTCATTGTGTGAAAATCATCGTCGATTAACCAATTCTTCACATTAAAACACAGTCGCGCTAACGTTTCACACACACATTTTCTCTCTCTTTCTCCCTCTCAATCATCCTCTCCGCAAACATGCAAAAATTTTTTTTTTTAAATTACATTCGTTCGGAATCGTTCGTGCGGCGTGAATTTGTGTCTGAATTATTTTCATGCTTATTTAACACAGTCAGTCTTCGCTCGTCGTTTCTTCCTCGTATTTTTCATCAGAAAATACGTTTTTTTTTTCCCCTACAAACTCTATAATTACTTTTTTTCGGTCTGAGGCCGCGAGTCGTGATTTCAAGACATTTTTAAGTTTTATTAAGCATCAGTATTTTTACGTTGCACATTTTTTTTTCGCGCACCTTTTTTTTTCTCTTTAGTTCGCTCGTTGGATAAACGAAGCATTTTAGTAGCTGGGCGAAAAAACTTGAGTTTTTGTAATTGCGAGTTTATCTTGTCGTATTGCTCGTGATGCTGAGTAAAGTTGATGAGGAAATTCTTTTTTTTCTCTTTTTTTTTTTTTTTTTTTAGACGTACCACTCTTTAATGTCCTTAAGCTCTCGTTTTTTACCGTTTTTACTACCGTTCGCGCCGTTTTTCAAGGCACCATTGTACTGCTGGCCGGATCCTGCCGCGGCTCCGAGCAACGCCGCGTTTGGATCCTGACAGAAGTTCTTCGTTTCGTCGACCTTGTAACTCGCTTCGGGACGGTTTTTGAATTTCAGGATAAGCAATATTATCACCACTATCGCTATAAGGGCCCCTGCTATTATAGCAATTATTAGCGCCGCGTTGCTCGCTGCGTCCGAATGTATGCTCGGTACGTTTTGGTTTGGTTTGATTTTCGGTGGCGTTGGAATTGGCGGATACGTGTCCGGCGTGTATGGCGGTGGATCCGTCATCTTTGTCGTTGTTGTATGCGTTGTTGCACTTGTCGCACGATGCGTCACGGTGCTACTGCAAAAAAAAAAATGCAACAATATAATTTTTTTTTTATAAATGTCATTTTTATACAAAGAATAAATATTAATTTAAGACGTTATACTGAATCTGAGACGCGAGAGAAAACGGTAGAAATGTTTGTTGTTTAAAATATTAAGGAGATTTTTGAAAAACAAATAAATAAAAAATATTGAGTTTGGCAGTCTACATTGCATTTTTACTTACATATTATTGGTATTTAATTGGACGACTAGACACTGCTGGTAAATTTAATGAGACAGCTACTGAATATAGGTCAATTGCATATTTAATTATTTTGTCACACGAACAAAACGTGATAAATAAATTACATATTAAGTAGATGAAAATTGGAAATACATTGATTTTTCAAGTGTAGCCACGATTTTTTTTTCATTTAAAAAAAG
Organism: Perithous albicinctus; assembly: GCA_964016905.1. Classification (NCBI taxonomy): domain Eukaryota; kingdom Metazoa; phylum Arthropoda; class Insecta; order Hymenoptera; family Ichneumonidae; genus Perithous; species Perithous albicinctus. Next base: position 16,846,969 of record OZ024694.1, read on the forward strand.
AACGCGATTTTGCTAAAATAATTTACTATATAATTTCTCAGGTTTTTTTTTATCTTGGAGGTCACTTGAGGTAAGAATAATGTTTAAAAAAGTATTGCATTTGTGTTTGGTGTTTGGTTAGTATAGTTTGAATATGCGTTTTTTAGGTGCAACTTAAGAGAACAAAAGTGCTTTAACTAATTATAACAAGCTTTGAATAATTTCCCATCTTATTCAAGAACGGTGATGTGGTAACGGGATTTTTTATTTCGTAAATATGAGCGCTCAATTTTCAACTTACATGAAAATTTTACAAGATTTTCAATATAAAAATAGAATTTTATAGAACCGTAAAGTTTCTTTTTTTTTTCAAACTAAAATTAATCAATTTTTTTCTCGAATTTCATGAATAATCATCAACAATCCATATTTTTTCTGAGGGTACAAGAATAAATAAAAAATTGTTTATTATGCACAAAAAATTTGGTTTTTCACAGAAATTATTTTTTATCTTTGCAATATTTATTAATTAATTTTTTTTGTGTTTCCACGCGTTTAAACGAGATTTTTAGAGCACGACACAAGATTCCATTAAAATTGAATTTATTTATTAGTAAATTCGTAATTAGTAAAAATAAATCTGTTGAGGAGGCTTAAAAAAAAAGTTGTTGTATCAAAATATTCAAATTGCGGAAAACATAATATTTCATTGAATGATTTAATTAAAACTATTTCGTGATCATAAAAAAGAATTACAACAAAAAAAACGAAAAAGTAATTTATTCATACTAATTCGACAAAATAATAATTGGCAAAATATGCAATATATCTACATTGTTAATAAACACAAATATGTCAGGATAAAAAATTTCCAATATAGTTTTAAAAATTAATATAAATATGTAGATGAAATTCACATTTCGACTACAAAATAGTGATGCATAAAAGACCGAAAAATCTTTAAGATATATCTCGTCTTTATAATCGTATAAAAAAATGTATGAAAACGAATAAATAACATTTATCATTCAAAAATATTCGGAAAACTAATGAATTCATATCAATTCGGAAAAAACGATATTGCTGGTTTAATATTTATATAATTGTGTATAATGTTATATAAAACGCGACAAAACAATTAGACAAAACAAATGACATTTATGACCCAAAAAATTTCGGAAAAATAAGGCAATCATATAAATTCAAAAAAAAAAACGACATTGCTGATTTAATATTTATACAATTGTGTAAAATATTATATAAAACGCGACAAAACAATTATCGTCTTCAAAAAAAAAAAAAAAAAAAAAAAAGCTACAATTACATGAAAATTCTTCGAACCCCATCGAAACATAATTCCCGTGAGTTTATATCACCGTCACAGCACCCCAGATAATACGTGTCATATATATATAAGCACCGAATCTCCATATCAAGGAACTTGTTGCATTTTCCACATAGCCATAGTCCATTATATCTATACAGAGAGTTTATATAGACTATAATATAGCACAGCCCCTTGTGACCCTCGAGAAAACGTGAGTGGCGGTGTGTACTCGAGTAAAAGTGTTTTTGCCCTTTGCCACACACAGAGAGACACACACGTACCTTCCATGAGTGGTTTCCGTGGCAGTTGTCGAGACATTGTATTGCGACGAAACGGTGACGGTTCCTCGTGAAACGGTGGATGTTGAGCTCGGTGATGTTTGGGTGCTTATATGGCTCGTTGGAGTTTCTCTTTGTGTTGTGTACGTCACGGAGCTCGAATCTGCCACAAAATAAAAAGGTGGTTTAAGAAAAATAATGAAATCTCACACTTGCAACACATTTGCTTTTAAGCGCAGTTATATATAAATTAAGTTTTACCGCACGAGCGACAATTCTCCAAGGAGTGGAGAAAAAAAAATTGTGTACCGAAGCTACAGAAGAGAGCTTTCCGATTATATATTATATATATATATATATATATATTCTTGCGTATGTATTACGCGTGCGTATAGTTTCAGGGCTGTATTAACCGTAGGCGATTCGTGCTAGCGAACTAAAGAGCGAATGAGTAGAAAAAAAGAGAAAAGAAACACAGAGAGTCCCATACAGATAGGGCAAACACACAGGTCGTTCCATTTCCCGGCCGAACGAGGCGTTAAAACAAAGGCAGCAGTTGATGAATTTTTCAGCCCTTCCATGTGCGAAATACTTCTACTCAACTGCCGGTTTCTATGTTCCGCGAACCTCCGTAAACACGACGAATCGACCGGCTACTTTCCCTCTCACTAACACATTCTCTCTTTCTGACACATCACGAACCTGCCTCTTAACCGCACAGCACTGGGCTTTCTAGAGCTTGGCATCAGCATACGGGCATAAAGGTAGCCGAGAGAGAGAGAGAGAGAGAGAGAGGGAGAGAGAGAGAGAGAGAGAGAGAGAGAGAAGGGTAGAAATATCGATATAGGAAAAGTAAAAATAATACATTTATCGAAAATGTTATGATAGAGATGAGATGAGTTCTCGTGTCGCGAACTGGATTGAAAGTGCGATCTGTAGTTTGATATTATCTGGATAGGTTTTCTCGACGGGGAGATGAGAGAGAGAGAGAGAGAGAGAGGGAGAGACAGAGAGAGACAGAGAAAGAGCGAAGGTGTGAATGAGACAGATGCAAGGAAGCGCGCACACGAGGGCTGTTTTCCTGGCTGTGGAGTCAGCCATTGGAGCGACTGGTTGGTGGGGCTGTTTAGAAGGTGGAGAGGGAAGAGAAAGGAGGAGAGAAAGAGCGAGACTGAACACGCTGAAACTGGCGTGTTGGTATATAGACCGGTAATACTCATATATGAGGAGCTCCACGTTAGTTTAGCCACAAAAAAAAAAACTAATTTTTTCACGAAAAAATCATCTAAAAGTAGGATTGTCTTTACGCCACAATTTGATTTTTCATACACTTGATCGTAAAAAACCGGTAGTCTATCTGTAGGATTTTACGCAATCGTTACTACACAAACCGATACTCCACACTTATTTTTCTATATTTTTACTACACAAACCGATACTCCACACTTATTTTTCTACATTTTTACTACACAACTTGTTACTCCACAATTCTATTTCTATGTATTCGCGTTACCGCACAATCTGTTACTCCACATTTCTTTTTCTATATTTTTACTACACAACTTGTTACTCCACAATTCTATTTGTACGTATTCGCGTTACCTCACAATCTGATACTCCACATTTCTTTGTCTATATTTTTACTACACAACTTGTTACTCCACAATTCCATTTCTATGTATTCGCGTTACCGCATAATCTGATACTCCACATTTCTTTTTCTATATTTTTACTAAAAAACTTGATACTCCACAATTCTATTTCTATGTATTCGCGTTACCGCACAATCTGATACTCCACATTTCTTTTTCTATATCTTTACTAGAAAACTTGATACTCCACAATTCTATTTCTATGTATTCGCGTTACCGCATAATCTGATACTCCACATTTCTTTTTCTATATTTTTACTACACAACTTGATACTCCACATTTCTATTTCTATATACTCGCGTTTCCCCAAGTGGAAAAATCATATATAAGGCAATGTATATAATCTGTATAAGAATATATAATATACAATATATAAGAATATATAATCTGTTGATTTTATGATTTTATAAAACTATTTTTAATAGAAACTTTATATTGAATTTACAAAAAATATATTGCACTATATATAATTTTGATAGAATCTTCATATGTGTTGTATACAACATATAGAAATTGTATATGTCCACTTTCTTGTCCACAATCTTGATATAATTTTTTCACTTGGGTCTACACAATCTGTTACTCCACATTCCTTTTCCTATACACTTTCGTTGCTTCCCAACTTGATGCTAATAATTTCTCTTTCTATGCATTCTCGTGACTACACCACATTTTTATTTCTATATACTCGTGTTTCAACACAATCTGGTACTTCACACTTCTCTTTCTGTACTCTGAATACTACACAATCCTGTTCTCGACGTTCGATTTTCTACAAGCTCGGCTCTCGGATTCCTATTGGACACATTCCGCTACTCCACATCGGAACTCTCTACATTTACCATAAAATTTTGAAAAAATCAAAATGAAAATGATCTGAACAGTTTTTTTTATGGTTTACGAGAAGACAATTTCGTCAGATTTAATAGAGTAATCAAAACCTTCTTTTTATGGCGGAATCATGAAAAATACATACTTTTTTGTCGAACATTTTTGTGTATTATATTTTGAAAATCGAATATCGATTAAAAAAAGAATTCCAAACTGCTGTAATTTTTTATACACTTTAAATTTTGAAAACCATACAAAAAAAAACTAAAAATTCTTTTTTCACTTGCAGTAGTAAGAAGATACTAATTCAGCCACTGTCGACCATAATTTGTCTTAAAAATAAATATTTTTCATGATTCCACGGTAGAATGTGGTTCCAAAATGTTTCATTAAATCTGAATAATTTTTAATACATTTTTTTCTTTTTTTGTTTTTAGAAAAAGTTTGATATTTGTGCGGCTGATTTGACGTAGAATGGCTGATACATGCGGAGCTAGAGGTATAAATCGCACCGGTAGAACTTGGCGAGATAGAGAGGTCGAGTGATGAAAATTGTGCGGAGCGCATTTCCGCACCAGTTACGCTAAGGGTGCACGCGTAAGCGCGAGTCAGTCAGCTGGTATCGATGAGCTTGTGGATTTTTCATTGTCGAGTGGAAGAGACTTCCACTCGACGAATCAACGTCAGGAATCAGGGAGAGACGTATGGAGATTTAAAAAAAAAAAAAAAAAAAAAAAAAAAGGGACAAAATTCATTCTATGTCGTGTATAAAATAATAATAAGAATGGAAATAATGAGTCTCTTAAGGGAGCGGCATATTTTAATGATGCACTCCGTTAATGAAATGTCATTTTCACAACGAAAATCTTTGTTTCGGCTAACGTTTATTTTCTTTTTTTAGGTCAATGTACGTTTGAACTCGGAGGAAGAAAAAAAAATATATAAATTTACCAACGAAATAAAATAATGATTAAAAAAAACAAGTCGTTAAATTCACTCGCGGGAATTTATTCACCAGACTTTAACAATTGTAATTACGATCATTCATAATTACAATTTTAAAAGTATTGAGCATCGTTTTATGTCATCAGTATATTTGACGATGTAAAAAAGCGATTCAATTTACTCAGAGCCTGGTTGATATTTCATATAAAATGGAAATCCGGCTAAACTTCACGTTTCTCGACTTTGCAGTAATTTGGATTTTGCGCAAAATTTGTCACATTATTTGTCAAATAATAATAATGTCATCAGTGCAATATTTGTGATACAGCGAAATTATTGAATTCGATTATAATGCGAAGCTTGAGTAGTATTCTTCAAAGCACTATTTATAGAAAATTCGGTATGGAGTAAAAGATAAATATATTAAAATGGAAGGAAACAGGATTAACATTCGCAAAGGGTAATTTGTGCAATCAGCAACTAATAATGATGACAATAATAAAAGGAATAAAGCTCTTTATGCACTCGGTATTTTTTTTTTTTTTTACTATGCCTTCGATAATTACCGGTATCTCGATTTATGTCGTATGAAAATGTCGATAAAGCGATAATTTACCAAGCGATATCCGAATCAAGTTATTTATGGTACCAAAAGCTTGAGATCGTGCTTTTAGAGCGGTATTATTCAAAGCACTATTTGTTCGAAATTCGGTCAAAACATTCATAAAAACGTGAGGATTAACAAAAAAGAAACAGAAATAAATTCAATCCGAGGAAGACGTGTAAGGCATTATTTAAAAAATTCTTTATCATTAAATATTCTGCACGTTTAGTCATTTTTTTCGTACCAAATTATTAAATTTCACAGGAAATTAAATAACTCTGATATTAAATTCAATATATAGGTTCTTGCATAAAAACTTCAAAAACAAGAATATTCATTTTCCAAATACTGTTAATAGTGCAGATAACAATAATAATAATAAGAGGAAGGAGATTATTTATGTGTTCAGAGTTTTTTTTTAGCAGACTTCGACGAAGCAAAATATTGAATTGTAGACATTTTCAAAGGGAAACTGGTATCAACACAGGTGGAAACTGAATTTAAGGATTTTTGTTTAAAGAAGAAAAAGAATGTATAAAAATTAATTTACAGAAAAATAATTAATTTTACGCCAACAGCTGAGCTATTTTTCACACAATTTTTTGTTTCAGAAATTAAATTTGTAATATTAAACAAATCTTGATGCATAATAGCTCATTTTGTTCGTTAAATAATCTTCTACGAATTCACAAAATAATCTGTTTCGTTTGGCTTCTCAATTAGAAGAAACATTTATTTATCCTTGTAACTGCAGATTAAAAATAAAATAAACAAATGCCTGCAATCTTTCAATAATAAATTTGATGAAAAATGTTTGTTTAGTTAATCTTTAAAAAAAAAATTAGCTCTTATTCATTAAGATGTGACAAAAATTATCAATTTGACTTAAATACAAATAGCGAAAAAATATGTTTCATGGATATTAAGTGAAAAATAAATTATTTTTCTATAAATTTTTTTTTACATTAAGAACCACTTTAATTTAGATCTACCTTTGCTTATCCTAACTTCCCGTCGAAAACGTCTACAAACTTCTCTTTATAAACAGTACACGGTTGACCCGACTATAACGTCGAAATTATATTTAAAGGATATGTTACCGTCAATATAATTTTGTCGATAAAGCGAAAATTTCAGTGATTGGTTTTGATGCTCGATATCCGATTCACGTTATCTGTGATACAGGAAATTGTACGGAGTTTGTGCGGAGGTGGATAAAATAGCCGATATCGTCTTGAACTCTGACCGAAGCTATTTCGGATTGTCGGTAACGTTATAAAATATTGATTGGAATTAAAAAATAAAAAAAACACATAAATAATTTTCAATAATAGGAAAATTTAGAGATTCCACTTTAAGAATAGATCGATATTTCAAAATTTTGTTCATTCCGATGAACGTAAACGAATTTTTCAAAAATGTTGCCTTAAAAATGACCTAAAAAATTCTGATCTTTATTTTAAGTACTCTGTTGCGTTCCAATGTCAATTTTTTTTTCAAAAAACAGATTCTCTTTTGCACAGCAACACATTTTTATAAAAAAATTGAAATTCTTATACCCACTATAAAATGATTTTAAAAAAAGAGAAAAATAAACGGGGTATAATAAAAATCTAAAAAAAATGTACTGGTCACCGTGGAGATATAGCTTTGTCGATAAAGCGAAAATTTCTTTGATTGGTTTTGAAGTTTCATCTCCGAATCACGTTATTGATGAATAAGCTTCTGTGCTGAGGCGAAGAAAATAGTCGATATCTTCTTCAGCTATAACCGAATCTATTTCGGTGAGTCGATACAGTTATAGGAATCTCGGAATTTCCGGCGGAACGTGGTTAATATCGCGTGAACGGAAAGGACAGATCGTTCTATGTACAACACCAGAGTGAAGTAGTGTAGAAAGTTGGAAGGTTGTGGAGAGTGGAGAAGAAAAAGTTAGCCGGATCGATAGGAAATAGTGGGGTTTGGTAAGCCCGCGTTTTAACGTAGGCATCCGAATATTTGTGTGATTAAATGCGTAAACTCTCTGTGTTTTCCATCATCCGTGCGTGTCGCATTTAAACTGATCTCTCGGTTTGGACACCCACCGGTAGCGGAGGTAACGAAGATCCCTTCGGTTGTTCCAGAGTCGCCGGAACCCTCGCCACCGCAATCCTCCTCGTCGTCGCACGACGGTCTCTCTTGAATATTTTCCTTGTTACCACCTTTTGGCCTTGGTGGACTCGGGGATCTCGTTGGCGCCACGTATACCGGCGTTATCAAATCATCTGTAAATTAATTTCATGTATATTAGTCGAAATAAATTAGTATTTTATTTTTCTTATAGAATTATAGAACTATTATTAGAAATATTAACTTAATTATTGGTTAAAGTTCCTATTGGAGTTGGGTAATCTGAAGAATAAATTTTGTGCACGTGCAGTAAAAAGTGATTGTAAGAAGAAGAAGATGAAGAAGAAGAAGAAAAGAGCGATTTTTTTTTGCTTTTTTATAAAGGATTGTTTTTTTTTTGTGAGACGTACAGAATAAAGTGGTTTAAAAAAATATTTTTTTTTAGTTCATAAAAAAAATAGTGGATTATTTGTATATGGTCATGGAATAATCTTCAGTTTTGGATATTTAAAGACGTAGCTTTTTTTGGTGATAAAGTAGGTAAAAGATTTTTTTTTTCCCTTGAGAAATTGAAACTTCTGTAATTCAATGGTTAATCGATCAAACGTAAATTTGGTGATCCGGAGCCTCACTTTTTTAAATCTAATTTTCGTGCATTCACAAATTTGGAGTTTATAATTTTTCGAATTTTGTACAAAAAAATGTTTGTTGTTGCTGCAGCAAATTTGTAGCTATTGTGTTAAATATTTCTTTATGAGAAGATTAATTTTCAAGAACTTTTGTTGTTACATTTGTAAAAAAAGATGTTTAGTACAAAGTTTTTATAAAAATCCTGACTTTTTTTTAATAGAAGTTCTAATGTGACTCTTAAATAACTTAAGCAATTGATCTCACATTTTTTTACACTCGTTACAATAGAAAATAAATTGTCATTATTACACTGCCCAAAAATTAGGTAATTAAATGTACCCGGGATTTTGTTTACTAAAAAAAATGTTACATTAAATTTAATTGTTTCACAGATTACAATTATCAAAACTTACTAAACCCATACGAACTTTAGAGTACTTTTAATTTTTTAAATCCCTTGACCACTCAATTTTCGTTTTTCAGGTTTTGTAGAATTTCATAAAAAATGCAAGTATGGAAAAAAAAAAAAATTCCACTAAAAAGATGCTTAAACACTTCATAGAAATTTGAGAGAAAAAAGGAAAATAAATCAAGAGTAGAATAACTCAAAATCGCTTAATTTCTTGACGACTGAATGTTCAGTAAACTTAAAATTTCTTTAAAAAAAAAAAAAAACCCAATGAATTGTGAAAATAGAATCTGTGACATTGATTCTTCATTATTTTCTATTTCCAACATTTCCAAAATCTTCAAATCAGCTTCCGAATGAAAATGCAAAATAACAAGGAATCAATGTGTATTTTAATAATTCAAAGAATTTCTTATAAAACTCACAAATTCGTAGCAACCGATAAACGTTCAATTACTTTTTACACAATATTCGTTATCAGCGCGTCGATATAAAAGCAACCCGGATGCGGCAAGTGCGACAACGGATAAGAAAGACGACGCGCGCTCTATTCGCGAATACAGCAACGCCCGGGGTTGAATTAAACGCCGGTTTTGTTAGCACCCGAGATATGTTGAAGCGCGCCGGATAAGCGTTTGCGGCATCGAATTCTTGCCGCGGAGCTTACTGCTGCCACTGCCCCAGCTGGTTACACGAAGCTCTATCGGATGTCCGATAAGAATAGGTCTTCGTTTAAAGTCTCGCAACGTATCAGCAGCGCGCGCGTCCCTGTGCTCGCTCGGGCGTTCTATTTTACTGGGGTTTGTGCAGAGGAGAGAAGCACCAAGCAAGCAAGCAACCAAGCAAGCAACCAAGCAAGCAAGCAAAAGCAGTCCCCGCGTGTATCGATCTACTTCCTCTCGGCAAGCCCTCTCTCCACTTCTCAAATCTTCTATAAATAATATATTGGATTTCGTCGTAGAGTCTTTTTTTTTTTCTTCTTCTTTTTTTCTTCCTTCATGATTGATTGATCACAGAAGACGATAGCTCTGAAGATATAAATCTCCAAAGTTCACGCGTAAATTAAAAATGCTTCGAAGAGCCGATGGAGTGTCTTTTATGAAATAGGAGAGAAAAATAGCTGAGATCGATGATCATTTAAAAAATATAGTCAGATCGGTCATTGTAAAACGCTAGAACAAGAGTCGTCGTCGTCGAGTCGTTCAAGTTTATCGTCAAGTGAGGCCTTCGAAAAGCCTCCCTGACGACCATTAATTCAGTTTTTAGTCAGTTGGAGAAGATTCGTGAACGGGACAACAGGAGGAATGAGGAGCTTACAGGCAAAAGAGAAAGGAGGGGTGACCGGAAGTTTGTCTTTGGGGGAGGGGGGGGTCTGAGGATTCTAAATATGCAAATGAATTGGAGATACAACCGGGCGAGCATGAAGACGGGAAGGTGGCATGCTGAAGCTACTATATAACAGCGGCAACCGGTCGTGCGCGCGCTTTAAACTCTCTCTCTCTCTCTCTCTCTCTCTCTCTTTCCATGAGACCTCTCTGCCGCTGCTGCGGTTCCTGCTGCTCAACATGCATAGAGGTGACACGTGTAACATGGTGACGTCATGTGCAGACGCTTCCCCTTCCGATTACCCAAATTTTGCGCGCCAGAGAGAGAAGCTTTTATAGCTGACTGCAATGCCAATTCCTAAGCCTTCTATTAGTTTTGAACTCGGTCTGTTTATTTGTTTCGTTTATTCTTTGGAGTCTAATTTTTTTTTTTTTAGAATTTCTTAAACATATTTATAAAAATTTCTGTTTTTGAAAAATATAGATTCGTTTAAGTGGAAATAAAAAAAGTAATGAGACTTTTTATTGGATTATTCACACATATTTTTGTGGATTTTTTTTAAAAGCATTTCTGTGCAAAAGTTTTTTTTTTTTTTATATTGTAAGATATTATAAAAATAATTATTGACATGAAATTGTTTAAGGAATGAAGAAAAGAACGAAAGGGTTTTAAAACATGTTTTCTATGGAAATGTAAATTGTGAGAAAAATGTAGATCCGATAGTTCTGATTTTTCTAAACTTTAATCTATTTAACAGGAATTTAAAAATCGCTTTTCAGCGAAATTAAAGTTTATAAAGATTGGTGGAGTAATTCGAATTTTATGGGGTTTTTTAATTCCCAATTTCGTCACTGCTATAATTCTTGAAAAATTACAAAACTTTGATGAAAAGTTTGTGAATTAATATAATAAGATAAAAGGATGTTTGACATTAAATTTGGAAATTTAAGATTGCCATAAGCTTGTATCATTTTTATTGAAATATGTTGCATCAATAAGATTATTCAGAGCACTTTCATTTTTTTTTCAAAGATTTAAAAATTAAAAATAAAAAGAAAAATTAAAAACAAAGATGTAAAAAATTGAACATTTTCTCATTTTTTCCCATTTTTCACGTAGCTTCTCTGAGAAAATGTAAAAAAAAAATTATAGCGTCAATTTAAAGAATAATGTGTAAGGCACTGTCGATTATAAAATTATTAATAAACAAATGAAAAAAAAAAAAAAAAATGTGGTAAGAGCCGCCAAAGGCGACAGTGCCTTACCAGTTATATGTGTGTCCATCCTTGTCTAGGGGAGTGCTAAACGTCTCTCCTTTCATACTACACAACGTATTCAGCCGTTCGGGCTGTTTATATACTAACGTTGGATGTGCGGAGCGCTTGCGAGAAACAAGTTTTTCGCAAATAACTCGTGACTCGATTTTTTCACAAAAAATATTCCGAGTACTAAAACATGGACACCATTGAGGTACAATTTTTCCCCCATCTTATAATTTTCCAAACCCTCAGAAAATCCGGTAAATTTGAGTTACGTTTTTGCAGCTATTGGATCGATTAAACGAGTGCATATTCAGGGACGTGTATTATAAAGTGAGTTCGGAGATACGTTAAAAGAGAGAATGATAAAAATTTCAAGGTGAGCCAAGAGAATCTGACAACTTTGTGCATGTTTTTTTTTTCTTTTTTTCACGATCGTGCAACCAGACGTCGGATTACTTACGGGGCCCTCGAAATTTTACTTACACCTACCTGATCGAGGGTCGTAAATAGGTTTACATTCTTCATCCTCGTCATCGCCGGCGCAACCACTACCGGCTCCGGAGAATATCAAATCATCCATAATACCCGGAAGACCGGATGCAGGAGTCTGAAAAAAGAAAAAAAATTATTAGACGAAAAGAAAATAAAATCATTTATTTCAGGATTTATTAACACAATGTACGTAACAAATTTCATTCCGCATTTAATAAATAGTATTTTCTGTTTAAAAAATATATTGGAAGCATTTGTACATAAAGTGGTATATTAAATTAAATTTCAACAAACGAGGCAAAAAGCTAAGGCTTGTAACAAATATTTTAAAATTTAGAAAATGTAATATAAGAGTCTTGTATTTTTACATTTCTTGTTTATTAAATTAAATTTACGTAATGATGAATAAAATATGGAGTGCTTTAAATTTATCCAAAAAAAATTAGCATACCTGTTGCATTCTTTGAAGAGGTGCAGCTCTATCGAGCAAAGTACCAGGAGGCAACGGTTGCACATCGCCCCTGATATTAATAACAACGAGATCCTCTCTCGTGGACGCCAATTCCAATATTCTGGCTCCATTGACCACCAAACCGGAAATGACGCCAAGAAAGGGTCTCTCAATCCTTCCATTGCTTCGATTCCACCTGCCGCCAACCTGGATGGTGGACTGCCTGTTAAACACGCTGAGTTGATGACCTGCAGAGAAAAAAAAAAATACAAGTTAGCTATACAAAAAAAAAAAAAAAGAAAAGAGGTAAAAAAGTCAGTCGAAGCTGATAAAAAAATACAGTAAGTGGGCGGATGTCCCTCGCCACCTCGATTCTTTGTCTGGTCAGTGTTTTCGTTTGACCAAACACCAGGAAAGCAGGAGGAATAAGTTAGCGACAGCTCTGACCAGCCGCGCCCGACTGACCACTGGCTAGGCGCGCTCCTCCAACTCTCGTATTCGTCCCTCGTCCACTAAAGTGGGTAGAAAAAACTGCAGAGCTAAACTCTGAGGGATAGCTTTCTCCTTATCCCTTCGATCGACCCTTTTCCCCCCATTCCTCACTTGTAAGACCCTTGAGAAAGCCTTCAGCTTCGCGTAAGGTCTAAATTTGGTTAGTTTTGGGAACAGGCAAGCATGCAGACTACGAAGGGCTACGTTAAGAGACCCTTCAAGACTATCTCTGAGATGCAACCTAAATGTATATATATATATATGTAAAGGTTTAGTACATTCCATACAGATCTGAGAAGTTCTCTCACTCAGTCCTTAAAATACACTCACTCTTGTAGTCCTTCCGCAGGTACTTTTAGGGCGCAACTATTAATGATAGTGAATTACAGTGACTACAGACTTTGTAGAATATTACAGAAGCGTAAATTTGCCTGGAAGGATATGTAAATCAAGCGGTGACCGAGGACCAGGCCAGCATATAAGGCTCAGAGGTATATTTTAAGGCCCCCTTTCAACCAAGGCCCTCTTTGTGATCACGATCGAAAAAATCGATAATACAGCTATTTTTTTACTAGGCAAGTAGGAGCAAAGCAAACCTAACAGTTATACCGGATGTGCGTTCAAGCGGGTCGAGAGATACCGCCCACTCAATGCTTTTACACACACTTACACCCACACACACATTCATATAAATACATAAGTATTAAAACCGTAGAATTCCGGAGTCTGAACGTGAACACGCCTCGGCGTCATTATCCGTAATAGGAGAGTAGGGAAGGCCAAGTCAACGTCCCAGTTTCACAATTCTCTTAACCAAAGACATTTAAACTTCAGCCTGAATATCAGCGCGATAATAATTCATGATAAAACGTTTTTTTAAACGTTTCGCGTTGAGAAAAAATGAGTTTGTCTGACCTGTTGAACAGGGCATCAGAAGGATGTAGAAAGTCTTTCCTTTTTTTTTTTTCAGGAGGGGCTGGAATGGAAACCTTTTTTTTTTTTTTTGGGCTGCAATGGAATGAGAAATTCAAGAGAGACTCTGAAGAAGGATTTGGAAATCCTCTTGAATAACTTCAAGCCACCATTCCATCTGGCACTTGTCGTCCAAGCATAGTCATTCTATCAGTGAGGCATAAAAATGAAGCTGGTAGATTTGGAAAGAGAGGGATGAAGAGGTGAACGAATTGCTTGGATGCGGAGTAATACTTCGGTTCAAGGATATACTTTCTGTATCAGGAGCAAACTTTTACTACCCCACAACATTTAATTTCTTCTTTTCAGAATCGAAAGTTGTTCAGTTTTTTTTACACATCGTTCTTTTGCAGTTCTGTTCTCTTTGTGCGTTTATCACGTGTGTACAAGGAAAAAGAGGAAATTTCATCAACGCTCGATTCCGCGCACTCTTCGTGTGACAAAAGTGTCATTGACGCTACATTCCAATCTGAAGAAGTCCAATAAACTGTATCACCTCACTAGGAGAACATGACGAGCGTGCGGGTGCGGTCGACGCAGCACTCACGGCCACGGGCATCTTTGACCCGTTTGCCTCTCAACACGTAGCACGATGCTGAAATTATAATGTTGAAGAGGTTGTTTTTTCTACCGGGCCTTTTAAACACGAGGATTTTTCGGCTGCAGGTGGCGCGACTATTCGTCAGCTGATATATAGGCAATAGGATATACTTTTTTTTGCACAATAAGAGAAATCGATTTGCCTACTTTTTTATGTGCGAATTTTTTTTACAATAATTTTATTTATCTTTAATTGTTGATACAAAAAATGTGACTTATAAAAATGTTCGAAATTCATTTCTGCATTTTTAATGAGATTATGTAAATGCGTGTTATGAGAAATATTGAATTTATTGTACTTTTTCTCGCGTTCTTAATTCAATATTTCTCGTGAAATAATAATAAAAGTAGAAATTCCACATTTTTAAGAAACTCTGGAAATTTTGAAGAAATTATCGCATTCTCGATAAATTTTTTTTATTCACGATTTGAAATATTTTTAGAGCAGTTTTATTTTTCGCAGCTTGTAATACAAAAAAATTATGACTATTAAAAATGTTCCAAATATATTTCTGCATTTTATATAATCATCATATTTCTTATATTTTTTTAAAGCAGTCTGGACATTTTTTTCAATTCCACAAATTTGCTCTTTAGTGAATAATTTTTCGTACAAGCTATTTTATCAGAAAATTTGATTCTCTAAAATCGAAAGTATTTTCTTGCCGAATCGATTTTCAAGGTTACTGGCTTTCTGCTGATGGTTCAATTTTCGTAATCTTTACATAATTTTCAGGAAGGCAGATGTGATCTCAAATACGGCGGAGCAGGTTGCGTGCGATCCTCTCTTCGACACATAATACCAGCTATCCCGAAGCAATTAGCTCTTATACTACATAATCTAAATTAATAAGTAAACTGCCAGGAGAGCATCGGCAATGAGGCGGTGGCTCAGCTTGGCCGAAAGTGGGTTAAGGTGCTGCCGGTGGCAGAGTCGCGTTCTCCCGACGCTCGGACGAGTGGCGCATTCGGTTAAAACGGAACAGGAGACGAGGAGGCGACGCTCAGCTGGGTTGCCTCCGGTACCTTAATCCGAACGTGTCTTCACCGCGCTCGAAGACGAACCGGCCACGCAGGATCAACAGCTTTGCATTACTCTTTTCCTCCACATTTTTACTTGCCTTTCTGGAGAAATTTGCACCTATGAGTTTGCCACATCCGCACGTTATTTCTCATTATTGATTTATCATTTATCTTTATCATTCGAATGTTCGATTTTTCAATTTATAAAGAATTCATTATTTTATCGGAAATTTTTATTATTTCAGCTACATATAATTTATAATCAAATTACGATTATCGTGATGTTAAAAAAAATTTTTTGGAACTAATTAACATTGCACAGAATATGGCAAAAATATTGCAGAAATACGTCGAATTATTTATTATTTCAATTGGAGTTGAAATTATTATTTTCGATTTAAATTAGATTTTTTTTAAAATAAATGTCTTATGTTTTTTTAATTTAATTTCATTGTTAATATAGATTCTATTTATTATGTTATTATTATTATTATTTTATCTCGTTAATGTAAAATCGAATTATTTCAATTCACATTGAAAATAATGTGAAATAATTATTATTTGAAAAAAAAAGTTATTTAATCGATCTATGAAACGAAGAATTTTCTGCCAGGTGGGAAAAGCATGTGGGTAATGTGGGTCACCTAAAAACAATTTTTTTTTCGATTTTTTTACTGTGAGAATTTTTGAAAAAAACCAGTAGCCCAAATATTTACAAATAATTTTCATTTAAAGATAAGACAAACCCTTGTGACATGAGTGTAGCTTTTTAATTTTTTGTCAAAATTACTGACGTTATAATTTATTTGAAAAAATTATTTTTCAAAATAACCATTCAAACCCACGGGTTTGCTTCAATTTTACCTCCATCTCGAATCGCTGCACAGATTCCAAAAAAACTGATCTCAAGCTCAACTCAAGCTCAAGCTTTTTGCCAGGTGGGAAATGCATGTGGGTAATGTGGGTCACCTAAAAACAATTTTTTTTTCGATTTTTTTACTGCGCAAACTTTTGAGGAAAAACCAGTAGCCCAAATATTTACAAATAATTTTCATTTAAAGATAAGACAAACCCTTATGACATGAGTGTAGCTTTTTAATTTTTTGTCAAAATTACTGTCGTTATAATTGATTTAAAAAAATTATTTTTCAAAATACCCATTCAAACCCACGGGTTTGCTTCAATTTGACCTCCATCTCGAATCGCTGCACAGATGCCAAAAAAACAGATCTCAAGCTGAACTGAGAATTATTTGAGAATTTTTGGTCCACTGGTTCTCTTTGAAAAGTGTTCATTGTAAACAAAAAATTTTTAGGTGACTTCGATTACCCGCATATTTTTGTCACCTGGCAAAAAATTCTTTGCTGGATCGGTCCAAATCTTCAAAAAGTAATTCTAACAGCCAAGTGAAATAATTAGAATATCCACATTTCTCATCTGACTCCCTCACCGCAAGATTTGTAGAATAAACGTTTTCACCCACATTGCGAATATCATTCATACTCTCATCAATGAAACGCTCACTGCCATCAATGAAAATTACGATACTTACTCGATGCCTCTACATAATGATATCCTTTCGAAATATCGCAAACAAAAGCGTTGGAATTCCTTCCACGCTCGAGTCCTGTGTTACCCGGTCACGTATATAGTCGCTTGTGGGAATCATTGAGGTTTCTCATACCCAGGAGGCTAACATGCACTGTGCCAACACACGTATTGCTCTACATAGACGTTATACATTGTACATTGATTGGTATGGAGCTGCGGCTTGGAACGGCCTCGTTGAAAAAGAAACCAGATTTTTTTCTTTTTTTTCCCCTACGTTTCGAGCCGGGTCTGGATCATCTTCAGGAGGGTTTTTTATTTGAGAGGATTTACACAAATGTAAGATCAAGCATTACTGTCTCTAGACAGCGTCTCCGTTATTCATTTTATGGGAATAATTATGTGGAACTGTTGATTTTAATTTTTGAGAATCTGAAGGCTCTTATGCGGAAATAATGTAAAAACCAGGTTCTCCGGTTGAAACCTCTGTGGTGAAGAATATGTTACTGCTGTTTTGTGAAATGAGGTTAGATGAAATTCTGGAATCAGATTTTTTTATTGTAAAAAATCTAGGGATTCTTTTTTTTTTTTTAATAAGTAAGAGAAGAGAACGTAAAGATCTTCTGGATTTTTGAGACTCTAATTAGTAGCTTTTAAAACTACATATGGGGCATTTCACGTGGTTGACTCACGATCCTTTCGATTTGATCCAGAATTTTTAAAATGATTGACATAACTCTAAAAAGCGCTATTATTTTTTTTTATTACGAATTTTTAATTATCTACAATTTTTTAAAACTAATTACCGTAAGACACGTTTTAAGAATCTGAGAAAGTTCTGAAAAACCTTTTTTGGAAAATAAATATTTTTGGTGACCAAGCGGAAGTTGATCAGCGATTTCTTCTACTCTTTTCGATGTTTTTCAACAAAGAAAAATGAAAAAATCCGAAGAAATAGTAACTTTACTATGGGACAAATTTTTTGCAAGCAACACATGACTTTTGAGAATTTTTGAGAATACTTACAAAAAAAATTTTGCAATTTTGCTTAAATAATCTCAAATTTAGGCCTTTTTACTAACGTTCACTTAGAGTTCGTTATGAAATAATACATAGATTAGAAAAAACTGAAAAAAAAAAATCTAAAAATCATGTGTTGGATACAAAAATGTTCTAGTTGCTGCCCTACGTGAAGTTACGATTTTTTCCTAATTTTGTCCATTGCATTCTTCTCGTTAAAAGCCCGATTTTTTTTTGATCTCCCAAAACAGGTTTTTCAGAATTTTTTTTCAGATTTTTAAAACGTACCTTTCGTTGATTCGTAAAAAGAAAAAAATCGTAGAAAATAAAAAAGGTGTAAAAAATTTCTTTTAAATTCAATGCTTTTTAGAGTCAGGTCAATCACATAAAAAATTGCAGGCCCAATGGAAAGGGTTAAGGGTCAGATCCAGGTCGAAACCATGTGGAATGCCCCATATATATATATATAGCGAATGATGCTCGCCCGAGCCAGACCTTCCTAAAGTGAGTCTGGCACGCGTTTCTTTCCTAATCCATAAGTATAGTCAGACTTGTGATGTGTCACGTGCTGCCAGCCTTTGACAATATACAAACTATAGTTATACAACATACACACACACACACACACAAGTTTCAACTTCTTAATCGTTATAATGATCGTTTAATGATTTCAGCTTAAGCGTGTAAGAGGGTAGGGACGGTACAGGGAATTTTGAAGATGAGGAGTATTTTCGAATGATTTTGGCTTAACTCTGTATTATATCTGATATATTCTACTGTGGCTATATATTTCAAAGCGAAGGTAGGGAAGGAAGAGAATAACGAAGGGATAGTCTGTGTAGAGCACTTCCGGTGACCCGGACTATCGGACATCTCGTCGCATACGGTGTCAATCAATCATTTTGTCGATGAAAGCGTGTTTAGCTGTACTAGGAGAACAAGCGGCATAGGGGTCTTCCTAAACACGCTCGAGTCTGCCTAGAGAAGAGGCTCTCGAAGCGCAGCCTACGCAAACCGCGCCGTACATTATAGTGAGAGAACACGCTAAGCTAGGCGCCTGTGAAGAGCTTTACAATCTCTAATGATAGAATGACGGTAGATTTATGTGTATATAGATGATCATTGAAAGAATGTAATTTTCAGCGATGATCAGGTGTCGATGGTAAATGTAGAAAAGTATTTTTTTAGGCAATTATTTAATTTAAATTTAAAAAAATGAAATATGAAGTTTGATATAGAGTTAAATTGTGAATGAATGTGTTTCTCATTAGTCTTGATATTAAAAAAAAATGATTGGCTTGAATAAAAATGATTAGCAGTCACGTTTGATTTAAGCAGGAACTCCGTCAGGATATTTCCTTCCATTCCCCATATAACTATATCCAGTAGACGGTATGCTCCTGGCAAAAGCCGAGTGGAGCTGGCACATCACGGCACAGGTTCTCTTTCCTACTAGCCTCTTTGGCATACGCGTCGAGAGATACGCCTCCTCCACCTCTTCCTCCTGCTCCACGTGTGTTAAACTTGCCTAGAAGCCTCTTTCTACAACCCCATACTCGCCTGGTGTTTCTAAACACTTGGCTTACGTTAGTACGGCTCTAACCTCTCTGACGACGCCCCACAAAGGGGCTAAACTAAATCCTAGACACTCTCGAGATTCCTAAGAAGGTATTCTCGACCCTCGAGATTCTCTGGAAGTAAACTAATCATTTTTTTTCTTCTCTCTTATCTGTTTAGCAGCCTCGTCCCACTGCGACATCATTCCTGGGGATGGCTGATCCTAGCTGCATTTTCTTTCATCTGAGGCCTTTTTTTCACATGTGAATTGCCAGGAGGATGAGAAGGGGGGGAGAATGGAATGGATGAGAAGATCCATTGATTACCGTGATTCCAGACTTGCGAATTAACACTTTTGGCATTTATTCGATGGATTTTGCTACACCAAAACGGAGATTATATGGAAGGCACCTTTTTGGACTCTATTTTGGATCAGTTCCTAGAAGGTCTTTAGATTTCTAAGACGGATTATCGATCCTTCTGATTTTCTGGGACTAATAATTTTTTTTCTTCTCTTTTCAATGTCTAGCAGTCTCGTCCCACTGGATCATCATTACTAGGACATTCTGATCTTACCAATGGAGTTTTTTTTTCCTCTGAGGCCCTTTTTCCCACGTGAATTGTCAGAAGGATGAGAGGAAGTATGGCTCCATTGTTTTTCATGATTCCAGACATGCAAATGACCACTTTTGGCATTTATTCGATGGATTTTGCTTCACCAAAACGGAAATGATATGGAAGGCACCTTTTTGGACTCTATTTTGGATCAGTTCCTAGAAGGTCTTTAGATTTCTAAGACGTATTATCGATCCTTCTGATTTTCTGGGACTAATCATTTTTTTTCTTCTCTTTTCAATGTCTAGCAGTCTCGGCCCACTGGATCATCATTACTAGGACATTCTGATCTCACCAATGGAGTATTTTTTTTCCTCTGAGGCCTTTTTTCCCACGTGAATTGTCAGAAGGATGAGAGGAAGTATGGCTCCATTGTTTTTCATGATTCCAGACATGCAAATGACCACTTTTGGCGTTTATTCAATGGATTTTGCTTCACCAAAACGGAAATTATATGGAAGGTACCTTTCTGGACTCAATTTTGAATCAGTTCCTAGAAGGTCGTGAGATTTCTAAGACGGATTATCGATCCTTCTGATTTTCTGAGACTAATCATTTTTTTTCTTCTCTTTTCAATGTCTAGCAGTCTTGTCCCACTGGATCATCATTACTAGGACATTCTGATCTAACCAATGGAGTATTTTTTTTTCTCTGAGGCCCTTTTTCCCACGTGAATTGTCAGGAGGATGAGAGGAAGCATGGCTCCATTGTTTTTCATGATTCCAGACATGCAAATGACCACTTTTGGCGTTTATTCAATGGATTTTACTTCACCAAAACGGAAATTATATGGAAGGTACCTTTCTGGACTCAATTTTGGATCAGTTCCTAGAAGGTCTTTAGATTTCTAAGACGGATTATCGATCCTTCTGATTTTCTGGGACTAATCATTTTCTTTCTTCTCTTTTCAATGTCTAGCAGCCTCGTCCCACTGGATCATCATTACTAGGACATTCTGATCTCCCCAATGGAGTATTTTTTTTCCTCTGAGGCCTTTTTTTCCCACGCGCATTGCCAGGAGGATGAGAGGAAGCATGGCTCCATTGTTTTTCATGATTCCAGACATGCAAATGACCACTTTTGGCATTCATTCAATGGATTTTGCTTCACCAAAACGGAAATCATATGGGAGGCGTCTTTTTGAACTCGTGGGAAGAATAAGGCACGTGTTACCCAAATGATCATTCACCAGAATACGAGGATTCCTGTATTTGCGTTGAGGCAGAAGTACCTTGATGAGAACGGACGCGTCGACTACTCGTGATTCCACCGTTTCCCAGCGCTTGGCTTTCTCACGACAATGGGAAATACCAGGATTTTTGGGGAGAGCGAGTTGTTTCTGATGCATGTGCAGCACCAGCCCATCAGTCAACTTCGTCTTGGATGTCTTCTTGTTTGTGAGCCACGCTCGCACGCTCTCCAATCTCAGGCTACTTCTTCTCTCTTTCTCTCTCGAGGTTCACGGGAACCGTGTGAGTCTCTCGAAACCGTGAGAAGATGTCGAACTCGGGGCTGAATTCGGTGCTCTCGATACCAGGCTTCTATCAAAAGAGAAGTGGTCGCTTTTAGGATGTGAGGAGCTTTTTCATCGATGTCATCTTCCCCTTTTTATGCCATTGAGACTTGCCGGACCTTCCTCAACCTTTGGTAGAGTGGGTTAGAGGGCTATTTACAATTTGAAGAGACCAATGGCAGATTAGTTTTGCTGGTGATTAGCCAATGTGGTCAATGCTGCTGCAGTTATGAATATAGCTTTTATGATCTCTTTCCTTCATCCGTTAGCTTATCTTCCTTACCTTGCCTTCTTTTTCCAATTTCCTTGACCTTTCATAAGTTTTATTTAGGGCTGATGAGATATTTTTCGTTGAGAGTAAGATGAAGCAGGATTTTGCTCTATTTCGATTAATTTCATGTGAGTTATGGTTCAATTTTTAGTATTTCTCTTTTTAGGCTTTAATAAAGAATTATATTAAGGGCGTTTAAGAAGAAATAAAGGGCAGTCTAGTCAGGGCCAAGGGAACATTTTTTCATAGGTAAAATAAACGCAATTTTACGTAATTGGAACGTCAGATGAGAAGAATTCACGCTGAAAAAATCTATATTTCTTCTAGATCAATCAACTTAAAATCGACTTGGTCATCCAAGACGAAGAAGTCAGAGTGGGTTGAAGCTGAAGAGCACGCGAGGGGTAAGTCGAGTCGATACTTGGGAGAAACCGCCTGAAGCCCTCTGTTCTCCTAATAGGACTGGGAATCAGTTTCCCCTGAAGCTGCGAAGATTCTCACGATCGTGAAAGGTTCTGTGGGAGAGTAGGGATCATCGAGCGAACGCTCGTTTTGCTTTTCTCCACAGATATATCTAACTTCTTGTACAATCATGAAATACACACACGTGCGCATAAGCTTTATCGCAGAGCGACACACAACACAGTCATAACTTTTCCGGACTATCACAACCGAGCATCCCGTGGGAAGTTTTGGGTTTATGTATATGAATCGTATCTGCTGTATGTGATGAGTATCCTCTTCTCTACGAACTCACACTAATGTGTCACACACGCATTGCTCAACGCACTCTCCTCTCTTCGAATTAACTCTTTAGCTTCTCTGACCGCCTACTACCGAACCAGATCGCTTTCTGCCCCCAGGGACGAACTATCCCACGCTCGGTTGTTCCCTTCTGAAGCTGAGAAACGAGAACCAAAGAGAGAGAGAGAGATTGAGAAGGAGAGGGAGAGAGAGAGGCAGTGGAACCGACCGATAAAGCGAGAGCCTGTGGGAAGAAAGTCTCGTTGATTCTCGGGAATCTTTTGCCTTGTGTGTGAGCTCGGACCAGCTCGAGATTATTCGTGAGAAAATAATATCGTCGCCGAAGCGAATCCTGTGTGAACCGACTTGGATTATGTCAAAAAAGAGAACATTTGTAGTGGATCACTGAGAATTGAAATGTCGGGGGGAGGGAGTGGGGTGAAATTTATTGACATTCCAAGATTTCATGGTCATTATTTTTTTTTAAATGTACTATCGTTCTGTTAAACGAGGAATTATTTTTGACTGTTGGTAAAAGCATATGGGCAATACCGGTCAGCTACGAAACATTTGTTTTTTCGTTTTTACACTCTGTAGACTTTTGAAAGAGAACCGGTAAGCGGAATATTGCCAAATTATTTTTGTAAGCCTTGATTTAGGCAAATTGATTATTCTTCAAACCGAATAATTATTTTTATTGGCATATATTAATGTTTAATTTATTTCAATTTTCGTATATTTATAGCGACAGTTTAGGGTAAATACAAATTTAATTACGAATATAAATAAATTGTTAGAGAGAAATAATTATATTAAAGTTATACGTGAACAAAATGATTAATCGTGATTATAATACACGACACTCGAGGATAGTTCGTATCTAACAGATTAGCGATTATCTGGAGTTCAGTTAGTAAAGACTTCTTTTTTTTATTTCTCTCCCTCACACTTAAGGGATCAAAGGCCACAGACCACAGGGTTCCCGACCCTCTCTCTTTTAGTTTTTAAGCATCTCTCTAAAATGCCTCCGTGCAATACCAGGCGAAAGAATTCACACTGAGAAGATTGGTGAGCTGCTAGCTGGCAGTGTGACTAAGCTTGCTCGCCCGGCGCCCAATTAAGCGTCACGTGGCACTCTTATGCTCGAAGGTCTTGTAGGATCGCTATAGGGGTCAACTTTATGATGGGATTCAATTTGATAGAAATATGTGGGGAAGAAGAAAATAAATTGAAATAATAATCAGCGAGGATAAATAGTCCCTCAAATTTTTTAGGCTGTAATCCTAAAGGCTAATACAATTTTCATTAGAATATATCGAAGGGCTTTCCAAGGCTCTTGACACTTGTCAATTTTTCCTACAACTCAAATATCATTGAACTTCAGTTTGTGCTATCTTTAAAAAAAAATCAAAATAAAAATTACAACTCTGCATATTGTTTCCACATTAATTTCCCACTTTTCACAGCTTCCACTGTACTCAACAAAAATTATTAATCCATTGTCAAAAAATGGGAAATTATGAGAAGCATTCAAGATTCTAATCAGCATCCGTTTTTACATCGAATAAATTTTTAAAAAATATTTTTCTCAAGCTACCATCGGCCAATTAAGGGTCACGTGACATCCGTCGCTGTTCTTATGTTGAAAGGTCCCCAAGATCGTGATAAGGGTCAACTTTATGATGGGATTCAATTTGATAGAAGGACGGCTGGGAAGAGGAGTATAAATAGAAGTTAACATCAAAAGAGTGAGAGAGAAGACGAAAGGTTCGAGCTTAACGCCGATGATCTTCGACTCCATGGGGTTAAACGACGGGGCACATACAGGGAGAAAGCATTCCAGCCACCCAGCGTGAAGGCCGAACGAAGGGAATAGATAAGGTTATTCGAGAGAACCAGAGGAAGAAACGTCGAGCGAGAGAATCGAGTATAGAGGAGAACAATATATTAAAAGAGAATTGAGAGAGAGAGAGAGAGAATGAGAGCCAGAATGTGTGTCTGCATGTTGAGCTCGAAGCTTCCCAGCCAATCAAGCCGTTCCCACGGGATCGCACCGTGGGATACTCTCTCCGAGAACACGAGAAATCGAAACCCTGAATAACCAGGATTTTATGCAAGTTCAAGAAGTCTCTGGCATCTCAATTCTCATTCTGGCAATCTTTACGCTTTTTCTTTGACTCTTAACATACATATATATATATAGGGCATTCCATGATAATTCACACAGGATGAAATGAAACTATCTTCGATTTCCCCAATATTTTTTTATATTTTTATCACTGAAAAAAACACCTGTGATTTTTTATTGGATTTTGGTTCTTGATTTATAAAAAAAAATTAAATTATGAATTGGAAAATGTGGAAATATTTTTTGTTCATTGAGTAAGAGATTTTTTGAATAATTCGAATAATTTTGTTATATTTTTTCATCAATTTTCGGCGCAGAATAAAATTTTAATAAAAATCACGGGTGTTCTTTTTCGTGATAATTGTATATAAAATTTTTAGGGAAATTAAAAATCATCCATCATGGGAATAAGGTTGAAATTTCGGGCAATGCAGAATTTTGGTGATTTCTTTTCAAATAAGCATTCGTACTTAGTGAAACTTTATATTTTTTACTTCGAACTAGATAAACATTATCGATATGGTGTTAATTAATTTTAGTGCCACTTTTATTTATATTTACCCGCTTTACATGACTAAAAAAAATTGGCCGGATTGTTTATGTCAAATTTATATTTTTAAATGAAGTTAAAAAATAGTCAAATGTTACGTTAATTTTTTTTTTATAAATTAAAAATGGTGCACAATAAAAACCCAACAAAAATCAGAGATGTGATAAGAATAGTATAAAAAAATATTAGGGAGATTAAAGAGGCTCGGGTTTCATTCCGTATAAATTACCATGGAATGTCCCATATATATATATACACATGTATATATCTCAATGAAATGCTGTTGGGGAAGAAGAAGGAAGCGCGTGCCGCACGTTAGTGAAAAGTCTAGAGAAGTCAACGACGAGAATTTCATAATATGTATGGGATATAAGCGGCACGTTTGTGCCGAACTTGGGAAGATATTTTTTTGTTCCCACGTTCAACGACCACCGGACACTTGGCTGGCTTGGTATGGTAGGTTTTATTGGCGAGCGAGTGAGCGAGAGGGATGAGAGAATTAAAGGTTGAGAGGAGAGCGAGACGAGGAGGAGAAAAAGAGAGGAAAGAACCCGACGAAGGCGCGTGAGAACGTAGCGAGGGCGCGTGGGAAAACAGTGAAGGCGCATGGCGCTTCTGGTAGCAGGAGTCCACAACGTCACAGGAGTTTTCGATGGATGGTAACAGGCTTGTGTAGCTTTGGTACCAACCCTCTTTGTTTCAGGTTTCATCAATTTTGCCTTAGACCCCTAATTAGCCTTTGGTGCATCAAATTTCTTTTTTTTTTTGTCATCCTAGCAAGTGGTAAGAAAACCTATAATTTTGTGGGGTAACTATTTTTCTAATGGTTCCTTCGATGCTGTCAAAAATTCTGGACATCATGTCATAGGTAAATCCATTTTTGTCACAGCCTTTGAAGAATATTGGATTAGCCTCCCAATTGTCATTCAGTACGTCCACTTGATCTTTTTTAAGCCAGCAAAAAGTTAAAAAAAAACCCATAACTTTGTGGAGTAAATATTTTCTTATGACTTTCTTGATGCTACAAAAAATGTCCCAACATGTCTTAGATACATCCTCCTTTTTTGTCATAATATAAATAAATATTGCCTCTTAATTTTAATCACGAACGCACATTCCCATTTCCATTTATTTGCAGCCTAAAAAGGATATTAAAAAAATGAATAACCGTATGATTTTGCTATGGGAATTACCGGATATTTTATAGAATGGCGTGTGTAAGACCAACCAGCGAATTTCATTGGTCAACGAGAGAGAAGATTTTTTTCACGGTTCATCCGGCAGTCTCTCCCGTTCTTCCCCCCGTTGACGTCGAGCACGCTGGACCACTAGCTCCATTCGCTTTTACGACCCTTGGACTCGCGGAGACTCTCGAAGGACCGTGTGGAAGGCCGAAGGGCCAGGGGCACCCAGGTTCTCGGAGGTCCCTGAGGACTCGTGGTCAGCGTACTCTCGCCGCCAAGGTCCAAGTCAGCCATTCCTTCAATCTCCAATATAGCCACATGAGCCTGTAGCTGTATTCCTTCCACGGTACATACATACAGTCTCTGCGTTAGACCGAGTCGAGCCCTACCTGCGAGCGTGAATTTCGCCAAGGTCGCGAACATACTCTTCGAGAGAGGCTCGCCAAGGAAGGCAAGAGTGCGCAGCTGTCGAAGCGGTCGTGCGCCTACGTACTTTATTCCAGGGTCGTGGAATGCGCATTTATATTCCTTCTCTTTCTTCCTCTCCTTCTTAACTCTCGCGCGGGACTCCCAAGATAATCTCACCAAGGTGGACCGGAGAGAAACAGAACAAGGACAACTCGCGCAAGAAGGAGAGAGAGAGACGAGAAAGGAAGGAAAGAAAAAGAAGGAGAAGGAACAGCGTTAAGGAGGCTTTGATGGTACAGTCACGTTATTCGAGTAAGAAGACTAAAAAAATTTTAAGTTCTACACAATTTTTAAGCGCTGTAAATAATATATTCAAGCTTATGTGGTTTCGACCCAAAGTGTCGGCTCATAAACTTTGGAGAAAGTTTCTGGTAGTTTGGAATATCATTCTTCTTTTGTCAGTTTCTAATTTTATTTAAAAAGTACGAAAATAATTAGTCGATAAAATTACATTTTTTTTTTGTGTGATATATAAATGCAGATGGATTTGAAGTTAAGGGTGGCTGCATAAAGTACAAACGAGGTATTTAACAATTAATTTAAAAGGAAAAAATACGGTCTGTACTAAATACTGCAGGCATATTTTTACGCTGCTTTATCTTCATATTTTACATTTTTTTTAAATAATTGTTTTCATTTTTAAAGAAGGTATATTACGACTTTTTATTCGTCAAGATCTGGCAAAAATGATAAATTTGAATTCTATATAACCGTGTAAAAATTATCTTTTGGATTATTGGTTCAAACTAACTTCTTCTTTTATAAAGTTACTGTTCTACTTATGTTTAAAATTAAATAGGACATTTTTTATTTAAATAGTCAATGTAGATTTGTTTGAATTATATTTTCAACAAATAAAAATTAAATCTAGATATTCTGCACTTGTGTTATGTTAAAAAAAGTTTAGGAAGAATTATTTGAAATGTTGGTAAACGATTGACCTGACTGTACTGTCGAAGCCTCCTTAAAACCTCCACTTCGCCCCAGACGTTCGGTGGATATATACACACAACACTGCTGTATACGCCTATAGAAAAAAATACCGAACCGTTCGACTCCGAGAGAGTTCCCAGCAGCGTGAGAACGTACTTTCCAAGGGGCATCCGCGATGAATACTTGCAGCAGGATTACAGAGACTCGAGGAAGGTGCCAAAGCAAGCTACAACGACCTAAGGGTGCTCCTTGTAATGTCTTCCTAAGAGTCGAAGGGCTATAAGGGCGAAGAAGTATTTGAAACTTAGCAGACAATTCCACTCCATGAACTCGTATTTTTGGCTCATGCTTAGAAAGACAGAAGATTTGTGGTTTGTTTGGCTGGTCCTTCGATAGCAGTGAACTTTGAAAGACGAAGGGTTAAAAGTTTGAAGAACTTGCTCCACTTCTATAGCAGGAATCTAAAATATGGAAGAAGGCTTTTTGGCAGGAGGACATCTGAGACGACCCTTCGTCTTGGGGGATTGTCACGTGGCTTTGAGATTGCTGGTTTTGTAAATAGATTTTCTTCGAAGAGTAGAATTATCTTTTGGCTTAAAAATTCGTGAATGGCAATCTTAGAGTGGGTGGTTCATTTTGCTACACGAAC
The DNA here is from genome assembly GCA_964016905.1 of Perithous albicinctus. Lineage (NCBI taxonomy): Eukaryota > Metazoa > Arthropoda > Insecta > Hymenoptera > Ichneumonidae > Perithous > Perithous albicinctus. The sequence continues at coordinate 16,875,532 of OZ024694.1, forward strand.
TTTCATGCTCAGTTTAAAACCCATTGAAAATAAATCCCTTTTGTAAACAGTTTCAGCAGGGAAACATGAGGAGTGTGAAGGTTGCAATTCAAAATAGGGTCTTTAAAGTACCTGAATTCAAAGATCAAATATTTCCTACCACAAGTGTTTTACGAGGAGTTCTAGAGCTATAAGGGCGAATACGAATTCGAATCTAGCAGACAAGTCTACAAAAATTCTCATTTTCGTCTGATCCTCAGAATCTTTAGACTTTTATTCATTTTTGAGTGAATGTGACTGAGAAAATTTATGCAACGTTAGAAGCAAAGTTTGGAAGATGAAGGGTTAAAAGTTTGAAGAACTTGCTCCACTTCTATAACAGGAAACTAAAATGGGGAAGAAGGTTTTTTTTTGTTTTGGTAAGAGTTTTCCCAGGAGGAAGATATATGGGACATTCGAAACGACCCTTCGTCTTGGAGGATTGCCACGTGGCTTAGGGATTGCTGGTGTTGTAAATGGATTTTCTTTGAAGAGTATCGAGGGTGTATAACAGTTTCAGGGTTACCTTGGAGTCTTGTACTGTAGACGAGAATTTTCTTGTGGCTTAAAAATGTGTGAATAACGATTTTAGAGTGGGTTGTCTAATTTACAATACGAACTTTCACGCTTGGTTTAAATCCCATTGAAAATAAATCCCTTTTGTAAACAGTTTCAGCAGGGAAACATGAGGAGTGTGAAGGTTGGAATTGAAAATAGGGTCTTTGAAGTATCTGAATTCAAAGATCAAATATTTCCTACCACAACTTTTTTACGAGGAGTTGTAGAGCTATAAGAGCGAATACGAATTCGAATCTAGCAGCCAAGTCTCCAAAAATTCTCATTTTCGTCTAATCCTCAGAATCTTTAGACTTTTATTAATTTTTGAGTGAATGTGACTGAGAAAATGTATGCAAAGTTAGAAGCACAGTTTGGAAGATGAAGGGTTAAAAGTTTGAAGAACTTGCTCCACTTCTATAACAGGAAACTAAAATGGGGAAGAAGGTTTTTTTTTTTGGTAAGAGTTTTCCCACGAGGAAGATTTATGGGACATTCGAAACGACCCTTCGTCTTGGAGGATTGCCACGTGGCTTAGGGATTGCTGGTGTTGTAAATGGATTCGCTTTGAAGGGTATCTCGGGTGTATAAAAGTTTCACGGTTAGTTTGGAGTCTTGTACTATCAACAAGAATTATCTTTTGGTTTAAAAATTCGTGAACGACAATTTTACAGTGGGTGTTCCATTTTGTAATACGAACTTTCATGCTTAGTTTAAATCCCATTGAAAACAAATCCCTTTTGTAAACAGTTTCAGCAGGGAAACATGAGGAGTGTGAAAGTTGGGATTTAAATTAGGCTCTTTAAAGTACCTGTGTTCAAAAATCTAATATTTCTTGCCCCAACTATTTTCCTGACACTTATTCGATAGTGAAAAGAAAAATTCTGGCTATAGATAAATAAATATTTGACAGAGGCTCAAGTAAGGTGCTAAAGAAAGTTAGAATTCCCGAAGGGTGCTCCTCGAAATATTTTCCTATGAGTTTAAGGGCGAACAAGTACTAAAATCTACTCTTCGAGAACTCTTCATTTTCGTCACATTCCCTCAGATACTTCGGACTTCCATTCACTTGTGACAGAATATGGTCGAGAAAACTTATGCAATGATGGAAGTAAACTTTGGAGGACGAAGGGTTGAAAGTTTGAAGAAGTTGCTCTACTTCCATAGCAGGAAACTAGGCAGAGGAAAGAGGCTTTTTGGTAGGAGTTTTCCAAGAAGATTTATGGGACATTTAATACGACCCTTCGTCTTCAGGGTTGGATGTCACGTGGCTTCGTGATTGGTGGTTTAGTGCATGGATTTGCTTTGAAGAGGGTCGAATCTGTACAAGAGTTTCGGATTACTTTGGAGATTTCTTGAGGCTTTAAAATTAGTGTAAAGGGACTTTAGTGTGGGTGGTTTATTTCACAATATAAATGTTCACGCTTGGTTGAGTTCCTATTGAAAAAAAAATGGTTTTTGTAAACAGTCTTGACAGGGAAGTAGAAGGAGTGTGAAAGTTGAGATTCGAAAAAGGGTCTTCGGGGTACCTGAGTCTCTTTAAAAACATTAGACGCAGCAGTGATGATTTTTAAAGGGTTTATGTGCTGGTGCAAACATTTACGTAAATACTTCTAGTTAGGCTCGGTAAGCCTATTTTACGATTATGCTGGTATTTCTATTCATGAACATCACTTTTGTCAATAAAATTCACAGGCAAATATAATATTGAAGGAAGTTAAGGGCCAGGTAATGTCATTTGGAAATAGGATTTAAAGCAATTAGGTCTGATTTCACAGTCTTACATTCCCCTATTGAGGAAACTGACCTTTGTAAACACTCTACTCGAGGTAACATGAAGACTGCAAAAGTTTTCGTGGCAAAAAGATTTCCTCTTGCAAGTTCTGTTGCTTCAGAGTGTTCTCTCGTCGTGAGGCTCAATTTCACTATGACCGCTAATCCTATTAACGAACGTGACTTTTATAAATAGTTTCTTCAGGAGAGCAGAAAATTTGTGAAAGTCTTCGTCGAGGAATCATTTATTTTTCCGTCATGAGGTTTACAATGTCAAAGCTTTGCTTTTATGGTCATACCTGAAGTAATAACACGTTTCTTTATTGCTCAATTTTATGGTTGAGATAATCTCTATTCAAATAAATCACTTTTGTCAACAGAACACCCAGGAGAATATAAGATTGAAAGAAGTTGCAAGCAAAGAAATGTAACGTCCTTTGAAGATAGAAACGTTTCAAGTACCAATTAGGTCTAATTTTACGGTTGCACTAATCGCCTATTCAGAAAACTCACTTTTGCAAATGCTCCACTCGGGGCAACATGAAGACTGCAATGGTTTTCAATGCCAAAGGGTTTCCTCTTATTAATTGTACCCATTCATGGTACTTTGCTCGTTATTTTGCCCACTTTCACGGTGGCCACTAATCCTATTATCAAAATTGACTTTTGTAAACAGTTTGTTCAGGAGAACAGGAGATTTGCAAAAGTTTTCATCTTCTCTCAAAGCAAGCATTGCAATAATTTACGCTTAGTCCTTAAAAGGCCTGCTCTGTGTCAACGTTTTGCCTCCCTCGATGTACCTCAAGCTGTAAAACCTTTTTTCTGTCAATTTCACGGCCGAGTTAATCCCTATTCAAGAAAATGACTTTTGCCAACAGATGTTACTGGGTAGCATAAGAAATGCAAAAGTTAAAAAAAAAAAAATTCTTCGGAGATGCAAATCTTGTTTGTGAAGTTTATGAATTGGAATAGACTTTTGTAAGTATCGAGGCTGTAGTTGTGCTGAAAATTTTGGAGCGAGCGTGGGCGTGATACATTTGTTCTTGTTTTCTAACAGGTTCCCATACCGATGGAGAAGAGTCTCATAGAAAAGAATCCTTAAAGAGGGATGAAATTTCGGTCACACAATTTCGTGCTCATTGTAAATCCTCTGCATAATGATGAGCTTCGTAAACACTTTGGCCAGGTAAACATGAAGACGTCAGAGGCTCTTGAGGAAATAGGGTTGGCTTTCAGAAGAGTCGTATCGATTTACAGGCCCTTTTGAACTTACATTGGGCCCATTTTTATCGTGTTCTCTAGTACTATTGTAGAAAGTGAATTTTCAAAATGATTCCTTCAGGAGAACAGGAGAGAAACGAAAGTTTTAGTTGTTACAAAACTTGTGGCAATACATCAACCCACTTCTACTTGAAGAATACATTTTCACGCTCAAGTTAATCCCTATTCAAAAATATTGCTTTCGTCTACAGATGTCACAGGGTAGCAAAAAAAGTGTAGAAGCAGAGAGTAAAAATTTTCATTTGGGACCAGCCTCGACCGTACTTTTAAAGGGTCTTAGAGGAATTTACCTGCGACTAATTACACTCACAGCTTGACGCTCAAATTTGCGGTCAGACAATTTCACGCTTGCTCTAAACCCTATTGATGAAAATGACTCTCGTAAACAACATTCCCAGGGAATCATAGAAAATACGAAGGTCTTCAGTTTGAAGAAGTTTGGATTTAGCGAAGATGTATTATCAGTACGGGCCCTTTTGAAGTTATTGGTCCCAATTAGGTGTTGGCCACTAATCCTATTGTGAAATGTGAATTTTCAAAAAGTTTCCATCAGGAGAACAGGAAATATTCGAAGGTTTCATCTTCGGAAAAGTGTCATCAATGAGTTAGAAAATTTTCACTCGAAGGTTACATTGTAAAAGTTCATTGTGAAGATCAGTTTTCCAAGATAATTTCACAATCAATTTCACGGTCGAGTTAATCCCTATTCAAAAATATTACTTTTGTCCACAGATATCACAGGGTAGCAAAAAAAGTGCAGAAGTAGCAAGTACAAATTTTCCTTTGGGACCAGCCTCGATCGTACTTTTAAAGGGGTTTACCTGCGACTAATTACACTCACAGCTTGACGCTCAAATTTGTGGTCAGACAATTTCACGCTTGCTCTAAACCCTATTCATGAAAATGACTCTCGTAAACAACATTCTCAGGGAATCATAGAAAATACGAAGGTCTTCAGTTTGAAGAAGTTTGGATTTAGCGAAGATGTATTATCAGTACGGGCCCTTTTGAAGTTATTGGTCCCAATTAGGTGTTGACCACTAATCCTATTGTGGAACGTGAATTTTCAAAAAGTTTCCATCAGGAGAACAGGAAATATTCGAAGGTTTCATCTTCGGAAAAGTGTCATCAATAAATCAGAGAATTTCCACTCGACGGGTACATCGTAAAAGTTCATTGTGAAGATTAGTTTCCCAACATAATTTGGCAACCAATTTCACGGTCGAGTTAATCCCTATTCAAAAATATTACTTTTGTCAACAGATGTCACAGGGTAGCAAAAAAAGTGCAGAAGTAGCAAGTAAAAATTTTCCTTTAGGACCAGACTCGACCGCACTTTTAAAGGGGTTTACCTACGACTAATTACACTCACAGCTTGACGCTCAAATTTGCGGTCAGACAATTTCACGCTTGCTCTAATCCCTATTGATGAAAATGACTCTCGTAAACAACATTCTCAGGGAATCATAGAAAATACGCAGGTCTTCAGTTTGAAGAAGTTTGAATTTAGCGACGATGTATTATCAGTACGGGCCCTTTTGTAGTTATTGGTCCCAATTAGGTGTTGACCACTAATCCTATTGTGAAATGTGTATTTTCAAAAAGTTTCCATCAGGAGAATAGGAAATATTGGAAGGGTTCACCTTCGGAAAAGTGTCATCAATAAATTAGAGAATTTCCACTCGACGGGTACATCGTAAAAGTTCATTGTGAAGATTAGTTTCCCAAGATAATTTGACAACCAATTTCACGGTCGAGTTAATCCCTATTCAAAAATATTACTTTTGTCAACAGATGTCACAGGGTAGCAAAAAAAGTGCAGAAGTAGCAAGTAAAAATTCTTCGTTGGGACCAGCCCCCAACCGAACTTTTAAGGGTTTTAGAAAAGTTTACCTGCGACTAATTGGGCTCACAGCTTGATGCCCAAATTTGTGGTCACACAATTTTACGCTTGCTCTAATCCCTATTGATAAAAATGGCTCTCGTAAACAAACTCTCAGGCAAACATAGAAGGCACGAAGGTCTTCATTTTGAAGAAGGTTGGCTATGGTGAAAATGTATTAGTACGAGCCCTTTTGAAATTATTTGTCCCAATTAAAGGTCAACCATTAATCCTATTGTGGAGACTACATTTTCACAATGTTTCCATCAGGAGAACAGACAATACTCGAAGGTTTCATGTTCGGAAAAGTGTCATCAATGAGTCAGAAAATTTTCACTCGAAGGTTACATAGTAGAAGTTTATTATGAAGATCAGTTTTCCAAGATAATTTCACAACCAATTTCACGGTCGAGTTAATCCCTATTCAAAAATATTACTTTTGTCAACAGATGTTACAGGGTAGCAAAAAAAGTGCAGAAGTAGCAAGTAAAAATTCTTCGTTGGGACCAGCCCCCAACCGAACTTTTAAGGGTTTTAGAAAAGTTTACCTGCGACTAATTGGGCTCACAGCTTGATGCCCAAATTTGTGGTCACACAATTTTACGCTTGCTCTAATCCCTATTGATAAAAATGGCTCTCGTAAACAAACTCTCAGGCAAACATAGAAGGCACGAAGGTCTTCATTTTGAAGAAGGTTGGCTATGGTGAAAATGTATTAGTACGAGCCCTTTTGAAATTATTTGTCCCAATTAAAGGACAACCACTAATCCAATTGTGGAGACTACATTTTCACAATGTTTCCATCAGGAGAACAGACAATATTCGAAGGTTTCATGTTCGGAAAAGTGTCATCAATGAGTCAGAAAATTTTCCCTCGAAGGTTACATAGTAGAAGTTCATTATGAAGATCAGTTTTCCAAGATAATTTCACAACCAATTTCACGGTCGAGTTAATCCCTATTCAAAAATATTACTTTTGTCAACAGATGTCACAGGGTAGCAAAAAAAGTGCAGAAGTAGCAAGTAAAAATTTTCCTTTGGGACCAGCCTCGACCGCACTTTTAAAGGGGTTTACCTACGACTAATTACACTCATAGCTTGACGCTCAAATTTGCGGTCAGACAATTTCACGCTTGCTCTAATCCCTATTGATGAAAATGACTCTCGTAAACAACATTCTCAGGGAATCATAGGAAATACGAAGGTCTTCAGTTTGAAGAAGTATGGATTTAGCGAAGATGTATTATCAGTACGGGCCCTTTTGAAGTTATTGGTCCCAATTAGGTGTTGACCACTAATCCTATTGTGAAATGTGAATTTTCAAAAAGTTTCCATCAGGAGAACAGGAAATATTCGAAGGTTTCATCTTCGGAAAAGTGTCGTCAATAAATCAGAGAATTTCCACTCGACGGGTACATTGTAAAAGTTCATTGTGAAGATTAGTTTCCCAAGATAATTTGACAACCAATTTCACGGTCGAGTTAATCCCTATTTAAAAATATTACTTTTGTCAACAGATGTCACAGGGTAGCAAAAAAAGTGCAGAAGTAGCAAGTAAAAATTTTCCTTTGGGACCAGCCTCGACCGTACTTTTAAAGGGGTTTACCTACGACTAATTACACTCATAGCTTGACGCTCAAATTTGCGGTCAGACAATTTCACGCTTGCTCTAATCCCTATTCATGAAAATGACTCTCGTAAACAACATTCTCAGGGAATCATAGAAAATACGAAGGTCTTCAGTTTGAAGAAGTTTGAATTTAGCGACGATGTATTATCAGTACGGGCCCTTTTGTAGTTATTGGTCCCAATTAGGTGTTGACCACTAATCCTATTGTGAAATGTGTATTTTCAAAAAGTTTCCATCAGGAGAATAGGAAATATTGGAAGGTTTCACCTTCGGAAAAGTGTCATCAATAAATTAGAGAATTTCCACTCGACGGGTACATCGTAAAAGTTCATTGTGAAGATTAGTTTCCCAAGATAATTTGACAACCAATTTCACGGTCGATTTAATCCCTATTTAAAAATATTACTTATGTCAACAGATGTCACAGGGTAGCAAAAAAAGTGCAGAAGTAGCAAGTAAAAATTTTCCTTTGGGACCAGCCTCGACCGTACTTTTAAAGGGGTTTACCTACGACTAATTACACTCATAGCTTGACGCTCAAATTTGCGGTCAGACAATTTCACGCTTGCTCTAATCCCTATTCATGAAAATGACTCTCGTAAACAACATTCTCAGGGAATCATAGAAAATACGAAGGTCTTCAGTTTGAAGAAGTTTGAATTTAGCGACGATGTATTATCAGTACGTGCCCTTTTGTAGTTATTGGTCCCAATTAGGTGTTGACCACTAATCCTATTGTGAAATGTGTATTTTCAAAAAGTTTCCATCAGGAGAATAGGAAATATTGGAAGGTTTCACCTTCGGAAAAGTGTCATCAATAAATTAGAGAATTTCCACTCGACGGGTACATCGTAAAAGTTCATTGTGAAGATTAGTTTCCCAAGATAATTTGACAACCAATTTCACGGTCGATTTAATCCCTATTTAAAAATATTACTTATGTCAACAGATGTCACAGGGTAGCAAAAAAAGTGTAGAAGTAGCAAGTAAAAATTCTTCTTTGGGACCAGCCCCCAACCGAACTTTTAAGGGTTTTAGAAAAGTTTACCTGCGACTAATTGGGCTCACAGCTTGATGCCCAAATTTGTGGTCACACAATTTTACGCTTGCTCTAATCCCTATTGATAAAAATGGCTCTCGTAAACAAACTCTCAGGGAAACATAGAAGGCACGAAGGTCTTCATTTTGAAGAAGGTTGGCTATGGTGAAAATGTATTAGTACGAGCCCTTTTGAAATTATTTGTCCCAATTAAAGGTCAACCACTAATCCTATTGTGGAGACTACATTTTCACAATCTTTCCATCAGGAGAACAGGAGATATTCGAAGGTTTCATCTTCGGAAAAGTGTCATCAATAAGTCAGGGAATTTTCACTCGAAGGTTACATAGTAGAAGTTCATTATGAAGATCAGTTTTCCAAGATAATTTCACAACCAATTTCACGGTCGAGTTAATCCCTATTCAAAAATATTACTTTTGTCAACAGATGTCACAGGGTAGCAAAAAAAGTGCAGAAGTAGCAAGTAAAAATTTTCCTTTAGGACCAGCCTCGACCGCACTTTTAAAGGGGTTTACCTACGACTAATTACACTCACAGCTTGACGCTCAAATTTGCGGTCAGACAATTTCACGCTTGCTCTAATCCCTATTGATGGAAATGACTCTCGTAAACAACATTCCCAGGGAATCATAGAAAATACGAAGGTCTTCAGTTTGAAGAAGTTTGGATTTAGCGAAGATTATCAGTACGGGCCCTTTTGAAGTTATTGGTCCCAATTAGGTGTTGACCACTAATCCTATTGTGAAATGTGGATTTTCAAAAAGTTTCCATCAGGAGAATAGGAAATATTGGAAGGTTTCACCTTCGGAAAAGTGTCATCAATAAATTAGAGAATTTCCACTTGACGGGTACATTGTAAAAGTTCATTGTGAAGATTAGTTTCCCAAGATAACTAGACAACCAATTTCACGGTCGAGTTAATCCCTATTCAAAAATATTACTTTTGTCAACAGATGTCACAGGGTAGCAAAAAAAGTGTAGAAGTAGCAAGTAAAAATTCTTCTTTGGGACCAGCCCCCAACCGAACTTTTAAGGGTTTTAGAAAAGTTTACCTGCGACTAATTGGGCTCACAGCTTGATGCCCAAATTTGTGGTCACACAATTTTACGCTTGCTCTAATCCCTATTGATAAAAATGGCTCTCGTAAACAAACTCTCAGGGAAACATAGAAGGCACGAAGGTCTTCATTTTGAAGAAGGTTGGCTATGGTGAAAATGTATTAGTACGAGCCCCTTTGAAATTATTAGTCCCAATTAAAGGTTGACCACTAATCCTATTGTGGAGACTACATTTTCACAATCTTTCCATCAGGAGAACAGGAGATATTCGAAGGCTTCATCTTCGGAAAAGTGTCATCAATAAGTCTGGGAATTTCCACTCGACGGATACATTGTAAATTTGACAACCAATTTCACGGTCGAGTTAATCCCTATTCAAAAATATAACTTTCGTCCACAGATATCACAGGGTAGCAAAAAAATTGCAGAAGTAGCGAGTAAAAATTTTCCTTTGGGACCGGCCTCGACGGTACTTTTAAAGGGGTTTAGAAAAGTTTACCTGCGACTAATTGGCTTCACAGCTTGACGCCCAAATTTGTGGTCACACGATTTCACGCTTGCTCTTTCACGATTTCACGCTCCTATTGATAAAAATGGCTCTCGTAAACAAACTCTCAGGGAAACATAGAGGGTACGAAGGGCTTCATTTTGAAGAAGGTTGGCTTTAGTGAAAATGTGTTAGTACGAGCCCTTTTGAACTTATTAGCCCCAATTCAGGGTTGACCACTAATCCTATTGTGGCGACTACATTTTCACAGTGTTTCCATCAGGAGAACAGGAAATATTCGAAGGTTTCATCTTCGGAAAAGTGTCATCAATAAGTCAGAGAATTTCCACTCGACGGGTACATTGTAAATGTTGATTGTGAAGATTATGTTTCCAAGATAATTTGACAACCAATTTCACGGTCTGAGTTAATCCCTATTCAAAAATATGACGTTTGTCCACAGATATCACAGCGTAGCAAAAAAAGTGCAGAAGCAACGAGTAAAAAATTTTCCTTTGGGACCAGCCTCCACCGTACTTATGAAGGAATTCAAAAAAATTTACCTGCGACTAATTGCCCTCACAGCTTGATGCCCAAATTTGTGGTCAGACAATTTCACGCTTGCTCTAATCCCTATTGTTAAAAATGACTCTCGTAAACAAACTCTCAGGGAAGCATAGAAAGTACGAAGGTGTTTATTTTGAAGAAGGTTGGCTTTGGTGAAAATGTATTAGTACGAGCCCCTTTAAAATTATTAGTCCCAATTAAAGGTTCACCACTAATCCTATTGTGGAGACTACATTTTCACAATATTTCCATCAGGAGAACAGGAAATATTCGAAGGTTTCATCTTCGGAAAAGTGTCATCAATAAGTCTGGGAATTTCCACTCGACGGATACATTGTAAATTTGACAACCAATTTCACGGTCGAGTTAATCCCTATTCAAAAATATTACTTTCGTTCACAGATATCACAGGGTAGCAAAAAAAGTGCAGAAGTAGCGAGTAAAAATTTTCCTTTGGAACCGGCCTCGACCGTACTTTTAAAGGGGTTTAGAAAAGTTTACCTGCGACTAATTGGCTTCACAGCTTGACGCCCAAATTTGTGGTCACATGATTTCACGCTTGCTCTAATCCCTATTGATAAAAATGGCTCTCGTAAACAAACTCTCAGGGAAACATAGAGGGTACGAAGGTCTTCATTTTGAAGAAAGTTGGCTTTAGTGAAAATGTGTTAGTACGAGCCTTTTTGAAATTATTAGCCCCAATTCAGGGTTGACCACTAATCCTATTGTGGAGACTACATTTTCACAGTGTTTCCATCAGGAGAACAGGAAATATTCGAAGGTTTCATCTTCGGAAAAGTGTCATCAATAAGTCAGAGAATTACCACTTGACTGGTACATTGTAAATGTTGATTGTGAAGATTAGTTTTCCAAGATAATTTGACAACCAATTTCACGGTCGAGTTAATCCCTATTCAAAAATATTACTTTTGCCAACAGATGTCACAGGGTAGCAAAAAAAGTGTAGAAGTAGCGAGTAAAAATGTTCCTTTGTTACCAGCCCTCAAAAGAACTTTTGAAGAGTTTTAGAAAAGTTTACCTGCGACTAATTGCCCTCACAGCTTGATGCCCAAACTTGTGGTCAGACAATTTCACGCTTGCACTAATACCTATTGTTAAAAATGACTCTCGTAAACAAACTCTCAGGGAAACATAGAAAGTACGAAGGTCTTCATTTTGAAGAAGGTTGGCTATGGTGAAAATGTATTAGTACGAGCCCTTTTGAAATTATTTGTCCCAATTAAAGGTCAACCACTAATCCTATTGTAGAGACTACATTTTCACAATGTTTCCATCAGGAGAACAGACAATATTCGAAGGTTTCATGTTCGGAAAAGTGTCATCAATGAGTCAGAAAATTTTCACTCGAAGGTTACATTGTAAAAGTTCATTATGAAGATCAGTTTTCCAAGATAATTTCACAACCAATTTCACGGTCGAGTTAATCCCTATTCAAAAATATTACTTTTGTCCACAGATATCACAGGGTAGCAAAAAAAGTGCAGAAGTAGTGAGTAAAAATTTTTCTTTGGGACCAGCCTCGATCGTACTTTTAAAGGGGTTTACCTGCGTCTAATTACACTCACAGCTTGACGCTCAAATTTGCGGTCAGACAATTTCACGCTTGCTCTAACCCTATTGATGAAAATGACTTTCGTAAACAACATTATCAGGGAATCATAGAAAATACGAAGGTCTTCAGTTTGAAGAAGTTTGAATTTAGCGAAGATGTATTATCAGTAAGGGCCCTTTTGAAGGTATTGGTCCCAATTAGGTGTTGACCACTAATCCTATTGTGGAACATGAATTTTCAAAAAGTTTCCATCAGGAGAATAGGAAATATTAGAACGTTTCACCATCGGAAAAGTGTCATCAATAAATCAGAGAATTTCCACTCGACGGGTACATTGTAAAAGTTCATTATGAAGATTAGTTTTCCAAGATAATTTGACAACCAATTTCACGGTCGAGTTAATCCCTATTCAAAAATATTACTTTTGTCCACAGATATCACAGGGTAGCAAAGAAAGTGCAGAAGTAGCAAGAACAAATTTTTCTTTGGGTCCGTCCTCGACCGTACTTTTAAAGGGTTTTAGAAAAGTTTACCTGCGACTAATTAGCCTCACAGCTTGACGTCCAAATTTGTGGTCACACAATTTCACGCTTGCTCTAATCCCTATTGACAAAAATGACTCTCGTAAACAAACTCTTAGGGAAACATAGAAAGTGCGAAGGTCTTCATTTTTAAGAGGGCTGGCTTTAGTGAAAATGTGTTACTACGAGCCCTTTTGAAATTATTAGCCCCAATTCAGGGTTGACCACTAATCCTATTGTGGAACGTGAATTTTCAAAAAGTTTCTATCAGGAGAATAGGAAATATTGGAAGGTTTCACTTTCGGAATAGTGTCATCAATACATCACAGAATTTCCACTCGACGGGTACATTGTAAAAGTTCATTGTGAAGATTAGTTTCCCAACATAATTTGACAACCAATTTCACGGTCGAGTTAATCCCTATTTAAAAATATTACTTTTGTCACAGGGTAGCAAAAAAAGTGCAGAAGTAGCGAGTAAAAATTTTCTTTTGGGATCAGCCCCCAACCGAACTTTTAAGGATTTTAGAAAAGTTTACCTGCGACTAATTGGGCTCACAGCTTGATGCCCAAATTTGTGGTCACACAATTTCACGCTTGCTCTAATCCCTATTGATAAAAATGACTCTCGTAAACAAACTCTCAGGGAAACATAGAAGGTACGAAGGTCTTCATTTTGAAGAAGGTTGGCTTTAGTGAGAATGTATTAGTACGAGCCCTTTTGAAATTATTAGAACCAATTTAGGGTTGACCACTAATCCTATTGTGCAGATTACATTTTCACAGTGTTTCCATCAGGAGAACAGGAAATATTCGAAGGTTACATCTTCGGAAAAGTGTCATCAATAAGTCAGAGAATTTCCACTTGACGGGTACATTGTAAATGTTGATTGTGAAGATTAGTTTTCCAAGATAATTTGACAACCAATTTCACGGTCGAATTAATCCCTATTCAAAAATATTACTTTTGTCCACAGATATCACAGGGTAGCAAAAAAAGTGCAGAAGTAGCAAGAACAAATTTTTCTTTGGGACCGTCCTCGACCATACTTTTAAAGGGTTTTAGAAAAGTTTACCTGCGACTAATTGGCCTCACAGCTTGACGTCCAAATTTGTGGTCACACCATTTCACGCTTGCTCTAATCCCTATTGACAAAAATGACTCTCGTAAACAAACTCTTAGGGAAACATAGAAAGTGCGAAGGTCTTCATTTTTAAGAGGGCTGGCTTTAGTGAAAATGTGTTAGTACGAGCCCTTTTGAAATTATTAGCCCCAATACAGGGTTGACCACTAATCCTATTGTGGAACGTGAATTTTCAAAAAGTTTCCATCAGGAGAATAGGAAATATTGGAAGGTTTCACTTTCGCAATAGTGTCATCAATACATCACAGAATTTCCACTCGACGGGTACATTGTAAAAGTTCTTTGTGAAGATTAGTTTCCCAACATAATTTGACAACCATTTTCTTAGTCGAGTTAATCCCTATTCAAAAATATTACTTTTGTCCACAGATATCACAGGGTAGCAAAGAAAGTGCAGAAGTAGCAAGAACAAATTTTTCTTTGGGACCGTCCTCGACCGTACTTTTAAAGGGTTTAAGAAAGGTTTACCTGCGACTAATTGGCCTCACAGCTTGACGTCCAAATTTGTGGTCACACAATTTCACGCTTGCTCTAATCCCTATTGACAAAAATGACTCTCGTAAACAAACTCTAGCTCCAATTCAGGGTTGACCACTAATCCTATTGTGGAGACTACATTTTCACAAACTTTCCATCCGGAGAACAGGAAATATTCGAAAGTTTTCATCTTCAGAAAGGTATCATTAATAAATCAGAGAATTTCCACTCGACGGCTACATTGTAAAAGTTAATTGTGACGATTAGTTTGTCGAGATAATTTGGCAACCAATTTCACGGTCGAGTTAATCTCTATTCAAAAATATTTCTTTTGTCAACAGATATCACGGGGTAACATAAGAAGTGCAGAAGTGATTGGTCACAATTTCCCGAGGGTCATAAAGTAATTACGAACCGAGTCAACTATTAAATAACAAAACTGCACAAAAAAAATGAAAAAACATGACAAGCTGCATCCTTTAGCGGTTTACGTTTTGCTTCGAATCTTATACACCAATCATTGATCGAAGGCTCACATGATCACATGCTGTAACAGGGCGGTCACACGCGGACATATTGAGAAGATCTAAAGCCGTCCACTGCGTAAGCAGCGTGAGTGCTACGTCTGAGCTTGCGCGTCACTAGTTTAGTACCGATTACTAAACGATTTGGTACTCCGTACGTTATAGTTTGGTACCTTGTATAAAAAAGTTTTACGTAGGATATTTCGTACGAGATACTCAACAGTTTTGTTGATGATACAAAATACGTTCGGTTTTTAGTTTCAGATACAAAAGAATTTCAACAAAATCATTTTGTTGGATCAACAAACCAAAATTGAAAGATTTAGTAAAGGCAACAATAGGTTTTGTTGGACATATAAAAAAAACCACAGAAATATTCAACAAAATGATTTTGCTGAGAGTACCAAATTTTTTTTTCTGAGTGTGGTGAAGATGTATAATAAAGACCCTTTTGAAGTTATTAGTCCCAATTAGGCGTTGACCACTAATCCTATTATTGAAAGTGAATTTTCAAAACGTTTTCTTCAGGAGAACAGGAAATGTGCGAAAGTTTTTCTTTTGCCTGCTTGAAGGTTACATCGTAAAAATATATTGTGAGAATTCGTTCATGAATATTGACAACCAATTTCAGGGTCAACTTAATCCGTATACAGGAAAATTATTTTTGTCAATAAATGTCACAGAGTAGCATAAGAAAAGTGGAATAGTTGCAAGCGAAAATTTTCTTTTGGATCGAGTTACATCTGAAATTTCTAACGGTTGAGGTTGAGAAAATGTAGTTACTAATTTTTCTCAGAGCTTGACGCTCGAGTTTGTGGTTAGGCAATTTCACGTTTGCTCTAATCTCTATTGACAGAAATGGCTTTCGTAAACAAGCTTCTCAGGGAAACATAGAATGTACGAAGGTTTTCCCACGGGAAATGGTCGGTTTTGGTGAAGACATTTAAAGGGCCTTATGAAATGAATATAATTAGATGTTGACCACTAATCCTATTGTAGAAAGTGAATTTTTAAAATGATTCCTTCAGGAGAACAGGAAATATACAGAAGTTTTCATCTTTTGAAAACGCGGGTGGCAATAAATCAGCCCAACTCTACTTGAAAAATATTTTGTAAAAGTACAATGTGGGATTTCATTTGTCTAGATAAGTTGATACTCAATTTCATGGTCGAGTTAAGCTCTATTAAAAAATATAACTTTTGTCACAAGATGTCACAGGATAACATAAGAAGTGCAGAAGTAGCCACTAAATTTTTCCTTTGGGACCCGCCGCAACCGAACTTTTCAAGGGTTTTGGAAAAGTTTACCTGCGACTAATTTTCCTCACAGCTTGACACTCGAGTTTGTGGTTAGACAATTTCACGCCTGCACTAATCTCTATTGATAGAAATGGCTTTCGTAAACAAGCTTCTCAGGGAAACATAGAAAGTACGAAGGTTTTCCTATGGAAGAGGGTTGGCTGCGGCGAAGACATTTAAAGGGCCTTATGAAATGAATAGTCCTAATTAGATGTTGACCACTAATCCTATTGTAGAAAGTGAATTTTAAAAATGATTCCTTCAGGAGAACAGGAAATATACAGAAGTTTACATCTTTTGAAAACGCGTGTGGCAATAAATCAGCCCAACTCTACTTGAAAAATATTTTGTAAAAGTACAATGTGGGATTTCATTTGTCTAGATTAGTTGACAACCAATTTCACGGTTGAGTTAAGCTCTATTCAAAAATATAACTTTTGTCACTAGATGTCACAGGATAACATAAGAAGTGTAGAAGTAGCCAGTACAATTTTTCCTTTGGGACCAGCCTCAACCGAACTTTTCAAGGGTTTTGGAAAAGTTTACCTGCGACTAATTTTCCGCACAGCTTGACGCTCGAGTTTGTGGTTAGACAATTTCACGCTTGCTGTAATCTCTATTGATAGAAATGGCTTTCGTAAACAAGCTTCTCAGGGAAACATAGAAAGTACGAAGGTTTCCCTGCGGAAGAGGGTTAGCTTTGGTCACATTTAAAGGGCCTTATGAAATGAATAGTCCTAATTACATGTTGACCACTAATCCTATTGTAGAGACTGAATTTTCAAAGACTTTCCTTCAGGAGAACAGGAAATGTGCGAAAGTTTTCAATTTTTGAAAAATGAGTAGTAATAAATGAGTCCACTTCTATATAAAGGATACATTGTAAAAACTCCTGCCTGAAGATCATTTGACACCCAATTTTATGGTCAACTCAAATCCTATTCAAGAAAATCATAGTGTCAACAGATGTCATAGGTTAGCATAAGAATCGCAGAAGTTGCTGGTAAAAATCTTCCTTTATAACTATTCTCTACAATTTTTATTTTTTCGAATGTTAAGTGAAATGATACAATATACAATTTCTCACAGTTTGACGCCTCAACTTGCTGTCAGACAATGTTTCGCTTCTACTAACCCCAATTGATAACGACTTTCATGAACACGTTTTTTCTCAGGAAACTATACAAAGTACGAAGGTTTCTTATGGCAAAGGGTTGGCTCTGATCAAAATATCTCAAGATCCTTTTGAAGTTACTAGTCCCAACTAGGTGTTAACCACTAATCCTATTGTACAAAGTGAATTTTCAAAACATTTTCTTCAGGAGAACAGGAGACATGCAGAAGTTTGAATCTTTGAAAAATGGGTGGAAATAAATCAATTCCCTTTCACACGAAGGATACCTTGTAAAAGTATATCGTAAGAATTCCTTCTTGAAATTTATTTGACACTTAATTTCGTGGTCGACCTAATCCCTATTCAGGAAAATGACTTTTGTCAACAGATGTCACAGGGTAGCATAAGAAGTGCAAAAGTTAATCAGCGAAAATTTTCCTTCGGGATTAAATAAAATTCAAACAGGTACCTTCTTTGTGGTATTTTCTAATTTCTAATCACTAATCCCTATTGATGAAGATGACT
Organism: Perithous albicinctus; assembly: GCA_964016905.1. Taxonomy (NCBI): domain Eukaryota; kingdom Metazoa; phylum Arthropoda; class Insecta; order Hymenoptera; family Ichneumonidae; genus Perithous; species Perithous albicinctus. The sequence goes on from OZ024694.1 coordinate 16,893,021, forward strand.
TTAATAACCAGATTTCACAGGGAAACATACATAGAGAGCAGGTAAGTTTCTCTTTTAAAATTATTAGTCTCAATTAGGCGTTGACCACTAATCCTATTGTATAAAGTGAATTTGCAAAATCTTTCCTTCAGGAGAGCAGGAAATATGCGAAAGTTTTCATTTTTAGAAAATGGGTAGCAGCCAATCAATCTGCCTCTGCTCGAAGGATACATTTTAAACGAAAATTGTGTGAATTTTTACCTGAAGACTATTTGCTATCCAATTTCACGGTTTAGTTAATCCCTATTCAGGAAAATGACTTTTGTCAGCAGATGTCACAGGGTAGCATAAGAAATGCAGAAGTAGCTGGCGAAAATTTTCCTTTTGGGATCAGTCAATACGGAATTTTCCAAGGATCATGGAAAAGTTTACTTGTGACGGCAGTTCAGAGTAAGTGAAGTCGTAATAATTTTCTTGCATTCCAAACAGTCTGTTTGTGGTCTTTTTCTTTACTGACAATTTTTCTCACAGCTTGATGCTTGAACTTGCGGTCAGACAATTTCACGCTTACTCTAATCCTATTGTAGAAAGTGAATTTTCAAAATCTTTCCTTCAGGAGAACAGGAAGTATGCGAAAGTTTTCGATTTTCGAAGGTTGCTAGCAATAAATCAATCTACTCGAAGGATACACTTGAAAATAACTTTGTGAGGAATCGTACGTGAGGATCATTTGTCACCCGAAGATCATTTCACGGTCGAGTTAATCCCCATTGAGTAAAATTACTTTTGTCAACAGATGTCACAGGGTAGCATAAGAAATGCAGAAGTTGCTGGCGAGAATTTTCCTTTGGAACCAGTCACAACCGAATTTTTCCAAGCGTGAGAAAAAGTATTCCTGAGACAATCCAACTTGCGGTCAGACAGTAAAAATGTCTCTGTTGAAGTTATTAGTCCCAATTTAACGTTGACCGCTAATCCTATTGTAGAGAGTGAATTTACAAAATATTTCCTTCAGGAGAACAGGAACTAAGTGAAAGTTTTTTGATTCTCTAATTTTCGTAGGACCGATGAATATTTCGTTCTATTTTTCTTAAAAAATTCTGAACAGACAGTTTATTTGTGAATCTTTTTCCGATACATTTTCTCACAGCTTGAGGTTTGAATTTGCGGTGAAATAATTTCACGCTTGGTCTAATGTCCATTGACAGAAATGACTCTGATAAACACGTTTATCAGGGAATCATAGAAAGTACGAAGGTATTAGTTTGGAAGAGGGATGGCTCTGGTGAGGATTTAGTACAAAAGGCCCTTTTAGTTCCAATTAGATGTTGACCACTAATCCTATTGTAGAAAGTAAATTTTGTAAACAGTTCCTTCAGGAGAACAGGAAAGATACGAAAGTTTTCGTCTTTGGAATGAGGGTGGTGTCTAGTGATTCATTCTTCAAGCGATAGGCTTGAGGTTTGTACCTGAAGAGTATGTTGCAAATGTACAAAATATCTTTCTGAGCTTCGGATTATGACCCCTAATTTCACGGCCAAGTTAATCCCTATTCAGGAAAATAGCTTATGTCAACAGATGTCGTAGGGTAGCATAAGAATTGCAGAAGTTGCTAGCATACATTTTTCGTTGTGTTGGCATTTTGGGGAATTTTCCAACGTTCGTGTAATATTTTATTTGCGTTGGTAGGTTTTTTTTTACAAAATTTCAAACAATCACTCTGTTTCTGGTGTTTTTATTCTGGCAATAGAATTTTTCACAGCTTGACACTCCAACTTGCGGTGAAGGCAATCCCAATTAGGTGTTGACCACTAAATCTACTTTTAAAAATGAATATTGTAAGCAGTTCCGGAATTATTTCCTTATGGCAATAAATTAACTCAATTTCATGGTCGATTTAATTCCCCTATTCAAGAAAATTACTTCTGTCAACGGATGTTACGCGCTAGCATATAAAATGCAGAAGTAACTTGTCAAATTTTCCTTTCGGGCCAGTTTTGAATAGATTTTCCAAGGATCGTGAAAATATTGATTTGCGACAGTAAGATCGTTTCTATAGAATGAGCAAAGACGTGACAATTTTGTCGAACGAAATTCCGAGCAGGCAATTTTATTTCTATGGGCACATTCCCTCACAGTTTGATGCTCGAACTTGCAAGTCAGAAAATATCACGAAATGTACAAAGTACTAACATTTTCGTTTGGAAGACTTTTCACTCAGGAGAAAACGTATGAAATGTTCTTTTGAAGTTATTAGTCCCAATTAGGTGTCGACCACTAATCCTATTGTAGAAAATCAAATTTGTAAGCAATTCTTCAGGAGAACAGAAAGTATAAGAAAGTTTTCGTCATTTTAAAATGTGTGGGTAGTAATATTTCACTTTAAACGTCTTACCTCAGCCTTACCTTTTCCACCTGAAGAGTATATTGCAAATGTAAGAATACCTTTTTAGGATTATGTCCCCAAATTTCATGCTTGAGTTAATCCCTATTCAGGAAAATTTCTTGTGTCAACAGATGTCACAGGGGAGCATAATGATTGCAGAAATGGTTAACCAAAAATTTACATTTAAACGTATCACCAACATTTAAAAATATTAAGGGTCGTGATCAAATTTAGTAGCTACTCAAGTTCTAACACATTTGAAAAGTAGAGCCACTCTTCAGTGGCAATTTCATTATTCACTGTGCAAAAATAAAAATATTTATGCTTCAGCAATTATTATAAACAACTTAAAAAAATATTGAAATTAAAGATAATATTTCGTTAACATAATAATGCTTAATTGTTTAGCGATTAACAAACATTTTTTTCCAAGCCCTGTTTCTAGGGTGGGCGAGGGCGTGACAATTTTGTTCCCGTTTTCTAACAGGAACCCATAACGAACCCCAAGAATGCGATCTTCATTGTTTTTCTTCTCCTGTCAAAGCTTCTCCGAAAGCATAATTTTCTCAGCATGACTCCCAAGTTTGCGGTCATAAAATTTCACAGTCCCTCTAATCCCCATTGACAAAAGTGACTCCGGTAAACATACTTCCTAGGGAAACATAGAAACAGCAAAGGTTTCCGTTCATCCGAGGTTTCTATCCAACATCAAGACATGTGACCCAAGCTGAGCATGATCTCTCCAATAAATAAACCACAATTTCACGGTTAATTTACTCTCTATTAATGAAAGTGGTTTCTGCAAGCAAGTCAGTCAGGAAAACATGTCAGGAGCAGAGGTTTTGTGTCCCCGGAAGCCCAGTCATCAATTTTTGTGATAGAGTCTCCATTTCCTTGGGAAAAAAATGAACTTTCTCACCCAAATGTCCTAGGAAGGTATAATCCGGCCACAAGTGACATCAGGTGTTTTTTTCTTCTTAAACCACAATATCGCTGCAAGAGCATACATATTTTACTACCCTGATTGCCATGAGAACATTAGAATCTCAGATTTGATTTCAGGGCACTGAACAGGCGAGGGTAAATACGGGGGCGTGACGAATCTGCTCTCCTTTTTGAACAGGGCAACATGCCCGAGAGGAATCTATTCATTGCCCTCTGTTCCTTCATTACGTTCATTGTGCACTGTGTATGGGTTTACAGTGTTTATCCCTCAGGTTGGTCTTTGAGTAAAGAAAAAGAAGAGTAACCGAGAAAGCCAATTTCACGCTCGCTTAAATCTCTATTCTTTGGAGTGCCCTTGGTAAACAGGTTTCTCAGGGTAGCATGAGGAAGTCGAAGGTTTCCTGGTGTACCAGAAGGGTCGAGCCTACGGTAGACCCTTTCTGAAGATCTCCTCAAGAATCTAAAGACCTCTGGATTCGATTCATTCCACCCCAACAGAGGCTCCAATTTCACGCTCACTTGGCTTCTCATTCACAGCTATGACTTTTGTCAACCGAATCTACCAGGAGACTGAGAAACATTAGAAGTAAACTTTTCGAATACACTTTTTTCTTTTGTTCCAGTACAGAAAGCAAACACATTTGCATAATTAGAAACAACGATTTTTTTTGCACTCCCTGATACTTTTGCACTCTTACTCATCAGTCAAGTTACCGAAACGCCGAAAACGCTTTGTATCCTGATATTCGAAACCACTTCTGCATTATCGCGAAGAAGTATTTAACATAGATTGAAATATTAAGAGAACATAAAAGAGGTAATAGAAGCTCTTCAGTGGATATATCGTGTTAGTTGATATATATATATTGAATTCGCGGCTGTCTTCTAATTTCCGAAAAAAAAAAATACTTCTAACTTCCCCTAAATTATTCTAAGCAATTGTTACAAAACTCTTGTTTACAGCGCAGTGAACTTACGATGCGGTAGAAGGTCGTTACCGGCTTGTAATATCGTGAACGACCAGAGGCTTAATGCGCGGGTGGGTTTTAACAGGAGTCAGACTGCAAGGTAGGCCAAACCGGTTAGCCTCTGCATAAGACTTCCCAGTGGAGTAAACAACCGTCTGAGAGTATTGGCCTGAAAGGGTTGACCCGGAGTCTCACTGTCTCGCTGGTCTCAGATATCAGGAAAGTATCCAGCTAAGAAGGTATATTTACAGTTTGGCGCTCACAGCCTTGCGCCGTTGAGCGCGGCAAGGACGTTGGTAACACTCGAGATCATCAGGCGTTGGATATTCAAGAAGAGGTTGACTTTGACAATACCTAAAATATCCCGTGTCAGTTTATAACACAAAAACCGCAGGGACAAACCCCTTGTTATCCATTATAATTTCACGCCAATTTCACTCTTCATTCAGAAGAAATGACTTTGGTAAACAAGTGTGCCAGGATATCAGAAGGAGACTGGAGCCGAGAGGCCTTCTTGGGATATGCCGAACGAAAACCTTTTCACGTCTGAGACTTCGTTGTGGATCGAAAGCGAAAGCAATGGCTTTTGTAACGGAGTTGGATCGAAGAACCTCGTTGATGGTAATTTCTGACCAGTTCTTTCACTATTTAAATGAGAATTTTTGTGAACTGAGATTTTTGCAATGATTTTTATATTATTTTCTGTCGTTTAACGAACAGTATGGAAGGTAAAATGTGAAGTTAAAGAGGCAAAGGGCAAGAAAGGATTTGAAATACGTGAGGAATTGTGATCTGTTCTTGTAAAGGAGTTCAAGCCAGACTCTTTTCTTTTTTCTTTTTTTTTTTTTTTAGAGCTTGCGGTTGCACGCTCGATTAACCATTGCATTCAGGGAAACCACTTCAAACGACGGAGCTGCCAGGATACCAGAAACAAGAAGGAACTAGTTGCCTGGAGAGTGAAGAAGTGCGAGGGCGATTCAAGTGGCTCTCTCTCATTCGTCATCCTTAAAAGGTGTACAATATAACTGTCGGGGAATCTCGAGGGTACTTTTAACGGTCCATTAGACCGTTCTATTCATACGAAACGACTTAAATAAACAAGATTCCCAGGAGTCTAGGATGTGCCAAGGCGTTTAAATTCATCAGGGACAAATATTTTGAATCATCTGGAGGTTTTTTTTTTGATCCCCCCCCCCCAACAAATTACAAAATATTTCACTAAGAAATTTCGCTGTTCTCCACAACGACGTTGGTGCGCTGCTCTCGCGGCAGTTCGAATATTTTTCAACGGACATTTTTGGTTCCGAATATGTCAGGACAGCAGAAGAGCCAGGAGTAGTATTCGAGGAGCTCGGAGCTGCTGCTGCTGCCGAGGAGATTAGGAGATTCGTTCCAACCAGCCAGTTTGATGTATAGATATATATATATATACATTACAAAGCGGCTGGTATAATAACACGGCTTAACAGGCGAGATATCATTATAGACATTTCAACAATCTTAGAGCCCTTCCACGTTCAGCTCCGTAATTCATTCGGAGGCGTGAAAACCATTGTAAATACAAATTAGTCAGAGATTTTCTATGAGGAAAGTAGAAGACTCGAGGAGGATTTAAGAAATTCGGCGGTGAACGAGGGCGATGGTTCCTTGACCAAAACGAAATGCCCTTCAAGTACCGATCGCGTTTCCTATATTTACCATTCCAAACTCTTTTTTCATATCATTTATACAGTTACAACGTATTCATAAACACAATTTAATTGCTCTTCCTTTTCTAAAGTATGATACTACAAAAAAAAACCTGTTTTTTAAACGACAAAAGTCATATTACCAACTGGAAATCTTCTTACAACGTCAGAAATGACAAAACCGTGACGTACAATACTCAATCTTGGAGCAACGTCATTATAGAATTAAAAAATTTCACGAATATCCGTTATCATTGAAATCACGAGGGTGGGATACGATTGCGTGCGCGTTTATAGGTCTCGTGGGCGTACGAAAATATGTTAACAGAAATTTCATATCCTCGGTGTAACAGGATTGCATGGTGGCGATGGAGTTCGAAGCATGGTAGAGTTGCTTTTGTATCAGGAAACACACCGAGAGGCAGTCATGCTACAATGCGGCATGGGCAAAGAGAGAGAGAGGCAGAATGGGAGAGCATCGATGATTGAAGAGTCTCTCCAGTACAAGCAAAGGAGAAACGTAAACATTTCGATGGCAGCAGTAAACCATAATATAATCAGCAAAAGCTTGGGACGACAGTTTGTGTCAGTGGGTGAGACGGTGAATGAGAGTCCCATGGCTTACTAATACCTTCTAATATTCAACACCGGGCGTTAATTGACTGTCAGTGAACGTCGAGAGGCGTGAAGAACATTGTAAACTCGAATTAATCGAAGAGTTTCGATCAGGAGTCCAGAAGGTGGTTAGAATTCTCAACGAATATCTGACGTTGTCTCTGTATTTGAACTGTTGGATCCTTGGGGACTGAACGACACCGTCACTTCTATACCTGCTAAAGGCTCGGCCGTTTTCTTGAGGCTCGAGAGGGTTAATTTTCCCTGGGCCTGAAATAGGGACTCATGGTCATAAAGGAGTATCTCTTCCTTTCGCTTGTGCTGTTTCCATTATTCAAGCTTCCTTTGGATTTGCCTTCGTAGACCAGTCAAGGGTTTAACAAATGATTATTCGTGTCTCTTCTGGTCTCTTTGAGATTCTCTACTATTCGCGAATCGACCCGAGAATCAGGGTTCAGCTACGAATGCGAACGGGTTAGACACTCGAAGAGAAATATGGTACCATTTTAAGCAGGAGTCCAGGAGGGAACAGAAGGTTCATTGGGAGTGCTGGTTCAGTGGCTTCAATCCTGTCGTCTTCCCTTTTATGTTTTATGTATATATATATATATATATACACCTGGAGTTGAGATCTGAAAATGGGCGGGACACCTCAACGATCCAACCTGCGGCAAGACTTGTGGTTGGGCTGCATTATCTCTTCAGAAAAGATTTATTTTTCGTCAGAGTGAGAGTGTGTGAAGTCACTTTAAGTCATTTTTGAGCGATTCTAACAGGCTCGGTTACCTCAAAATCGTTTCAGCTATTCTTAAGACTATTTTATTAGCGTTAAGCTTCCTCTCAGACGTATCATCAGCACGAAATTGTGCATGATACGAATAATTGGAAAAGTCAATATACCGTGATCGGAGGAGTAGGAATGCAGGGAACAAGAGGAAGTATCTTCCCGAAAGAGCCAGCTTAGAAATTCGGAAAGATTTCTTGACGTTCTTTAAGGTCTTCGCTTCTGGTCTCTCTCTCTCACTCTCTGTCTCTCTCTCTCCCTTTCCGTGCGTGTCTATCGCCATTGAAACGTTGCCTTCGAGGCATTCCCTGCCATTGACCGAGGTCATCAAAGCGTGAAGAAGCAACAGGGTTCCATAAGACGCGAGGAGGCGCTTCAAAAATCGAAAGCGCAACAACCACGAGATACTCTTCGACAATTCCTATATTCACAGCTCACTGACTGCTCGTGCTATATATTACACATCTCATCTTGGGTTTATTTTCATTGGTGATCACGAAATCAGAGGACAAAAGTTAAAAAAAATATCGGAATTCAAGGAATGGTGACAATCTTTTCGATTGTGGCTTCAATGACAATAGCGGATTTTCAATTGATTTTTTCTGCCATCGTAAAGTCATCAGGAGAGCAGAAGGTGGACGAAGGTTCAGCAGCGTTAGAATCTGAAGATATACCACAAAGTTTCGATCTATGATCGGACTTGACCGTTTTCCTTGCTGTGAATTCATATTTCTTCAAGTTCATCGGCTTGGATTGTTGAAAGTTACAGAATCTTGCGGGGGAGATGAGTAAACAAAGGATAGGGGAACATGGCGGATGAGGAAGTTGCAGAAAAATAGTTCTAGGACTTGTGCACGGTATTCTAGCAGAGATGAAACCCTTGGGTTGGTTTTATTACTGAATTTCACCCTCTTGACGGCTAGCCGAGATTCTATTCTGCGTCAAGCCTTCGCCGGGATCTTTATTCGATGGATTATGGAGTTTGTATGTACTCAGTGCACCCTGGGGTGAACTGAGTACATATGAAGTAGGAGAACAGGGCTGCGAAGGAAGTAGCAGGAAATAATTTCAGGTCTTTTGAACTTGGACGGCCCTTGTGTCCTTAATACACTTTTTAGTAAGAAAATATTTTGACAATTTTTTTCCAAATATTACCTTGAAATATGGAGTGCGGTAATATTTTTAAAACTGTTCACAAAGTTGGCAAAAATTGTGCAAATTTTGCATTGGATTAATAAAAAACATATGTCCTATTTTAATGACCGAATGATGATTTATTATATTATTAAAATCATGCTGTAAAAATAGACAATATTTTTTGCCCAAATATATTTTTTAACCTATTTAGAAACATAACTTTGAATGTCGCGAAATATTTTTGGAAATATTCAACTGGAATAAATGATACAAGTTTTTTCTCAAAATATAGAAAAAATATATTTTGATACATTTTTGAAATAAACCGAAAGGATCGAAAATATGTTTGAATACATGAATATGAAAGTCATGAAATTTTAGTCGTTTTCAGTAATATTACACAAAATGAAATATTTTCATTGGTGATAATATGTTTTTTATTATTCCATCCCAATGTTTCAGAATTTCTGCAATTTGATCGATTCATAAATGTACAATATTTTTTTTTAAGTGATTATTGGGTTTAAGGAAATTTGCGATGAGTGTGAAAAAAACCATTAAGAATGCAATTAGAAATGTTCTCAGGAAGTTCTTACGAAACAATACATTAATTTTTTTCAGTGTATTGTAAAATACTTTCAACCTTACACTTTTATCGGTTTATGAGCCTGCGAAATTTTTATTGTACGCATTATTGTCGCCAAGGAATGTGCTACGAACAAGTGAAAGAAGAAATAGGGCTGCATAAGATCTAAAGAAGACTACTGATATAATAATGCTAAAGCTAAGTATTACAAACACTTGTATCACTTTACAGCTGTAACGAATTTGTCTTTCGTGTATTATTGGACTTGTCATGCGATGAGCGGTGTAAACATCAGATAGGAGAGCATGTCGTTTGAGGAAGTTGCGGGAAAAGGTACGCGTGGCCCTTTGGGGCTGGAGAGTTTCGAAAATACTTAAGGGGGATTTCTCACCGTAACGAATTGTAGTTCCCTCGATTATTGACACCATAGAGTTCTGTGGTAATAAGAGTAAACAAGAAATGGGAGAACAGACTGGGTCAGGAAGTCTGAGCAATTTTAGATTTTTTCTGGAACAGCTTCAAAATTATATTTTTTCTGCTTAGTAAGTGTAGCAATTTTGTATTTTATTCATTACTATGAGTGTAGAATGTTGTGGTGTTGGAGAGTAAACAAGAGACAGGAGAGAATGTCGTTACAAGAAGTCGCAGAAAAAGGTATATTGGCCTTTTTGGGGGGTGGAAGCCTTTGAAACATTTTATTAGGGGTAACGAATTGTAGTCACGTATAGATGATTGTTACTATGGAATCCTGCGGTGATGGGGGTAAACGAGAAATAGGAGAACAGGTCGATTGAACAAGTTTTAATAATTTTCGAACTTTTGGGGATGGAGCAGCTTCAAAATGATATTTTCTTTTTTTGTGTTTGGTAAGCGTGGCAATTTTCTATTGTGCATATGTATGTGAGTATAGAATCTTTCGGTGTCAGAGAGTAAAGAAGAAACAGGAGAGTAGATACTTTCAAGAAGTTGCAGAAAAAGGTTTTGGGCATTTGGGGGTGGAAACTTTTGAAATATTTTATTAGGGTTTCCTTTATTGCAGCGAATTGTAATTCTACAGATTATTGGCACTATGGAGTCCTGCGGTGATGAGAGTAAACAAGAAATAGGAGAACAGGTCAGTTCAACAAGTTTAAAGAATTGTTGACCCATTCAAGGGTAGAGCAGTCAAAAAATTTTTGTATGTGTTTGTTAAACGTAAGAATTTTCCATTGTATATGTATGTAAGTATAGAATTTTTCGGTATTAGAGAGTAAAGAAGAAACAGGAGAGTAGATACTTTCAAGAAGTTACAGAAAAAGGTTTTGGACATTTGGGGGTGGAAACTTTTGAAATATTTTATTAGGGTTTCCTTTACTGCAAGGATTTGTAGTTCCACCGATTATTGGCACTATGGAATCCTGCGGTGATGAGAGTAAACAAGAAATAGGAGAACAGGTTAGTTCAACAAGTTTAGATCATTTTCGATCCTGTCAAGGGTGGGTCAGTCCCAAAATTCTTTTATGTGTTTGTTAAATATGGCAAATTTCTATTGTATATATGTATGTAAGTATAGAATCTTTCGGTGTTAGAGAGTAAAGAAGAGACAGGAGAGTAGATATTTTCAAGAAGTTGCAGAAAAAGGTTTTGGGTATCTGGGGGTGGAAAGTTTTGAAATATTTTATTAGGGTTTCCTTTACTACAAGGATTTGTAGTTCCACCGATTATTGGTACTATGGAATCCTGCGGTGATGAAAGTAAACAAGAAATAGGAGAACAGGTCAGTTGAACAAGTTTAAATAATTTTTTTCCCTTTCAGGGGTGGAGCAGTCCCAACATTTTTTTATGTGTTTGTTAAACATGACAATTTTCCATTATATATATATATATATATGTATGTAAGTATAGAATTTTTCGATGTTAGAGAGTAAAGAAGAAACAGGGTAGTAGATATTTTCAAGAAGTTGCAGAAAAAGGTTTTGGGTATTTGGGGGTAGAAACTTTTGCAATATTTTATTAGGGTTTCCTTTATTGCAGCGAATTGTAATTCTACAGATTATTGGCACTATGGAGTCCTGGGGTGATGAGAGTAAACAAGAAATAGGAGAACAGGTCAGTTCAACAAGTTTAAATAATTTTTTTTCCCTTTCAGGGGTGGAGCAGTCTCAACATTTTTTTATGTGTTTGTTAAACATGACAATTTTCCATTATATATATATATATATATATGTATCTAAGTATAGAATCTATCGGTGTTAGAGAGTAAAGAAGAAACAGGAGAGTAGATATTTTCAAGAAGTTGCAGAAAAAGGTTTTGGGTATTTGGGGATGGAAACTTTTGAAATATTTTATTAGGGTTTCCTTTACTGCAAGGATTTGTAGTTCTACCGATTATTGGCACTATGGAATCCTGCGGTGATGAGAGTAAACAAGAAATAGGAGAACAGGTCAGTTGAACAAGTTTAAATAATTTTTTTCCCTTTCAGGGGTGGAGCAGTCCCAACTTTTTTGTACGTGTTTGTTAAACGTGACAATTTTTCCATTATATATATATATATATATATATATATGTATGTAAGTATAGAATCTATCGGTGTAGAGAGTAAAGAAGAAACAGGAGAGTAGATATTTTCAAGAAGTTGCAAAAAAAAAGGTTTTGGACATTTGGGGGCGGAAAGTTTTGAAATATTTTATTAGGGTTTCCTTTATTGCAGCGAATTTTAATTCTCCAAATTATTGGCACTATAGAGTCCTGCGGTGATGAGAGTAAAAGAACAAATAGGAGAACAGATCAGTTCAACAAGTTAACATATAATTTTCGACCCGTCGGGGGTGGAGTAGCTTTGAAATTATTTTCTTTTGCGTTTGCCAACCGTGACAATTTTCTATTGTATACATTCTTCTCTGTATAGAATCTTGCGGTGTTAGAGAGTAAACAAACATCAGGAGAGTAGATGGTTTCAAGAAGTCGCAGAAAAATATTCGACTTTTAGGGATGCTTGTAGAGTAAGGACCCTTAGAATAGACACTTATATTGCTCAAATACCATCTCATAAATGATCGGCAACGTGAAATTCTCTAGTGAGCGTGGTAAACAAGAAGTATAGGAGAGCAGGTACCCTTAGGAAGTCACAAGGAACAATAGAAGGCCTTTCGGGGAGTGAAAACCTTCCCAATCCTCCTTCACCCTCATCGCCTGACCACCGTTGTACATTTCTATACAACGTACTATTCCTACTGTAGAATCCTGCCGCGTATTGACTAAACAAGTAGTAGGAAACTATAGCGTCTCAACAAGTCACACAAAATTTGTTCGGATTGCCTGTATTATTATTTTTTTTTTTTTGTAATTATACTTTTTAAATAAGTTGATGATTTATCTAAATGGATTTTTAAATCTTACATCTAATAATTTTTTTCAAAGTTTTCTAAAAAATTTTGATTTTTCGATTGGTTAATATACTTGAGAAGCTATCAACTATTTTATAAAACTTTTTTAAAGTTTTGATTTTATAAAATTTTTTTGATTTTTCTGATGGATTTTTAAATCTTACATCTAATAATTTTTTTCGAAGTTTTATAAAAAATTTTGATTTTTCGATTGGTTAATATACTTGAGAAGCTATCAACTATTTTATAAAACTTTTTTAAAGTTTTTATAAAATCAAAACTTTAAAGATCGAAAAATCAAAATTTTTTATAAAACTTTGAAAAAAATTATTAGATGTAAGATTTAAAAATCCATCAGAAAAATCCAAATTTCCGTTTACCTCAAAAACATTTGTCTGTCCTCTAAGACATATTATTTTGCACATTACTCACACTACGAAGATCTGCGGTTTACTGAGTGAACGAAAAAATAGAAAAGCAGAACATTTCAAGAAGGTGACTTCGAGGATGTCACCTTTTGAAACTTCAGAAAATCACCACGACTGGTTTATCCATCATAGGGAATTTTTTGCAACTCATTGGCTCAATGGAAATCCTGCGGCGAGTGAAGTGAACCAGAAATACGAGAGACAAAATCGTCTCAGGAGCTCACAAGGAATATTGTAATAATTTTAGAAGTGCAGAGATCACAGTTTTCTTTTGTCCACTCACACCGTGACCAATTTTTTTATAACACATTATTTGCTGGATAGAATTTTCCAAAATACAGAGTCAACAATAAATAGTAGAGTAGACTTTCGCAACAAGTTGGCAAAAGATTTTTAAAAATTTTACAAAAATAACAATTTTTAAAATCCAAAAAAAAAAAAATTAATGTTAATGATCGAAAATATAAGGTGACACTCATGTGTTAGAATGCACCTAATGTAGAATCGCCTTAAATCTCTCCACTGAACAAAGTACACATGTAGTAGGAGATCAGGCAGGCTCAAGAAGTTTTACAAAACAGCTAAAGCCCTTTTAGGGGCTTTCACAGTTCGAAATCTTCTCAAAATCTTTACCATTACAGTATACTGTAGTAAAATATTATTATCCTGAAAATTACCACATAAGAACCTTGCGGTGTTCACGTGAGTGCGCAAGAATCAGTAGAGTAAAAAGCCTGAAGAAAATTTTCAAAATACTTCAGCATTCTATTGGAATTTTGTTAAAAAAAAAACAGATTACTTATATTTTCAAAAAAAGTTACATAAATTTCTCTTGAAAAATTGTGCAATGAAAATGAAAAAGATAGGAAAATATGTGTATTAAAGAAGCAGTGGAAAACCCTTGAAAAATGCCCTTCCGCCCTCGAGCTCAAAAGTTCTTGGGAAAAAGCCTGTGGTGACTTTAAAGTATCGTGACTAAGCCCTGCACCCTTTTGGAATAGGATAGCAGATTCTATCAGGAATTTGAAACTGAATAGTTCAATGGTTCTACACCAAAACGTGACTCAGAGGGGATTTGAGCTTCCTTCCTATTCGTTCCGCCCTACAGGTCAAAACCCTTTCAGTGAATCTTCTATGTATTCGTCAGTAAAGGGCATCATACGCCTTGAAGAAGTTACACAGAGCCCTTAAGAAGCCCTTCTGTTCTCGCTCTGAACACTATCTGGTGAAACCCCTGTGGTGACCCTTAAGTACCCTGAATTAAGCCTTGCGCCCTTTTGGAATAGGAGAGCAGCTTCCACCAGGAACTCAACATGTACAGTGTAACGTGCACCGAAAAAAAAAGAAAAATGTAGTTAATCATTGTTAAAAATATTAGCAATATTTAGTCACCACAAATTGTATTTATGAAGCTTGGATATTGAATTTTTATATTACAATTCCGAATTTTGAAAAATATTTAATATACACTGTTGCTATTTGTATGCACCTCGTATTTGAAAAAAAATTAATAGATCGGTTTACGTAAAAATGCTGCAAATATGAAAAACTTAAAGTCAATTTTTTTAACAGTCATTAATACGAAATAAATTGATAATAATTCACATGTACAACTTTTGCCCACAAATTGTAATTCAAATGTAATTTCAATTCACATATTTGATAAATATATGTGACGCATAAGAAATATAAATTGTCAATAGTGCTCATATATTTTGAAATTTATTTAAATGCTTCATTCTATTATATTTTCCGGATTTCTTTTCATGGGGTGTCAATGAGACTCAAGTTTTCTAAATATATGATTTCCCTGTGTATGCATCGATCAGGGAAAACATACATTTTCAAGAAGTGGTACAAGCCCTTGAAAAGCCCTTGCATTCTCATCGATAGAAATGTTGGGGAAACCCTTATAGTGATGTTTAATTACCGTGACTAAGCCCTACGCCCTTTTGGAATAGGAGAGCAGATTTGACCAAGAACGTGAAACTGAATGGATTAAGATTTCCACACCAAAACACACAGAGGAAGGTGCTGGAGTTTCGTTCTTACTTTTTGTTCCTCACAGTCGAAAATCCTGCAGTAAACCTAGCTAAGAATTCAAGGAAGGAGCCTAATCGCTTTACTCTATATATAGGGTTCGAGGGAAACATAGGTCTTCAAGAAGGTGAAGAAACCCTTGAAAAGCCCTTCCATCCTCGGCCATAAAAATGTCGAGGAATCCCTTATTGTCAAATTTAATTGCCGTGACTAAGCCCTAAGCCCTTTTTCAATAGGAAAGCAGAAAGCGATTGAGATTTTCACACCAAAATTATACAGCGAAAGGCACTGGAGCTTCGTACCTATTTTTCTGCTCTTCACAGCCCTAAAGCCGGCTGTAAACCTTGTTAACAATACAACGGCCCATGTCTAATCCCTTTATTCTATATATGTATAGGTCTCATGTGTATTAATCGGTTAAGGGAAACATACGTCTTCAGGAAGTTGACCTAAACCCTCGAAATGGACCCTTTTACCGTGGTCCATAAAAATTCTCGTTGAGACCCTTATTGTAAAATTTAATTACCGTGACTAAGCCCTACGCCCTTTTCGAACAGGAGAGCAGATACAACCAAGAACTCGAAAATATATAGCTCGACATTTTCACACCAAAACGTACGACGAATGACACTAGAATTCCCTTTCTATTCCGCCCTGAAGGAAACTTTGACAATGCGGCATCAACAACGAATTATACACGAATCTTGAAAATATTTTCCCAAGTTGAATAACTATAATTTAATTGCGATAAAATTACTTTTACTACTAAAAGTCTTATGTTCAATTAATTATTTAGATCGAGATAATTCAACACTTCAATTTTCATCAATGTAACTTAATCCAATTAATCAGAAATTAACAGCACCAATCATAAATTTATTTCTTGTCATTAAAATCAATTTTGATCAAATGTTCATTCTATTACCGTAGGGACACCCTTAAAATTTACAGAACACCCCTATTGTGACCTTTCAGAATAGGAGAACAGATTCCACGAAGAACATGAAACTAAATAGTTTCGAGCTTTCCTCGTCAAAGCATACAACGTAAGAGCATTGCATACCCTCCCTCTTATTTGTTCCCCCACAGCCAAAGACCCTTTGCAGGGCTGCTAATAATTGAACAACCGTGTCTAATCCCTCCATTCTATCGACAGGCCTTCAGTGTATTGATCGATCGGGGTTCCAGGCGAAGGTAGGGGGCTTCAAGAGAGTCCTAATAGTATTACTGCATTGAATCGTGATGCATTCTGCACGCTTATGTACTTTCGTTGTCAGCGGCAAGTGAAGAGCAGCAGCAGCAGCAGCAGCAGCAGGAGCAGCAGGTGCAACGAAGCCCTGGTTCGAACGAAGGTCGCACGAGTCCCAAGACGGAAACATGCGGTGTATTAACCCAGGTCAGGTCAACATAACGTCGAGGAACGACTTCTTCTTGCTTCATGCTTCTTCGTTAAACGTGAGAGGGATGACGAGTCCTAAAGAACTCAAAGTTACTCGTGTAACCCTTTTTTAGTTTCTCAATCTCGAGTCATGTCCTCCATATAGTTAAAATTATATACTTTCTCAATGCTCATGTTGCTTCGATCCTCGTGGGAAGGCAAGCCAAACGATGCTGAGAGCGAATATAGCGTGAGATGAAAGTAACAAAAATTCTTCTGTCACGAAAAGTAGCGAAGAAATTCCTCGTACTAGATCGACCGTTAAATATGTCCTTAAGTTAATTTGAGGGGGTAAAAAAAGATTGCCTTCTTTCTCACAGTCACAGCATTCTCAAAATTACTTTCTCGAAGCTGATGGTTCTCCGATCATCGTGAGAAGAACTTTTAAATCCAATGGGAAGATCATTTTAGGGAGACAGAGAAGGAGCCTTTGAAGGGTTGTGTACACTTTTCAGGGCTGCTGACGTTACGCAACTCGAAGGGTTCCCACGTGGTTGAAGAAGTTTCGTGTCGTTTATATATTAAAATTACTTCTTCGGTGCTTATGCTTGTTTGTTATACGTGAGAAGATTTTTAAAGTCCGACGAGAGGTCACGGAGTGGCAAGTTGAGACTACGAAGGGTCGCGAATTCCTTAGGGTGAACATTGCATAAGCTAACGCTGACTCACACGGTTAAAGATTTTTTTTTCTTTTCCTGTTTATATTTTAAAGCACTTCTTCTTGCTTCATGATACTTTGTTAGTCGTGAGAAGAGTTTTACAATCTCGTGGGAGGACGACTATAGAATTGGAGCCTAAGGGTGGGACATTTCTGGGGTCTGTGAATGTTGAACGTTAAACGATCAACGGATTCCACAAGGTTACTAAACTATTTTTTTTTTTTTAATTCTCCAGGTTCAAATTCACTTCTTCGTCACTTATGATATTTGGTTATTCGTGAGAAGGGTTTTACAATCTTGTGGGAGGATCGTTACAGCACTAAAATGTCCAAAGAGTGGAAAGTTCCTGAGAGTTGTAAATTTTCAAGTAACTTAAATTGTCACTCATTTATTTCCAGAAGCAAAATAAATTAATGAAAATATATTAAATTACAAGCTTCTTACAAGTAAGAAGAAATTATTACAAAATATAAAAGTTACATCTTGAAGAGGTTACCGATTTAAAAAAAAAATTCTTCAGCTTTGAATTTACTTCTTCGTCCCTTATGATCCTTCATTATTCGTGAGAACAGTTTTACAATCTGGTGGGAGGACCGTTACAGGGCCAGTATTGTACTGTCCAAAGGGTAGGAACTTCCTGTGGGTTGTGGAACGTAACACCTCGAAGGGAGAAGGGCTTAGTTACTGACTCATTTTTTTAGGTATTCTTCAGGTTCAAATTCACTTCTTCGTCCCTTATGTTTTGTCGTTATTCGTGAGAAGACTTTTAAAATTTAGTGGGAGGACTTGTCACGGAATCATTGTAAATTTCTCGAGGGTTGTAGTCGCTACATCTTCAAGGGATTTCACGCGGTTACTAACATATTTCATTTTTTCTTTTTCACCTCTAAAATCACATCTTCATCGTTTATGATCTTTCGTTATTCGTGAGAAGAGTTTGTTAATCCGGTTGCAAGACCGTTACAGGGACAGCATGGCAGTGTCCAAAGGGTGGGAACTTCCTAAGGGTTGTGAACATTACAACTAGAAGGAATTCCAGAAGCTTACTGATGTATATATATATATATTTTTTTTTCATTCTCCAGGTTCAGATTCACTTCTTCGTCCCTTATGGTCTTTCGTTATTCGTGAGAAGACTTTTACAATCCGGTGGGAGGACCCGTTACGGAATTTGAACGTTCAAAGGGTGGGAAATTTCGAAGATTTGTGAACGTTAAAGGTTCATGAATAGATTTAAATCCATGCTGTTGCCTATTCTTCTTATTTGTCATGTTTAAAATCGCTTCTTCGTGCCTTATGATTTTTTGTTATACGTGAGAAGAATTTTAGAAATTGGTTTGAGAGCCAGACGAAGGGCCTGTGGAAAGCCTAGCAAATCATAGACGATCGTTATTGCACAGAAAAAGATTCTACATAACTGCGAAGATTTTTTGTTTTTTTTTTCGTTTTTCAGGCTCAAAATTACATCTTCGTACGTTATGATCGTTCGATATCCATGAGAAGAGTTTTACAATTCGGTCAAAGGTTAGTTACAAGTACGTGTACTAGAGTCTCCGAAGGGTGGGAAATTTCTGAGGATTGTGTACGTTATACCTAGAAGGGATTCCAAATAATTGCTGGCCTATTTTTCTCATTCTTCAGGTTCATAATCACTTTCTTGTCCCTTACGATCTTTCGTTATTCGTGAGAAGAATTTTATAAATTGCTGTTGGACTACTATGTTATCGTGTGGTGTGAGAAGCTGGAGAATCGTCGTCCCTAAGACTGGAATAAATTGCAGGTAGCTGTGAAACGGACTACTTTTTTTTTCGAGTCCAAAATCACTTCTTCGTACTTCATGATTGTTCGTTATTCGTGAGAAGAGTTTGACAAACAGATGGGAGGACGGTTAGAAGATCCAAGTAGCTTAACGAAGGGCGCCAAATTCCACAGAGCCGTGAACAGTTATGCTCCCGAGGAATTTCAGGTAGTTGACAAAATATTTTTGCCTCAAGTTTCAAAATTACTTCTTCGTGCCTTATGATCGTTCAATATTCATGGGAAAAGTTTTACAATCTTCTTTCTGTTTAGAGGTCCCTTAAGGGTACAGTACGGGATTCTTCCAAAGGTGGTTAATCTCTGAGGGCTATGAACGTTATACCTCGAAAGGATGCCACACGATTGCTGACCTTTTTTTTTCTAATTCTTCAGGTTCAACGTCACTTCTTCGTCCCTTATGATCGTTCGTTATTCGTGAGAAGTATTTGACTAAATTAATGAAGGGTGGTAAATACCACAGGACCCTAAATGGTTATGCTTCGAAGGAATTTCACGTAGCCGTTAAAAATGTTTTCCTCAAGATTGAAAATCGCTTCTTTCTATCTTATGTTCGATCGATATTCGTGAGAAGAATTTAACAGACATGTGGAAGGACTGCTACAGAGGGTCAAGTGGCAGAACGAAGGACGACGAATTTCACAGGGAACAATTACACCTTGTAGAAATTCCACAAAAAAATATTTTAACCTTCAGTTTGAAAATCACTTCTTCGTGTCTTATGATCGTTTGATATTCGTGAGAAGAATTTTACAATCTGATCGAAGGGCCGTTACAGGTCCAGTATTGGAGCCTGCGAAGGGTGGGAAATTTCTGAGGGCTGTGCACGTTACACCTCGAAAGGATGCCACGTGGTAGATGACCTTTTTTTTTATTATTCTTCAGATTTAAAATCACTTCTTCGTTCCTTATGATCCTTCGTTATTCGTGAGAAGAATTTTAGACATTATTCGGAGAGCCGGTCGAAGGTTCTATCGAAGGTTGGTAGAAAAATGTGAACTTTACACATCGAAAAAATTCCATCTGTTGTAAAGTATTTTTTTTCTTTTTTTTTCAATTTTAAAATCACTTCTTCGTGCCTTATGATCGTTCGATATTCATGGGAAGAGTTTTACAATCTAGTCGGAGGTCAGTTACAGGTCTAAGAATGGAGCTTCTGAAGGGTTGTACATTTCTGAGGATTACGAACACTACACTACTTCCAAGGGATTTAAAGCGGCTGCTGGTCTATTTCAAAATCACTTCTTCGACCCTTATGGTCTTTCGTTATACGTGAGAAGAATTTTACAAATTGGTGAGAATGCCAGCCATTCGGTGGCCCTATGAAAGGGCAGTAAATTCTAGATAAACGTGAACGTTACGCCTGGAAGAAATTCCACCAAGGAGTAAAATTTTTGTTTCATTATTTGGGTCCAAAGTCACTTCTTCGTGCCTTATGATCGTTCGATATTCGTGAGAAGAATTTGACAAACTAGTGGGAGCATAGTTACAGAGTCAAGTGGGCCTAATGAAGGTTGGTGAATTCCACAAAATCACAAACCGTTATGCCTCAAAGGAATTCCAGGTAGCTACCAAAACTATTTTTACCTCAAGTTCCAAAATCACTTCTTTCCAACTTATGATCGTTCGATATTCGTGAGAAGAATTTGACAAACCAGCAACAGAACAGCCACAGAATGGCCTAATGAAGGGTGGTAAATTCCACAAGAACCATAAGTTTTGCCTCAAAGGAATTCCAGGTAGCTACCAAAACTATTTTTACCTCAAGTTTCAAAATCACTTCTTTCCAACTTATGATCGTTTGATATTCGTGAGAAGAATTTGCCAAACCAGCAACAGAACAGCCACAGAATGGCCTAATGAAGGGTGGTAAATTCCACAAGAACCATAAGTTTTGCCTCCAAGGAATTCCAGGTAGCTGAGAAAATATATTTACCTCAAGTTTCAAAATCACTTCTTTCCGACTTATGATCGTTCGATATTCGTGAGAAGAATTTGCCAAACACGTGGAAAGTCTTTTACAGAGCGAAGTGGCCCAACGAAGGCCAATAAACTCCACAGTGTCGTGAACAACCCCAAGAAATTTCACACAGATGGGAAAAAAAAACTCGACCTTAAGTTTCCAAATTACTTCTTCCAGCCTTATGATCTTTGGATATTCATGAGAAGAATTTGACAAACTGTTGGAATGACAGATGCTGACTCAAGTCAACTAACAAAGACCATTAAAGTCGAGAGGGCTGTTACACACCTTGAAGTCCTCCACAGTCCACCACATGGTCAGAACTATTTTTTTTTCTCTTGCTCAGGTTTAAAAGTACTTCTTCATTATTCATATTTCTTCGTTATTCGTGAGAAGAAGTTCTGGTTATTCACTTCGCGACAGTCTCAGGCTCTGTCCCATACTGCCTCTATATTTACAAAGACTTTTTATTTTTTATTTTCTATTGTTCGGTGAGGAGGCCTGTGTAAACGCGAGACAGGGCAGTATGTAAGCTTAAGTGGTCTCCAACGGTAGGTTTAAATGATTGGAAAGGACCTCGTCCCCATGCACCTTGCAGTCCCGTGCCACACCACAAGCTGCACAGGTAAGCTGTATGCAAGGTGTTCAGTGCAGGTGGCAGCCACACGCCCTCTCCCTGAAAGCGTAACCACCTGACCAATTCCCAGGATACATGCTGTACTTGTGAGTACCATATTGTAAAACACTTCTTCGTGCCTCATGTTTTTCCAGGCCTCGTGAGAAGAACATTTTCGTTGAGGCAGGTGCGTTTCAGCCTTCCCGAAATTCCTTGGCACAAAATTCTCTCTCACGATTAATCTCAATTATCCTCGTCCAGCACCTGTTTCCAAAAAATTCCTCAAAGCCACGACTCCATCGTTTGCAACGAATAAAAATTCCTTCTTTTCAAATTCTTTTTTTGTTTTTGGGGGGGGGGGGGGGGGGAATGAATTCCAAGATGTTTTTTTGGAGCGTTCGCCGTCTGGTTTTTCAGGGAAGTTTTCAATTTCAAAGATGACTTCCTAGTCGATTATGGTTACTTGTCTTACGTGAGAAAGCTGCGAGAGATAAAATCAAATTTCTCGTCTGAGGCGATCAAGGAGAAGAATTTGATATTGTTGTTTTTCACGTTCTCCTGAATTTTTCTGTGTCCATTTCAATTCTAAAGTCCTCCAAAGGTTTCTATAAGAATTCTCCATCAGGCTTGCACTAAAAAGAAAAATAAATGAATATAGCTTAATATATATATTTTTTATTGTAGATTAATCTCGATAATTCTCGTCGAACATCTGTTCTCAAAAATTCCTCAAAGCCACAACTCTTTCTCTTATAATGAATAAAATTTTTTTTGTTTCGAAGTTCTTTGGTTCGAAAAAAATTCTGGACTTCTTTTATGGGGTGTAAACCATCTGGCTTTTCAAGAAAGTTTCCAATTTCAAAGTGGACCTCCTCGTTGGTTATGCTCGCTTGTCTTACGTGAGAAAGCTGCGAGAGATAAAATCGAATTTCACATCGACGACGATCGTTGTAGTCAGTAAGAAGAATTCTTGAGAGCCATAAATCTCCCGGTCCACACATTATCGTCTCTCTTTCTCCTGCGTTTTTCTGTGTCCATTTAAATTTTAAAGACCTCGAAAGATTTCCAAAGCATTCCATAGCAAATCAACAGAAATGAAAAAAGAAAAAAGGAACATAATACGCATCTACGATCTATTATTCTCTCAGTGAGACCTCCGGATCGTTGACGATATAGAGACGGTGAGAAAAATCAAAGTTTCTGGAAGAGCATATATACGTACTGTGAACGATACGAGAGGGAACTCGGTTCTCACGCTCCGTGGGAATGTACGAGCCGCTGAAGTAGAGTGAGTGAGAGAGAAAGAGAGAGAGAGAGAGCGCGAAGGCCTAACCAAGATAGCGTAGAGAGCTCATGCACAGAGCGGAGCAGCATGCACTGACTACGAACGAGAAGAGAACGAGAGATAGGACGAGAGCGATGCGCTCGATTGTCCAACGGCAATTTTTCTCTTCGGATCTCCGTAGAGTCGCAGTGAATCTCTTGGAATTTCATCAAGCTATAGATATTCCAAAGTAGGCGAAGGCGGTAGTGAAGGATATATGAATGCAGCACCTATTGCACGAGCATTTGTCAATAAAGGATTCGTGATAGCCAATATCTGCTCGCAGGAAAGAAGAGAAATAAGAATGAATGGCCAAGATTTACAGAGTACCAAGGCAAACGATCGTTCACGACGTACTACAAGTAGTAAAGTCTCTGTGGATAGCTGAAAAAACCTAAAACATCATCAGGCAAAGAATATACCTGAAGATCCTTCAATCGTGGCTGTGACGTCGTTCGTTCATTCTTCCTCCTAAGAAATTTCTGTCGGCATATCTTTCAACGTTTTCCCAACGTCAGTGATAGACTAGATCCGGACGCACATTGCACCGAAGAATTCTTTCATTTCCTTTCACTTGAAAAAGTAAAAAGAAATGTATCGTAAAGGACGATGAGGATCGTTGGCCGTTTGGTCCACATGTGGCTCCAAGGTCCCGCGAGACTTTATACCTGAAGAGAGCGAGATGAAGAAGGAGAGACCGCCGGGAGAAACGCGCCGAGAGACCGTGAGAACTCGGGTTCCAGCGGTGGCTTCTCTTTCTCAGGGTTACCAAGCACACAGCAGAACTGAAGAGATATTCTTCTCTTCGAGGGCGAGATTGGCGGGCTAAGGAGCTCGAAGGTATTGCAGAAAAGGGAAGAAAAGTTCTTCAAGAAATATATAATAACTGTAAATAGCGTAGAATGTTTGACCAAGGTAAATCAATGCCTAAAGGTGTCTGGAAAAATTTGTCTTCATACATGAAGACATGGAATTTTATAATTTGGTCATTCTATCAGACTCATTTTCTTGATAACAGTTAACGAATCATCCCTTAAATAATTCTCTTGACTCGCGGTCTCTGTCTTTTGGTATAATTCCAGCCCTAAACTCTGTTAAGCTTCCTCGACACGACTGATTCCCTAGTAACCAAGAGTGAAAATTATCGCTCGTCGAAGATTCTTTCTCACGCTGCGAGAGTCTCGTCGCGCACCCGCTGCTCCCAAGCTTCGAGTTCCCACGAAGTCTCACGCCTCTTCATTCCTCTGGACGTTAATCCTCAAAAGGAAAAAGGTCTTTCGTGGAAGAGAAGAAAAAAGAAGAAGAGGAGAAGCTGAGAAGTTTGAGAATATAGGAAGATGAAAAAAAAAACATTCTTTCGTCCCTTGCCATAAGCTCGAGTTCTTCTAGGAATTGCTTTCTGGAAGTATAAGAGAGCCTTGATGGTTTTCGGACCAGGTCTACCGGAGGCTTTTCTCTGATCCCTCTTCCTCAGGGTTCTGTCGTATTCCAGGCTATCTTTTCCAATTCTTCAGCTTCTTCACCGCCCTGCTAAGGAAACGGTGTGACGCCCTCGCGTACTTGCCAGTTCAAGGAGTTCCTGGAAAAGACGTTCCACCAGGCTCATAAAATAACAAATAGTTTCTTCAGCTTCTGAACGTTTCTCTGGAGACGTTCCAAGTGGGATCGTGCGGGTCTCAGGTCAGATATTTTTCACGGTCTCTTCTTTCCGCCTCATTTGTTCATGAGCCGATGGTATTCGGAGGTTCTACGAAGGGGCCAGTAACCTTGTTGTGTCTTTAACGCAGCGGGGATATATATATTCCCTTGGTTGCATCGAAATTCCTTCGTGGTTCAAAGGTCCTCTTTTACCCGCGGCGACGGGGAAGAGATCATCCTCCCACGACCCTCGAGGCGCCCTGAAGACGGTGCCACCGCTGCGTTGGGACGACGAGTAGGCCTCGAGCGTGAGAACGACTCTCGCCTGCGGTCAAATTCACGACGACGAGTATTAGGGCTTCAGGGCATCGAAGGAACGATATTCACGAGCTTGTACGAGAAGTCAGACGATCGTTTATCGCTTTGCTGCTGTTTACTGCTCCGAACAATTCATCCAGGCTAAACAATTCTCCAAAGCCGACGATGGATTATTTTCACGTTACCCATTCTATTATTCGAATGGTGAGCGTGAAATTTGAGCTTCAAGCGTGACGGCTTCAATAGGAGAGTAGAAACCATAGGAAGTGCATTTTTCTCATGAACCACCCCCGCAGTCCTAGGGTCACTGTAGAGCTTTGAAAATATATTTTGAAGGAATTAGTCAAACGGCATTTTTAAAAAGCTAAAGCTGGTCCGGTGCATTAGGCTATTATGAAGCAAGAAGGAAGCTCTTTTCAGAGTCATAAATTGTTTCGACATTGTGCGAATGGATTATTCCGCAATGAAATAGTTTCACTATCAACAGTGGCTTTAGTGTGGTGTAGAGAATTGTGGTAGTATCACGGTATAGACAGGAGTGCAGAGAAGCAACGAGCATAGAGACCAGCATTCCCGTATGTATGTCTCCCGGCATCAATAGATCCCCATAAGGCCGTGTACAGAGTCGAACCGTAAGTGGGGTTAGCTGTATAAGGGATAAAGTGAGCGACGGAACATCTACCATCTCCCCGAGGAGAATCTACTGAATAGAACTGCCTAATTAGTGAACAGGGTAGTATGCTCTTCACGTAGTATTTTGTGCTTGAACGCTTTGGAGCTCAGCCCAACTCAGCCTAATCTCAGCCCCGTAAGGCACACTCCATAGATGTACCAAAATGGAAGAGCGCACAACTACACATTTCTATTGGCTCTTAGAGAAGACCTTATTAACGTAATACCACGTTTGCATCCTTATTACGTCATCGCTAAAATTGGCCATATCGAACAGCGAAAGGGTTGGAATTTGTAAACGAGGTGAACTACTTTGGCACCAGGAAATCATGGGGATTGAGAAGCATGTCGCCTGGCCATAGCCCTGTTAGATTTAGGTAGGGTCAGGCTACTGATGAAGGTTCCACAGAGCAGGTATACCGTGTGGCCCTTTAACACAGAGCCCTTTAAATGGTGTCTATTCAATGCACAACCCTCGGTTAAGCGGTGAGAACTCTGCAGAGCACCGGAGGTATCAGGCGCCTAAGCGAGATTGGAAAGTAATCGATGCTCGACCGCGAATAACAAGATCTCATAAAAGCCGGCGGTGTTAGTTACACAACCCTTTCGCTCGATGTGAGAGGCTAACAAAAGAAAATGAAAAAAAAAAGTGTGAAAACGTTGCTATCCATTTGGTCTATATATGTATCGGGAAAGCAGGAGTGTTGAGAAGTATCTGTCTGCTGACAGGCAGTTCCCCCTTTTTAGGGCGAGCGAGGGGGAGGGGGTGGGGGGCGACCGACGCTCTTCGTGCCCTAGTTACACATCAACGAACAATCCGAGGGTCGAGAATATTGGAGAGTCAATTGCAAATGGAAAAGAGAGGCCGTCCTCATGACCTTTTCCATCAGGGAAACAGACGGTACGGGAGGTAGTTTTTAAATGGTGTAAACACACCCTCGCCCTATAATGGTAGAGACTACTTCCTGGCTGCAAGAAAAGTCCTTTGTATCGATTTCTGCAGTACGGCCAACTGCATGAAACAATAAATAACGCGAAAGCGTTCATCAGGGTTGAGTGCACTTTCGTAAAAATTGCAATTATTTTATGGATTGCTATTTTTTTTTGCAATTTTTTCATCGGGAATCATGATTTTGTGTCTGCCACTAGGGTTTGGTGCTTCGGAAACCGAAAATTGAAGAACCTTTATAGCCAAACTCGATGTATGATTGAAATCCCACATTTTGGTTCACTCTGTCGCAGAGTCGTTAAAATTGTTATGTAAATCATCGCAGTTGAACCTATTATGATGCTTACTTCAATGAATTTCTCGATATTCTGCTCTTGAGTTCCTTTGTGTCTTTGGTAAATACTGTTCCGTTTCGTTGCTTTGAAGCTTTAGTGTGTCTGCTGTGAAAGGGTAACATTTCTGGCCTGTTTGAAGAGTAATTGCAATCGTTGAATGTAAGGTTTTTCGGTCTACGTATTCGCGTTTGATTTTCATTCACAACGGGGGATGAAACCAAGCCTTGGTTCACATAGCTCGAGCTTCAGGAGGGGAAACCGTGGTATTCCAAATATCCGACCGTTGGAACCTTGGATCATTGAGGACGGGACGACGATAGCTGGCAGGCATGACGGGAAAGGAAGAGAAGTCTGTGGGAAGCCTGTGTAAAGAGAGAGAAAGAGGGAGAGACAGAGAGATAGATAGAGAGAGAGAGAGGCAAAGACCTGGGACGAGAAGCGAACTCTCAACGAGAAAACGGTTGTCGTCGGTTGGGCACGTGCGTGAGAACATGTGGCTGGAGGACACGTTAGCCTCCACATATGAAACAGAGAAGCAGAAGCCACGAGGAGCTTTTCCCATCGATTTCTCCACCCGGAACTAGGGGGTTGCTTGCTCCTAATCCACGCATTCTTTGAAATATCAAGCGACCCGTGTAAGCACCACCTATGTAATAACGTTTAAGTATGTTAACAGCACATCGCGTATGACGCTCTCTTCGTGGCTTCGCGTACGAGTGACCGAGTGAACATCGTGACCGGACACTCACTCCACGTGGGAAAGGGTTAAAGTTTCGAACTCCTTTGAATTTCTAGATGCCAGGGTAGCAGAACATTGGGGAAGCTCGCACGTCCGCGCGCGCATTCTATCGAGCGCCTCCTCCGCTCGTCCCAATATCCACAGGGATGCTACGACCCATTTGGTCTCAAAGGATATAACACGATTGATTTTTATTTGACTTTCATTTTCCTGGTCAAAGCTTCACACCAAATATCAACAGACGGAAAATGAAGATGGAAAAAAAAACCTGGGGAATTGACTGTTGATTATTGTCATTGTAATTATTTTTATCTACTCTACTGGCGCTGCAGACTTTTTATTAATATCAGTATTGTCACGTTTATTCAATTTTTTTTTTTCATTCTTATTAATATTAATTTTTTTTGGATCAATGGAATAATTGTTTGTTTCGTAGTTTCGTACGTCAAGTCATAGCGCATAAAAATAAGCGTTCCACAATTGTCCCTGGTATGCTGAAAATACAAAGCAGCATATTTGCTGAATCCAGTGATTAGAGGATCATAAAAGAAGCGAGAGATTCAGTTGTCCCGAAGGGCTCGTCGTGATCTGAAAAGTTATTAGGCGAACAAAGCGAGTAAGGAAGCTTACATCTCTACCGGTCAATTAGTGCGTGTTCACGAGGGGCAGCCGGGAAACAAAGAACAAACAGCAGCAGAGCACATTGAGTACTATTACGAAGAGAGCGAACGAGCGAATGAAACGGAGAGAGGTATTTGACCCTTGGAGTTGTGGCGACGACAAAGGGTTAATGTAACAAAGGCTCGTCTGCCGAAGGAACAGGACATCAGGAGTCAGGGAGGTAAACCCGTCTGCAGAGGCCTCATCAAAGGCCCTGCGCCACCCTAGACGAGGTTTTGGTATTAACCGGTCGTTGCCCTCGAGCTTCTCTGAATTCATTAATTTCACTGTGAGAGTTGCATGCATTTCTTTTGCTTTTAAACTTTCAGAAATTTACGGATAACACTTTTTTTTTTTGGCTTTCTAACGTTCAGTGTGGCTGAGATTTTTGCGTAAATTAATATTTTTATATCATCAACATTTAAACACACATTTTTTTAAGATGCTTTGTGATAATTCAGAGAATTATGTTTTCAAAAATGTCAACGCCTGATGTGCTTGGAAATTAATATTTTTCTGTCATAAAAATCGTCGCATATTTGAAAATCCAACCTCTTTAAAGATAGGTTCACTCCGAGGTTCCTGTCTCCCGGCGCCAGACAGACGTAAAAGGGCAGAGACCCTAACGTTCAGAGAATCCCCTGAGGCAAACAGGTCAGGGATCACGAACAAAAGCTTGTGGCCTCAAAGACCACGAGAGCATGAGTTCACAGTAGGTAGTAGATACTCTCACTGATCTCCCTATTCAAAAGGGTTTTTCGAGTGAACTTATCGAAAAGCCCTTTTTCAAAGTCCCTTACCAGGGGTTGAGAAGGGCCAACCACAAAACAACTCCACATTCATCTTACGGTTATACTATCTGGATACATAACCAGTAGAGGCATCATTTCAAATGCATGCCTTTGAGTTGAAACACACACGGTGGTAATTAGTGACATTTGGCAAATTATTTCGTCGTGGGCAAAAGGGTTGAAATTTGAGTGAAGCTCGTACCACTTATGAACGCGGGAAACATGAGTCGTCGGAGTCTGAATTTTCTGTTCTTCCACCTCTTTTTTTTTTTCTCTTCACCTTCGTCCTGTACCGACGTCTGAAACGAACATCCCAGCTCCACCCGCCCTCGAAAAAAAAAAAACCTTTTTCTCCCTACCGAGAATTCCACGCCCCCTCTCGAAGCCTGCTTTTAGCTGAGTTATACTGCACCTAATACACAGATACATCAGGAGCAACAGCAGGCTTATACAGCAACGTACTCCGATCTCTCTTCTCGGAGCTCTACGCATAATTTGATGAATTCACCTACCAGGCTTATATACCGTTGTAGAGCTAGAAACTTTGAACCAGCCAAGGCAAATTTATTCTAATTAAATCAAATTAGATTCACCCCGCGCTCTCTCGCGGGCGGGCAAACGAACGAACGAACGAACGAACGAACGAACGAACGGGCTCCTGGTCTCGTCTGGCTTCTATACAGTCGGTGCGCCCGGTGGTCTCTGCTCTGCGAACACCATGTGTGCCATGTGGAGTGCTACGGCTCAGTCAAGTGGAATGGGAACGAACAAGCAGATGAGGACTCCGTTGCGTGCACTTATTTTCTCCACTCCTCACTCTCATTTCGTCATTCCTTTTTGCCTCCTCTCTGCAAGAGGCTGGCTTACGTGTTTTCAAAGGCTTCTTTTTTTTTTATTGCCTTTTTGTTTAGGTATTTTTATGTACAGTAGTGGTTGAAACTGGTAGTTGAATGTATGGTACTTTTTTTGAGCAAAGAATATTCAAGCTTTCGAAAAAAAAAAAAACTCTAGACTACTCACGTTTCGCTTTACATTAGAATTTTGCTTTAATGCCAAAAGGGCTTTACGGTTCCGGGCCTTCAATTGAAATAAAGGGCTCATAAAGTTTGGAGGTTCAACTTGAGCTTTATAATTTTTGCTTTGATTGTGCGGACTCATGGAGCCTTACGACAGTCATTTCGTAATTGGGTCTGTACATTTTTAGGGCTAATTTTTTTCTTTATGTTCGCCACTTTATTCCGCAAGAAATATCCTGACTTTTCCTTGAGTTTCCTTAATTAATGAACTACTTTTTTCTAAGTAAACCATGCCCCCATTTTTTGTTTCATTCATTTATTTTTCAGCTCAATTTCGTTACTAAATCATACAATGCAAAGAAACGTGTATCAAAAAAATAGATTTTGTGTGAAATCGAAATGCCTGTTTTCAAGCTAACAAATCCCGTTAATTTGACAATTTTTTTTTTAACTGTACGAATTTTTCTGTTAACTTTTAGAAGTAACACGAACACTTTGAAAATTTGCAAATGTAGATTTTTTTTAAATAAAAATAATGCAGTAAATAATGTGTTACGTTTAAAAATTGTTATTCGTCAAATGAAGGGTAACAAAAAAAAAATCAATTCAGCAAGAATAATTATGTTAGATCAGAAGCTAGACAATTATTTTTTAATACGTCGAATTTTCTTATATTTGAATAGGAAATAACGAATATCTGTCAGTTGCAATGCCGGATAATATATAATAAGAGGAAAAGGACACTTTTTCTTGTTCTAAATGACAAAAAATATTGCTTATCATAAAAATACACGTTTTTTAAATAATTTTTAAAGCTGACAGAAAAAAAATATTGTTACATTTACGCTGGAAAATTTCAGTAGCTAAAAAATTGAGGACACAATCTTTCTGTTTAAACTACACAATTTTCAATTTAGTATATACAATGTACATTTGAGTTTTTCACTATAATTTTTTTAGAATCATTTGCAAAATTCTGTAGAATGAAACAAAAATTATACCAGTATAATATGCCAATATTTGTGTTTAAATTTTAGAGGTTCATATTAAAACAAAACAAAAAAACTGAAAAATTTTATTATAATAAATAAAATTCAAAGAAATATTTTTTGTACTTTTGAGTGTATCAAGGAATCCTTTGCATCACGATCCAGTTTAAGTTTAAAAACGTATCACATATTTGCAATTAATTTAGAGTTAGTTTCATACAAAAAGAAATGTAGAACCTGAGGGTTTTAAAAACGAGATGCGTAAGAGTGAGCCTCGAGAGCTCACCATAAACATGGTACCGGTCGCCAGGGCCTTATAAATAAGTAAGAAGTCGCTATGGGACCGGATCCGGTTCTATGGTATAAACCAGCCGTTCGCTGCTACACGAGAACCAGAGACCTGCGATAGTGGAAGAGAATGATGTCATTCACTCGACACGTTGATTTATAGTACCCGAAGGACCACGGGAGGTCCAGGAGAGCATATACAGTGCTCAATGATTTGTATTATTGTGGTTACCGGCGGAACTAATGAGGCGGATTAACGTCTCGACGAGTATCAGGATTCCAACATTTACAGGGAGGTCGTTTTGCTCCTTGGTGCGAAGGAGAAAATTCTGAGAAAAAAAAAAAAAAAAAAAAAAACACGAAATCTTTCGCACCCCCGCAATGCTCGATCAGGAAAATATGTTCCGGAAAGTTGTCTGCTCTGAAGGATTTTGGAAAAAATAATTTAAGAGAATTGTCAGAAGTAAGTTGAAGGAAAAAAAATGGGTTTGTCTGAAAAATATCTACTTTGCTATTAGGACTGTAGAAGCTGTTAGACTTTCCTTAAAAATCTCTTCATGCTTGTATTGTATTTGAGAAAATATTTGAAGAAGAAAAAAGTTGGTCAGTTGCGATGTTCGAATAGGAAAATATAGATGAACAGACCTTTGGAGAATAGTCATTTGAAAGATGTTCTTGAATCTTCCAAAATTTGTGTAAGACACTGGAGAAGAAAAAGAATCTTCTTCACTTAATATTCTTGTACCAGGATTGTAGAAGGAAGAATTTCCTCAAAAGCCCTTTAAAATCTTAAGAACCAGAAATGGGCGGTGAAAAAAAATGATTATTGGCATCCCAATGATGTGTTTCAACAGGAATATATACGTGGCGACATCTATTCTAGCCTCTCTGAAGATGTAGAAGAAAATAAATGTATAGAACAAAGGATTCGTCTTCTCACTATTTACTCTTATATCAGGATTGTATGAAGGTACATTTTTCTTATGATTCCTTTCAAATTTCATGCTGCTACGATGATCGAAAAGTGGTGAAGAAAAATGTTGGCACTCTGGTGTGTTTGAACAGGAAAATATGCAGCCAAATGTATTCTAATAATTTCTCAGAGGTACATTGGAGATGTAACATATATTATATTACTGAACAAAAGATTTGTCTTCTGGATGTTTGCTCAAATATCAGGACTCTATGAACAGAACCTTTTTCCAGGTCCTTTCGATTCTCCTTCTTTCTACAAAAGTTGAGCCTTAAAAAAATGTAGGGCACCATGGAGTTTTTTTAACAGGAAAATATGTGTGATTCACTAGTTCTTTGTCTTCTTCCAAAATGCATGGAAAATATTGAAGAAGAAAAGGATTCGTCTTCACTTCATATTCTTATATCAGGACTCTATGAAGGAAACTTTTCTTGTGAGTGTCCTTTAAGATTTCAACCCACTACGAGGATCTAACATCGGGGAAGAAAAATGTCGGAGCTCTAGTGTGTTTGAACAGGAAAATATGCAGTCAAATTTATTCTGGTTTCTTAGGTTCTTTGGAGATGTAACATATATTATATTACTGAACAAAAGATTCGTCTTCTGGATGTTTGCTCAAATATCAGGACTGTATGAACGGAACTTTTTCCCAAGTCCTTTCGATTCTCCTTTTTCTGCAAAGGTCGATCCTTTAAAAAATCTTGGGCAGCTCGGTGCCTTTGAACAGGAAAATATGTGTGGTGGATCAGTTTGCTCTCTTAGAAGTTACATGAAAAGTGTTAGGAAAAAAAGGATTCGTCTCAGTCTTTTACTCTTATACTAGGATAGCATATAGAATACTTTCTTATGTCAGAAGTCCTTCCGAAACTCAAAGTGCTATGAGGTTCGTGAAGAAGGTCGGAAAAAAAAAATTTTTGACACCCCAGTGTGTTGGAACAGGAAAATATACGAGACCTGAAATATATTTAGCTGAACAGGAAACAGGAAAACTATAGAACAAAGGATTAGTCTTCAGGCTGTTTGCTCTTATACCAGGACTACATGAAGCGTTACTTTTTCCCAAAGTTCCTTTAAACTCTCATTCTGCTACAAACAATCTTTGGCACCCCAGTGTGTTTGAACAGGAAACTATATGAGGGGCCAGCTAGATTCGAGCTCGTCAGGTTCTTTGAAAAAGTTACAGGAATGTTAGAGAACAAAGGATTTGGCTTCCCGCTGATTATTCTCACATCAGGACTCAATGAAGCGAGTTTCTGTGAAGTCCTTTCCAATTTGCCATCTTAGACAATATTCTAGGTGAAACAAAAAAATCTTTGGCACCCTACTGCGTTTGATCAGGAAAATATAAACTAGGTTATTAGAAGATGTCTGTTAGTTTCTTAGAATATCCGTGAAAAACGGTTGAAAAGAATTTGTCTTCACTTAATATCCTTTTACCAGGATTGTATACGACGAAATTTTTAAAATGCCTCGAGAGACATTTTAAAACTCAACCTGTATGACGATAGATTCGAACAGGAAAATATGTGCTGTGCATCAGATCTATTCTTCAGCTTCTTAGAGGGTGCGCAGAAAATGGTAGAGAACAAAAGAATTCGTCTCGGTCTAGTAACTCAAATATCAGGATTACATGAGGGAAATAGTTGTCGAAGATCCTTCGAAATTTCACCAGTGTTCGTCAACTTCTTAAAACATGAATTCGAGTTGTTGGAGTAAAAAGGATTCGTCTTGGTCTTCTATTTTTACATCAGGATTGCATAAAGAAAACTTCATCTCAAAATATCCTTTTAATTCTCAAGTAGCTACGAATATCGAGGAAACATTTTTTTTTTAGTCCTCATAGAACAGTTCACAGGAAAATATATTCCACCAGGTCACCTCGAAATCCTTAGAAGATTAACAAAAGATAGAGAAAATAGTTCTGCCTTCGCGTTTCCTCAATTCCATTTTCTAATATTCGCTATTTACTTTCCTGTCAGGACTCTATAAGCAAAGAAAAATCTTTGGTCGAGCCTTTTGAAGATTTGGGCTACGATCTGGAAAATTCCGATCACTACAAGGTCAAAAATCAAGATAGTATGAAGATCATAGAAGTAAAATGCAGGACAAAGAAAAGTTTAGGAAGAACTGAAGGACAGGTAAGGTCTGAAAAATCAGCTGTCGCTTCAGTTCCTTTACTACAATATTTATTGACGTATTATAGCGCTAAATCATCCTGTCAGTCGAGACTTTGAGTTACATGGACGTCTTCCTTACAAAACCCCGGGAGATCGAATCTATCCGCACCGTCCTTCGCTCACCCATTTTCCACAGTATTGTGCTGGAAAATCGTCGTGAAAATTCAACAATAGACCGTAATACTCCAGCCAATTACAGCTCGATTTTCCACTAGGATCTTATGTCTTGTAGGGAAGTAAAATTTCTTCGTAAAATCTTTGAATGCCGGATTTTGACATTGTCACCTGGCTCGTCGTTTCGTCCATTGTGAGCGGAATATTTTTTTTTTAATTCCTAACGGTTTGCGGTACCTCATACCGGTGCAACTGTCCCTTCAGCTTTGTGTAGAGGAAACTACAGAGGCTCGAAAGTGAAAGCTAACATTTTCGAAGGGCGTCCCATCAGGGTTGTATAAGCTCTGCAATAAAATGTAGACAAGAAGGGTTTGCTCAGGTACAGGTTTTGCGTTGAAGCTGATGAATGAATAGCACTCTAAGAAAAGCTGGATAGCAAGTAGGAATATATATGATACAAGACGTTGCTTCATACGTGGAGACAATTGAGCATCTTCTTCTCGAGGATTCTTGCCAGGGTATTAGAAAAGGGAATATGCAACCCTCAAGAAAATTTGTTTGTACGATGATTAGAATTGGCTTTTGGCTA
This sequence comes from Perithous albicinctus, assembly GCA_964016905.1. NCBI lineage: Eukaryota > Metazoa > Arthropoda > Insecta > Hymenoptera > Ichneumonidae > Perithous > Perithous albicinctus. The sequence goes on from OZ024694.1 coordinate 16,928,006, forward strand.
TTGAGAGAAATCTTAGCCTGCAGGTCAATTTTGGTCAGGGCAGCATAAAAACAGAGCTAGTATTCTTCAGAATGCGTTTTTTTCTTTTTTTTTCATAAAAAGAGAAATCGTGTGAACGAGACTAATTAGGTTTTTAGACCGTAGGTGGAGGTAGAAATTTTGTCCGAAAATAGAATTTTAAACCGAGTCTTATACTGCTGATTTAAATTCCTAACTCTGTCGATATTTTCTTGCACCGCCCCGGGAGCTCGAAACCACCCGCAGAGTCCTTCTTCCACCCGCATTGTGCTCGAATATGGGCGTGAAAATCGAACAATGCCCCGTAACGCTCCAGCCAATTATCTCTAGATTTTCGATCAGGATTCGATGTCTAGTACGGAGGTAAAATTTCTTCGAAAAATCTTTGAATGTGAGTCCTCGTTATTGGAGTCTGGATCGTCCTTTATACGCTGTCGTCGGTAGAAATATTTGTTGAATTTCGAACAGTTTGCCGATCTTTACATCTCTATGGAATTACGTTTGACTCTGCATCGAGGAAACGACAGAGGCTTAAAAGTGAAAGCTAATGTTTTCGAAGGGCGTTCTATCAGGACTGTATAGCTCTGCAGTAACATGAAGGTCGGAAGGATTTTCTTAGGTACAGGAGGAGTGTTCAGGACGGTGACTAGACACCATTTTAAGAAAAACAGCATAGCTAGGATTTACATGTTTCAGGTCGTCGCTTTCATTGGTGAAGACATTTTTGGTTGCCTTCAGTATGTTCATGTTAAGAATAATTACTAGGGCATTAGAAAAGGGAGTGCAGTATTCCTTACAAAGCATTTTTTCTTAGGTATTCTATACGAAAAAGTGAAATCGTATGACTGAGAATTAACTAGGATTTTAGATATTTGATGGAGGTTGCTTTTGGTCCATGAGATAAATCTGGCCCTTTAGGTCAAATTTTGCCAGGGCATCAGAAACAGAGATCTAGTATCTCCCAGAACGTATTTTTTATGTGTCATTGTAAAAAAAAAAGTGAAATCGTGTGACTCAGAATGAACTAGGGTTTTAGACATTTGTTGGAGGTTGTTTTTGATAAAGATAAATCTGGCCCTTTAGGTCAAATTTTGCCAGGTCATCAGAAACAGAGATCTAGTATCTCCCAGATCGTATTTTTTATGTGTCATTGTAAAAAAGAAAAGTGAAATCGTGTGACTCAGAATGAACTAGGGTTTTAGATACTTGTTGGAGGTTGTTTTTGATAAAGATAAATCCGGCCCTTTAGGTCAAATTTTGCCAGGGCATCAGAAACAGAGATCCGGTATCTCTCAGAACGCTTTTTTTACGTGCCACTGTAGAAAAAGTGAAATCGTGTGACTCAGAAGTAACTAGGATTTTAGCGATTTGTTGGAGGTGGTTTACGGTCCATCAGATAAATCTATGCCTTTAGGTCAAATTTTGCCAGGGTATCAGGAAAAGAGATCTAGTATCCATAAGAACGTGTTTCTTTGGTGTTAAAAAAAAGTGAAATCGTGTGTGTCAGAGTAACTAGGACTTTAGAAGATGGGCGAAGGTCGATTTTGGTCGTTGAAATAAATCTTGCTCTGCAGGTCAATTTTAACCCCGGGAGATCAGAACCACCTGCTGAGTCTGTCATCCACTCACCTAATGCTCAAATACCGTTGTAGAAAATTGAACAATACACCGTGACGATAGAGCCAATTATCCCTCGATCTTCTTCCAGGGTTCAATGTATACTACAGAGGTAAGATTTCTTCAAGAAATCTTTGAAAATCAACTCATGTCATTGGAAACGTCCCTCGTGTCGTCATGAATAAAATATTTATTGTACATAAAATAATGAGGTATTCCCCGTCAGTTGAGCCACATTTTCTCTGATTCTTTCTTTTTCACTAATTCCCCAATTTTTTTTTATCCTGCTCTTAATTTTATTTAACTCACCGTGATATTTATAGAACTTATTGAAAAAGTGGCAGAGTGTGCGAAAAAATATTTGAAGGTCTAAAAAAAAATTCAAAATTTATAATGGCTCCACTGAGAGAGAATGTCTTTTATAGAGATAATTATTTAGTCTCGAAAGAGAAAACTAATATTTTCAAAGGGCTTTCTATCAGGACTGTATAGCTCTGAAATAAGATGTAGGTAAGAAGGGTCTCTTCAGGTACGGAACTAGCGTTGTAGCTGGTGAAGTGAACACTAGTTTTGAAAAATAAGAGATTTTTACCTCCATACTGGACATTGAATCCTGGACGAAAATCGATAGATAATTGACTCGAGAGTCACGCAGTATTATTCGATTTTCCACCATGGATATTTCAACACAATGCGGGTGGAGTAAGGACACTGCGAGAGGTTATAATCTGCCGGAATTTTGTCCCTGGCCATAAACTATCTGAAGAGCAAGATTTTTTTGAAGAGAAAAAATCTACCTCCAACTCTCGTCTGAAATCCTATTTACTCTCAGTCAAACGGTTTCACTTTTTTTTTCTTCTTTACAATGGCACGTAAAAAACGTGTTCTCAGAGATACTTTGTAAGTATTTCTGATACCCTGGCCAAATTTGACCTGGAGTGCAAGATTTATATCTCAAAGGCAATAAAAAATCAACTCCATCGCCTTTACGACAAATCTTGCGTTCCAGGTCAATTTTTGCCAGGGAATTAGAAATAGGGATGAAGTGTCCTTCAGAAAGCATTTTTACGTGCCATTGTGAAGAAAAAAAAAAGTGAAATCGATTGACTAAGAGTACAGGCCCTGGTTAAAAATGATCTGAATTGTAAGATTTTTCTCAAGGGCCAAAATCTACCTCCAAAAAATGTCTGAGATCCTAATTACTCTCAACCAAATGGTTTCACTTTTTTTTTCTTCACAGTGGCACTTCAGAACGTGTTCTGAGAGATACTTTGTGATGTCTCAGCCATTTCTGATATCCTGGCCAAATTTAGGAGTGCAAGATTTCGAAGACAAAAGATAGATCAATTTTAGCCAGGGAATTAGAAATAGGAATGAAGTGTATTTCAGAAGGCATTTTTGACTTAGCATCATAAAAAGTGAAATCGTGTAAGAGAGAATAACCAGGATTTTAGGCAATGGTTGGATGTGGTTTTTGGTCCTTGCAATAAATGTTGCCCTTTATATTACACGATATTGCCACCATCTATATAGCCCTTTTTTCAGCAGTATTGTGTTGGAATATCAGCATGAAAATTGAACAACAGTCCGTCAAGCTTAAGCCAATTATCTCTGAATTTTCGTTCAGGGATAAATGTCTTGTGCAGAGCTAAAATTTCTTCGAGAAATGTTTGAAGGCGGATTCTTGTTATTGGGAATCGGTACGTTCCTTGTGTCCTTGTAAGTGGAATTTATTTTCAACTCCAAACGTTCTACTTTTATACTTGTTCAGCTGTCTCTATGGTCAGTTGCCAGGGAATGAGTTACCTCTCTGGTTTTTTACGAAGGAATTGTAGAGATACGAAAGTGAAAGCTAATGCTTTCGAAGGGCGTTTTATCAGGACAGTATAGCTCTACAGGAAGATGTATTTAGGTAGAAAGGGTTTCCTCAGGTACAGAGCCAACGTTGAAGATGACGACTTGATACTATTTTAAGAAAAATAGCATAGGAATTAGGAATATGTAGACTTGTATGCTTCAGCTTGTTTCTTCATTCGTGAAGAGACATTTGGCTGCCTTGAGCATCTTCATATTACAAATTCTTACTAGGATATTAGGAAACTGAAAGTAGTCTCTTCAGGAAGCATATTTTACGATGCTGTGTAAATAAAAAAGAAATCGTGAGTTCAAGAGTCAATCAGGATTTTAGACGATGTTTGGAGGTGATTTTTGGTCCTTAAGATAAATCTTTTTCCCTTTAGGTACAATTTTACTAGGACATTAGAAAAAGGGATCGAGTATCCCTCAGAACGTGTTTTGTAACGTGCTATTGTAAAGAAAAAAAGATGGTAATCATTTGAATCGGAGTAACTAGGATTTTATACCACGACTGGAGGTGCCTTTTAATTCTTAAGATAAATCTGGCCCTTCAGGTCAAATTTGGTCAGGGTATCAGAAAAAGGGATCTAGTATCTCTCAGAGCCTGTTTTTTTTTTACATGTCATTGTGAAGACAAAAGTGAAATCGTTTAACCGGAGATAATTAGGATTTCAGACGATAGTTGGAGGTGACTTTTGGGTTCTTGAAAAATAATGTCTCTACTACAGATCGATTTTTTGACCTGGGACAATATTCCAGGTCTTCGCAGCAGACCGCTGCGTCCTTTGTCCGCCCACATTGTGTCCGAATAAAGGCGTGAAAATCGAACAACGAACCGTGAAGCTCGAGCCAATTATGTATCGATTTTCTTCCAGGATTCAATGACATGCACGGAGGTATAAAATTTCTTCGAAAAATCTTTGAATTTAAATGTGGATCTTCTTCGTCTCTCGAGTCGTTGTGAATGGATTTTTTTTATTTCTTACATCTTATGATTCTCTTATACAGCTGTCTCTACGACCTTGTATACAGAGAGAACTTCAAAGTCTCGAAAGTGAAAGCTAATGCTTTCGAAGGGCGTCCTATCAGGATTGTATAGCTCTGCAATAAGATGTACTTAAGAAGGTTTTCCTCAGGTACAAAACTAGCGTTGCAGATGATGAATGGATAGTACTTTAAGAAAAGCAACATAGAACCTTATCTAGATATACATTATTCGAGGAGCTACTTCATTCGTGAAGACCTTTTTGGTTACCTCGAACGTCTTCCTCTCAAGAATTTTTACCAGGGCACTCGAAAAGGGAGTGTAGTATACTTTACGAATGATCTTTTTGCACGTAAAAAAATAATAATCGTGACAGCAACTAGGATTTTAGATGATAGTCGGAGGTTGCTTTTGGCCACTCAGAAAAATCGTGAATATGAGATTGATTTTTCACAGGACATTAGGAAAAGGAATATATAATGCCTCGAGAGATGTTAATGTCCCTTTTTTTTTTTTAATGGTTCATTGTAATGAAAAAAAGGTAATCGTATGACTGGTAACAACTAGGATTTTAGGCAATGGTTGGAGGTAACGTTTGGACCCTGAGAAAAATCTTGCCCTTCGGCTCGATCTTTCCCAGGACATTAGAAAAAAAGATATTCCAAGCAGGTTTTTTTTTAAAAGGGCATTTAAAAAAAAAAGTGATCATCGGTCTGAGAGTAAACAGGATTTTAGACGATGATTGGAGGTAACTTCTGGCCCTCAAATAAATCTTGTCATTCATGTGAATTTTAGTCACAGAAATAGTAAAACGCGTTTTTTACGTGCCACTGTAAAAAAAAGAAAAAGTGAAATCTCGTGACCGAGAATAACTAGGATTTTAGGCGAAGGTTGGAGGTAACTTTTGGGTCCCTTAAAAAAAAAAGTCACGCCCTTGAGCTAGATCACTATCGATCTTTAAAGCGTGTCAACTGTATTGGAGCAACAGAAGAAGCATGCAAGCAGACCAAAGAAAATAATCTTTGTCTCCAAATTTACAAAACGTCTTCAACAAAAAAAAACCCGAAAGCCATTATCTCACTTTCTAAAATCCGGCAAACAGAATTAAGACGAAGGTCGAAGGTCTTCCTCTTAGAAGTCCTGCAGGATTTTTAAAGCCTCTTCAAACATTTCTGAGATTTGGGACTCGCAGAGCCTCACAACACATTTGTAAACACATTTGTCATCATAAAGCTGACGAAAAAATGATATCGGATTACCGAAGTGGATTAGGATTTTAGGCAGCAGTTGGAGGTCGCATTCATTCTGAAAAAAAAAAAAATTCCTTCCTCAACAATTAAAACCTTTTAAATACATAGCTATCGGCTGTGATCGATCGGTTAAAGCATATCAATGGTATTGGAGTAACAGAAAAATACGTGGGTGCAAACGCATTAGTCCCTACTTCATAAATGCCTAAAAAAGTCGAAACCAATTATCTCGCTTTCTAAAATCCGGCGAGCAGAAGAAGCAGGAAAGTCTTTTCGTCTTCCCGGAGGACTTTAAAACCAAGAGGCCCCTTAAGATTTATGACTCTAAGATACTGAAGAGGTCTCCAAAGACCCAGTGACTCTGGATTTTATAACCAATAAAATTTCGGATTCCCTTCCTCTTCTTCTTTTTTTCTTTCGTCTCGACTATTCCCAATGGGTCTTTTCACGATTTCAACCGCCAGGCCACGCCTTCGCTCTCGAGAGGGTCTTAAGGCCTTGCAATATGAGCCATGGGAAAGGGAAACACATCAGAAGCATCCAATGGCAGTGAGTCATTTCGTAGAGCGAGAGTTAGTCGAAGGGATCGTTGGAGTCAGTTGAAACCTGCACATTGCTCACTTTGGAGTACCGAGTCAGTCTCGAAAAATTCTCGTCAGTGTTAACTCGACTTTCTCTGACGGTGGATGTGCTACTTGGATATATTCGACTATAAGCATATTGTACGGTTTATTTTGGCGATAAAGTAAAAATATCCAGCTACAAAGTATTCTGTTCCAAAATGTGCTAAATGAAATTTTTTAAAATCACGGTTTATTGTGTATATTTCTTTAATTAAACTTTTCAATTAAACCATTTTTTTGTAATCTTATAAGTGGTTTCCGAATAAGAATTTAAAAAATCGTCGTTAAATAAGTTTCTTGTTTTGTCTTACATTATTGTACTTTTAACCAGTTAAAAATTTATTTTGTACCAGGATATTTGTCATTGAATATTTTCTGCCGCTGGAAATTATTCCCCTGTTTGTTTTGTCGCGGAATATTATTTTCCTGAAATAAAATATCGTAGAACTGTTAAAATCTCAAGAAAATAAAAAGTTTCTTCACTTACCGGACGGGTGATTTGCTTGAACATTATAATCGTCGACTTGCAGTGTGCTGTTAGCTCCATTTCTCGTGAATCTTATAACGTGATACTGATTGTCATTGACTTTAACGCCTCCTTCGCCAATCGGATGATCGTTGGTGCCCATATTATAAACAGCAAAAACGTTGCCTTCGACCTGCGGCGATAAAACAAAAATGGCTTGGCATCAAACTCTGAAATGACGTAAAACTCTGTTTCATTCTTTTTAATACCCTTCTGAGATTATTTCGCGTGTTTGATGAACAAGAGTGTGAAATATTTTTCGGAAAATCCGATAGAGCAGATCGTTAAAAAAATTGCGTGGATTTATCGCAGCATCGTATCCCTAGTATTTGATAGGCATATGCTGTGCTGAAAATGAACTAACGTTTATTACAGATTAATGTCCACAATGTGTGCCTGTATGGCCTCGGAAAATCGATTGAACGAAAGGTTGTGCGCGAATCGAATATATAGTCGAGTTAAACCGAACGCGTTTTATACGAGAGTTTGTCCGGTAATTGGAGCATCTCGTTACGCTTCCGATCCATCAGTAATACCGTGCGGACCATCAAACGCTTGGCAATCAATGCGAAACTACTGTATTACGTGCGGTCTCTGTATTCCACGGGGGTTCACCTAGAATTTTCCGATTTTTTACCATTTCCCCTTGGCAATTTAAAACTCTAACGCTAGTACGTAAATCGAATCGATTATTCCCGAGCTCTCTACAATATTTGCATTTTTTTTTTATTGCACTGACAGTTTTCTACCTCTCGACTCGTTGCGCTTTGATTCATAGGTCGTGATTAATATTTGTTATTCGAATTGACTCATAGTATCGAAAATACATATTTGCAGGAAATAAATATGAATTGTCCACAAAAAAAACAAAAATGAAAAATGAATATCGCGTTCTGTATAAAAGAATTAACTGGGTCATAAAACATCACTCGAAGCATCAAATTCGGTTTATTACATTTTTTCGTTACTCGTTCGAGATTTTCTAAATTTATTACGTGAAGGGTATTAAAGTTGTTGAGAACTTAAATTAAAAGTACTTTTTCTTTTTATCAAGAGAACATTTTTTGCACTTTTGCTTTCTTTATCTTTTGGTATTTCGGTGATTTTAGGACTTAAATGATTTTTTTTTAAATTTGAATATACTGTTAAGGTCTTCTTTCATCTACTATTGCTCGTCAATTGAAGATCTACAAGTGTTAAAAGCACATTACTTCTTCATTCTACGAAAACAAAGATTCCTCTGTGAGGAAGCAAAAAAAAAAGGAAAAATATTTTTTAATGTATTTTATCGTTTTGAGAAATTTAAGATGCTCAGAAACAGAGGCTAAAGTTTCAATGTCGCTAATAAGCAATATTCGGAAAAATAACCAAATAATTAGATAGTACTAACGATCTCAATTTCGAGATAGTCGTTGCTAGTCGCCGATTCTATTCGAAGAAGCACAGCGTCACTTGTACCAGTGACGAATCCCATTGCTATCGTGTCTCTCTTCATTTCCGGTCTTCGATCTGTTGGGTAGGTATAAGTGATGAGTCCTCTTGCTGGTCCAAACTCGTAGGCTACAGCTTCTGTAAAAATAAACAGAAAAAGTCGTATCAGTGAATAATTTTCTTTAGCGAAAAGTCCTACATTTTTTCTTCAAACAACAATATATTCCACGTAGCACCGAAATATATCTTTGAAATATTAAAATATTGCCAAAATATTTGTAAACCAATATTATTTGAACGTACCAATTTTGTAATTTCCGCTTAAAACATTGCACATGTAATATTTCAACAATAATATACTTGAAAAATATTATGGAAATTTAATAAATAAATAAAATACAAATATAAAAAATAAATAAATTTATTTTTCATGTTAGAACATGTATCTCAATCAACAAATAAATAAATATCTTTCAGAATATTAAGTTGTGGAATCATTTATACGAAATCTATTGAAATATCTTTTTTTTTTAATTAAGAAAAATTCATATTTCCGATAGCATGATTCTAAAATATTTTTAAAACGATTATCTTTCTGTCGTATTTAACAATATTTTACAAAATTAAAAATATATCTTGGTGATTAAATATTTCGTAATATTCTACCACAGTGTAATATTTGAATTGGAATGTTAGAAACATTTCTGCAGCACTCTGCGCTATGTGAAAAGTTATAAAAAAAATATTTGATGCAGTATTTAATTATTTTTAACCTTCACTGCAAGTTGGACCACTGAAGCTGGTCATGTCGCAGTCGCACGTAAAACTATTCCATTGTTGTACGCAAGTGCCATGATTAGCGCACATATCATGAGTGCATTTTTTCCCAGGATGAATATTCGCATAAACGTCGCAGCCAGACTCGACAAGCGAACTCGTGACAACCGCGTCTGTCATTAAATCAACGCTTTCCCCGCTGAGATCGAGGGAAGCCAAACATCCTTCAAAACCATGACGACTCTGTATTGGCTTTGGTAATTGGCCGTATTGAGCTTTCTCAACTCCACCTGAAAAATGGACAAATTTCGTTTTAGAAAAACATTAAGAAACGAAAGAATTACTCTAAATATATTATAATTTATTATAATAATATATAAAGCCCGGTTGATGAAACTTGTTGTAAACGAAAAAAAAAAACACATTTCGATCTAATTGCATTAACAAAAATTTATGTTTACGATTTGTTTTAATTATATAATTGTTTTATAGTCCTGATTGCATTTTATTGTTTAAAAAAAATTTATTGATGTCGGTATTACGTGAATACTCCATTTGAAGTTAACATATGCGCTGAAAAATATGCATTTTTATTTTACTAAATTGGGCATCATCTTTGCCGTTTGTTGGTAAGGACGGTCTCTCATTTCAGTATGATCTACTGAAAGTAATGTAATAAACATAAATAAATTTGTACGTAAAAAGCATATTTACATTTTTGCAAATCAATTTATTGAATCACGGTGTGATATAATTTTCTTTGTAAATTTATTGATTTGAAAAACCTAAATAATATACTTTTTCTCAAAAAGACTTATATAAAAAAATATTTTTTACCTCTGTATATCTGTGAAATTATAACCACCAACATATTTAAAGTGGGATCTCGAATTTAATAAAAGAATAGTGACATTTTTCGCGTAAAAAAAATATATATTTGATAACATGTTTCAAACTTGATATATCAGTCGTGTTTTGTTCACGAATGACATATATGAATGATAAGTAATGAAGGACACATTTTCATTTGATAATTGCATGACGCATATTTTTGCCACATATGCAAATAAAAAGTCAAATATCAGCATTTTTTACTCGGGATTTCGAGCAAAAAATAAAAATATTTTTTTTGAACGAAGGGGCTCGGGTAAAATTTACAAATAATATCTGTTTTTCGTGATCGTTAGTATTTCTTGAAAAAAATATGTCCAATCGACCTATTAATCGAAGAATTTGTTGCCAGTTGACAAAGCCACACGGGTAATGAGGGTCACCTATATTTTTTTATTTTTCATTTTTTCACTCTTCACACATTTGAAAGGAATCTGGTAGGTCAAATATTCTCAAATAATTTTCCGTTAAGCTTAAGATAATTCCTTATGGCATGAATGTAGCTTTTAATTTTTATTTTTTTGGTAAAAATTAGTAAAATTATAATTTATTTAAGAAAATTATTTTTTAATTAACGCGCACACCCAAGAATTATTTGGGAATATTTGGTCCACTGGTTTTCTTTTAAAAATGTGCAGATTGCAAGAACCAAAAAAAAGAAAAAAAATGTATGTAAGTGACCTCCATTACCACGCGCTTTTGCCACCACGCAAAAAATTCCTTGTTCGATATGTCAATAGTACATATTAAAAAAAATAATAATACCACCGGTCAAATAAGTGAGATACGTCTTTGAATATCCGTAAATTTCGCCTGACTCCCTCCTCTGAAGCTTCACACCATTTTGCAACAATTACAAAATGAAAACGCTAACATTCACAATGCATAATACTTATACACGCGGTGGAGTGAGTCTGTACTCTGGTACGATTGATCGTAGCGCACACATGAACATTTTCTCTTCGACCAGTGTACAAGGCTTTTGACAATTCGACCGAACAATGATTTATCCCGTTTCCCGGTGACCGCAATCGGGAGACCCGACATCGGCCATTGATGACACGAGTACCAGCCGAGCGAGGGAAAACCGCAGTCGTCAATCGGTCCATTCGTTCGAATGAGTTCGATGGCTGATGCAAAAATCGGATCGATATTCATCGAATGTTGCGTGTACATATATTTCAACGAAGACTGCAGACAGCCGCAATCATTGTGAATGTCGAGCGGTTGCTCTTTTTTTCCATGAAAATTAAAGTATCTTAAAAAAACAAAACGACAACACATGAATCAATTCTTCTCTGTACCTATATACAGAATGCCATCGAGATCGAGATTCTCATTGCTGCCCTGACTAGTGACGGCGGTAACGTGATCGTCAACAGCAAGCGTGTGCCTCTTTGGAGCTGGTCTTCCGATGCTGACAGCATGCCATTTTCCATCGTTTAATCGCGATCTCGACGTATCTCTGACTCGGACAGGACCATCGCCCAAATCAAACACATAATGCACGTGTCCGTTGACAATTTCGACAGCCACGAAATCGCGTTCTCTTCCAGCGTTGTAAAGAATCAATCCATTAGCTTCTCTGGTTTTAAACTGTAAGCAGACAAAAATTACATTAAATTAATGAATAATGTTCAGGAGATTTTAGAAATACATTTTTTTTACTTGAATTTATGAGAAGAATTTGAAAAAAAAGTTAGACTTATTAGGGAATATTTTCAATGACTTTGGCCTCCTTAGAGAAGAAGCTTTGAAAAATATGGAAAATAATGAGGAGCAAAATGTATGTGAGGCAATCTGAGCTCAGTTCTTACAACATTTGTCTCGTTTTTTTTAATTTATTCGAAACTTTTGACTTACTCGAATGCTTCAAAGAATTTGAATATTTTTCCTTTTTTTATACATAATATAATTTAAAATAAATTAAAAAAATATATATATATTTCTCGAATCGTGAAAGATCCCAAAGTTCACTCATAGATCAAAAAGTTCAAATTATTAAGAACTATTTTTAGAAAATTAAAAAACAATCTTTCGACTTTAATTAAACTGTTCATTTTATTGCGCTCTTCTCTTCTGTTTTCTACAAGTTGGTAACTAATGATAAATTCAACAGTTGCACGATTGTTTGAAAATACAATAGCTAGCTAGAGAAATATATAAATGCAAAGTCCAAGCCGGCCCAGAAATAGGGTGAGCACGAGAGTATTGTTCGTGAAAGCCGGTGATGACCTCTTCGACAGGTTCATATCGTCGTTAAACGTATTACGGGCAATGCGAGGCTCAATATTGGTGACTCGACTCCGAACTGCCCAGCGAACATAAATATACATATTGTAGAGAGTTCAGCATATGTATAAAGTCTAGTCGGCACTGTGCTTGGATCTCGCGTAACGAGTCATTCAACGAGAGTTTCGCGGTCATATTTGAAATTAAATGAGAACTGGCCATTTGTTAGGCGAAGCATGAGCCACGTGCTCGGTTCTATCGTTTTACCTAATTCCAGAAGCCAGCAGAATGCAATATAACGCCGACGTCGAAATAGCCACTCTATGCTATAGCGAAACTGGTCAAGCCCGGAAACGCAGTTATATGAGCAGCCGCATCAAAAGCACACGCAACCTTCATATACATAAAGGGAGCTCGCCTTCACTGCATAGAAATTGGCATAATCGAAAATAGGAAATTGGATACTTCAATTTTCGAAAATTCTATCAGCGTGATCGTTTTCTGCGGGTTCTTTTTCATACAAAGTCTGCGGCTGATTGAGTAAAAAGAAAATACGACTCCTAAAAAAATTGAATCTTTACAAAGGTGCCTTTACGATACAGCATTGTTGATCAATTTTGGCTTTCCTCATAGAGGGAGCTTTGTAAAAGAAAAAATTTAATATTTTCTGAATTATGAAATCTTTTTTGGGTGCTTACCAAATTCAGTATTAAACGACACATTCTATTCAAATTTTATGCAAAATTTCCGTTTATCCATAAAATTCACCGAAATCACCTGGAAGGAAGTGATGTGTGACCAATTCTTGTCAATTAAATAAAAAGTTTTCGTACAGAAAAAATAAAATTCCAGCACTACTTAAATTTCACGTTTTATTGAACTTTCGAAATTCGATAAAAATTGTTTGGCCGTATTTTTCCTGTGATTAAAAGAAAAATGCAAAGCCCAAATAGAATTTTTGGGCGGTTGTCTCACCTGGAAATACACGTTCGTCTCGACGTAAGCTTTGAGCACAGGTAGCCCAACAAAAGTGTGCTTGGACGTGAAGGTAACAGGATGATGAACCGGATGATTTCGTTTGCCGAATTTACCGGTTACCCTAATTATCGGCGTGACACCCTGATGAGAGCCTTGATGCGAACCCGCGCTTCTGGCAATCTCGAGGTACGGGTGACCGTTGAACCACATCTGTTGAAGCTGACCAACAAAGTGCGGAATGCTTTCTCCACTGTGAGGATAACCGCCGACGTGGAGTGTCCGGAATTCCAGAATAGCATTTTCCCCAAGTTGCGTTTCAGCTGCAATAAAAAACATAATTATAGAATTGAGAAATTTTAAAAAATTAATTAAGATTTGCTTTTGATTAATTTTTAATTGCGATAAATCAAAATAAATGAATAAATAATTATTGCATATTAATTAGGGTGGTCAAAAATTTACATTAATTTTTTCATCCTGTTTGGCACCTGCAATTTGTGTAAGAAATGACAAAATACAATTTTTCGTAAATCCTCAATAAAATTTAAAAAAATATATATAAAAAATATTTAGGGATTCCTACTGAACTTTAATATTTTATTTTGCAAGGATTTATTTTTCATCATTACTCACAGTGATTTGAGGTACCAAATGGAATAAAAATAAATTTGAACAACGCTGATATCTATATTAATATTAATTGTTATGTATTTATTTTTCTGTAATTATTTCGAGTGCTCATTGTAATTCTCTAGTGTCACGCCACGTGACACTTGAATTTATTCGGTACGTCTGTAAGCATCTTACGATCGAGTTAGAATATCACGTTGCATTGCGTCTTCGTATAAAGGGGAAGAGTCTGCGACGCAACCAATGTCGTACCGCGTGATACGCTCGGTTGCTTCCATTGACTTTGATGCCAATTTACGATCCAATTAAACCTCGTTTGATTGGCCCGCAAATGGCCTAGTTGACCAGCAAAAGCAGCCGGTAGTCAAGGCGACCCTTACGCGGATCACAAAGAGAGAGAGAGAGAGAGAGAGAGTGAGAGAGAAAGAGAGAGAAGTGCTACATCATCGCCACTGTCAATCGGCGCATCAATGGTCATGCCGCTACTGTAATTTAGAGCTCGCGTTTGAGTAACATCTGTTTGCCAGTTCAGAGCCAATCGAGCGAATAACGAAAAATTTGATTTGGCTATAGAAAAAATTGTACGAAATAAAAAAAAATACCTTGCATTTGTATTTTTTCCTTTTTCGTTATTTGGCATTTTCCATTTATGTAATAAAATGTGTTTATCAATATTGACTTCCGCATAGAGGAAGCCATATAAAAAAAATGGAAAATAATGAAGAATATGACAAATACTTTTGATTATTTTTTTTTTAAAGATGATAGAAACTAAAGTTTAACGAAAATTGAATGGTAAAGAAAATTAAACATTCTCTAGAATTTAATTATTATATCTTATTACTTTTTTTTACAATTTTTTAGCTTGATTTTTTAGACCTTTTTGGAGTTTTAGTAAATAAATTTAAAAATTCCAAAATGTATGATTAATCGAAATTAAGGAAGAATAAACGATCGAACTTATTTTTTCCAAAAATTCATAATGTCATTAAGTCTGAACTTTCTAAATTTCTGAACTTTTTGGTGTGTTTTGAAACGATTAACATTCAATGAAAAATTCGATGAATAGACACTAAAAAGTTTTTTTTAACAACGAGGAAGCGAATTATTTATCGACAACATAAATAAATCCCCGTCCATCGAACAACTTTTAACGTCACTTTTACGGAAAAAAACAGCTGGATAAAAAGAAATAAGTCTTCAGGGTCTTAAAACGGTTCTCTAAAGATTTCATAATTAAAATAATGTTTTCTTTTGCAAAAGTTTTGCAGCGGCTACTTAAGCAAAAGTCAATGTATTTATTCACTGACATAGAGATTAAATATTGAAGCACAATATATTTTATCTCAGTTATTTATTAGCGACATTAAAACATCGACGTCCAGCAAACAACTTATTATGTCACTCCAAGGATGAATAAAATAATAACTAGACAGATGGGGCGGCTCATTTTCTGAATCTTTAAAGGGTCGAAACTGTTTTCTCAATATTTTACGGTGAAAAATATTTTCCGCAAAAGTCTTGCTATGTAATTAAAACACATTTATATTCAGGTGAAAATACGAATTTCTAAAAATCTATTTTCCTTCGTTCAAATATATAATTATTTGTAAAAATATCTTCAGATTCAAACGAAAAATTGAGAAATCATTGCGAGCAGTTATTTTATGGGGGTCGACAGATTTAAACAATTTTTAAGTCAACAAAAATTTAAAGAAGAAGGAAACGATTTAATAATTCGATGTGTAACTAAATATTAACGAATGGTAAGTAAATATTAGCAGTATTGCTGGTATCGGTTAATAGGGTGTTCCGTAGGGTAGAAAATTTTGCAGTCCTGTAGAGCGATAGTGATAGTAACTTGACGAAGAAGGGAACCATCAGAGATAGAGTTGACACAGTGTATATGTGCTGTATAGTATATATATATACTAAAGTATAGTGGACATAGAGTAGTAGTATATAACTAGTTTGAAGGGAAAGGGCTGGTGGTCATGTGAAGCGCTCGAACCGCATCGAAGGTAGGTTGTATATATGGGGCAATTCATACCATTTCGAGACCTGGGTTTGAACCACGATTTTTCGGATCTGGTTCATAATTTTTTAAATTATTGTTTCAACTCTAAGAAGTCCTCACATTTTTTTTAGATTTTTTTTTTCCAAAATTTGACTTAGTTATGATTTTTCAATTACTAATAGATTGTTAGCCAAAAATGAAAAAAATTGTCGAAAATTCTGTACCAAGCACAAAAAAATGTAAAGCTTAAATTCAGAATGTACCGGCATTCCCCCTTCTATTTTTTTCTCAAATTTTATCTCAAAAAAATGTTGAAAAAAATTAGTAAATTCCACTGTGTGCTGTTTTTTAAAAGCAAAATCGCTTCTGAAAAAGTATATAAAAATGTTCAAACGATATCCCACAATCGACTGGCATTATTTTCTCATTTCCATTAATTTTTTTTTCAGAGAAAAAAATAGTTATCTAGAATTTTTTCAGATTTTTCAATTTTTTCTGACGATATATTAGTTTTGAAAATAATTACTAAGTCAAATTTAGGGGGAAAGGAAACTCCGAAAAAAACTGAGTTCTTTTTAGAGGTTTTTTATATTCAACAATAATATGAAAAATCATGGACCAAATTCGAGAGGGTCTGACCCAGGTCGAAATGGTATGGATTGCCCCATATATGTGTATATACACATATATATATAAATATATAGCGCAGTAGCGTAGAGATAGTACATATCTAGCGTGGACACACTATACGTAGTTGATTGGCAAACCAAGCGCGCATCATCGATTATATTATCGATATTGGCGCCGGACCGTTCGCTCAATAGTTGCCACGTTGTTACTCTCCGCACAGGAAGCTTGACACAGAGGATACTGGAATTAATTTTGTTACCCGATTAACCCTAGAAACTGGCCAGGAGAGGAGGCACGAAGCAACGTTTTGCAACGAGCTAGTTTGGCTCCTACGACCAACGACAGCTTTATATATCCTATACTCGTCATATATATTCGACAATAGTTGTTCGACTTTGGATGTAATATAAATTTTGCTGTTAACTGTCAGGAACAATTATTTCGATACGATGGCAAGATATATAAGACATTCTCTGTCAATACTGTCGTTAATAAAAATTAATCTGACAGCTAAAAAAAACAGCATTTTCTGAAATATTAGATTTGTAAAGCTACTTTAAAAAAAAATGTACTCTCAAATAGTATTCTTGCCCAATAAGATATCTCTGATTCTACTTTTCGACATTGTTGCACAGTAAAAAAATGGTGTAGAAGTTATACATTTTTTTATATCAAAGTTACACAACATTTTCGTTAATTGAAAATTTCTGTAAAACTAGAAAATGGCAGAAATATATGTGTGACATGATCTTCCTGCTTAAAAGTATATTGATTTTAAGAATTTCACTTTTTCATTTATTTTCCATTTTTATTTCTTTTCATTAAGAAAATAAATGACTGAACAAAAAAAAACATTCGAATATCTAAGCCGTGAAACAAATGGACGAAAATTATTTTTTTGTTTTCTCCTGAAATATTCGATTTAAGCAATTTCAATTTATCCGTGGATTCTAGATACATAAATAAATTCTGTGAAACTTAAAGCCCAATTAAAAATGTCCCATTTGCCAATAAATTTAATTATCTTGTGAAGAATTCAGACTTTTGATGTTTAAAATTTATGTCGAAGGAACATGGAAAGAATACATTTTTGAATGTGGAACTTTTTGTTTTACACATATATAACTTTAAAGATAAATTTAATTCCTGTATTTGTGAAAATTTTTAAAAAATAAAAATTCACAGAAAGTAAAACTTAATTTGGACTAATTATGAGAAATACCTGATAGATTTCTTCTGAAAAAAGTCACTGTACTGACAGAGAATGCTCTCTATATGCTTACATGGAATCACGATTTTAGTCACCAAGGATCGATATACAGCGACATATATATAGCTCGTAGAATGGCAATCGAACCTTCCCTAATTAGATACTGCTCTCTAATTGCTTGCTCATATCTCGCACAATCATTACACAGAGTATTCCACGTATTACACGCACAAATGATGAAATTGGATCAGTCCAGTAATGGAAATTAGGACCAGTAATTATTACATAATATACATATGGAGAGCCAATATTCACAATTTCCCTATAAGCAAAAATATATTTTTCAGTCCTCCGTGCAGAAAAGTGCCATTTTCGCAAGCTGTCGCTTGCAAAAGCCACGTCTTTCCGATGTCGAACTGTAAAATTTCGTTCATCGCTCGAGAGAGAAACTTTTTTTTATCTCGTGTGATTGTAGAACTTGCCCTCGGCTCGTATTACAAACCCACGTCCGCTAAAAAAACTTTCCATCCCTAGTGTTGAAGTGGGATTTCTATTATATTGGAAATTAAATTGTGCTTCTTAAATTTTTAATTAAATATAATATTAAGGTTGAGTAATATTTTTTAATTATTAGGCAAATATTTGTAATTTCTCAGTGAACAAAAAAAAAAAAATTCTATTAGGAAATTAATAAAATTTGCAAATCTTTGCATTAAGTATATTATTAAATTGAAAGTTAGTATAAAATGATATTGAAATTAGCGTTGCTGTAATTATTACATAATATAAAAGGAGCAATGAAAAAAAAATCCTCTGTAAAGTAAATGTTTTCTATTGCTGTTAAATAAATAATTTCTATCGCTCGTTTCTTCAATACAATATTTCATAACACAGCACAATCGTTCGCAAAACTCGATACACAATATTGTGATGAATTTTGTATATCGAGACAGCAGAGGAGTAGCGAACAAACGTCGATCGCATCGATGTACCTCGAAGAGTTTCATTTTGTATTTACGAATGCACGCAATTTATATGACGAATGTACGCGAATGTAAACGCAATAAAGTAGAACGAGCTACGGGGAATTCCCTCTCCTTTCTCCACTCTGCAGCCTCGATTTTCCGCCGCACTCTACGTATTTTCCAGTGTTTTCCAGGACACCGGACGCTTCTATCGTTTTATTGGTTATAGAAAACGGCGAAACTCGCCCCAGATACCGTAGGTCATGACTGCCGCCTCTCTGTACATCCCTCTTTACTTCGTTTTCCCTTTTCATCTCTCTATAACGTATGCATCATGTAGAAGGAAGGGTTTTACGACCGATTGGAGTTTGTATACCGAAACTCTATCCTCCTATAAATTTTACTCTACTTGCTCCAATTCTTCCATTTTTTTTTAGAGCAAAATGTCTGTAGATCGCAGGATTCTGAGAGTCTCCAGGTGTTCTTGATTTGTACGGTATTTATAAAAGCTCACACGGAGTGCCTCGAATTTTGTATTGTTTCAAAATACTTAAAAAAATGTCGAGTTACTTTTTTTTTTACAAATAAATTTTAAGGATATTAATTTTGAGAGAGAATCTGTAAAAAGCTTCTTCATTATTTCCTATTTTTTAGTATACAATTTTCCCTCTATGAAAAAGTCAAAATTGTTCAACACACTTATTAATATAGAAATTATCAATTCTTATTCTATGTTGTAATTCAATAAAAA
This sequence comes from Perithous albicinctus, assembly GCA_964016905.1. Lineage (NCBI taxonomy): Eukaryota > Metazoa > Arthropoda > Insecta > Hymenoptera > Ichneumonidae > Perithous > Perithous albicinctus. The sequence continues at coordinate 16,947,394 of OZ024694.1, forward strand.
AAAATCAGCTTGAATTTAATAAAATCCTTATTTCTTCTCCTGGCAACTTGATAATCATGTAGTTTAATATTTTAATTGTTATAAAACACTTATTTTTATTTTATAATTACCCCCTGTAACGCATGCGTCATATGTAGGAGGAAGATTTTTTGTTACGATCGCTGGAATTCTATAAACCGAAACACTATCCTCCTATAAATTTAACTCCTCTTGTTCCACTTTTTTTTATTCGCTTTTTTTTTTTTAACAGGAGTATCGACAGATCGTTGCATTCTGAGAGGCTAAAGGTATTTCTGCTTTGTTAAATATACTTTTTGTAGTATAAAAAAAAAATCTAAAAAGAATGATATTGAGAGTAAAGCTTGAATTGCTGTGAGCGAATGCTTTTTCCGCTTCGGCTCTCTGTCGTAGGTGTATATCAGAGGATTTTTCCTAGAGAGTAGGGTCCGACATAAATCTTTGGTACACCGAGACGGATTACAAGGGTAGGGCGAGGAATAAAGAGAGCAGAAGAAAAAAAAAAAAAGCGTGAAGCGAGCTTTTTCTAGCTCGGTTCCTCTATCGATGGATAAATCTCCATGCGGAATCGATTATAGCCAGTGCCTCGCACGACACTAGAGCTTATGCGTGGTATGCCCGAGCGACTCTATATATATTTAATCAATTATTGCGAGGACCGAGAGGGCTATCGTCCAGTAGGATCAGCCCTTTCTTCCTGCCTTTTTCTCTTTCTTTGTATCTCCTGGAGAACTGTGATTGAATTTCAAGAAAGAATTCGTAAAAAATCGTTCGCAAAAAAAAAAAAAATATTAGAAATAGAATTTTTTTAAAATAAAAAATATTGAAGCCCTTTAATTTATATTTTAAATACAAATGTGACCTCATAGCCAGTCTATATCTTCACAACAATAAAAAAACTCAATAATCACATTCAATTAAAAAAATTGCTGTATTTCACAGGATTAAGATTGCCTTATATTTCTCAAAATCCAAAAATAATGTAATTATAAAAACAAAAACTAAAAAAAAAAAAAAAAATCGGTATTATTTCTAAAATACGTTGCTAAAATATTCAAAATAATTTTCTGTCGGTATTCTGAGCAATATGTAAAAAAAAGTCTAGAAACATTTTTCAAAGCATATAAAATTTGGAAGATTCATTCGAATAGAATCCCTGATAGATATGACTTCGACCGAAATTATTATGCCCTCATTATTTCAGTCATCACAATTTCTAAGATTAACACTAAAATACATTTGCCTGAAATTTAATAAAAAATTGTACTCGCCATTAGTATAGAAGCACTTTTATTTTACTTATATAAAAAAAAATGCAGTACTTTAAATTTCTCAATTTTTTCAACACTGAATTATAAGTCCTGCCTTCTGTACATTTGTATACATTTTTTTTTACTTTTTCACCCAAAAAATGGTACAAAAAAAATGTCCTGTCACCTTGTAAAAAAAAAAAATGAGGATAGTTTCAGAGCGCAATAAATGCGTTGAGTAACGTCCAATAACAATTTATCGTCATACTTTTATTTCCAGCAAGGCAAACGTGTTAAATCAGCTATTCACTGATACCACTATCATGTTCCTATGATGTATAGATGCGCGTCCCGTTCTTCGGAGACTATACGAAATCGAAGAGAAGGTGTGCAGCACCCGCGAGTTCGGCGGTAGAATAAAGTGGAAGGAGTTTTGGTGCATCGCGATATAAGGGCGATATTTCACGGGGGACGAGAGAACTCGAGTGTACCCTAGTTCCACCCCCCCCCCCCGTTCCCCTCCACCCTCGCCCCAAGCCCCCCGATTTTCCCGGTGGAACGATGCGCTCACTGGTGGGCGTTCCAGTATTGCCGAGCTCGCCTCCTCGTTCTCTACCTTCCTCGGCTGTCGGATATTTATGCTAAATAGGGATTTTGAAATACGATATTGCCGTACGGAGGTTTCGTATACTATGGACGCTACGTTATATAGAGAGATGCTTCGATGCTTTTGCCGGCATTTCTGCAGACACCGCGAGTTCCGCCTCGACGATTAAGAGGTCAACGGCAAGTTAATACCTTCTAAATGTCCCGAGCTTCTAATATCTCGACGTTCTTTTAAGATAGCATTCTCAGATTCGATCATTTGAAATCTTGGAATATTTGATATTAAATCAAAATCGAAAGAAGAGAAAAGATAATTTTCAATTCTGCGATTATTGAAAGGGAACTAAAATTATTAAATTTATAATTAGATCGCTGAATCGACAGCCCGGTTTAAATCCACCAGGTAATTTGATCTGGGAATGGAAATTAAATAATTCACTTTACGAGATTTAAGGGAAAGGTGGAATTTTTATTTTTGTACTTTTCGATATGCTTCTACAAATAGATTTTTAAATTATAAATGATTGAATTCATGTATTTTTGAGGGAAATAAAATAATTTAAAAGAAATGTTTTAGGGACAATAATAATTAAAATAGCCTCCTCAGCTTCAATGATTTGAAATCTTAAAATATTTAAAATAAAATAATCGGAATTGGAGGAGACTATATTCAACCAGAACGAAATTAAATCCAAACTCTGTAGTAATGCAAACTAATTATTGAAAGGGACTAAAATTATTATATTTATAATTAAATCTATGAATTAATAACACGATGTAAATCAGAGCGATAAAATTATTTAGTGCAATCGAAATATCCTAAATTAATCAGGAAATTGAAATTTCATAACTCACTTGATAGGAAGTAAGTGAAAGCCCAATTTTACGTACGAATTACTTTTTACATTAATAAAACGATTGTAAATCCCGAAATACAAAGTTTTCGACAAGTTACTCATGTAGAAATATATTCATGAGATTTCGACGTGCGTCTGAAATATTTTCAGTGATGTTTAATTTCATCATTAATCTGTAATTAAGAACCGTCCGATGAATGCGAAAATTCTCTTTGAAACAACTGCAAAGATCGTTTGTTAATTAAGTAACAAGTACGTTTATTAATTAAACAAAAAGTCGTTTGTCATTTTTTCTAATTTTGTTAAACTAGTAGAAAAATGAAAAAAAAAAATTGTCAACTCAAAAAATTTACCATTTGTTAAAAATAAAATTGATTATCCGCATATGTTCAACATAAAATATTTATCATTTCAGTCAAAAAAAAAAAAAGTGGCGTAAAATTAATATAAATAATACTGTAAAATTAGAAGTGACACAAAAATTGTATCAGAATTAAATTACACATTTTTTATCATGTCAAAAATTTGTGTAAAATGAAAATACACCATTTTTGACCCATTATTTATGTACTTTTATTTTTGTTAAACAAGAAACTGACCGGAAGGCTTCAAAATTTTCAATTTAGCTTTTTATTGTATACTCAATTAATTAATTAATTAATTATTGGCGCAGAGTCATAATAACTATCTCAAGCTAAACTGTAGCTGTACTCAAAGTTCAAGGTGTCTTTTAGATAACATAAATTGTCAAAGCAAAAAGTTTGAGACCACAGAATCAGCATTATAAGCGATAAGAGCAGAGAGTTTAGCGAGCGAATGAACGATTTGGAGCGCGTGCACAGCACAAACTACGGCATATACTTGGAGCTAAGTCACTCGAAACTCAAACGCGTTGCTTCTTTTACTGTACAAGCACTTTAAACGTGCGTGTATACATTTCAAGAGAGTAGATTGGCAAACCCGTAGATCGTCGTGGGTGTTCGTTCGTGAATATCTTCCCCACTCTCGTTGGGCAATAGCAGCTCTAGCGGTGCGATATTATACTCGAGTAACTCTCGAGCGTGCCAACCCTTAATCATCTAATCTCTTCGTTTAATTGGGTAATTAATTACGGCAGATTCGCCGCAATTAATTAACCCTCTCGCTCTTATGCGAACCGAAGAGACGAGGAGAATGTGCAATTTTGACATCGCAACACTCTCGCTCTCTTCTTCCTCTTTTTCCTCAGCAAATCTTTGGTGCTCTTTAAAGAGTCTTGGAATCACTTAATATAGTAGTATATAAATTTTGGAATTAGGTGCCTTCGATCGAGGTGATTAATGGCTACATTAGTAAATTTTATTTTTGTGATAATGAACACCTGATGTATTGACTATTTGCGGTTTATTACGAGTTATTTATTTTTTAATGATTTTGTTCGAGACGCTGGTGGAGCTTAAATTGAAGAAATTTAAATAAATATAAACTGATTTATTGACCATTTGCAATTTATTTACGTGATTATTTACTATCCATGATTTAGTTTAGAATATTGTTGAGCTTAATTCAAGGAGAAAGGGTCGTGTTTGGCTACGCCGTGGCTCTTATTGCTTCTCTGGAGTTTAGCCCAAACGAAAAAGGACCCCTTAAATCCTACTGGGACTGTTGGAGCTTCCTGTCGGCCACGGGCTAGTGAAAGGGATGGCTCGAGCTCTCCCAGAGATTTCCCTCCCTCCCGTCTCCATCCCCCCAACGAACGTCCTAATAAATATGCTAAACCCCAACTGGGGACGCACGTTCTCATCCTGTGTGCTTCGATGCGAAGCCCTGCTGATCCTCGCGGGATTCTTCCTCGTTTTCTGCTGTTTCGCTTCTCGCGATGAGACGCGACATCGGTCGCTGCCCGATTGCTCCGAAAGAGCCATCGCGAAACGATGCCAGAAATTTCCTCTAGAATTTTACTAGCCAACTGTGGAAGTCAAAGTAATTGAATAGATGAACAGATTTGGTTGCATCGAGTCTGTGTCAGATTTTCTCATTACTCATGCAAATCCTCCCAAACTCAAGTTTCCACATATCTCCAGAATAAAATTGTTTGCTGCGAACGAAGTCTGTCCAAATTATACGCTAATTTTCTTTGCTCTCTTTCACTTCGACTCTCAGTCGCTTTTTTTCTGTGTTTGTTGATTAAAAGACGTACACTGATGGGTAAAAATACATTTGTATAGTGGCGTGAAAATTTTTGTTATTAAAACATGTCGTAATTAAATATAAACAGCAATTATTCTTACCTCTGACTGCTGGCTCGTCATCCACCTGGAATTTCAGACTCGTTGCCCTTCTCGAAAATTTCAATGTGTGCCAAACATCGTCATTGAGCCCTTGACCCGTCGATAGAATCTGTAAAGAATGATTATTAGTCATTATATTCTGAGAAATTACTAAATTCAAAGAAATATATTTAATTACAAACACGAAGTTGTTTCATTAATTTATTTATCGATACAAAAAATCGATATTGTTGATGCAATCAATGTTTACCAATATGTTTTAATAATTCATCGAACTTCATTTTAGTACCTAAAACAATAAAAGATATCTTTTTTTTTTTTAAATACATAATTTAAATCTTAAAAAATTAGTTTGGACAGAAAAATGATTTAATTGTGAATTATAATTGTTCGACTCCCGATTTTTTTGCGTGTATTATATGTTAATTTTTTAAAAGCTGATATAAATTTGATGATTATTATAGACCCAGTTTAAATTGGTACAGAATGCCATATATGCAGACATATAAAGTAGCCTTTCGCTACTTTCCCTTCACCACGTTCCGGAATGATGCAACAATAGGGGAAGAGAAGAGGTTCAACGTAGGAGGAATGAAGGGATATTGTATATACTACGATGCTGCAAAAGCCTCTCTTGTTTGTCGAGCCTTTCGTGTAGCAGCCTATAAAAGGATACGACAACGGGTTCTCCTGGATACTGAATACACCAGGAATTCATGTTGCTTATGAGTTTTGATACACGCTATATATAAGACGTTACATATAGTTAGGATATGCTTACAACGATGCGGTAGCTTACAATGCTCCTGATGGGTTGAATTTTGCGGATAATGGTGGCGAGGAAAAAAAAAAAGACTTTTATACAAGAATATTAAAGATTAGATTAAATTAGATTTATGGAATGGCCGATGCGGCATTTTAGGTTCTCTAGGTAGACGAAGAAAATGATAATAAATGGAAGATACAAGTAAGAAAAATAGAAAAATCTGTAGAAAATCAAATTGAAGCTGCTATTGTGCCCCAAATTATAGTCAAATGAGAAGTAAATTTTGATAATGATTTATGCTAAACTGAATGCATTATTTTAGAGTAGTTGAGGGTGTCTCTATTACAATACGTTCTTAATTCAAAGAAATATTAATAGTCGTGTACAAGCTTTAAAAAAAATTACTATCACTTAAGGAATATTAATTAAAAAAATATTAACATTTGTCCAGGGCACAATTATTACATAAAACTTTATCCGTTTAAAAAATTGATTGCTTATTTGACAAGTACAAACAAGGAAACAAGAAATTATAAAAATAAGTAAAAATACTAAGAAACCAAGAAAAATCCGTTTCTGCATTTCAATTTGCGTGAATTTTTTTTTTTCACACAAAACGATTGAAGGTACTTTTGATAAAGAAATGAAAAGTTCATTGAATTTATTATTAAGAAAATGGAAAGCAGTCGGACGCGTCTTATTCACCGTCGAGTACAGAGAAATAACGCACCGTCTGGACTTCTTTTTTTTTTTTTTTCATTATACTTTTCCCCAGTACTCTATAGATAGCAATCGGTGTGCCATTTATTTTTCCCCCTTTTCAATCATCTCAGCTCTTCGAATGTCTTTACCGCGCGACGAGCGAGAGACAAAAAAAAATCCATCTGCGTCTATAAAGCATCGAGAAAACCCTTTGAAGCATAATTTCCACGCTGCCGGAGAGAAAGGTTCAGCCGCATAGCTCGCGCCACCGGTAGAATAAAAAGCTCTTGGACCTGATCGAGACCGCATACCAATTGGTAGTTTTATTCAAGCGTTTCCATGATGCCGAGAGTAACGGAGGTCGAAGAGACGAGACTGTAATATCCGTCTGGTGATAGACTTTCGATGTGATTTCTCGCGCACAAACTCTATCAGTCGAAAGTGCCTATTTATCGAGCTATTCTTTCTTTTTTCTATCACTTTATTCGAACAAACTCATTCCTTCGAGTAAAAGAAAATCTTGTATAATTAATAAATGAATTTTCAAGCACATCTCCATTTTAATTAAACTGTCTATTTTCATAAATTAATAAAATATTCCTCAGTATGAATACTGCCTCAACTTTTATACTTTTTTTTTTTTGAATAATGAGCTTATTATCAAAATTCTACAATATATAGTTCAATAATATTGCTAATAGATTTCTTTAAATTTTGATAAAATTGTCATGAGAGAAATATTTGTATAACATTTTTAGTTTGTTCTTTGATTTAAAATTTTTTAAATAAATTCTGTATGAGTAGTCAGTAAAATTGCGTAAGAGTTAAAAAAAAAGTATTTTCTCTTTTTTAAATATATTCTAAAATAAATAAACAAATAAATAAACTCCACAATCAGTACGAAAACGAGACCAACGATAAGCTATCGAGAAAAATTACATTTTTCGAAAGCTCGAGTTATAATGCACAGCGAAAATCCCTCATATCGCAAAGCTTTCGGTAAAGCTTTTCTCATAAATCCAGGAGCGTGCCTCCCCCCCTCTTCGTCCCACACAATTCACTAGGAAGTGGAGCTAGCGAGTTGGGTGATACCAGCGATATACCAAAACCTGGGTGACAAGCCTTTGTCATGTGGAAAGCTCGGAAGCCCGGAAAATTCTCTTCGGCAGCTTCATCGTTCTCTATACATTATACAACCTCCAATGAATAGAATTTTCGAATATGTACCCCTTTGCACCCCTTTCCCCTATACTTACCGAGCGGAGCAATTGCCAAAATACTGAACAAAAGTGAGTTCCACATTATACAATGAGACTTGGAAATATAATCAGGTTTATATTATAGCTGACCAATCCAGATAAATATATCTCAATATTATATTAATATTTTGCTGCTGTCGCCAAGAATCGAGATTGGCCGGGGTCAAATGATACACACAAGCCTGAATTTTTCCCTCAAGGGACCCTTGGGCATAAGTTTGGAGTCTAGACTAATGATAAGAGGCTTGTTAAGACTGAGTCAACCCAATATTACATTTACTAATATATAAAAAAAAAGGCATCCGAGTCATCACATCCTGCCACCATCGTCAATGAGAGCGCCGGAAGCGATTACGATCCACAATAACCTGCTAGTATATGTATATAAAAGTTTCATATAAAAAACATTTTTTTTTTTATAATGAACTAGTATAACAAAAAAATTGTAGGTAATTGTAAAAATGATAAGCGTTCTTTTCAGCGGTATCAAAACGATATTAAAAAAATTAGGGAAATTATTATGGAATGACCCGCGCATACAGGGATTGGAGAACGTTGGCAAATTCGTGGATAATTCGATAGTCGCATCAAACAGCATTATTACTAGACCGCTCATCGTCCTCGCGATCAACGCACACATGATGCACACATGCTCGATGAAATTTCATTGGGTGTATTTGCGCTACGTCGCTTCGAGCGCAATGCGATACGCTTCGACGCTGGCTGATGACTATGGCTATGCGCACCTGCGACTATACTATATATATATATATATATATATATATGTGTGTGTATATATATGTATATACTCTAGTTCTACTGCAATGCTGCCTATGCTGGTTATCCGGTTGGTCTCGCGGCTATGGCTCACGATTCGTTGCCGTTCGCGCAATAAGAATCAAGTCGAGCGTTACAGCATCTATTTGCTCGGGAAAGCCCCTGGCAAATACGATCGAAATTAATCCTGGCGTTGCTACGGCGCACGTACAACCCTCCACGGAATCTATCGTACAGCGCTTTCGCCGAGCTTTGCTTCGCTGGATTTTCAGAGATAAATGCACTGCCGACACTGCCGTTTCTATCGTGATGACTGGGACTTATCTGTTTTTTTTTTCCAAATTCGGTCAATTTTATTCATAATGATTATTCTTATTATACTATAATGCAATAACTTTACATAATTACCAGGGAGGCTTCGCGTTCTTGCGCTTTTCGTCCGCCGAGCTAGAAATCCTAGAAATCTTGATAAATCCTGGATATTTTCAGGAATTTTATAAATCTTGAGAGACCTTTTGAGGATTCCTAGAAATATTGAAAAGTTTTCGAAATCCTGAGAAATCCCAGAGTTCTAAAAAAATCCTGGAAATCTTAAGAAATCACAGAGTTCTAAAAAAATCCTGGAAATCTTAAGAAATCGCAGAGTTCTAAAAAAATCCTAGAAATTTTGAAGAAATCTTAAGGAACCATAGAAGTCTTGTGAAACCCTAGAAATCTTAATAAATCCTAAAGATCTTGGCAAATCCTAGAAATTCTGGAAAATCCGAGAAATCTTGGGAAATGTTAAGAAATACTAGAAATCTTGAGAAGGCCTAACAATCTTTAGAAACACTTGAAATCTTAAGAAATTCTAGAAATCTTGAGAAATCCTAGAAATGAAATGAAATTTGGACATGAAATGAAATTCACACATGAAATCATTTGAAAATTCGTTATTCTGTAAATTCGCGACTCCAGCCATGCTATTTGTTGATCGTTCGATATTTTGACACCCACCCAGTATGGAATGCCCCATATATAAATCTATTGGCCGATGCACTAAAAGCAATGTGCGAGTATAAAGCAATACAGGAGGCTATAAGATTCTCATCCTGATCGTCATCATCGTCGTTGTCGTTCACTCAAGCATATATTATCCCATAAGCGTCACATGGATATTGCAAAGCATACTTTCGTGACGCTTGGTAAGGTGACGAAGGCTGACGAGCAGCTGCATCCACAGACTTTCACACAGCGATGTTATATGTCGACCGATCTCTCTACCGTTTTTCCCCATAAGCCAGGCGGCTTGTCAAATGAATTTCACCAATAGGATAAATATAGAAGCAATTTCCGGTAACGAGATGCTGTCAACCAAAGAGCCAAACGAGAGACGACGCGAAGCTTCCCAGGTATTCGGAACATCAGCTGGAGCTGGTATTTTCACGCAATTTCCTACGGTTTCTATACATACAACTGTATATGTATATACGAAATGGATTTATACCGTTTCCATACCTTTGGTCGATGACGTTAATCATCAAAAGTAATATTTCATTGCAGTGGTTGAGCTTCATAAATTATGAAAATTCTACGCGATGCTGTTAAGCTTTTTTTGATTGTTGGGAGATTAAATGTAGCAATTTTATAATGTATTCATTGAAAGAGAAATAATTGCACGAGTTTGTTGGTAAAGTAAATAGTTTTGTTATTCCAATTCTAGATCATAATTTTATTACATAAATTAAGGTAGATTCGGGAAAAGATGCGTAAGCTTTTTAATAGAAATAAAAATTATGCAATTAAGTGTTGAAAAGATTCTTTAAATTATGCATTTCTTCAGTTACGAATTTGTAGAAAAATTGAGCAAGCAAAAAATGGAACTCTGAAAATATTCTCAACACTGTTCCACAGAGATTCTAGTAATTTCACTCTGAATTATTCGACGCGATAAATTATCGGATATTTTGGCATTTTTTCGGTCTCTCGATATTTCAGTTCGTTTCTGAGATTGAAACATTAGAGGAAATTAGTGAGAATACCCCACGTAGCTTTTGCCCCTTTGCTCTGCAGTAATATTACTGCACGTTACGAGGTATATTAGGTCCTGGTACAGGGAATGTATCTGAAACGATACATTCAGGAACATCAAGCGAACGAGGAAGCAGAGGAGTAGCAAATTTAGTCGTTCTATGCATGAACTGAGGCTATAATATAGTAAAGTGGCTTACATGTAGTATTACAGGTAAGACAAAGTAACATCAAAGTTGTCATTGTATTACATTGTCCTACTAAGACATTTACTGTTACGTAACAAGAGTTTAATATAGCAGCTATATCAGTGAGTAAGGAATTGCAATACAACTGTACTGTAACAGTTACTTTGTGTTCACTAGAATATTGTAGAATTTTCTCAAGAATAATAATAAAATAATAAGCGAGAACAGGACCAATAAGAAGTTTTGCTTACTGTTATAACAAAAATATTATTTTTATAGTAAAATAATTATATTATAAAATGGTAGTCCTACTTTTTGTCATAAAATAATTTTGCTCAGTAAGTAAACATTTCGTTTTCTATTTTAATTGTATGTCGTTTGTCTTTTGCATATTTTTGGAACTAAAATTGGGGGAACAATTCTAACATGTAGTTCTTCTTATGTTCTTTTTTTCGTTAAATCAGTAGTGACAAAAAGATCACAAAAATAAAATGTTACTTTTAGTAAAAATAATTTTGTTCAATAAGAAATCATTTTTTTTACACATGATAACAAGCGAATTGTGGACAAACATTTTTTGTTATGTGTAATAAAATTTTACTTTCGTTTCAACATTATCTCTCCAGCTAAAAATGTGGTACGATATATGATCAAGAATTTGGTGCTGACGCATAAAAAAGTAAGAGGATTCATCGATCGTCATTGGACTAACTATCGAAATGCTGAATTCTTACTATCTGCGCAAGTGAAATAATTAATAACCCATCGCATATCTTTCGATAATTCTAATTTTAATCCCTCTAAAAACGCTCTCGTGACCCCGAGGGTCGAAATATTAATCGGGTTTGAATGTAAGTGCTACACATATAAAAAATTAAGTAAAAAAAATCGTATCTCCTACAGAATAAAAAAAAAACGTATGTGTACATTTGTATAAAAATCATTTTTATACAAATTTTTGTACAATAATTATAGAAAAATTTGTGTTAAATTTAAATACACAATTTTTAACACCTTACAAAAAAAAATACATTTCTTTTTGTAAAACTACAAACTGACAGAAAAGTTGCTGTTGAATTACACAATTTTTCTGTTAAAACTAGAGAATTTTCATTTTTGTATTTAATTTTAATAGTCAGTTATACTTTTTACTTTTACTTCAAACTAAAAGAAAATCGGATCTTGTATTTTTCCCTTTTTCAGATTCACCTCAACGTCTTTGATGTCTACTTTAAAAAAAGAACCTTTTACAAAGTACTAAGCTGTAATTTGACGCCTCGGTTATGTAGAATCAAGATTAGCTCTTTTTATTTCTCTTTCACGTTTCATCCCTTAAGCAACGACTGTCGTTTCTTTATATCTGTGTATATTCACATTGTAAAAGATGAGAAGACAAGGGAGGGATTTCTGGTGCTCCAGAGAAGAGGACAAGGTCGTCGACGGCTATATCGCTTGGGTAAACAGGTATTACGGTGCGAAAATGTGTAGAGGAAAAGCGGAAAAGCTGCTGCTTGAAAATAAGCCTCCCCCCGTCCCTCCACTTAGTTAGAACGAGGGTCTTCCTCTCTCTCAAACGGCAGTCTTTCCCGAAGGTGAGATAAAAGCTAAAGGGAGCCCTGGCTCATCTTTAAAGATACAGAGAGACGAGTGGTAAGCTGCAAAAGCGACGGTCACCGAGATTTCTTCCTCCCTTTACATTTTTTCTCGACCATTTCCTTCGCATTTTAGTCATCCCTTCGTGCTTTGGGATTGGGCCTACGCGACTAACAAAGTGTTGATTCACAAGTTAGGTGACGAAAAGGGATTTTTTTTTTCGAGCGTTCATACACATTTAGGGGATTTTTTAAAAGAATTCTCGAGGCACTTCTTAGCTTGCATTCGTGATTTTAAATTGTCAGTAGAGGATCAAAATAACCCCTTCGGTTTTTTATGACTGTTGAACACTGTTAACATTTTTTCCTATAAGCTTATCACAGGAAATATTTTTACATAAACGTGTATATTAAATTTAATATGTAAGTGAAATATTAAATTACAGCACTTTATACTAAAAAATGTCTAACTTCGAGATTTTAATATAAAGATTTGTGATTTTACATTACTTGTGTATTAAATTTAATATACCAACTGATGATTAGAATTTTCGATAATAAAAATTTGCAAAAATATTTTTTACAATAAAGATTTATAAAAGATACAAAAATAAATTTTAAAAAGTAGTGGCACAGAACAATTTTCTAATCGCAATGTTTTTTTTTTATTGTTAAGTTCGAGTAGCAAAAATGTAAAAAAAATTCAATGTCTTTTATAAATACTTTAAAGTTGTAGCCTCGACTATTGATTCAAATTCCGAGCATACAAACCTTTTCTCGGTCTCCAATGTGAATTCGCATTTTTGCTGTGCCTTTTTCTAACGATATCTGCAACCTGTCCGAATTGTTCTCGAAGCTGGTTGCCACAAGGAGGCCCTTGGGCCTCGTTGTCTTGAATCTTATCGATATCTCTTCAGCCTGAGTCCTCGAGTCCTCCGGCATCAGTGCAGTCATTTGTTGACTGCCGTTGAGATGCAACGTTGAGGCGTCTGTGACGAATGAAAACAACGTATGAGATATACGGAGAAATTTAAAAAATATAAATTACAATGTCTGCGCAAAAAGAAATGATTTTATTAATTAAATAACAAGTTCATGTGTAACTTTAGAAAAAAGTTGTTGGTAATTTACGAAATTTGCAAATATGCAAGAAAAAAAAATCAGAGTTCCACGTTTTGTAAAAATCATTCTGTTAAAGTAGTAACAAATTTGTTTGTTACTTAAACAAAAAAGTAAATTTTTCATTCATTTTTAAATAGTAAAGTGATTTAAAAAACTGTAATTTTGTTAAATTTTCATCATTTTTTATGCAATTTCAACATGAATTCTTATTTCTGACTTTCAGATATTTTTCATAATTAGCTAGGTTATATACATTTTTTTACTGTCGTTTATAAAATTAAAAAAAAAATACGTTGTTTAAACAGCTAAAGAATAAAGGTAAGCAGAATAATATAATATTAACCCTACACCTCATGTAACATTTTTTTCTACCTTAACTCATGACTGGGGTAGATAACGATGCTACGCGTTTCTTCTTGAACCACTTTATTTTTTTTTAATAAGGAAGAAGCTGCTACCTGCCTGCACAGATCGTCAGATGGGTGAACTAAATTATCGTTCAGTGCCCGACTGTATAATGTCAAACAATGTCAAATCTAATTTTATAGCGTAGTATGACCCCATACATGAGTTCTACGGTCAAATAATAAATATGTCCATCCCATCCATCAAATTTCAAAAGAACGTCTCATATATTAAAAGCATCGTAACAATTGATTTGAGAAAAAAAGAAGTTCTACGACATCTAGCGGCCAAATCAAGTACCCATCATACAGAATTTTCTGATATCACCGCGCTGGCTCAAGACGTCATCGCCTTCAGCACTGTTACGACATGCAATATATATATATACATAACGTCACTCCAAGTTGCCTCATACTTTATTCCCGTGCAGAGCTATCGATCATTCGCTGTGTGGTTGCCCACTCCAAAAGCCCCATTCGTGTCATTTTTCATAGGACACGAGGTGAGGGCGCTATATGCAGTAAAGCAGATAGATGCCCTTCCAGTTGTTTGATCGCACCTTGATGTACCTTCCGTAGGTACACACTTTATCCTATGAAAAATCTACGAACCGATGGAGACTTCGGATATGCTCGGTCGCTACTTACCCTTGCCGCACGTGGGACCGGTGAAAGGAGTTGCCGTGCAATCGCAGTGAAATCTGTTCCAACCCTCGAGACAATGGCCGCCGTGCATGCACGGCTGCGAAGTACAATGCGCTGATTGAGCGTGACACGCCGGTCTCACTGCACCTGTAAAGCACGTTCGTCGAAATATTTATAGCATATATCATATATATATATATATATATATATATGTACAAGTAGTATAGTACCCTTGGTACGGATAGGTACGATTTGTTGGTTTAAAGGTTGCTCCCAGGTATGTGGCACGTGATCTATGCTGCATTAAACTCGAGATATTCCATAAACAAGGTTACACATCTTGCGAACCTTATTTTAAATTTAAGAAACGAGAACCTCTGCCCTTTTAAAATGCCAGGAGAATCGTTTAAGTGTGACCCAGGGCGTTTTTTTTTGTAGGAGCCTCTAAAATCGTTTATTATTATTTTGTTTATGTTATATTAAAGAACAAGTATTTTGGTCAGTTTAAAAGCGTCAGGACAATCGTTTTAATAACTCCGACCGAGGATTTTTTTTTAGATACCTCTAAAATCAGTTTTTATTATTATGTTTATATTTAAGTGAATTTATTTGTAATACTTTCAAAATGCCAGGAGAATCGTTTAAGTGTGACCCAGGGCGTTTTTTTTTGTAGGAGCCTCTAAAATCGTTTATTATTATTTTGTTTATGTTATATTAAAGAACAAGTATTTTGGTCAGTTTAAAAGCGTCAGGATAATCGTTTTAATAACTCCGACCGAGGATTTTTTTTAGACACCTCTAAAATCAATTTTTATTATTATGTTTATATTTAAGTGAATTTATTTGTAATACTTTCAAAATGCCAGGAGAATCGTTTGATTGTGATTCGGGGAACTTAATCTTTTTTCTTTTTTTTTTAACTTATCTCTAAAATAATTTGTTATTATTTTGTTTATAATTATATTTATCAGTAAAATATTTTACGCCTTTTTAAAATGCCAGACCTACTGAATTGAAACCCGGGAAATGCCACGTTTTTTTTTAAATACCTCCAACATTAATAATTATTATTTTATTCATATTATATTTACGGTGAAATATTGTTTTAAAGTGAAATATATTGTGGAAAAATATAGTGTCAATGAAAGAGCATTGAATTTCAGTTGAAGTAACTTTAGTACGAGAGAAAGTTTCAACAGCTGCGGTGTCCGAGTGGTTAAGGAGTCAGACTCGAAATCTGATGGGCTATGCCCGCACAGGTTCGAATCCTGTCCGCAGCGAAATATTTTTTTTTTTTTTTTTTTTTTGTTTAAATTATGCAGAATTGTTCGGTTGTTAACTTTATATTTATTATATTTTTTCATTGTTGCCTTTGCGTAATTTTACCTAACTTTATTGGACAATGTTTACCAGTCGCCGGAGTACTTCGACGGTACGGACAGTGTATATCTGTATATATTCTGTCGGGGAAAAAAGAGGAATAGGAATATTTGAAGGCTGTTTAAGTAAACAATGCAGTGAAAAATAATAAATGATTTTTTTTCTGCCCAAATTCGAATAACAGCAGCAAAATATATTTTTTAAATTTGATTTCAAACAGTAGTTAATTCTGTACGTGATGTAATTTTTATTTACTATTATTAATTAATTTTATTTAACTTTAACTTTATTCCATTTTCTAGAAAAAAAAACAGGTTGTAAGCTATATATATTTATACAGGAGAAAAAAAGGAATATATATTAAATAATATATAATTTAAAAAATATATTTTTATTTAATTCTTTTTTTTTCCTCCACTTGTCTTACCAGAATCTTGCTGCTGAGCATATCCCGTTATATCTATTGGTTGGCCATCGATTACCAAGTCTCTCATACATCCGACGTAGCCCTGTCTAAGGGCTCCGCTCCAAAGTACTGGCGGGACGGTAAGGGGTGCGAAAGGAACGCCGACACCGCCGATATATAGCAATCCATCGAGTTCCAATTTAATCGAGTCACCTGCGACAATTAATTAAGCATTCGAGGCATATTAATTGGGCGATACAAATTAGTATAATTTCTTTTATTTTTCAACAACCCTATTTTTTGATTATGTAGGCAAAAGAAAGTCGTATAAAAATATTATAAGAGGGCAGAAAAAAAAGTTGTCTTTAATATTATAAACAATTGTATTACAAATATTAATATTCTTCTAAAATTCACTGACTAATAAAAAAAAATTACTTTTTGCGTAAGCCTGATTTTTTTACGACAGTGAACAAAATATTTGAAAAGTCCAAAAGTAGGAGTTTTTTTTTCTTTTAATCTCCCTAATATATAACAGAGTTTAGATGATTATTGAAATATTGCAGTTGTCTCTAAAAATTAAATAAAGGCGATATATTATTCTTAAAACTATTTAAAGAAATCGATGTTACTTAATAATAATAAATTACCAATAATTACTAATATAATAAATATATTGCTTTTATTATTAAAAGAAGTGTAAATTATGCTTTACTAATTTATTGGGCTGAAACCGGCGGCACTGCAATGCCGGTACAACCCGTGTCCGCCCCGAGCAAGCCCGTGGGTCCAGACTGGTTACAAAAATCAGATTAATATTCTGGCTCCCCAATGGGGAGCGTATCAGATATTAAGCTGATAAGAACAGATACTACACTTTGATCTTAGCCATAGGCCGAGAAGCGATATTGAGTGTTATTTTCTTTCCGTTTATATGCTGGTTCTGGTGTCTTTTCGCTTTTGAGAAAATTGGAGCTTATGCGGCGCCTAGCGGTGGCTTTGGGCAACGCCGACGGGTCGCTCGACAGGACACCGCTCGGCTTGATCCACGACGCGCCCGTGCCGCCTTTCCCCTCTGTATATACAGGGCGCGTCGTTAATATAGTATATCTGTATAGAATACTCTCCTTAAGAGGCAATGATATACAGTAGTGAGAATTTCTTCGCGCAATAGGACATTTTCTCTCGTATCGAACCTTCATTTTGGTTTTTCGGTACTCCTAAAAAAACGGCTTTAAATTTCGGTAAAAAACTTTTTTCCAGTAAAAAAATAACATAAAAAATAGATTAGTGATATTGGCAAAAAAAATTAAATTTCAGTAATTTCGGCGTCCTCTCTACTAAAATAGTCTGTAAACATTGGGTATTTTGTAAGACCACAAGATAATTTTTTCAATTTTTTATTAATAATAAATGTTATTAACAATATTACATTTTTTAATTTAAATAATATATTTACTTACGAAGTGGTTAGGACAGATATATATATATATCAAATAATTGATCCAATAGATTAATCAAGATTTTTTAACATTTTAAATAGTGTATTTTTAGTCATCATTTTTTAATTTACATGTTGCTTATAATAAAGTTAATGTTTGTGTGGAATTTAAAGACGTCTTCCATATTTATATATGTATCGACAAAAAAAAAGAGCAAATTAAATTTTGTATTTTTTATTTACGTTTTTTTTTAATTTAAAAAAATGTATCGGCAATAAAATATATTAGATGAATCCCATATTAGTTATTTACATTTTTCTTTTTAAGTAAATAAAAAAATCGTTTTCTCCCGAATTAAACAAATTACTTAAAAAATATATTCACAAAAAAAATACAAAAAAAGAAATTACAATTTTTAATTAATATAATTTTTTTTAATTAGAAAAAAGGAGTTTACGCCGAATTTCAAATGCATTTTCCAAAGACTTTTTATAAAATGTAAACGTTACATATGACAAAATTAATGTTTATGTAAAATCTAAAAAGTTTACGCATTTTGATATTCCTTAAAAAAAATGATCGACATCAAAAATATATCAAACTAAATCTCAAATTTTTAATTTACGTTTTATGAAGAAAACAAAAGAAGAACGTTTAGCCGAAATTTGGAAGCATTTCCAGAAGACATTTTTTAGTTCACACGCTAATTATGACAAACGTAATGAAGTTGAGTTGATAATTTGTTGTAAAAAGAGACCTAACGAAAAAAAAAGCAAAGTAAATCTTATATAAAAAGAAATAAAAATTTATCAAGACACTATTTTTATTATTTACTTTTTGCGTAAAAAAAAAATCTTGCTATATTTAATTGTTTGTAACTCTGGTTACATAACCAGACAGGTTAAAAGGATGCTTCAGATTGATGGGAGAAACGATTTTAATTTCGTGAGCCACACGTGGTTCGCGGCACTCGCTCGTCCAATGCATTTCTCTGCATAACATTACGGTACAGAGTTCGTTTTGTGTTACCGTCAAGCTTGTTCAATCGATCCCCCAAACATTTTCCTGAATTACGTTGCAACGCTTCCTGTCGCTCTGAACACCCGTTCGCTATTGCGGGTCAAGTAAACGTGGCACGTGGGCGAATAGCGTATGGCAATACGAAAAGAGGAAGCTCTGCTTTCTAAATCCTCTATATACTTATACGAAAGTCCAGTTTCCGAGCGAAATTGCGGGTAAAACTTGTCGGACGTTATACGTATATAGCAGTCGCGGCTTCAAAGGCAACTCCGCGGGGTGAAAGCCGATAACTCGTGCGCGTAATTCGGGGGCGTGAAGGGGGAGATAAAGGCGTGGACTAGGGACTGTTTATCTAGCCACGCAATGAGCGTGGCTAGATAAACAGCCTGTCCAAAAGGGAGACCTGCTGCTGGTCGTTTGCTACTTCTACGAACGTGGAAAGTTATAAATTTATGCAATTAACGTTTGAAGCTTGTCGTGGCAGACTACTGCATCCACCAAACGTCGTTTCGATAGTGTGGATACAGAAAGCGAGTAGTAGAGCATTTGGCTTTGTAACTGGACTCTAAAAAAAAATAAATAAATGAATAAGCAACAAAGATGTATTCTCGTAAAGGAAACTTTCATGTTCCATTCTTTTTCTTCCAGATTTTAATGTCGCGATATTAACATTGAATGTTCAGAAAAGTGATTTTAAAAGTATTTTTGGGTTGAGGGAAGAATACACTATTTCAGGGAAAAAAAACTATTTTTTTTAAACAGGTCAAACTACAGTTTCAACAAGTGTCTGAAAAATTATTGAAAATGGGTCGAACCGCTATTTTAGCCATTAGTCGTGAAACAATAAAAATGCGTCGAAATTCTATTCTAGCCATCGGCCGAGAAGCAATGGCTAGGATAGAATTTGACCGAGAAGCGATAAATATGGGTCATAATTCCAACTTTACCCATTGGCTGAGAAGCGATAAAAATGGGCCATAATTCCAACTTTACCTATTGGCTGAGAAGCGATAAAAAATGGATTGTAATTCCATCCTAGACATTGGCCGAGAACCGATAAAAATGGGTCATTATTCCAACTTAGCCATTGGCCGAGAAGCGATAAACATTTGTCGAAATTCCATCTTGGCCATTGACTGAGAAGCAATGAAAATGGGTCATAATTCCATCTCAGCCATTGACCGAGAAGCGATAACATTGAGTCGCAATTCCATCTTAGCCATTGGCCGAGAAGCGACGAAAATTAGTCATAATTCTATCTTAGGCATTGGCCGAGAAGCGATCTAAATGAGTCGTAATTCCATGCTAGCCATTGGCCGAGAAGTGATCAAAAATGGATCTTAATTCCATCTTAGCCATTGGCCGAGAAGCGATGAAAAATGGTCGTAATTCAATCTTAACCATTGGCCGAGAAGCGATAAACATTTGTCAAAATTTTATCTTAGCCATTGACCGAGAAGCGATAAAAATTTATCGCAATTCCATCTTAGCCATTGGCCGAGAAGCGATAAAAAATGGATCTTAATTCCACCTTAGCCATTGGCCGAGAAGCAGTAAAAAATGGGTCTTAATTCCATCTTAGCCATTGGCCGAGAAGCGGTAAAAAATTGGTCGCAATTCCATCTTAGCCATTGGCCGAGAAGTGATAAAAACGAGCCATAATTCCATCTTGCCCATTAACCAAGAAGCGATAAAAATTGGTCGCAATTCCATTTTAGCCATTGGTCAAGAGGCGATAAAAAAGGGGTCGAAATTCTATTTCAACCATTGGCAGAGACGCGATACAAAAATGGTCCAAATTTTATCGTAGCCATTGGCCTTGAAGCGATGAATAGAGGTCCGAAGTATTATCTTTTATCTATGAATAAAAAAATTATCGTATTATTATAAATAGCCAAAAATTTTGTTTTGAAGACCATATTCCTTTTTTTTTTGATAATGAGAAAAAAAACAAAGGAATCTATAAAAAAAAAAATTGAAAATTATGACTGAGCAATTTTTAATAATCTACTTTGCATACAATTTTCATATGCCAATCTTTTCGTCCACTGTATCTTTTTAGCGATTCAAAATCGAATCCACATTAGAATACTTGCCGAAACCGTCAATTGGAATGTATTGCTCAATGCAAACCATGCAACTTAGAGTTATGGGTGGCTATAGTTATAGTCAGTAGTTAGGTGAGTTCTCCGTCGGACAAAGTCGAAACCGCCATCGTCGTCTCGCGGAAACTTGCTTTGAACAGAGTCACCTTGGTGTTGCTGCTTCGGCTGTTCTCGAAGCTCGTTGAGCCCGCGCTTCTGTTCCGCTGACACGTACGAAGCGAATACGAAGTTTGGGAATATTATTCAACCGGTTTGCCAGGGCTCTCCTATCCTATACCCTTTTGCCTCCGTCCCTCGTTCCTCGCTCTTACCTACGTTTCGCCATAAAAGCCAACTCTCCGAGTCCAAACTTGGCTGCCACGTTTATTTATCGGTTTAATAAGGGCGGCTTTTGGTTAGACGAGCGAGTCACCACACGACGACAAACTTCTTAAATTCTGTACACAGCCATATCGAGTGTACATTACGTCTTTATCTCGAGTTGTAGTTAAGTATTCGTGAGCACACGAATGACCCACAATGTTTGTCTTTTGACTATGGGCACCGCCTCATCCTTATTTATATTTCCTTCGGGTTATATACGCTGTCTTTATTATGATTCTTATTTTAACTGGGACCAAAGTAGACGGAATTTCATCGCGATAAAATTCAATTTATTTATTATTTCCTTATAATTAATATTTTATAGCAAACAATATGTTTTTATAATAAAATTATCAAGTGTTTTCCTGAATTTTTCTTGACTGTTAACCATTATCCTCAACCTCATATCATTCGTCTCTGTATTCAATCAAAAATTTCATGCTACATTTTCTTTTTAATAACTAATTGATCTAAAAATTGTATTAAAAAATCATAAAAAGTAACGCAGTGCAGCCAATTTTTTTCACTCATTCGGACACTTCTTATTTTCCTTTTCATTTTATATAAGCTACAGTGATATGTATTGAACCTAAAGAAAAATTAGTAGAGTGGGCAAAATATATTCAGAGTAAAAAAAATGATAGTTGGTTTCACATATATGTGTATTGCCTTCTGCAATTCATATCATGAACATGTACCGACTGTTGGTATTATACACATACATGCATAGTAATGACTTGAGGAACTTTCTTACTTACCGTATGTACGGAAATCCGACTTGTCCCCGTCGACAGTGACGTGACCCTCTCGCTCGACACGTCGCAGGCTGACGTCATGCCAAGTGCCGTTGTCCACTCGTCGTTTTGATGCCCTTACCTTTACATGACCGCTACCCAGGTCGATATGAAGGTACAAGTATCCATCGAGTATCTCGAAGGCGAAGAGATCCGACTGCAAAAATCAAAGTTACAGTACAATTGATCACAAAACAGTTTTTATTCTTTTTTTTTTTCTAAAGAACAATAATAAAAAGTGTTGATCAAAGTTTCGCACACTTTTGCGTCCTCGTAGAGAAAATTTTATGATAACGACGTTTTTTCTTAAATTTGCAATTCCAATGAGTTTAAAATGTGCTAAAGTGTCCGGAAATCACACGTCGAAAAAAAATTCAGAAGAGAAATTCAAAATTGGTCAACATAAATTCTTTGTGGAAAATGGTAAATAATGAGAAAGTAACGTTCCAAGTTTTACTTCACAATCTTTTTTTAAATCTGTATTAGAGTAAAAAAAAGGAACTCAATTTGAAAGAACATATTTTACAATTCTTTTCTTTCGTTTTTAAGAGTCGTTTGGAAAAAATGATGTCTTGAATGAAAATCTGTTATGTGATATTCAAGAATTGCATTGCAACGAGTTTTCTCGTTAAATTGTGGAGGTGTGAAATGAAAATTTGTTTCATGATCCACATTTCTTTTTAAATACACTATTTTTTTATTTATTTCATAAACAATATATTTTTTTTTGCAACAGCATGCTGATAAAATAAATTATTAACATGTTACTAAAAATAAAATAAATATTTTTGACTCTATGTACATTTTTTTAAATTGTTGGGCAAAAATTCAGAATATATTGGTTATTGGTTTTTGATTTAAATGATGTTTTGGCAAAATGATGGTAATGTCGGATGTTCGCAATTGCAAGACTTTGCTTTGAAAAGTCCAGCAGCCGTCGATTGTACCGGCTGGTGGTCTGGCTGAATTCTCGCTATTACTACTCGCGGCAGGGCACTTTTTCCTATTCCTCGTCTATTGGGTAGTTTCTATATATTTCTACTTGTTTTTATTTGTAATTTCGCTACATCTTCTTTCGGATATTCCAAGCTTAACGGTAGAAAGCTACACGTGCAGTGGATACTCTAAAAGAAAACGATGATCCTGACAACGGCAACAACAGCTGTGTACCAACTAAAATATAGTGAGCACGTACGACAAACTACGTGCTCTTGCAATAAGCGATCGAAGATCAGATTATTTGCGCTCACTGACTAAAAATAACATTGAACTATATTCAAACACTTTGTTATTGCTTTGGTGACTATTTTATAACTTGTTAAATATTGATCAAGAAACGTAATTTTTTTTTTTTACTTTCTTAAGTGATATGATAAAAAGCTCTTTTTATATAAAATTCTGATTTTACATAAATTTGTGATTTGAATAAAAATAATTCTTGCTACTACAAAATTTCCGTTTCCAAGGCATTTTTTAAATGCAGTTTCTTATGAGATTGTTCGTTCAATGATCGAGAATTGAACGATTTCAAGAATTGATATTTTCTTATGTAAACTGTCAAATATTTCTGCGAAGAAATGTTAGTTATGAAAATATTCCCAAAAAATGTATAATAAAAAAACAGAAAATTTGTTTTATTATAGGATTTATCAAATTTCTAATTTTTAAAATTAATTTATTAAGATCTTTTTGGCATCATTATTATTGGTTAAACATTTTTTGGTATCGTCAATGACATTACTTTCATTTTCAATTTTTTTTTCGTCACGGAATACTCCAAATAATCAAGTCAGATTTTGGTTTCAGCAAAGGACTATCGTTACTCTAATTTGTTATGTTACCAAACAGCGAATCAAATTTTTCTAATGGAGAAACTTTGCAATTGAAAATTTTATCTTTAGTAGTTATTGTTTGACATTTACCAGCTAATTATATTATTTACCAAATTGCAAATTAATAAAAATTCCACATAAATAATCGTGATTCGGCCAAAGAAATGTACATTACTAACGTCATAATTACCACTAACCCGTTTATTTATTTTTTAAACCATCCTTTAAACCCTCTTGTTAATAAAATGATAAAAAAGAATTGCCAAATTAATTTTGTTTGTTTGTAAAAAAAATATCGCACACATAAGTGAAACTTCTATTTTTCACAAAAATATTTTGTAAAATATAAATTTGTAATAAATTATTTTTGTATTTTTCTTTGTAAATCTAGAACCTAAAAAACTTAGTTTTAAAATAAAATCAGCAGAAATAATTGGTGGAAAAAAAACTTTTTGTCAGTACAGAAAATTCAGTTTCGATTTCTCTGTATAGTACCTAAAATATATTTCACCGCACAAAAAATATAATAAATAGCCGCGGTTAGTTAACCGGTTATTTACCGACTCACAGCACTGATTCCAGTATTTCTATTGATTTATGTATTTTCTATCCTTACCCGAGCGGATGCACCACTTCTACTGTACATGACCAGACCATTAGGCTCGTTGGTACGAATTTTGAAGGATATGACACCAGAATCAGCTGATGTCCAGGGCGGCAGCACCTGAAACATAGGAAGTACTTATCTTTTACTCCATTCCCACGATTGATTGTAAAAAAGAAAATCCAAAAAATTGTTCATCGTTGATTTGGCAGATAGAATCCCACGTAGAGAGTTGAAATATCAGAACAATCGTTGTTCCAAAATGACAAATGAGAAATTCTTCATATTCTCTTGAATCAAAGTATCTGTAAATGTAATAAAAATTGTTTGTCGTCTGATAATTTGTCCGATTTACCTGTGCCTGTAAAGAATATTTTTCTTCTGGTTTTGTGTGAGAGAAAAACTGACAATTTTATTTTCGTATATTTAAAGCGCTCCTCAGCGGAATAAATACTCCAATTAGGTACTCGAGAGATACTCGCTTCACTTCCATTCATGCCTCTTAGTCTTTCCCTTTTTCCGAGCTTCGTTTATACTGAGCAATTAAGCGGTGTATACACCAACTGTATATGTAACGTGAAGTACGGCGCTGAGTATACGAGGACGAAAACGAAGAGAGCCCTTGAGAACTCTGTACGAATTACCTAAATCCTTGACGGATTAGCACCATACAAAGTACTTCGGGGCTTTAGTTGGTACTATAAAGTTCCTTCGTCTTTTCCGTTCTTTCGTCGTTTTAACGGAACTACATTTACTTTTGTGGTTTGAACGCAAAGATGATAACACAAAGTGCAAACGATAGCGTCTTTGTCATCCATTTTCATTTATCTTCGAAACTTCCTCTACGTTCATTGAAAAAGTCATACTCAACAGTAAAAAAATGTATGATGCAAATGCAAGGATGTGGTGACAAATAAGCTGGTGTTAAAATTAACGTGGTTACTTTAGGTTAATTTTTAAATTCACATTTTTGAAAAATCTACCATCTGTAAAAGCGATAGAAAATATGTAGCTCTGCAAAAAATAATTGGAAAATGAATGCACTGCATAGAACTTTTTTTTTTTTTGCAGATGTTGTGTAAATTTAATTTCATATAATATGTTATTTGATATATTCGTTGTAAAATTATAGTATTTATCTATTAAATTTAATAGAAAAATATGGTACATGTAAAAAAAAATTATATTTATTTTGAGAGAATATATTTCATTGATAAAACCAACTTGCTTACCAATCGCTTTTTCTCTGCTTATTTACACCAAAATAATAACAATTATTATAAATTATAATAATAATTGATACAACACTTTATTTACACTGAAAAAAAAAAATTCGACAAATTATTTATTGTTTGAGATAAAAGGTGTCTACTAAAAATTACGAAAGACAGGAAGGAAGAACTCGAGTAGACGACTCGCCATGTAAAGGTCTTCTATTTCTTCCCTGATGCTGATTCATGGCAGTTATGCGTGCGTTGCATTATTCAGTAAAAGTAGTGAGAAAGACAGAAGAGAGCCCTGGCTTCTCCAGGTACTTTCTGCTTTAAATATGACCGTGCCACTTAGACTGCGGTAGTATAATATTTCCGTGAACTGGGAGACCAGTAGAAAAGTCGTGCCGAGAGTATATGAGGTGGCGGGCCAACTCTGTGTTATTTCTCCTCAAGTGAGAGAGAAAGCACTTGCAGCCCCTGTCGAGCGACGTAACCGAGAATTTTGGTTCCCTCTTTTCTTCCACAAGAACGAAAAGACGAAGAGACAGTGAGAGAACGAAGAACCGGGAAACGTATAAAATGTTCGCGTTGTGAATTTCCATTTCCTACACGCGTCTCAGTATTATAACACGTTGGGCGCGGCCACGAGAGAAAAATTAGGAGGGATATCTCGGGGAAAATCCGCACGCGTCGTATACCCTCCAACTGAAGTCTCTTCTTTTTCCAGGCAAAGTGACTGCGGGAAAGCTTGAAAGCTCGACTTTTCAACCTGTGGAAAATAATATACGTAACACTCGTTGGTAATACTACTTTCTCTTTCTTTCTCTCTGTGTGTGTGTGAGGGTGAGGGTGAGTGTGAGAGAGAAACAGGGTGCGAAAGTACCTGCGGCATGGTAAAGTGACGCAGTATTGTAGTTTCTTGGAACTACCGGCGTATACCGCACTGCAAAATTTGTTTCCATCGAGAATAAAGTGAAGAAGGAGACTCGTGTTTTATATAATGCCACGATAATTTGAAATCTTGCACTAACATTTTTTCTTTTACAATCGGAACGATAGTTATCGATGTAGCGAACCTGGTTTTTATAATTTGACGAATTTACGTGTTTTTTTTTTTGTAAGTTTGAACTGAGAAAAAAAGTCTGTAAATTTGTCGAATACAGAAATCAAAAAAGAATGTTGGGAAATTACTAGAGACCATTTTTTGAAATATGAGAATGACAACATTTTGTTAAAATACATAATTTACGACAATTAATATTTGTACGTTTTTTTTGTTGAAAAATTAGAAATTGACAAAAATATTTTTTTGCTTAAAATTGGATTGACAGTTTTCGAAACTCCATTTTGTTAATTTGACTGATTTATGTTTTGTATTCTACAGAGCTTTTTTTGGTTAAATATGAAAAATAATGGAAAGATTATTTCACGAACCCACTTTTTTTTTTTTTGTAAAATTTGAAACGATAAAACAAATTGCGAATTTTTTGATCTCACAAAAAAAAAAAGAATTCTTGTGAAACGAGTAACGGCATATAATTTAAGAAATACAAAATGTTTAACAAATAATTTTTCTACATTTTTGTAAAACGGTAAATTGACAAAAACATTGTGTATCAAATTAACAAAAATTAACCACACACCGAAGGATTTCGTTATATTTCATTCTGAATTGTCGTAAATCAGTTTTTATTTTCGATATTTCAATATCAATAAGGCAGCAATCGGTTATTGCTACAGACCTTTTTTTTTTACAATTTGTCAAAATGATTAAAATGACTGAATCAAAATAACATCTTACCAAGGAATTCGAAGCTAAAATCACAAAGTCCATTTCCCTATTTTTTTTTTCACGATAAATGTGTCTATTGAAATCAATAGAATATTAAGCAAATACATTATAAATGATAGTGCTTCTATATCGTTCTGTATATCTTTTGCTATCGTCCTTTTTAACATGGATTTGCACATACTATGTAGAACGACGAAAGATTTCCTTCGAAGAAGTTCTGCAGAATGTCGTAAATTCTACAGATCGTGGAATATCGAGAGAAACGTAAAAAGAACTTGGAATCGAGACTAGAGAAGTACAAAAGAAACTGAGAAAGAGACTAAAGATCGGAATGAAACCGAGCAAACACAACCTTGATAACACGTTGCAGTATTCAGCAGGTGCAACTCAGTCAGTTTTGATCTAGTCGCATTTATATGCCGAAACGCTCGCTTTAAGTCTCACATTTGTTCGTCATTTTACGACTGAGATCCGCAATACGCACTAAAAATGAGAGTTTAAAAATTTTATTTTTTGCAAACAAAAGTATTAAGATGCAATAAATGCTTTTGATAACCAAAAAAGTTTGTATTATACTTTAGAATACATTTATTGTCATTTTTTGAAAAAATTACCCTGAGTCTTTGTAAATATTACAATAATTTTCATTTTACCATTAAAATCTTCCTTTGTCGATATAAAAAATATCATTTATATTTTAAAATGTGTAAATTTGTAAAATCGAAAAATTTTAATTTTCTATTAAAGTAACAACAGTCGTTGGTTATTTTTAAAAAATGATTTTTTTTTAACTGTGCACTGCAAATTTGTCGTTAGGAAGACAAAAGTTCGGTTTGCATGTACATTTTGGTTTGACAAATAACTCCTGCAGCTTATCTGAATTGTGTATGCTTCGTTAAGAATTTACTTTATAAAAAAAGAACCTAGAAGAGATAGAAGAAAAGAATACAAGAAAGTGCTTTTCTACTTCCTTGCAGCTTTTCCCACAGCCTGTTCTTTTTTCTCAGAAGAGAATTTTCCAAGATGAGCATCGTCTGCACAGTGCAGAGACGCAAAATAAGCGCAGCATCAACGGAGTTTCTCAAACAGAAATAGAGAAGTCCTATTTAAAGAACTAGGAAAAAATAATGAGGTATGAAGACTCGTGATGAATTGGCTTTATCGTTAACCCTTGAATTCCCTTCTTTTTTCTTTTTAGTCTTCTTTGATATTCCGTACTTCCATCGACGTACTCATGCGGTCATCGAGGTGTTACAAAAACTGGGTGGAAGATGAAGAAGGTGTGGCAAGAAGAGCTTTTTTTTTGCAAAGAAAAAGAAAGAGACGTGAAGTCATGGGATATGATGGATATCGAGGTTCCACGAATTCCCCAGAGATTATAACGATGCTTCGTACAGTTGAGCGTGCAATTCTTCAACGCCACGCTGGTTTTCTGCACGCGACGATTAACGACGAATGCGAAGTGAAGAAAACGAAGAATAAGGAGAAGTAGATACAGCGAGAATCGTAGTGGCGTAGGATCGCTTCCGGTCGTCGCGCCTTGAGTCGCATTACTCTTCCTTTCCTACCTCAAACTCTTCCTCATTCCTGCCGGTGCATTGACTTATAGTTTTGGTATATCTGTATGTAACGCAAGGAGAAAAGACAGTACAGCATTCTCTCTTGAGAGCTTTTTCTTCATTCTGCTCTTTTTCTTATTTTCCATTCTATCTTTGTCGTGTCTCTTCCCTACTCAAAATCAAACCTTTCACGATGGTATTCCAATGCCCAGATTAGGCCCTTCTTGGAGCATTTTATCTTCAAAACTACCTTGATTTTCTCGAATTGTCGTATTTCCCTTTTTTCCTTCTCCCTTTCAGCCTGTTCGCAACTTTCTACTTCCTTTTGCCTTTACCACGAATTCCTCTCTTTCTATCGAGCGTTGAAACGTGTAGAGGGTAGAAAGAGAGATAGAGAGAGAGAGAGAGAGAGAGAGAGAGAGAGAGAGAGAGAGAGGGAGAGCTTCGAGTTGGTTCTCGACCAGTCAACCAGTCAGCCAGGGCGTCGCGGAGACCGGAGACGATCAATTAGAAAAGTTAAATTACTTCCTGAAATTAATTATTTACTAATCCTAGGCTTGATCCCCCCAAGCGTCTCACGCTCCTTCCATGTTCCTCTTGCCTAGAGCCTGAAAGCAGGAATTCCAGTCCTGCAAGCCCTCCTACGTTCATTCACCAAACTGAAATTTCAATTCGACATAATTCTCCTCATCGATGATCAAACTCATTGTGAAATAACGACACGCAAACTTGTATCGCCTCATGATAAACGACCTGTGCATGATTTCTGTTGAAGAAGCAGCAGCTTGCCATAGTTTCAACTCGTTGTCAACGTTGCCAAAAATGCAGTTCTCGAAAAGGAAACTCAAGGCGAAGAACATCAAAGGTACTCGATAACTTTCGAGTAGACTCTCCACAAAGATTTTCGACCATTCGAGAACTGTTTTTCAAGGGACTTGACTGCTACTTCCAGTACTTTAGAATTCTTCCAGATTCTAGCGAAGCATCTATTGGCGATCGTGCCGTGTATTCGAAAAGGGGGTTACAGAAGTACGGTCGACTAAATCGCCACTTGAATTCCAAGGCGATAGGTCGATCGGGTATCGCAAGTATCGAAGGAAGCTCAACTTCTTGCCAAAGAGGGTCCAAAATCGTCGAAGAACTTGGTGCCAGCTTTTCCCCCAATGAAGAGCATCGTAGAAATCAACGAAAACCGAAAACCTCACTCTCCTGTGTGTAACACGCCAACGACTTGATTCTAAAGGTTGAAAAGGAATTCTGACGGCAGCTCGTTTGTCCCATATAGCAGAGGAGTAGGTTGGTCCAGGTTTGATGCACATATAGCGAAAGCTTTTGGGCCGTAGCCTTCGCGCTGCCTCGGTTGTCCGAGAGTTTTAAGGGGCAAACTTCGACATCGCGGTCGAACGTCGTTAGGCGAACTCGGTAGTCGGTTGGTCCGCTAACACGCAGACAAGCTTTTGGGTTTGGAAGGACACTCGACCCCGCGTTGCCTGAGAGTGCACATCAAGCTCCGATTTCTGTTTTCGAGAATCGAGTTTTCCGGAATTTCGTAGCAACAACCGAGAGTGAGTGCTTTCCAGAAATTTCCACTCGCTTTTCTCTCTTTTTTCTCGCTTCTGTTATTTCATTTATTCCAAGACTTGAACTTCTCATCCAACTTTGTCTCGGTGTTCCTTGAAATTGAGGAACCTGGACAATCAATTAAATATGAGGGAGACCTTTTGGACCGAAGTTCCTCTTAGACAACGGCTACTTAAGCTTGTTTCCACGAGGTAGAAGAAGAAGAATTAATGGAAAGTTTTCGGGTACCCACACAGATTTCTATCACGGAACTGCTGCTGCTAACTTTTGGGTTGGTATCGATCCACTCTCAAGAATTTACCGAGGAAGATGAGTTTAGGTATGAAGGATAATTCATTCGGGACTGAGAGTGAGATCTCGATTGGGTTACCCTCAACTCTGGTAAACTGTTAGATGCCTGATGGGGAGCAACTCTCTCTGGATCGCACCATCGTTATTAGAAGGTACAGATATATCAAGCATTTTCTGTCAAATTACACATTTTTTTCTTGACAGCAGATCATTATAATAACTAGTTAAATTTTAGTATTACTTTAGTCTAGTTTGCGTGGACTTTCTCAGATTTTGGAGTCCAATATTTTAGATAATGAATATTTTAGACAAAAATTATTTCTCACAGAAAAATGTCAATAACAATTTAATGAAATTAATAAAAAAAACAGTTTTGTCGAGCTGATAACACCGAATCTTGTTTAAAAAAAATGAAAAGAATGAAAAAAATAGGATTCGCATATTAAGATTTCGTAAGTATCTTGAAGGCTCAGAAAAAAACTAATGTGAATTGACACAGAATGACCTATAAACGATATAGCTACAGATATATCGTAATGTTGGTTACTCGGTGGTTTGCTGGTGATGGCTTATAGTCCCAGCTTTCCATCTCGTCTTGTAGCTATATAAGCAGAGCTAACCGTGTCTCTCGTATTCTGTCCTTCTATTCCTGAACCTCTTCAGCAAGGACATTGGGCCTCCTGCCGTTGGCGTATATGTAATTCTCTGCGGGGATTCGAGGCGTCCTCCCAAAACCACATTTCCCCGAATCCCTTGGCGAATCGGTAACTGTCAGTTTGTTGCTACGTATCAAGTATATATAGAGTGAGCGAGTTAGCCAGAGAAGCATTACCAGCGAAGGCGTCGCGGTTCTCAGTGCACGTATACACCCACAGCTGGACAGCCCTTCGTGTCCGCTTTCAGAAATTAATCTCTAAACCAAAACCAGCGACGTCTATATATGGAACTCTACTGTAGATTTACTCTTCGATTTGAAGTGAAAATATCGGAAATACCTCGTTCCATATCCGACCTCCATAAGGTCAATGAACCCGACCATGGACATTGTGGAAAATGTAATACTGCGCAAAGATGATGGTTTGGTAAAATCTTATTGAATGATATTGAAAACCTCGACATTTCAGGGTTGCTACGTTTTTTTTACATAACTTTTTTTTTAGATTTAGGTATTTAATATGCTTATTTTGATTTATTACTTTATATTTGACATGATTATTTATTATTATTATTATTATTATTATTCAATGACGTTGATTTTTTATTCCCAAAGTATGCAACTTCTAATCAATTTTTGGATGCAGCTTTGAGTGTAGGTTAAAAAATGTGTAGTTTGTAGGTCTGACAAGTAAATCTTAAGAAAAATACAAATTATTCCAAAAATGTTTACTTTTCTTTTCTAATAATTTCCCATTGTGTGAAATTCCCGGAGTTTTTTCTTTCAGCTCGTAACAACCCTGAATAATTTGTTATATAAATATTTTCCCAGGATGTCGATTTTTCCGCGAAGGACGTATACGATTATCTTGAGCAGTTACTATAGCTGGATTGAATGGACAAACGACCTGTTGTGTATTGGCGGGGTTTGCACGCGTCTCGCCAGGTGGGAATATTGTCAGTCACGTTCACCAGCAAGTATAATACCACGGCGATTGCGTTCAACTGACGAGAGAGTCCCCCGCGGATCTATAGCTAACCGAGTACGAGAGCCGACAAACAGTGAGGTGTGTGACGCGAGGAATATCAAGTGGTATATAATACGAAGCTATATAGCAGGAGGGCAATTCGCAGCTGGACTATTCGTGAAGGAAATATACTGGTATTCCCTTGTCGCGAATACAACCCAGAGACATCGTCACAGGTGTTCAATATAACACAAGGCAATCGTCTCTGATCTGCCTTTAGATTGAATAGACGTACGTAAATATATAGCAGTCGGATCAATTTATCTTCAATCTTATTTCAAGCCTTCACCTGTCTCATGAAAGATAAGCAAACACAATTGCATACCAGCGTCTTATTTCTCATTCCATGAAATTCCTCAGTGTTAGTACTGAGAACACGTCGGCACGTGAGCCGAAATTTGAATCAGGACAAATATCACGCGGTGCGTGCGCAACCCTCAGTGCCACTCCTCTTGGTTGCTTGGTAAATCCGACGAGAGGATGAGAAACGGAGAGAGAATCGGAACTGAACTAGGAGATGAAGATGAGAGTGGCTAAACTCATACACAGAAACATATATGAGACATTCTCTGTCAATTCAACCACGATGAATGAAACCTTTTTTTTTCACCATGCTTCAGGTATTACATGTGACTAAGAACTTTGTTGGGCTTTGGTCGTTTATTAATAACATTATTTTTGTTAAGCTTCGTCGTATCGACCTGATATTTATAGATGGCATTTTTGATTAAGCAAAAATGCAGCAATTTAAGTTTTTCGAATGATTTTATCGACCTAATAACATACATTTTTATTACATACAAATGTCGATCTTTTAATATATTTTTTTAAGAATAGCTGATTTTACTTTATTAAAAAATTGGGTACATTTTTAGGTGTCTATGTGAATTATATTTAAAAAATTACTAGGTTCAGGAAATAAAAAAATAAAGGTCTGAATATTGAAAACTTCTATCGAAATATTGATTGTTAATAATAATAATTACAATAAGTCATTAATAGTTTAAAAAAATATTGTTCAACAAATTCGATAGAAGACTTTTTATTTATATTAAAGAAATTCCTTGACTTTTCCGAAAAACTTGTTAAAAAAAAATTATAATAATTGTGGAATATCCGTTTACAATATTTTTTAAAAGTTTTTTTTTCGTTACTGTTTGTTCAAAGATTTGGAAATTTTCTCCGAGAAAGTATAAAAAATTCGCGCCCATTTAACTATTTCTCATAATAAAAAAAAATGTATTAAAAAAATTGGAGAATTTATAGCATACTTTAAAATTTAAGTTTTTATTAAATAACTTTTTTTACCATTTCATAACTATTATTATTATTATTATTATTATTATTACCATTATTATAATATTCATAATGTATGTTCTTGGTATTATCAATAACTTTTTTTTTCAAATTACTTTTTTGTCTCAAAGTACTCAAATCTATCAAAATAAAACTTTCGACTGAAAATGTACCCATAAAGCATCCCAACTTTTTTTTCAAATTACTTTTTTGTCTCAAAGTACTCAAATCTATTAAAACAAAACTTTTGACCGAAAACGTAGCCCTGAAGCATCCCTGTCAAGCTAATTAAGAAACCTCTCCAACTCATTATTTAAAAAAATTGACAGAGCCTCCTATGTGTAATCATGTCGAGTTTTCCGGATTGCTAGCACAAGTGAACAGATCTCTCAGAGCACACACTCGCACAGGCACACAAACCGAACGAATCCAAGATGAAGAGAATAGGTACAAATACAACTGGTGGGTCATAAACTCCTGCCGTTTGCTGCGGGCTCTCCACAACCACTCGAAGGTTTCCATTCTCGCGTGTGTCTTTCCCCGATTGTGTGATACGTGTGACCCCACTCACGATCGGGGTCTCGCCCTCTCTCTCTCTCTCTCTCTCTCTATATATATACTCTGGCGTATTTGCACACTCGCGGTACAACCCACACACGATATACGTACATACATATGCATACATACATACATATATACATATATATATAAGTATGGTGGGAAGAAGGGAATTTGAATCGCAGCAGTTGGGTTGAGAGAGTCGTAGTCACACGGTGATATATTGCAGAGAAGGCCCCACGGCAAAACCGAGCTTTCCACCTGGCTCTTGACTCAGGCTTTCTCTCGTATGTTCGAGCAAGTTTGAAGGGTTCGAAGGCCGCAAAAGCCAGACTAGTAGTTTTCTCTCTTTTCTCTCTCTCTCACACACAAACTCTATATACATTGATGGCACATGTGTACCTACAGCCATATCCAGGCTTTTCGTCTACGTGCGCTCCTGACTCGAAGTAGTCAACGTACGTATAGCCTCTTGTACATCAACCACAGAAGCCTAGGCGAACCGGTACACGACATGGATATGTCGTCGATTTGCGTTTCTCCTTCACTTTTACCTATACCCCAGTAAAGGAAAAAAATCCTCCCTCGAGACTCTTCCATAAGCTTCAACGACTCCTTCTGACTCTATCATGTGACATCCGTACATTTTTCGATGATCCTTGAGCACGATACCTGTGGAAAAATCGTTCACCTGTAAAGCACATTTTTCAGATGGATCAAGCTGGATATTTACAATCCCGTTACCAATTTGGTAGTCATGCGTTGTTATGTGGAGGCGGTTGTTGTGGTATTGTAAACGAGGTTCTCCTGTAAGTTCAGAGCTTATCGAGATGCGGGTTTCATTTTTTTTTTGGTACGTCTGTGGAGAAATTGGTCACCTGTAATGTACATTTTTTTTTACTGAAAGGCGATACATATGGGATGAATTATTGGTGAAAATTCGTTGTCGAAGGCATGTTGGTCTTTCGGAAAATTCCTTTCTTTTTTCGAGTACATGATGAAGCTGGCGGAAATTGCTAAGTCATATGAAAAAAAACTGCCATTGCCACCGGTGATAATACAAAACATTTTTACTGGACTTGAAATTTTTTTTAGATTACGAATTTACGAAAGTTGATGTACCATCAAGTATATGAAATATTGGTTGGTCGACATAATATAATCTGCTGATGGCTTTATGATTATGCCAGCTCATCTTCCATACATTTAAAAGGCTCAGATGTTAGAATTTCGAAATTGTAAATGGCAACCAACGGTGCTGGATGCCATTTTTTATTTTTTTATTTGTCATCACATTTTTATTTTTTGTTCTTCTGACAAAACAGTGGAACATAAGAATAGCTTACGGACAAAATGTATTTTTACTAATTAATTCAACATTTTTTGGCCTTGTTATTATATCTCAAAATCAATATTCTCGGTATCTTTAATATTAATTTTAAAAAATTTTCTTTTCCTCTCAAATTTCTCAAATTCGAATTAAAATAAAAATATATGTGAAATGTATCTGTAATGCTCACAACATTACTCGAAAAAACAGCGTGAGGAATTCTATTTCAAACGTGACAACGTGTATGATTTTGTGATAAGACAATCCTTCTAAAATTTCCAATTTCGTTGATCATTTATCTGTTCTTACGAAATATACAATTATTGTTACCATATCTCTTACCTAGAGGCCCACCCGGTCATGCCGTCGAAAATTTCAAGACCATCTTTTTTTTCTCCCTTTTAATAATTTACAAAAAAAAAAAAAAAACAAAAAAAAAAAATAGTGTAAAGTGTGTTGAAGTTGTTAGAGTGTTTGACGAATTGGTTGAGGAGTCAAGAGTGATAATTTACGATGTAAATAACAGAGTAATAATAGAGAATATTTTGTGGGAATCACAGGTGACGAGATTGTTGACGAATTTCGAGTGATTAAACAATACAAGATGTGACAAGAATGACAGATTAATGAGAAATTACGAGTCTGATAGATGTTGGAGAGCCACACACTCGTCGTTTCCGCATACACGATATAACAATCGATACACAATTATTGGTATCGTACCTGTAAAGAAATTGAGAATTTTTTTTTTTTTTTTTTTTTTTTTTTTTTTTTTTTTTCGATTCGATAATTAGTATGCGTTCTCTCATGCAAGCGTGTGCTTTTCTCTTTCGTGATTCGATCCATGCAATTGTTTGGTGCTCGAGCTAACACATTGGATTTCCCACTGAATATAATATAGTAATAACCTATAGTATTTTTTTTTTAATAGTATCTTTTTTTAATACTATACGTACTGTACTATATTCGTGTTATACAGGTCATTCCGAGATGTGAGTCATGATGGAGTGATATATAAATGAAAACGATGGGTCGAACGCGCCGGCGAATAATCGAGCGTAAAATACGATTCTACACGATTCGAAAATCTCGTCGTGAAACATCACGAAAAAATATTGCATTCCCGGTTGGAATTATTTCATGAAAAAAAAAAAAAAAAAAAAAAAAGGAAAACGAATTTACAGCCCAGAAGTGAATTAAAAAAATTATATAAAAATAAAGAGCCAACAAAAATTATTATAAAATTAAGGGTCACAAGAGCAGAGAGCTTTGAAATTTATTTTCCACTTTAAAACAATTTTTCCGCTACTTTTTTTTTTTTTTTATAGAATTATTTTAAATTGAGGGGATAAAAAAAAAGCTTGAATTCATTCTCGAAGTTTTTACTTTCGTTAGACAGTCTGAATGACTTTTATTTCGTGTAGTACACTTGTATGCAGGGCAATTCTGAAATTCCTCCCAGCAGTTTCGTCGTGTAACACGACACTGCTGATCTCTCTCTCGACTATCCAGCCCGGAAGTCCCCCGGCGCGCGAAAAACATGGTATATGAGATGAGAGAGCGAAGTGATGTGATGACAGGCGTGCATGTGCATCGTGGCGTTCGGTGGTCCAGTCTCTTTTTCATTCATATATGTATATATATATCTTTTTTTTTTTATATGCACGTACGTTTATTATTGCGTATTGAATACGAGAGAGATTATACACTATGTGAGAAATGTATTTTTAATCTCAACCTGCGTTAATAGTTGACTAACTAAATCGTTAGTTTTCCTAATTCGCATTTTTACCCATTATTACTAATTTTTTTTTTATATAACTTTCGTTATTAGATTTTCTATAGACTGGTTGGGTGAGTCATACCTATCCATTCGCTAAAAGAAGGTGCGTGGTATCGAAGATTCGGTAATAAATCAGGAGATCAAAATTTTTGAGATAAAAAAATCTACGTTTCTTTTGAATTAATTGTGGAAAAATGTGGATATTACGCAACATTCGAATAAAATTTTAACATATTTTTTTAAATGAATATTAAATACCGATAGTATTATCATTTTTTTTCTTTGTGAATGAAAAGAATTAATTCACGATAATTAATCTTTAATATAAAGGTTTAAGAATTTTAGTGAGAAAAGCATTTTTTATTTCTTTTAATTGCTACGAAAAGTGTATTAAAAAACGCCTTTGATTGATTTTTTTTGTAATGGTCTTCTGATCATGTAAGAATATTCCCAAATTTGAGTACAATAAATTGTACAAAGAGTTTCATTATTTTTTCAACACATTTTTTCAAAATATTCTCTATTTTAAAAACAAAGATCAGCTTCTACAATTTTTTTTTTCGGATTAAAAAAAGACAGTTGAATTCGTTTTAAAAAAATGTACATTCGAACCTGAGTATTTTTTCACATGATCGAAACACCTTTATTCCGAAAATTAAAGAAAAATGTACAGCGTGTGTGAAGTTTTTTTTGTTATTATAATTTTTTAAATATTGTCCGCCAGAAAAACATGGATTCCCTTCTACAATTTTTTACTTTTGGTCCTAAATATGTCTTCACTTGATCAAGACGTCGGTACGAACAATAAATTTCATGAAATTATTTATACCATTTTTATTTACCGCAATAAAAAAAAATAAAACTCGCATTTATATTCTCTCAAATCGGTAGCTTTCCCTTAACAATTTCACTATTCTTTACTATTCTATTTCCTTAAGAACAATTTCTTCCCCTTCGATCTATGAACTACTCAAACTACATTTTTATTCGAACATTTATCAAATCATTTATTATCCACATAAGATTCCACACATCAATTAAAAGCTGGCAAATCATTAATTAATTAAGAGAGATCCAATACCGAATCTCTTCAAGCCACGTGAGGTGGTGGTGGTGGTGGGGGTGGTTGTGGGTGTTTGAGGAATTGGTGCGTGTCGCTCGTCTCTAGAAGCTAATGTTCGCGTGAATAATATATATATATAGACATCTATATATATATATATATATATATAAAAGTAGCCAATCAAGGTGCGTGACGTTGGTGAAGAGGTTTATTACGGCCCGGGGCGAGCATTATAGTCGCAGCGCGAGCCAGAGAGTCCGCAGTTATACTTTCTCGTCTCTCTCTCTCTCAATCTCTCTCTCTTTCTCTCCCCTCTCAATTTCTCACCCACGCTCGTTATGATGCTATTATGCATTAGCGCAGCGATTTCGGTACAAAAACGCAGCAGCATATACGCGTCAGCAACAACAGAGCAGCAAAAAATAATAATGCGAAGAGAAGAGAAGAAGAGAAATAGAACACAACTCTCGCTCTCTCGCTCTCGATAAAGCTGGTGGTTTTTTCATTTTTTTTTTTTTTTTTTTTGTGGATACTCTTGTTAAAAGAGTGCGGGCTTACCAGGTGGGACTCTGGGCTGGTGAAGGTGACCATGGCGCCGTGTAGTCGCCGCGCGTTCACCGTCGCAGATGCCTTCTTTATCGACGCGGTCACCGTGTGTGTGTGTCATCCATATTCGTGCATGTCAGCGACGACCAAGAGACCATCAAGATCGCACGAGCGCACAGACAATGATTTAGATTTTTGTTTAGAATATTCGTACTCTCACGCACTCTAGGCACATTTATACGAGTCACCTTCAATTTCATTTTCTCATTCGACTTTGTCGTTCATTATTATTATTATTATTATTATTATTTTTTCTGTCTTGCACACATTCATCACGCATTCTCTACGGATAAATAATTATCGAGCTACCTATTGTTTTCTTTCATCAGTTAAATTAATTGGCCTGTTGTAAGAATCATTTCACAAATGTTATATAATTTTGAGCGGCGTTAGCAACAAATCTAAAGAGGCTTCGTGAATTTTAGCAGATTTTGCGCTTATCGCTTTTGAAACAAATTATTGAATTAAAAAGAAAATTCTTCACAATTTTTTGTGCAGCTGAGAGAAAAATCTCAATTAAAACGAAAATAAGAAGAACGCATTTCGTCCAATATCGAATTTCTTTTTTTTTATTGCCATTTTTTAAACCGCGACACACTTTTATTTTTGCTTTTTAATTTGAGATTTTTATTTTCGGCGTAAAACAATTTTTTAGAAACAATATGTTTATCAGCACAATAATTAGTTAGATACGTAAAAAATAAAACAACCTGAAAAAAAAAAATGTATGTCTTCGTATAAAAAACGCCAACAATGCACAACACGACAACCCAATCGAAGAAAACTCTTACTCTCATTTTGCAAAATGATTCATAAATAACTAAAGTGGTGCAACAATTAGTTTCTCCTTACAAGTCCATCTAATGCTTATTTCTATTATTATCATAGTACAAATTCCTCCCTTCTTCCATCAATAAAACAATTGTCCTTAATTATAAATATCCATAGAGTGCTGCGATGAGTTAAAAAAAAAACGAAAAAATAATAATATTCCGCTTGAAGTGCTATCATAATGCTCATTTATATTATTATAACAATAGCAATTCTTCCTTCTATCCATATTAAATCATTTTCTTTATTATATATTGCCGGAGCAGTGCGATATGAGACTTGTCATTTTTTTTTTCTTTTCAAGTGCTGTGAATATGGTTATTTTTATTATTATTATTATTGCAGTAGCAAAATGGCCCTTTTTTCTCGAGATGATGGTACGTCGAGTTTGCTCTGTATATAGTATAATAAATAGCATTTATATTATGCTAGTTTTTTTTTTTTTTTTTTTTTTTTTTGCGCACGAGCGTATATGGTTGGAAAGTGGTTGGCAGTGAAGGGAACGAGTACGGAATGAGCATGCTGGCACATCAACGACGTGTGTTTGGGGGAAGCGGGCGGGGGTGCGGGGGGGGTAGAAATCCCGTGTAAATCCCTCTCGTAACGCGAACAATACGTCGGCGCTTTATCGGTCCGCAGTCTCACCAACGTGAAACGCAACGCCGCGCTATTCTTGCTGTTGTTGCATACACCGAGAGCATCTGCCTGCTGCAGACACTCTGAACTCTGCTACGCTGGAGAACGAATGTATTAACGTGTTTACGAGCTTGCCGCGCTCTCGCACGCACCGCTTTCGGACCCGCTGAGAGTTTATCGTTGAAATTGTCGCGCACCGATGCTCCAATCCAGAATTTAGTTCTACACTCAGCAATGGCGAAAGCTCGCAACACGCTCTCTCGTTTGTTCGATTCAACTCCCATTTCTGTTCGTACAGTATCAATCATAACACTTCGTCCATATAGAACCTCGAATATTGAAAACAGCCCTCAAATCCAATATGATGTTCGCACCCTTTGAATTCTAACATTGATTTATGGTGATTACGAGAGCAGCTGGTGAAATGTTTTCCATTATGGAAACGACAATAAAACTTTTGAATTATTTTTAAGAAGAGGTGTAGAGGAATGTTAAAAAGGATAGAAACTTTTGTTAAGTAATTATTCGTTATTTGTTCTTGGTAACTTTTTATCTTGGATAGTTTGTGATTTATGAATAATAATTTAAAAATTGTTATTTTGTGTAGAGTTGAAGTGTGTTTTATGATTTATTTTAATTTACAGTAGTATTTTTGATTATTAAAAAAAAATTAATTCCAATTAACGTTGAAGTGTTGTGATTAAATGAAGGAAATCTCAAATGAAAGATTATTCAAGTTACCGGTACAACTAAATACACAAAATTCTTCTAAAAAAATATTTATCGACGAATTATTCGTAATTATTTTTTCGAATAGCCACAAAAACATGTTTCTCTTCCCACAATTATACAAATGTACAATTGTATCGTCAGCAATGAATATTATTATTAAGAATATTGAGTAAAATAATCAGATATTCCTTTAATTAAAAATGAAATTCAAACTTTCATCATATCACAATTTCATTTAACCACATCACAATAGGGGATATTTTTTCTAAAAGAATACAAAAGTATCGTCAACATTTTTTTTTTTTTTTTAAACGTTCATTCGAGTGGATAAGTGATTAAACTTCAACAGTCCAATAATTATAATATATATGTCCGATGTAAAAATCGTAGTACGAGATATCGACGAAATTCCTACATAATTATTGAAAATAATACGACGTCGAATGGATACTGCACACTAATGTATAAATCAAACTGCTGAAGAGAGATAAATGTCACACGGTCGTTCCGCACCTACACATATCATATCTCTCTCTAACCGTCGCCCGAATACAGTTTTATCAATTTTTTATTGCCTGTTTCAATATTCTCCCAACCCACGTTTTATCGGATAATTCAATCCGGTATAAAGTTCTATAATCATATCGCAATATATATCCGTTGTCTGGCTCAACAAAACCTCGTTTGAAATTCAAAAGGCTTTTTAGGGCTGGTTAAATATTTTCCGAATCGATGTGCTTTCCACATATTTCCCTCGACGGTTTTTACCCCGCCTTTTCCCAGCATCAACGCCGATAAATAATGAATGGTTAAAACCGCGAACACGGTACGCAAATTATCTATTTGCACACACAGCTCATTATTATCCACACGTTTTGTTCGGAGCCACATGCCAGAGACAAGCTAAAAAAAAAGAA
The DNA here is from genome assembly GCA_964016905.1 of Perithous albicinctus. Classification (NCBI taxonomy): domain Eukaryota; kingdom Metazoa; phylum Arthropoda; class Insecta; order Hymenoptera; family Ichneumonidae; genus Perithous; species Perithous albicinctus. The sequence goes on from OZ024694.1 coordinate 16,989,677, forward strand.
CAAAAAAGAACAAAAAACGGAGAATGAAGGTACTTGCTGAATTTATCGATTGAATAGATACGGGTGAATTATCGCGTACAATACACTGCAGGTATATTGTCTCTCTTGTTGACCGTGTCACACTTTTGGCTCTCAAAACTCCTCTCACACTCGTGAGCCATGAAAATGCAAACAATACAAGGACACGTGAATTGTTTGCTGCTATGTGTGGGCTATCTCGAAATTCGACAGAATTGTCGTGTGATTTGGTATTTCGCGACTCTTGATCGCACCGAACCGCGACGACGAGATACTATATTCTACAGCGTTAAACTATACAAACCACACTCGTTCCCCCTCTCTTCACTGATTTCTCGGTTAAATTCATATCACATTCATATCTTGTTATGTGGGCCCGATGCCAATAACAATTAATCGAAACTCGGAGCGGTCGATGTGCGGGTATATATTCTCATAGACGGCTGGGTTCATTAACGTGTTGTTACTATCCGTTATTCAGCGAGACGAGGAAATTATAACGAGGATTTTGTGTACGATAACATTGGGGATTATAACGCGATATGGAGAAATCGGAAAGCAAACTGGTGAAACGAGAATTAACTTGAATAATTTATGTGTTAATTGTTATATTTATTATTGTTATTGAGGATAAATGAGAAGAAGAAAATTTTGATGATAATCATTGGTAGGTGAAGCAATTGAATTTTCATTTTAGTCTTTGGCGGAGAAGTCTTCGAATTTTTATCTTATCCAATGGCCGAGGAGAAGTTGAAACTTGATCTTAGCCATTTTGACCGCGAATACAGAAAAAAAGGCTTAGTTGGAACTACCATTTTTTAATTGGTTAGACGCATATTTATTGTGACAGCCATTGTATTTATTGCCGAAACCTCGACCGGTTGGTTCGCTCGACAATTCCGAATTGGTTGGAATAATGGTGTATATGACCAACACGATTAGTTAGAGTAGCCTAGAAAATGTTACCAATTCCATTGGTTGCTGCGCCTAACTACCGTGGTCAGCGCTACTAACGGATTGTTTGGCGTCACCACGAATTTTGCGCGCGAGCTAAAAGGCGCCAGAACAGTGTTGCAATGGAGGTGGCCGAATTGTCGACAGTTTGGGGTTACGCGAATCTAATCGCACAATTTCGAAGTATGGTCTGTTGGACTTATTATTTTAATATCTTTATTCATCACAAAAAATTTCAAGACACGGATTCCACGATTCCGTACTTCGAAATTGTTTATGATTGTGCGTACGTGTAATATAACACAACCTGGACAATATACCTGTTGCCGGCCGGAACCAAGTGGGTTGGTTGATCCAAACGAGCGAGTTAGTTGGATCAACCAAACAAATTGGTCAGCACAATAATATAGTTTATGGTTAGGGCTACTACTAACTTGGTTGCTCTATCTAACCTATCATCTATATAATATCTATCATCTATCTAACCAAATGCGATTGGCTTGCGTAACCAGAAAATCGCCTAGCGCATATATAACCATAGCAATTGGTAGGAACTACCAATTTTAGTTCAATTTTAATCTTAGCCATTGGTCGAGAAGTTGTCCAATTTTAATCGTGACGATTGGTCAAGAAGCAATGCAATGCATCTTAGTCATTGACTGAGAAGCAGTTGAATTTTTATCTTAGTCATTCTCTAAGAAGCTGTCCAATTTGAATCTTCGTCGTTGGCCGTGAAGCAATGCAATCTTGATCTTTGCCATTAACTGAGAAGCCGTTGAATTTTGATCATAGCCATTGGCTAAGATGTAAGTAAATTTTGATTATAGTTATTGACTGAGAAGCAGTTGAATCTCGATCGTAGCCATCGGCCGGGAAGTGATTGAATTCTGTTCTTAGCCATTGGCCGAGAAGTTGTTCAATTTCAATCTTAGCCATCGGCTGAGAAGCAGTTCGATGTTGAACTTAGCCATTGGCCGAGAAGCAGTTTAATTTAGATCTTTGACATTGGTTGAGAAGGAGTTAAATTTTGATATTAATAGCCGTTGGCTGAGGAGTAATTGAATTTCTATCCCAGACCGAGAAGCAATCAAATTTTGACCTTAGCCATTGGTGAAAAAGCAATCAAATTTTGATCTTAGCGATTGTCCAACAGGCGTATATAAAATTGTATATTTTAATTTTAGCCATTGTCCGAGAAGCTACTTATCAACTTAAACATTAGTCGAAGATGGTTCGAACTATAATATTAGCTACCGATCGACAAGTAATCGAAACGCCGATAATTTATGTACGAGCTCACAAAAAAAAAAAAATGAATTGACGCAGCATTGACGTTTTCTACTATACTTAGAGTTGTTTAACTCAGAGTTTCTACACCGTGACATCAAGTCATATATGTATATACATACTGTTACTGTATACACACGAGAGACACCTTAATCTCGTCGTGTGCGCTCGCTCAAGTTCTTTGGTTCAACCGTGTCGTCACATCGAACGACGGTATTAAGGGTGCGTCGTCATAAATATGACTCGACACGTCTCCGACAGGCTTGGTTATCTCTCGAGAGTTTTAGGGATGTAAGGGATTTTCGTGTATGCAAAAACTCTCGTAAATCTAACGGGATATACATAATAATACTTCAACGACATTTTCATAAGATAAAAAAAAACACAAAATGGATAAAAGTTTCGCTCTATTTGTTTTTACATCGACATCGAAGGTAGCCACGTTTTCGTAAATCCTGCAACGACTTTGCTCCTGATCGTTTTTTTTTTATGTTATTATTTATAAAAAGACACGTAACTTAATTCTTGACACGCCCATTTTCCATTTGAACATTTTTTTTTTGACATTCACATTGAGGGAAAAAATGTCTTTTTTAATATGAGTTTCAAAACCGAGCTTTTTAATTCAACAGAAGAAATATGTGAATTCGACACATTTGCAGTCTTTTTGTTTCGCGTTATTAACTGAAGAAATTATTCGTAAATTATATACGATTTTTTATTAAACCGAAAAGTGGATTCACAGTTTAAAAGACGAATGAGATTTTTGTACTTTCAACAAATTCGCAATTTTACAAAAAATAATCTCGGCAGAAAAAATTGTAAATGTAACTAAACATTCTCTGTCATTTCGACAAGTTTGGAACCCCTTTTTCATAGTTGAACAAATTAATCGTAAATATTATAAACGATTATCAAACAAATATGTTAGTTATATCAGAAAATACTATCTTTTTTTACTGTGTGTTTAACTAAAATCAGTTGATTTTTCTTTGTTGCAATACTTTCTTCCCTACATACTTTGTACATAACAGGAAAATAAAACATTTGTTTTTTATTACACTAGGAAATTGTAAAATTTCACAATTATTTCAATTAGAGCAGCGCAACGAATGATATTTTTCCGGGTTCTGGCAATAAACCGTGCAAAAGGTAAGCCCGGTCTAACCCAGTATGACCTCGACTACTTGAAAACTGTGGCGCCTACACGTTTATAGCTATCATTCGCCGTAAAACGTGACGTGGCGCTTTCGGCCCGAGTGCATAGAAACAACGGGCTCGCTGCACTATAAATGCATACACATATACTACGTCTTTGAATTTACTGTACGTAGAACGAGCGTGACGGGTCGCTGGAAAAACGAGACGGGCCACACAGAAAGCGTCCGCCTACTTCGCTTCACAATAAACTACACGTGTACGCAGTGTTGTGCACTGTAAATAAGTGCATGTAATTTTCCAAGGAAACTTAACACAGGGTTACGTAATTGTAAACATTGCTAGAGTATACGTGACTTTTTAATGCTTTGGCTAATCGCGCGTGAGAAAGACTTTTCGATAAATATAACCGATATGTATCTAAGAGCGTTACTGTGTATTATGGCGAGTGAAGGCGCGAGGTATCGCGTGATATACCTTTCCCACGATTACTTCTCTCGAGACTTAAAACAACCCCTTCCTCTGAGTTAAGTTGAAGAAATCGCCCTAACCGAGAACCGAGAATTGCGGCGTCTCGACGCGTGCGAGACTGTCTCGTTATATATGCAAAACGAAAATGCTCCCAAGTAGAGGTTACCGGGGCGAATTGAGTCACCGTTTATTTATTTCTTTTTTTAGAATTGTTTTCTAAAAATTTCGTTGGGATCGGATTTTAAATAACGTCTGGTGTCTATCTTAAGCTACGTAATTGGTAAATTTGTATTTTTTACTTGTATCGGTATTTTCAAAAAAAAATTATTAGAGTTTTTCAATTTTACTTTATAAAGCAAACTTTTTTTTTTAACAAATTTGTTTTTGAAATGCATTTTCTAAAAAATTTTTAGACGTTCGTACTAAAGCTGAACTGAAAGTTGTGGTTTTCATAGAAAGTTTTCTGTTCACAAACGTGTACACTTAATGCAAAGACTGATTGATTTTGTCACTTAGTATTAAAAAAAAAAAATACAAAAGTAATTTGTTAAACATTGTGTATCTTTATTTTACAAAAAAATCTTTTCTTATTATAACAAAAAAAGATTGTTATTTTTGCTTTAACAATATTTTTTTTGTCATTCTGAAAAGGAATTTTTTGTCAGTTCTGATTTAAAAAATAATTTTCTCTTGTATCACAATTTTTTTTGTCACTTCTAATTTTACAGAAAACGTGTAAATTTGCTAAGTTTACATAATTTTCTTGTTATATCTCAAATCTAAGAGTCAGATTAATAAAATATTTTTTAAATATGTAAAACGCACAGAACGGGATTTCTTACTTCGTTAGTTGGCATTCCTATTTTTTTTTTTAAAAAGGTGAACAATCAGGTAATTGTATACAAAGTTTAAAAAAATCATACAAATTTTCAACGGAATATTGGTGTAGGCGAGAATAAATCTAAGCCAAAGAAGTCCTACTTAATTCAGAAAAAAGGGTAACAATGAATTTAAGTCAAATTTGTAATTTAATAATGTTCATTACATTAACAGGTTACATCCATTTGTTTATTTTTAAAGAAATTATTCTACGAGTATACTTCAATATTTCTGCTAAAAAAGTGAAACGAAGTAGATCACTTATTAAAATTTTAAAAATCATTTAACAAATAAGATGATGGGTAATTAATCGATCTCGAATGAATATTACAAAATATGATATCAAAATATATCGCCTAGGTTCTTTCTGAATTTTTTTTTTCTCTAAATTCATTAACATACTTTTTTGAAGGAAATTTTTAGTACCTAACGAGTTTGATTTCACTTGCAATCCATTTAGCCCCGGCCTCCTCTATATTTCTTTCTTATAATTTACCTCTTGAATGCAATGAAGGTAAAGTGAAGTATGTATGAAAAAAAAATGAGTTATTTTCAAGCTGCTGCCATGCCAGGGACAGCTGAGAATATATTTGGACGTGGTGCACAGGAGGGGGGGGGGGGGCAGAGGTACAGTATTTCAAGCCAGAAAACGTCCGAGAACCAGCGACACGCCGTTCGTTATTGCGAAATGGTCCGCACGCTAATAATGAATATGAAATGCATGATATATAAAGAAGTGTTGGGGCTTAATGTACACAATGGAATATTCGCAGGTACAGAAAAATATAGTGCCATGTCTTCTCCAGCAGATTTTCCATGCACACGATATAGCTCAGTATTTTGTGAATGTGAAAGCATGGAATACTGAAATATGGGGAGTGGTAGTAACAGTTAAGAGTGATTGAGAGCTAGACAGCAGTCGATAATCAAATATATGTGTATTCCTCTATGATTCTGTCAGATTCAACGATGCGAAACTTTTTGTTTCCGTACACACGAGATATTTCATGTCAAGTCAAGTGGAATATTGTTGGAGAATAAATATCAATAGTTTCCATGCGATATTAATAAAACATTGCTTGTACATGTTCATCGTTATTATTTTTTTTTATTAACAGCTATTCTGAGTCGAACTGTCTCGCTAGACAGATTTAGCTGACAGGACATATTTGTGATTGTGGTTCATTAAATTGAAAAAAATATTTAAGGATATTTCATTTTTAGTGTTGAAACACATTTCACAAATGAATATGAAAAATTAAGGGGAGAGCGATTTCACTTACGTGACTCATAATATTATTTGAAAAAAATGTGTACTATTTACATATGAAATAATACATTTTTTGCCAGGTAGCAAAAGCATGTGGGCAATGTGGATCATATAGAATCAATTTTTTTTTTCGTTTTTATTCTATGCATAGTTTTGAAAAAGAAGCAGTTGGCCAAATATTCACAAATTATTTTTGGGCAAACTTTAGATAAGCCCTTACAGTATTAGTGCAGCTTTATATATTTTTTTTTTCAAAAATAGACAAAGCTATAATTAATTTGACGAAATTTGAGAAAGTTATTTTTTATTAAATTTTTAAGTTAAAGATTCTAAAATAAAATTCATATATTTTTTTGGACAACCAAACTGAATTTCTAAATGTTTATAAGTACCTTTTTATACTTTGTTTTATATCACTAGCTTAAAATTTAATTAATTTTCGATAATTTATCCGCGTCGTACGAACTGACGTATATATTATTCTGAATAAAAATATGTAAAATTTCTTCGTCCTTTCCCTGAAACTCTTCTTTTAAACTACTTTCAAAAGTTTCTAAAGTGGCAAAGTATAATATAGCGTGACTCGGTGTCAACTCGCATAAAATCATACTGCGACATTCCATGCCGGACATTTGGCGGTTATTTTTAGCTTCTTGTTTTCCGCACGTGTAAAGCTTTATCGAAGCTGAAGATGAAGGAAGGAGTGCTATAAGTCGATCTACTCTGAGGTACAGCGTCCTGGAAGTCTTGTCGGGCCGTTACTCAGCGAGATTATCTTTTTCCATGTTCGATTTTTATTTCTCTCTCTCTTACACACTCTCTCTCTCTCTTTTTAACCTTCTCCATAGCCTGTCTTGGATGATCGGTGAGTTCGTAACAGATAAGAAAATAAAAACACTTTGAAAAATGAGTTCTACTAACGATAGTAGCAAAGAAGAAGTTAAAAAAAAAAAGAGAATTCCCAACAGTCGTGGAGAGTTCATCAAAACATCATTAAAAGCTAATCAAAAAGTAATAACAAAACAAAAAATAATTCGTAATTAGTTGTCAATTTAGATGCAATATGATTGTTAACCTATTTAAATTTCAAGCTCGTTGCTCAAATTTCTTATCGCTTTGGTATTCCTTTTTTTTTTTTTTCGTACCACTCCCTTGCAGCTCAAAGGGTCGTAAAGATATTATTGAACGGGTTTACAGGCCAGAAATGTCGTAAAAATACTAAGGAGATTTTTGTCTCTATGCTTAAAGAAACGAATTCGACACGCGAAATGCAAATACGTTGGAAATCCACGAGTAAATTAAGAGAGTCGATGGTGACTGGCAATATTTTACTTCTGTTATGTACTAATCATTTATTAATCGTCAATCTAATCATCCAATCGAAATCATAAATTGCACAGTCATGTTTCAACGAAAATATTCATCAGGTAAATGTTAGAAAAAAAAAGTAATGAGGGAAAGGACTTAATTGCGTTGTCTACGAAATTATATATAAATATATGTAACTTCCTTTTATAATATATTTTCTGTTACTTTTTACAGAGAAATATTTGTTATTTACTGTTACAAAATAATGTAAATTTGAAAAATTCACGAAAAATAAAAAATATATCACTTTTGATTCAGCATCAATATTTTTGTCGTCGATTCTAATTTAACAAATAAAAATATCTAATATATGACATTTATTGTTGTCATTTTTAACTTTCCAAAAAATATTAGTGAAGTTAGTGTAATGTTCTTGGACGACTGACACATTTTTTCTATAATCTTTTAGATCGAACAAACTGTATATGACGCATTCCATACCATTTCGACCTGGGTCAGACCCTCAACCTCCCGGATTTGGTCCATAATTTTTTATGTCATCGTTAAAGAACGGAATATTTTTTACTTGTTCTTTCAGAATAAGTCGAAACTATATTTATTTATTGGCAAAATGAGTTTCACATTATTGGCAAATGAGTTTCGTTAATAATTGATAAAAAATTTATTACAAAACAAAAAATCACTTTTGAAAATTCTGAAAAAATTCTCAAAAATCTCGTTTTATATATCAAAATGTTCGAGCAATTACCTACAATGATCTGGCTTTATCTTCTGTTTTTCTTAATTTTTTTTTTTTTTCGAAAAAGCTTGAAAAAAATAGAAACGAGCGCCTGGAAAGGCTTAAAAATGTTCATATTTGACACACGATTTTTGAGAATTTTTTCAGATTTTTCAATTAATACTAAAAATATGTTATTTTTGAAAAATCATAGCTAAGTCAAATATAGGGAAAAAAGTCTAAAAAAAAATCTGAGTACTTTTTAGAGTTGGAAAGATAACATAAAAAATTATGGACCAAATCCGAGAGGTCGAGGGTCCGACCCAGGTGGAAATGGTATGGAATGCCTCATTTAATGACTTGTTACACATCGAATCGTACATGTAAATTTCTCAACGAAATATTAGTTCACGCACAAGTTTTACTACTAAAGTCATCTGTTCCCTCTTATAGCCTGCGAAATATCCTACGATTTTGTTTCTGCTTCCTCAGCGAGGAAACTTTGCTTTCGCGAAAATTTTCATTTTTCAACATTTTCATGTCTGGATTTCTTTTTTTCATGTGTCACCGATCCGTTTTAACGAAAATATGCAAGTGAATATGAAGAAGAATAATGAGGAAAGAGTCTTGCTTGCATAGTCTGTGACTGGTATGCGATGACGTTAAAATTTTAGTGAGGGGAAGCCAACGAATGAGAACGAAACGGTTGAGGGTTTCTTGCCGAATGACCCAGCGATGCTGACTACGAGGACGAGAGATCCTGAAATCAACTCCGCAACCGCGACAGCACGGGGCGTTTCACGAGAGAGACGATATAGGAGCCACCAGCTCGTAAAGTTAAGAGCGGCGTCAACGGTGTGTCTCTGCTTATGCCTGGTTTAATGGTGCTGCGACCGTGGACCGCGTTAACATCCCGTGGTCGAATCGACGATGAAGCTGTACATCATATATATATATATATATATATATCACACGAAGAAGGCCCGCTGGCTGGTTGATATCTCACGCAAAGCTCCCAAGAAACTCGGAAACGGTAAACAGAAATGCAAGTGAATGCAAATATTCAAACTTCATTCTATCGGTATTATATCTTGGAGTATATTTTACTTGGAGAACTTTAGTTTCTTATGGTTCGTTTGACCACGAGATGACGGTGAGGAGATACGAAAGAGAAGAGATAAGGAGAGGGGGGGGAGGGGAGGGAGGGAGAGATAGAGAAGAAGAAAGAAAGGGGAAAAGAAAAATCGAAGAAAAGAGAAGTAAGAGGACGACCAGGTTTCCTCTTCAACTTTCTATATAGCACTTTTTCCCTTTCTTTCGCAGAAGCACTCACTGTAAAATTACGTGTGTCGAAGTCGAGGACTTTTTTAATTAACCCTTCCAACTGATACCCAGGAACTAGTTCCAGTAAGGTTTTGGCCCTACTGGCAGAAAATTCTTCCTTTTGTTTCCTGTTTTTTTTTTTTTCTTTCGTCACGGTCTGTTCAATTAACCGAGTCCTTTGTATTAAACGTACGAGGGGAAATTACTCGTGAGGAAATGTACTCTGATAAAGGGGATTTCTTTTGTAGGTATCAGCATTTGTTAATTGTTATCAAATAATTATATTAGGTATGGCGTAATAAATATTTTGTCAGAATTTATAAATCGCTTGTTTGAAACTCTGAATTCGGACAAATAAAGAAATTGAAAAAAATAATAATAACCTGCTGCTGGGAATTCTGTGTTGAGTTTGCATCTTTTTGGAAGACTTGGAATTCGACAAAATTGTTAAAATAGTATATTTTTATATCTATAAAATGCCGAGAAAGAAAATGCGATACAAACTTGGGGATAGTTTTTGAAAGTCAGTGCAAACAATTATTCTCAGTTTGCATCACTTTTGAAGATACGGAACATTTTTCAAGGTACTTAAAAAAAAATTACAACATAAACTTAAATGTACTTAAATGAAGAAATTACGATTTTTAAAAAGCTTGAGTCGAATAATTTTGGTTTTTGATGGAAATAAAAAATATATTTTAATTGAAGTTGAATTTAAAAAAAATTGAATTATATATAATAACTATTAAAGTAAATCTTAAAATAATAAAAAAAATTGTGGAATAAAAGAATATTTGAATTAAATGAAAGCTTGACGTTGTCAAAAGCTCAAACTTTGGATTTCTATAAAACTTCAAAACCACGATTTTTATTACATTAAATAATTCCGAAAGAAACATTTTTATTTTCGGAAAATGATGTTACTTGCTTTTGTTGACAGTGAACCACAACATACACTGTCTTCAAAACAAAAAAGTTGGCAAAATCATTTTTTTCTTTCTTCTTTTCTCGACTGATATGGCAATTATTAATTTTGTCCACTCGTCTACTCATGTCCGTCTAATACCTTCAAAGACTTTTCGCCTATTCTGACTAACCAAAATGGCAATAAACTGGCGACAATATCCGTGACGAATGAATGACAAAACAGCACGTGTTTACTATCCCAACATTCATCGAATTAAGCTAATCCCGCGGTGAGTTCCAATCCCGCATTGAAAGCCTTAATCTACATTCAGGAAACTAAGGAGAAGTCTCAGACCAACTTCTTCCCTGCGTTCTCATCATCTACGAAGCAGGAAAGGGACCTGTGTGGATATAGAACTTAAGTTATGCAGGTCGGATTCATGCAAATGCGACGTTGAGGCGCATCGAGCATGCTGCAAAACGTGAATGCAGGGTTAGAATACAGTGGGAAGAAGTAAGGCAAGTAACACCACCAACACCACCGTTGAGATTCGAGCTTAAGGCTGCATAGAAGTGTGGACAGGCTGAGATTGAAACAAGGAAGAGTAAGAACGGATGAACGGAGAACGAAGGAATAGTGGCAGAGTAAGGCCAGTGCCGGGATAGTCACGGTAATTCACGAGGGTTTGCCTAATTGGATTACCCGAGATTCTAGTGTTTTGCTTATTAAGTCATACCAGATTCTCTGTCTTAGCTTTGTCCATCTTAATTCTCTGCTTTCAGCTTGTTTCAAATTGCTAACTTTTCTGAGCTTGCAACCAATACTTTTTCAGCCATCATTTATATTTTCTCTATGGTGAATGTCATTTTTTTTTGTGTATATATTTTGTTGGAAAAACATGTCTATTGGCAATGAGAATTTGAGCCAATGAAACATGATCAGTATTTGCTGAAATAACCCTTACTTTACTTGAAAATTGGTGAATCAAAATCAATCACATTCTTGGATTTCATTCGTACCATCATTTTATATTGATCGATAACAGTTCCTTGATTTTTTATCCAATTCATCCTGAATGTGAATTTGTGAAAAGTTTTCAGATGGGAGTCGAAATATTTTCAACAATATGACGAATCAATGATTTTCAATGGCAATGTGTCCTTGGCAGTAACAAATAAATGAATTTCTATAGCAATTAGTTTTTGCCTATGAAAGAATTTGTACCACAATTCATCAATGCGAATACCAAATCAATGACTTTTAATTAGAAATCATAATTTCCAATAGAAAATTCGTAACTTTTAATGACAAAACTTCAATGCCAATTGCAAATAAATGACTTCCAATGAACGTTTAACAGAGAGAAAAAACTTATGAGACGATATTATAACCGTACAACAGCTAATTTGTCAATGCCACTTCAATTTCTTTTCCTTGTCATTGACACTGATTTATTTCGTTTTTGTCCCATTGGAATGATAAAGCGTTGAACTGCAAAAGGGTATTAATTCTTCACAAGGATTTCAGTATTTTATACGAAAAACTTCATGCCCTACACATCGAGCTGTGAGAGCAGTAAATCTCAATTAAATCGAGAATACGTATCTAATCTCCACTGCTCTGTTTGCAATTCCTGTTGCTGCTGCCTGGTGGCTCGACGAAACGAGACAGAGCGGGGTTGTGTGAAAGCTCGTATGAAAATATCCGAGGGAGAGAGAGAGAGAGAGAGAGACGGAGGGCCAGAACCGCGGGTTTGCTGCATCTATATGGCCCGGCAGTAAATACGAATTAATGGGGCTTGATTAATATAAATTGCTGTTGGGTCAAGCTCCGACGTCTCCCTCTCGTGTCCCGCAGTGCCAACCACGTGTCTGTTTTGCACACGTAAAAAACCACAATTCGCGGACACTGAAATACAGAAGGTAAAAAGAATCGTAAGAAATGTTCTGTTGAAAACACATTTTCTTGTTAAAAGTCCACGGTTTTCCGTCGGTGTCTCATATTAGCCTAAATAATTAAATGAACATTTTGTTTTAACACCGAAATATGCATTCCATTGACAAAATAAAAGCTAATGTTAATATCTATAGAAATAACTTGTTTTTTAAATTTACATGTAGGTAAAAGAAATCTCTCAGAAGCTGGAGAAATTTAATTTAAATAAAAATGCAATGTTAAAGAAAAATACCAAAAAATATCAAATCTATCATTTTTATCCACAATTCAAGAAATATAAATAAAAACATTTCTTTTATATAAAAATGCTATTAAAGTAATGAAAACTATATTGTATCAATTTGAAATACAAATAATACGAAAAAAATACTTATAAGAAAAAAGTATCGAAATGTACATTTTTCTTTCAGTTACAAATAACTAAAAGAAGCCTTCCAGAAAATTTGAGGAATGAAATAAAAATGTTATGGATGTACTGAAAATATAAGCGGTAAAAAATTAACCAATCCTTATTCAAACAAAAAAAAATCTAAAAATATACATACATTTTTAATCAATAAATTCTACTTTAAATACATTTTTTTTTTTCAACAATTTTTTTTTCTATTGCAGACAACTAAAAACAGCAATCCGGTAGTTGTAGATGGAGGTCAAAGTACGTGAAAGAAAGAGAGACGACGTGATGTCCAGCGGTGCGTCAACGTCGTTACCGAAAGCGCCACGTTTTAATTAGAGTCCACCCCTAACCCCTAACCCAACCTCTCCCCCGCGTGCTCATGACTCTATCGCGGTAATGAGGGCAAGAAGGGGTTGACGAACTCTTGATACAGCCCGACGCGGCGGACTCTCTCCCGTAGTTATGTATGCACACAGCGGTACTTATTCCATAGTATGCATCCAAAGCTGCATGTGGAGGCTGCACGATCAGAGACCCTCGTGTACGCCGCATTCGCTCGCGGTTCACGCCGAGTTAAAAAAGAAAGAGAAAAAAAAAAGAAGAAGAAGAAAAGAACACCCTAAAAAGTTCTCCGTAGGCAAAAACCCACGAGCGGTTGTGTGGCATACGGGTCTTTCGCCAGCGACTAGCGAGTGAGGAAAAAAAGTCGAGTAAACAGGAAAATAGGATTGCTCCTGGGCGATTTGGCTCCTCTAGCCGGTCGACCTGCGAAACTCTGAGAGGTGCAGCTTGTTCTCATATTCTCATCTCACTCCTCTGCCTTCACCTCATTTTCAAACCCCGCGTTCTCTATTGCGTTCTCGCCCCTTTTTCTCCTCTTTCGTATATACCTCTCGTTGTTTAATTTCCCCAGTATGTACGTTCGTACTTCGCTTCATGCTGCCTAAATACCTGCCTACATTTTTATACTGGAGAATTGATGGTAATACTCTCGGAAATGAAAAGTGAAAATAAAAAGAGAATTTCGAGAGGCATCTGTATATGTTGCAGACTTTTGTTGTAATTGATACATTTTTATTTCTATACGGTGCGTTTCAGAAGCTATTCACTCAGTTGAAATCATTGAACCACTTTTCAGGTGAAATTAGACATTAACATTTCGAAAATAATGTACTATTTATAATTGCCGGAGTTATTTCAATCACGTCCATTTTTTTTTTTTTCAGATCAACTGGTTGATAATATTTTTAAGTGAAAAATCGGTTTGCCAGTATTCCATGTAAAAAAATGCTTTTTTCATAGATTTTTTTGCTTTTATTTTACGAATGTTTTCTTTAATTTCAAAAGTAATTCGTTACATTTTCACGAGTTTACAAAGAATTTCTTGTCAAATGAACTTGAAACGATATTTTTTCATACAGATAAAAAGATCGCTATAAGCAAGTTGAATTTTTTTCTTAATACTCAAAAAAATTGTAAAAACAAATCCCATGCCTTTGAATATTCGTAAGGATCTCTTGATCATGTTAAAAAATCAGCAGAACGAAATATTAAAAAATCCAGGAGGAGATTAACGTTAAAAAATTATGTTAAAAAAATGAATCTCCACCAAATGAAAATCTTAATAATCATATTAAAATAATTCAATGAATTTGCAAAATCGTAAATCAGTACTTTTATGTTACACGAACGAAAGTATATGAAGCTTTACGTTGAGCTGACTTATGCACCAAAGCAGGCGGTGAAGAGCCCCTAAACATTTTACGTACATAGCCGAAAGAATATTTATCAAAAGTGCCCTTATAGTCCAGGCATCTAAAACTTTTGGTTGTTATAATATTCCTCGGGGATCGTATTAACTGGCAGAAATGCCAGCACCGGGCGATTCGCGGTCACAGCACCAGCAGCAGCAGCATCAGAAACACTGTAGAGAACAGGGATCCTATGTGTATGTTGGCTACTCGAATATGACTGCCAACAGCAAAGGGAGAACGCCTGGGAACTTCAACGTAGCAAGGCAATAATATGCCCTCGCGTGTAGTTTGTACTTAACCGGGATTAACTCCTCCGTTCTGTGCGCGGCAATGCGGAACAAGAGCGCCGGATCCCCCCCATCCCTCCCCCGCCCTGGTGAGATGAGGCTCACCTTTCTCTTCCCTCCATGCCTTATGCTCCATTTTGCACGTATTTTTTATTTATTTATTTTACGCCCAGGAGTGTCTCGAGTATGAATAAAATACTGCAGTGCGGAAAGCCGAGAGTTAGAAATAGAAAATAGATTTTCGACTTGTTAAAAAAAAAAAACAGTGTCGAGCTTTGAAAGAAGATTGTATTCTGAATTTTGCTTCTTCATTTTGCACACTTTTTTGTTGTTTTTTTTTTGCACGCGAGGGTTGGATCTTAAATAGATTAAAATTTAAAAAGCTCCTGCAAAAATTGACTCTCGTTAAAAAAATATATATATTGACAAAAATGTCTCACGTAAACAAAAATATTGAAAAAATAATTAAATAATTCCTAATAGACTTTAATTTCAAGATGAACTCCATCGAATGCAGTTTTTAATATTATAAATGTTGTATAGTCAAGAGGCGTATCACAAGGGAAGTATGTGATTATACAACCCCTTTGGAGTTTCTTTAAAATGATACGCCTCCTGACTATAATTATAAAATTTATAATATTAATAACTGCATTCGATGGAGTTCATCTTGAGATTAAAGTGTATTAGGAATAATTCAATTATTTTTTTCAATATTTTTGTTTATGTGAGACATTTTTTTCAAAATATATAATTTTTTTTATGAGAGTCGATTTTTGCATTCGGGGGTTTTTAAAATTAATTTTTTTATTTTTATTTCATGATATTTAAAGTTTTTTTTTTTGGGTGCATATCTTATTGGGAGGAATCCGATTGGAAATAATTAAACAGACAAAAAAAATCGATTGAAACCTATAGGAGCCTATTATGTTTCAACTGGAAATTTAACCATTTAATCGTTTTCTACCAGTTTCAATCGGAACTCCTAAACAGGATATACAGGTGCAGAATCCAACCTGACTACGAACTATGTATCTTGTTTCTTTATTATTACCACCTTTCATAAAATTACTTCTTTGAGAAAGTATAGACATTCTCTGCCTTGTGGAAGATGCACTATCCAATGTTCCACTTCATCTATCTTTCGAAGTGTGACAGAAAACGTATTGTGGGGGCTTCAATAATTAAGACAATGGTATGATAAATTAAAAAAATAAAAACGATTGGTGGCGTGAAGCAAGATTTTTTTAAACATCTGTATGATGATTTAACCATTATTTTTTCTTACTATTATAATATTCTTACAAAGTAATATACGATAAATAAATAAATTTAAAAAAAAGCCGATTATCATTATACTTCTAACCGGTATAATATTTTAACTGTTATTCTTTCTTATTTATTATAATATTCTTACAAAGTTACATAACGTATAAACGTATAAATAAAGTAAAGTTAATAAATATTCAACGGATTAAAGTTTAAAAAAAAAGCAATTGCGCCTCATACAAATGCAGATTGAGACTCGCGGGTATTCAAGCACCAGAGATGAGAATCTCTACAAGCACTCTACCGTGAGCACCCTGAAGTGAGCTACGAACTACCGTGAGTGCCCTGAAGTGAGCTACCAAAATGATATTTCGATATACTCGAATATGCTATTTGTAACAATTTGAAAAAATCATTTATTCATGCGAATCAACAATTTATCACCTTAATTTATGAAAAAAAAAAAAACATTGGGCGCTAGTCACAGAATCGAAGTTCAAAATTTGGTTAAGTAATTTTTTATCGTTTTCGAAAACATTGTTAAATATAGATTTCTGCATTCTTCTAAAATATTTATATATATATATATATTGTTCTTAACTTTGAAGAAAAATTGAATTTTGCTTTTAAGTGCGAATGTAAAAGGGAAGTTTTCTTTTGACGATAAAGTAGGACACTGTCGCTAAATCTCCGGCCGGAAGTTGGCCGGAAGCTAGTGGGCCCTCAACTTCCTGCTCCGGCTAATTACTCGGAGGTAAAGCACCGCACTCCGCCGCCCGGAGTAACTACTGTGCATGTGCGGAGAGTTCAACTCGAGCGCGAGAAAATCTCGTAATTTCACTGGAAAGCTAAACTACATAGAACTATGTATGTGTATGTGTGTGTGTGTGTGTGCTGAACCGAACGTTTCAGCGTAACAAGCACCTCAACGATGCTTGTTACGCCGAAATGCACTACCGCGCGTGGCCACCTTCGAATAATTGGATCGGCGCGTGCGTTGCGAATTTACGGGTAAACGAACGGAGACTAAAAAATGCTATTTAATTAACGTGTCGCACATTTCGCAAAAAAATTAACGTAGTTTATTTCGTCAGAGCAATTTCTCTACGCGATTTAAAGTAAATTAAAATTTGTCTACTTTCAACTCAAAATTTTTACGAATTTTACTTAATTTCACGCTTTTTTCAACTTCATCAATTTTTTAACATCTACTTTACAAAAGTGAGTACATCGTTTTTTAACATTCGTATATTTTCATTTTACAATTTTTTGTTGCTACCTTTACAACAAAAATATTTATCACCACTAGTTAAACTATCTTTTTTTGGTAAATTTGTTTGAGCATTTTTTGTCACTTCTTATTTTACAAAAAAAAAATATACGTTTTTTCAGATTTATAAAAAAATCCACAAATTGAAAAAAAAATCTGTTAAATTAATAGTTTTCTAATTTGTAGATTTGCCAAATTTTTACATCAACACATTTTGACAAACGAACGAATTATTAAAATTGTTCACAAAGTTTCTGGTTAAATAACCTTAACTCTTATAAAAACAATATTAAATATATGGCAAAGATGAATAACAATTTTTCTTATTGCAAAAACGACGGTTCTGTAAAAATATTACAGTTTGTAAAACTAAAAAACATAATTTTTTTTTTTATACAGTAAAGAATTAAAATATTGTGAACGTGTGTGTGTGTGAACAAAATATTTTTCTACAAATACTTTACTTTCATTTTCACTGTGTGCGGTTTTTTATTTTCCGATAATGAGGGTTTAACAAACGTTGCCTCAATTAGCTACGCGTTTATTGACATAATTCTCGATTTAACTATCTGTTTCACAGTATATATCGTATGAAACAAGCAGGAAAAATAAAAAACAAAATATTCGCAGTTAATTGCATATCGACTGACGTCAATGTGGAGCCGCAACGCTCCTCCACTAATGCTACAAAATTATTGGCTAATAGGGAAAATCGGTTAGCGTGGGCGAGGAGAAAGCCATGCATCCAACGTTTGATAAATATTCGACGAAAAGTTCGTATCGAAAATGAAGTGGGTTGTGGTGTTGCTCGATATACCTGCGGTCATTCAGGCTTCATTTTCATCAGCTATACAACGTAGCAATACCGGTAGGTATGCGCTAATATGAGTTTGGCAAATTAATTGAAAACTATACTACACAGTAGCCAACCTCGAGTAGATAGCTTTCCGGCAATTGTTACAATATCGGATTCCGTGGTTTATTTCCTGAAATACCAGAATTCCTTTTAAAAAATCGGATAGTAAAGCAACTTTGTAGAATGTAATTTTTTGTTTCATTCATTAATTTATATTTGCAGAATCATTCGCGAAATGTGATCCTCCCGATCTGATTGAGGTTTAGTAATATGAAGTGGTACAGTACCAAAAAAATTGTAAAAAAAAAAAGTTTATTTAATTCAATTAGAAGTAACACCAAATTTATTGTAAGTTTACCATCAATTAAAAGTAAAAAGTAAGAAACAGAAAATACTTTTACGGTAACCTTCTTAAAAATCTTTTTTAAGAAACCTTAGTTAAAAATGTGGCTTCCCTTAAAAATTAAAACGTAATTTCGCATTTCGCAAAAAAAAAATAATAATAATAGTGATCGTATTTTAACAACAAAAATCATGACCTTCAGAAAAGTCCCCAGACTTTTTTTTTCAAGTTAATAGTTTAGGCGCTACACCTTGCTAAATTACATTTTTTGCAGATGCAGAAAATTTCAAGGTCATACAAAAAACGTTTGCTTAAACTTAATTATTAGTTTCGACAATATTACAATTATGATAAAATATTGGAACAGAATTCCGCCATTTGGGAAATTATTTTTGTACTTTTTTCTGTAACATTATAAGAATTAAAAATAATAATTAGTATTTATTCTTTTAACAAACAAAAAAATTGTCAAAAGCCAAAAAAAAAAATTTCAGTTTCGTTCTTACTGCGTTACAGCATGTATCTCATGTTCTCTTGTAGGAAGTACGGGGAATCCCTTATATTTCTTGTAAGCTCTAAGCTTCTATTCGCGGTGCTTCATCCCCATGTACGCCTTTAGCTACGTCGCAGGCGCAATTAGAGGACGAACGTTAAGCCGGTTGAACTCTGAGTCACGCCCGTTCGGCCTTTGTCTCTTATGTACCTGTTCCACGCTCCGGACTACCTGCAGTAGGTGGATTGGTAAGGGAGAGGCGAGAAGGGCTCGCGGGTTCGTTTTAATTATCGGTAACTACTGGCTCAGTTCGGGCTTCCTCCGCAAGAGTAGTGTCCAACCCAGACTCTCACTCCTTCTCTTAACTCTCCTCTTCCTTCTCCTGTCCACCCAGTGTTCCTGCCCTTCTGTCACAGCATCACGTTCCACATGGACGTTGGCCATGCCACAGAGTTTACAAGGGAGGAATTACTCCCTCATGGCCCCTTGCGACCATCGTCCACTTGCCGCACGACTTGATTAAATGAAAATTACGGCGGAAACTGCTCTCGGATGTAAAGTCGCGCACGATTTCACTCGTTGTATTCAATTTTAAATCGAGGCTGGACTGTCGCAACTCCTTATCGCGAATTTTCTCGAACCTTAAACGAAGCTGCTTTTTTTATTTTTATTTTTACTATTTATAATGTAACTGAAAACCTTTGCTCTTGTAATTCATTTTTTTTTTAAATTAAACCTTTTAGTTGCAACGAATTGGAGTACATTTTTTTAAATGAATATTTTATTTCAAGTACAAAGAATCTTGCCTTCAGTTTAAATTTCAGTTAAAATTAAACATTTTAGTTGCAACGAATTGGAGTATATTTTTTCAAATGAATATTTTATTTCAGGTACAAAGAATCTTGATTTCAGTTTTCCTGTTGTTCATTTTTGTCCTTTATTCTAAAAAAAAAAAAAGGTCTATAGGGGTTGGCACTAAATCTGATGAAACATAATTCCTTCGCTCAAAATATTTACAATTCTGAGAGAAGAAAATATTATACCTAACAATCATGTCATTATCACTGGAAAGCCTAACTCTTCCTGCCTTTGCATAAACATAATTTTTAGTCTGGGCGATTTTCTTTGACACTATTGATGCTCCTTTATCGCACATTGAATCTTGACTAGAACCTGTCGGCTTCTTCGAGATCTGATAATACATTTTGATTCATTCATGCCATAGATAGCTGCTATCTGTTGATGGAAAGATAGATATCACATCGAATAGTATGGAAACAAATGACGTCTTCAGTAACATTCATTTAAAATATAATAGTAAGTACACTCAATGTGGTATTTCGCCTGATATTGTCTGTCATATATGCGGAAGAAAGTACCGAATACTCGAAGTGTTCGTCAAATTTGATGCTCTGACTTTGTACGATATACTTCCGATAAGAATGACACACTGCAGATACCAACGCAGTCATATAATGATCATTTGAAAATTCTACACCGTATAAAGCAGTATCGATAGTCATGCTATTGAACGTTAGTAAATAGAAGAAAAAAAGGAAAGAAAAAAAAGCTCGATGTATAAAACTCACTCTCGTAAGAAACTCGATTTTACAGCGTTCCAGTACATTTTTTTTCTATGAACATCCCTCGCACTGTACTATACCTTTACTTCTGGAGTCCTCGTAAAAAAAGTACTCGTGTTCACTTTTAAAGTACAAGGGCTTAAAAAAATGTTGCCTCTATGACATAAAAATCTAGTTTAGATAGCAGTTATTGCCTGACCTGAGAATTTAGTGTCCTAAACATGTGAAAAAGAGTGAAGAAGAATAAAAATTTGCCATATATAGCATTGAAATTTCATGAAAGGATTAAATAAATATAATGTGACGATAATTTATGAGAAAATTTACACTCTATAAAGGTTCTTAAAAAACGAATATCCAGAGCTTTAATGCACTGTATAAATGGATTAATCGATTTATGTAGTAAAATTTACGACAGCAGTTGCTACAATAACGTACTGAAAAAGTCAACGTTTAGTATTCTCAGTAAATATTAAATCGGCAAATTAACGTCTATGATTCATAACGTCTGACTTATGAATTATTTTTAAATCTTTTCACCAACTGACTAAAGAACACTGTAATATTTGCAAATTCTTATCGAGATAATTTTCATTCAACATTACATTTAATGTACAAGCGAGACAAGATTATAAGTTTTTATATTAATTTTCCTGATTTTTTAATTATCTAGTATAAAGAGTAATTCTATATTTCACTTACATATTACATTTAGTATTCAAATATATGTAAAAAAAAAGCTTTCTATAGTTGTAATGGAAGGTTATAGCAAAAAAATGTAATAGTTAAGTTTCTCGTCAAGTACCAATGCTCGATACACAATCGATATTATCAAAGCTTCTCTATCTAACACCAATTAATTTTTCCTATGACAATCTCAAGGAACAACAAAAGACTGCCTGCATTGCAGTCCGAACAAAGTTGTTCACTACAAACGCGAACAAAGACATTCAAACGTCAAAAGACAACAGCAAGTACAGTTCAAGACTAAGCCAACAAAAGATATAGAATTTCTTGGTGGAAGTGTGTGTTTCAATAAAGCAACATAGAGTTGGCTTAGTAGAACCGCGGAAACTCTACAAACATTGAATTCGCGGTTTCAAGACAAACTATCGTGAAAGCTGCATGTGCACCCGATCCATATTATACACAAAGTCGTCTGCGTAGTTATTGACTTCGTAGAGATATATTATATGGGGTATTCCATGGTAATTCGCACGGAATAAAATTTATATTGTTTAAGACAAGCATTTGATTAAACCGCGTTGAGAATCCAAAATTTTTCCAGGTGCCATGATGGAAACACCACTTGCTCATATTTAAATTTTGTTAAATATATTTTTTTTCAAATTCACAATCATTTCATAAAATTTCTCAATTTTTCAATAATTCACTGAACTGAATTACTTAATAATGTCATATGGAATATTTGATTATTTAAAAAAATAAACAGCTAATGTTTCATGTTTTTTTGGGAACATATAGGTATAGAATATATTTGAACAGTAACAGAAGAGTAATAATGTAACGTAAAACACTGAAATTTTAGTTTAAGAATAAAAAGTTGATATTTCCAATTACATCTTTTAATTTATTTTCAATTAATTTTTTTTTATAAACAAAAATGACACAAATTAAAAATCTAATAAAAATCACAAATGTTCTTTTCAATGATAGCAACGTTGTGAAAAAGATATTAGGGAATTTGAAGACTCGGGTTTCATCCTCTGTGAATTATCATGGAATGCCCCATATAAATATGTGCAGCTGGAACATTTGCTGTACAGATAGTGAGACTCTTGGCTTGTACACACATAAATACATATAGAGATATGGGTGCCGTAGATACAGTAGTTCGGTTTTCGCGATAGGCGAAAGCAGCAACGTTCGATGGTCCTCCTCTCGTATAATCGAAGTGCTATTACTGTCCTGTACTGCAGTTCGGTGATCCTATATATTGAGACTCTGGCTTCGGGGAGCTCTCCATCGTAAACAGGCTTCCGTAGTCGCGGTGTTCTATGATGTTTGTGGAATGCAGTTTGGCAGTAGTCAAGGTCCGTTATAGGGCGGACTGTTGCCTAACATTGCTCTGGCGACTGACTACCACACACGACTCTCTCGTAGTTCTATACGAGAGCGTAAGTACTGTGTTTATGGGCAGTTGGGCGAACATTCGGAAACGCGAAACGCTTATACGATGTTCACCGTACGCCCAAGCTCCTCAACGGGTTCCTCGGACATGTTTATTCCTACATGCGAAATACGGGAGGAGAATTGTGGGGGAGAATTCGAATGTGTTTGTATAACGTTTCCGTAGTTAGGACCATGAAGAATCTCACTTAATGGTCGATCAAAATGACTAATTACTTAGAGTACGTAGAATCGACGTTACTACATATGATCTTCATGCTTTCGGCATTTCTGTATTAATATACGAATTGGGTTGGGTATGGTAATTGTAAATGGTTGTTGTATCGACTAAAAAGGATTGAGTTATTGAAGGGGAATTTGGAGCATTGAGAGGATGTTTTTTAAATGTGATAAGAACTTTTCTTGGTGACTTTTTTTGTTATCGTGGTTTTGGGCAAAAAATAATTCTTTTATTCGATTTCACTGCGTTCAGAACTTTCTGACATTATCAGATTTTCAAGGTTTGCCTGATTTAAGAAAAATTTGATCATTTATTTATATTAATATTTGAGGTTCAAAATTAAAACGATGTGTATAATTTTTAGAAATAATGAGAATGATGAAGTGAAATTCCTAAATCAGGCAATATTAACCAAACGATGGTAAATGTTTTTTTCTTTTTTATTTTTCTTTAAATATAAGAAAAAAAACTAAGTCTTATCAGACACTTTAAAAAATTATTAATTGCCCAAATCGGTTTTCTTAATTTATTACGACAATCCAAATTTCTCCACTCGCAAGAAAAGCGTGTATAAAAATGATTTTTCTTGAATAGAAGATATATTTGAATAAATATCACAAGCTAAATGTGAAGAGATCCTAAAATCCCACATTTTCAGCTGTGTGATTTACGAACATACTTCTAAAAAAAAGTGATAAGCTCATGCTTGTCAAAGTTTTCGAGACATGATATAAGACAAAAACGCGACTTTCCCACCTCAGAAAATATACCAGTGATCTTTTCTATGTTCTATAATGCCCGACCGTGTCACTCCAGAATTATATCACCGTTATTCTATTTCCGGATCTAAAAATTTCCCAAGAGGGCGACTATCCAAACGATCGATCCTGACGCCAACGTATAGTTATCGAGCAGTTATCATATTTTATATAGTAGATCATAAGAGCCAAGTGTGTGGCGTTTGTGCCTAACCACCCGTTTTCTTTTTTTTTTTTTTTTTTTTTTTCTAGCGCATCTACTCCTAACGGAAACCCTCGTCTCTTCCATCCTCGTAGGTCGCTCGATCCTTGCCATCCCCTCGAGGACGATAAACATCGCAAGGATGCGCGTCAGAGGTTGGCTGTACGGCTTTAGCTGCGGTTTGAAGGGATAAAAGGAAAAGAGGAAAAGGGAAATGGAAAGGAGGAGCTCAGCGGAAACTGAGGAAACAGCAGCAGCAGCAACAGCAACAGCAGAGGCTCTGACTCGAGATCCGCTGTGGCGCTCAGTGGCTCGAACACAGGTGACTTTGATCGAGTGAGCGTAAACTTTGCCGATAAAAGAGTAGAGTGGCGCGCGCGAGTTGCTTGACTGCGGAAACCCGGTATGTGTATATAACGCCGCACCCGTCGTGTGATGTGCCCCGCACGTGCTCTTGGAAAATTCAAAGTAGTGTATCTTTCCGTTTCTCTTTCTCTTTAGACTCCTACGAACTCTACTCATAGGAGTCCAAATCCCCTCCTCCTCTTCTCCCACTCTGGATTCTTTCGTCTCTTTTACCAGCTCGCAAAAGCACCGAGATTGATACGCTCCGCCGAATAGCAACTAGAATAAGATGTTAGTGAATTAGATATAAGAACAAGAGAAGAGAGCACGAGAGAAGTCAGAAAGGGAAACCCCATGGAAAAAAAAGTATACCGCGAAATTTGGATATGATTTATAATTTAAGGGGATGTTGGGGTAGATTTTCTTATTTTCTTGTACAAATTCAAGCATGTGTATAGCTTATTATAGAAATCGCCTATTTTTGTCGACAAAAACATCGGTAACAAAATCTACTCCAGCATTCTCTTAATTTTTATATTTTTCACGAAAAAAATCATAATCCATGTTTTTATTTATTTTGAAAATATATCTGATGGATATATTGCGAATCTTATATAAAAATAGTAAAATATATAAATTAAGGCGGGTGAAAAAAAGGGACTTTTTATTAAGTTGCTCATTGAAATTTTCATCCATTATCGAAAAAAAAAACGGATTTAAGGAAAACCAACACATTAGTCGCCTGACACTATTTTTTTTTTTTTTTTTATTAGTAGGGAATTTTTTTATATTTGTGAAATACATTTATGACAGCAATTCGTTGATAGACATATTGTTAATGGCGAAACTAATGTTTAGGCAATATTTAAATTCGCAACGCTTTTTTTTTTAATACTATCGACAAAACAGTAAATATTCCACACTAGCTTGGGTACTTTGGTTAGAATTTTTTTTACGACTTCTCATTCTACGATTTTTTTTTCCAAAAGCTCCCGAGAATTTTTGCAATGAATTTACATTTTTACCGAATATTTAATTTCTAATTTCGTAAATTCGAAAAATGAGAATAATTTAGAGAAAATTTGGCTTTTTCGCAAAAAATCTGAAGACTTTTTCAGGAAGAGCTCAGAAACGAAAGAAATTACCGGAAGAATTCTGGTAATTTTTTTCCCTGAGTTAAAAAAAAATGAAAAGAAGATGCTACACGGATATTCAGACTCAGAAAGCAGTTCAACAATTATTTAAAGCTGTTTTTTGCAGCAAGTAACTTAAATCCCATTTAGCCAAAAAGTACGTGCTTCTTTCATCGCCTTAATACAAAATAAATTTGAAAAATCGTTTACCCGCAATTGGAGATATTTTTAAATATACTTTTTTTCCTACAGAAGAGAGAAAGTTTCCTAGAAAGATACACTGCGTAATTGACATGTATATGTATGGAAAGGATGTCTAAGTATAAAAGGAAAAAGGACAATTATAGCTGTAGTGAATGTACTGCGACTAAAATTTCTTAAATTAATTTTACCGGCGTAATTGATCGTAGCGATCGAGTTTTTTTTTTTTTTTTTTAGTTGTGATTTATACATAAGCTATATGAAATGATGATTATGTGATGCGAGCTGGGCTGGACAATGATTGTCCAAAAAATGAATCTTTTATCACGAGTGCATTCTCATCGTAGATTGCGCACACGATTGCACAGAAAGTATCACGACATAGTCTTTTTTTTTTTTTTACTTTTCAAAATTATTATACGAGTATTTAATAATACTATGCATACATACAGGAAGCTGAAAGCGAATGATTGATGACGATTTGGTGGAGATAATAATGGAAAAATACTCACGAGATGAGAGTCTCGAGTTGTGAAGGTAACAGGATCGGTCTTGGGCTCACGACACTGAAAATCTATTCTTCCCCAGGCGGTCGTACCCGCTGCTTTGCTGCGAGCTGCCTCGATCAGCTCCATCGCTATGCCCTCCGCTGCAAATTCAACCTGCAGGACAAATCACAAAGATTTAAAAAAAATTTACTTCACGTGGATTAAGTTGCATCATTAATTTTTTTGTAATTTCAAATAATTACGATTTTTCGGACACTCTACACCGATTTTTAAACATTAATTTTTATGTAAAAATAAAAAAAAATTGCATTCAAATTTTTATTTAACGCTTTTCCGATTTCACCTGTTGTCTTGATAGTAAAAAAACCTCCTTAGCTGAATGCACTTCCAAAATGTCATAATTACATCCACGCAAAAAAAAAAAGTAAATTCATCTCATACGCTTATACCGAAATAGAAAATCCGACTAAACCGTACAATTCATTCCACCTCGAATTAAAAAACGATTTCGCTCGAGTAGTTATAGCTCTCAAAATTTAAAAAGTGTTTCCGGGCGAGATATAAAGAATTTAGCGTTCACTGGAATGGTCAAACGGTCCAGCGCAATGAACATAACGATATATATATATATATATATATATATCTGTACAGCCCACGTCGTTGCACCTGAAAAAAGTGGGGGTGGACGTAGCATGGAAAGCGCGCGAGGCGATAACGAATTAGAAATGCATAACGCCATTGTAATTGCCTTTTTAAATGGGCGGAGCTTTTGCAGAGAATGTTCACGGAATACTAATAGCTTCTCTGTGAGAATCTTCTTTTTTTTTTTTTCCCTCCACCGCCGATTCTACGTTATGCACCAAGAGCTCCAACCGCGAGCTCTTCTTTCGATTCATTATTTCGAGCGTAATGGCCGAATTTCCATTTTATTTTCTTCTCTATTTGCCTTTGCTGCGACCTCACTCCCGTTTTACAATGCCGCTAGCACTGCTTTCAGTACAAAAGAAAAAATAAAGGTAACAAAAAAAAAAAAAAGAAAAAGAAAAAGAAAAAAATAAATCAGCTAGCTTTCAAGCCAAACGAGGCATCCAAGCACTTCACGTCCAGCAGCACTCCACAAAATGCTGTCCTTTGACGAACCCAGACACAAGAGGTCAAAGGACTCGTTGAAAAAACGAATCCTTTTTCAAAATTTTGCATTATCTATGTTTTCTACTTTTTATTTAAGCGTTTCTTTTTCGCTCTGATAGAATTAAAAGCGGTACTCAATTGTGATGATAAATAGAATTCAAATAAAATTAAAACTGAATGAAGGACTTACCTTTCGCAGGCAACCGACAAAGTTTGTGATTCCCTTCGCCCCTTGAAGCGAATTTGTATCTGCTCCACCGCCAACGAGCAGCTTGTCACTTGACAATCGCGTAAACGATCCTGCTGTGTGACCGTGCTCAGCGTAAATTCCATCCACTACAGCCGAGAGCTGAAAGAGCGTGGAGACGAAAATATTTCGTTAATTGTAGCCCAGAGATATAATTTAATTATACAATAATTCAAAGCTCGTTTAATAGAATCGCATGCGCGACTGGTGTAACGGTTATTTTAGAGAGATAATATCTCTCCGCAAGGAAATTTGTCCTCCCTCCTTCGGTATTTAATTGTGACCAAAACTTGCTTTGTAGTATTAATTTTAGATATATCGAGCTCGCAGATACTGAAATAAGAGCACGAATGAAGATTTTCATTCGATTTAACTCTTGTGATAAACATTTTAAGGTACGTCACCTAAAATAGAACATATCGACATTTTAAAGAAAAATTAGTACCATTGATTTTTTTAAAGGGTTTTGAAAAAGCTTACAAGAAATCCGTAATTATAGGTTAATTCAAAAGTAAAAACAGTCGCTAAGAAAAAAAATTCACTTCCATTTTTGTAGAGAAAATATTACATTTTTCATTTGATACAGTTTATTGTATAAAACTTGTGGAAGGATTTTCTATTGGTTTAAAAAGAAACCGGCATTCAAGCCTAATAAAATAATGATAAAACTATAACCTTGTAATTTCACGCAATAATTTTTAGCCAAATATTCTGTGTTAGTTTTGCGATAGAATTTCAAACAGAAATATTCTGTACTTGAACTGAAAAAATTCTTCGTCACATTGAGCAGTAAAACCTGGGGAACCAATTTTGTTCATCGATTCAATCTAATCCCTTCGACCAGAGTAGTGAATGGAAAAAAATTTGCGCCGGCCTGTGAAAAAATAATTGCCTTACAAAAATATTTCTTTCTCTACAAGTTATTTAAATCAAGTTTTAACATCCCATATATATGCAAGTCAACTAAAATTTAGTTATCAACATTTTTATGTGACTTCCACCCCTCAACTTCATTGCAATAATTGCTCCACCCCTCCAAATATATTTAGCCCAAATTTCCTATTGGCACACATGCAATTCCACTACAATGTAATTGCCAATATTTCCATTTGTCTCTCCCGCCGCAATACCACTGTAATAATCATCTGTCAATAATAAGTAATAAAGAGTTGTATAACCAACTCAGCTCGTCAAGTAGATGAAACTTGAAGTACACTAATGAAAGTGCCTTGGAAGGACGAGAAAGTGGAACAGGAAAGATGAAAGGTACAAGCGCAACGAGAGGTTGAGAGGGAGTGTTGAAAGGTGGATTGTTCGCAGTAGGGATTCGAAGAATAGAGCGCGCGGAGCCCTAGAGAGAAGCTCGGGGGTTTGGATGGCCAAGTGGAAAATGGAGAAAGTTGGAGAAAACGGAACGGGCGCAACCCTCTCTTCGCATTTGGACTTGAAGCGCGCCTTGTGTGCGATCCACGCTCGTCGTAGCGAGCATCGCGCGTCTCTTCGTCGTAAGTGGGCGCTGCTATATATACGCTCGGTTGAAACGGCCAAGGGGAAAAGGGGTGAAAGGAAGCGAGAGCTAATTATACTTGAGAAAAGAGGCGTGGTGAAGCAACTCTCCAGATACCGAAGGAAGGCCAAGTAAGAGAAGAAGAAGAAGAAGAAGAAGAAGAGTGGCCTGCCTGCCCGAGAAGACAGAGAATTTACTCCAGAGAGATAACGACTATTGACGTCCCACCGCCAACTCCATCTAGCGGTGGAGAGACATAACTGAACGTTCTAAGGTACACTTCTGTGCTTCTTCTTGCGCTCTACTCTTAGTCTTCGACGATCAACTCCTTCATCTCACTTTTCTATATACATATATATATATATATATATATATATATATATATATTTGTATAAACCAACTATACCGAGCATCGTCGGATATATATACTCAATTCAGTCTATTGAGTTCTCCACGCACATTGCCTAGTTCTCAAAGTGGCGCCTCTGACGAGAACACCGGTAGCGAAGATCATTCGAGGATGATTATACCGAGAGTCAAGTTTCTCGCAAACTTGGCTATCGCGGATAAAAGCACAAGCGAAGCAAGTAACCATCGACTGCTAATGCTTTATACGCTCTCGTCGAGTTTCCTTCCTTCAATTGTGAAGTGCAATTATCGACTTTTCGCTCCAGGCGTATTACAGGCTTGTGGGAAGTATCGCGTGCGTTTTGGTGGAAGGAAAATTTTGCTGGTGTCGATATTTTCGTGTGCATCTGCGAATGTGGATGAGGCGTTTGCTTTAGCACTTTTGTGCTTTATTTTTTTTTTTTTTTTCTTTTTTTAGGTTAACGCATGTGGAGTCCACCTGGTGGAGATAACTGGATGCGATGCTGGCTGTGTCGTGAGCAACGATTCTCCGCGCGATTACTTAATGAAAGTGCAATTTAATTAAGCGCCTGCCGGGCTCAGGCAACTCCACCACCGCACTGGCAATGGTATCTGCAGCAGTGATGGCGGCAAGAGCGAAGCCTCGGTATCTAATTGAACCGGAACGAACGTGGAGCTTGTAAAGTTCTCGATGCAATTTGGACGGTTGGGAGCATGTGCTCTCGTTGGACCGTCTGCGTTTGATAAAATCGTATGTATGATTCTCAGAGATGTTTGTTCTCCTTTTTTCAATACATTTTATTATTTTTACGATGTGGTTATAATACTTTTTTTGGAGGTTACAGGGAGGTTATAGTGATTTTCTACTAAAACATACTTTTTTTTTTTAAATTGTTAAGTGTTTCTCATATTATTTGGAACGCCTTAAATTAAAGTAAACACATAACATTTTTGTTCGACATTGAAAAAGCCGTATTTTCAAATAATAAAAATTAAGTTTTTATATCAATCATTTACAGGTCAGAATTTTTGGTTTCTTGATTAAAAAAAAAAGTGTGTGATTAATCGATAAATAATCGTCTTAATTTTTTTTTGTATGTTACCAAATGAAAGTACAAAGGTGGAAATATAATCGAACCTGAAGTGCGTTCATTGCAGGGTATTTCGGCATTCGTCTGGATTCGGCGAAAATTCGGCGCGATGGGATTAATTGGCTTAATTAAAAAGTTCTCTGCCAGAGCTCCGCGAATATCCAACTGATATAGAGGGGCTGCAATGCCTGGCGGCCAAGTCGCGGAGCTTCGGTTGCCGTGAAAACCCCGTCAGGATTATATTCCCCGCAAACGCGCGTTAAGCCGACATTACACGAGACTCACCCGTGCCCTCGAGCTTTGGCTCGATTACCGAAGGATTCCCACACCCGCTTGCCAGTTAATTTTATTCCCCTTTCTGTCTCCTCACTTAAAGCCTTCGTGTATCTCTATTCCAGCACTAAAAAGCACAGGTTTACCAACTCTGCAGTGCGTTTGATGTGACATTTATTAGAATTATTCATCCATTAACGTAATTTTTGTTTCGTTTCCAACAAAATCAAATTAGAAATGAAGAGCAACAGCAATACATCATCTTTTGTTCTCCAATTGCAATCACCGCTAAGAATAATGTCTTTTATTCGCAATCGTCACACCTCCGTCGTTTTTGTCTCATGAAAGCGGCTCAAAAAGTTGGCGACTCCCCCGGAGAGCTTATTTCCGTGGTGCTTTCTCCATCCGCTGTTATCTCAAGGCTGTGAGCATCGACGACGAAAGATCATTGGAAGAGAAATGAAAGAGAGAGAGAGAGAGATTGGGAGAGAGAAGAGAAAAGAAAAATGAGAATTCGAATCCAGGCACTTAATCGTGGGTGGGTGTGAATAATGCTCCAATGAGATCCGGAACGTTGAGCTGCAATGCTTTTCAGTGGTGGCGAGCTTGCAAAACGAGCCGAGAAGAGAAATCTGGTGGGTTGATATACATGTTACATCGACCGGAAATTGGAGAAATCGGGTACTACTGGAACGCGCGCAGAGCCATTCAAGAAGTGAGTGATGGAGAGGATGAGTCGCATCAAATGATGTCGTTGCTATCTCTCCGAGCGTTGGAGTGACACAATTAAAAGTGTGACACTATGTTCGAGGCGGAAGGAAAGACAGAGAGATGAGCCAGAGAGCGTGAGAGAGAGAGAGAGAGAGAGAGAGAGAGTGAGAAGGTGTTGCCGGAAACGGTGAAAAGCCACAACAACGGCAAAGGGGGAAATCGAATTGTCACAACATTCGAAAGGGGCGGATGAGCATCATTATTATTATCATCAGACTTCGTTATAAAGACTAATATTGGATGAAATAGATAAAATGCAATTCTCTCCTACTTGCAGAATTGCATTTTACTGTATCACTGGTTTTTAAGTTATTTAATTTGTGGATTTTCGTTTGTATGTTTTATGAGTTTTGACATTTTCATTGAATTCGTAATTAATCATTTTTGAAATTTTTAATATTTATTCGATCTTGATAAATGACAGCTCGTATTGTTTTGGTAAATAATGTTTTAGAAATTCACCGAGTAATTTGGTTTGTTTCACTTCTTAATTTAAAAAAAGGTTTTGTTACTTTCGTAGCTTCAGATTTTAACAAACAAAACGAGCTCTCACTCGTAAATATTTAACGAAAATTACAAATTTGACTTCTATAAAACTACGTAAAAATATGTCCAATGAGATGTTGGCGTAAATTGCGGTTTTTTTTTTCTGTAACTTGATTGTTATATATTTTTCAAACTTTAAGCAGAAATTCAGAAATGTGATTCCACCTGTTTTCATACCAATTTCTTTTTGAAAATGTGTACAAACAATTTTTGAAATATTGGTACTCGAGTGACCAGATTGTACCGCTGAAGACTCCTTAAATAATAAATAAAATAATTGCCGCTTGCGTAATTGGAACGTGATTATGTTATAATTATGCAAATTTAATTTTTAATTTTACTAAATTAATAAATAATTGTCATCCGCTGATACTAAACTGTAACTATTCTGCGCTAATAAACATCCAAACTGCGGAAACAATAGCTCTTCGTAAACTCACTAAAATCGGACACCCAAATAATCCTCTACACAACCCTTCAAATACACTACTTTATGAAACCACCGGAGTAACACCCATTATCGAAAGGACCAGAAACCTCAGCGCCAAATTCGCACAACAATACCTCGAAGCAATCAGCCCGCTATGTGACACACGAACACCAAACGTTAGTCCAAAACACAAACTGCCAACTCACACTATTGTCTGACACAAATTCTGTCAACGATAAACAATATACAATAAATCCACAGCAGAAACTAACGCACGTACACATTAATAACCGTTTACACACCTAAACAGGATTCCCAAAATTTTACAAAAAACGGGCTGAAGGACCCCGGTCGATGGCCCTTTAACCAGGGAAACTATCGAAAACCTACACACATTCTCCGTTTTTGTAATGGTTAATAAAAATCTTGTACTACAACTAAAAAATTGGTGGTGTAATTTCAGTATTTTTTTTTCATTACATGCAAATTTACCTTGAAACCTTTATTAATAAAGATCTTTAAGGAAAGTGTAAATCTGCATTAAAAATTATTTTTAAAAATTCTCATTTCCTTAAGGGAAAAATGAATTTGAAGGAATTGAAGGAAATTAATTAAAGAAAAATCTAGTTGCATCCCCTTTTTTTTATCAAACTTATAATACATTGATTCAAATAATTTATTGACTGTTCAGTCACAGATATTTTATTTTTTAATTACTTAAAAATCGCACCATTTAGCTTCCCCATTCATGTTTTTTTTTTTTTCTTTTTTACAAACTTGCCAGTCTTTAATTTGCAGGGACAACTTGTTTGGGGCAAATAACATCATAAAGGCAGTCGTTAGAGCTTTTTGTGCGTGTAAATATACGACATAATAAATTGACTAGTGGTATTTTACCGTGCAGTTGTATAGGCAGAGTAAGCTTAATTGAATTGGTCTCGGAGTTTGGACTCTCTATAGCCAAGAATTATATACCGCTTTCGGTTAGGATGGCAGGAGGAAGTAAATGGTAAATTCGAATAATTATTTCTCGATTTGTGGAACAAAGATCCACCTTTATCGTGTTCCCGGGGAATCCCATCTCGGTGAATTCCTCTCGAGAGTTTCTTCTCGTTAAAGAAGAGAACGAAGTGAAAGGCAACGAGACCGAAGGGAGGGAAAAATAAGGCTGTAATGTACTCATTCTACTTTAATCGCCAGGAATTAACTTGAATTGAGAAAGAAGTGGAACTCAGACGTTTGAGTCAACCATAGAATTTGATGCATCTTGTATATTAAAAAAGGCTATTAATTAATTTTTTAATCTCCAATTAAGGGCATCGAGTCACCTGGATTTTATAATAATAATATTGTGTCGCAACCGAACAGTTGAAATTTTACTACAACGAAAAAAAGCTTTCAACATAATTTTAGCAAAAACTATTGTAATAATAATAATAATAAATAATAAATAATTGTAAAAATAAAAAAAAAATCATGACACCTACAAACTGAATTAAAACAACAACAAAAATTACTCATAAAAATGTTACATTTTTTTCGACTTGTATTTTCATAACAATTACAAAATTTCTTAAATATCACGTCGTTTTAATAACTTTATTTTCCCCAACGAAAAAAGTACGACAAACTCAACCAGATTTTGTATGTGTATTGATTCTCTGTAAAAGTTATCAAATGATCCATATTAATGATAGCTATATTTTAACGAAAGAGTTTTCAACATAGTTGTAGCTAAACAATTAAGAATGTAAAAAATATAAACACCGATAAACTGAACTACGGAAAAAAACAAAAAAAAAAAAATTACTCATAAAAATGTCACATTTTATTCAGCCTGTATTTTGACAAAAAATTACAGAAATTTCTTACTCTAATTTTACGTCGCTTTAAAAACTTTATTTTCCCCAACGAGAAAAGTACGACAATCCCAACCAGCTTTTATATTGCTTCTCTTGTAAAAGTTGTTGAATGGTCAATATTAAGGACAGCTATTTTCACAGTTGAAAAAGAGCTTTCAACGTAGTTGTAGCATAGACGAGATACGGCCGAAGTAACGCCATGAGCGCGATAAGAAACGTTCGTGGACTGGTTTTAGAGCTTTAAAGCTCTCTTTCTTCGTGGCTTCGTCGTAGCCTCGTTGAGGGGGCGCGCCCGCACGGCGGTTAAAATAAAGTTTTACTGCGGGCCTAAAGGCGAACCGAGGACTGTAATTGAAGAAGTAGGCGAATTGCTTGCGCTCCCACACCGACCGTACCCACTCTCGCTACCCAGCGCGTCGAACTTTAAGTTTTAACCGTTAAGTTGAACACCCAGTCCCCGCACGGCTCATACTCCACCAGAGGAGCTCCGGTCGACGGACGCGCTCGCCCGGACGAGTAATAAAAAGCCCCTCGACTGCCTCTTCGTCCTCTGTGGTGAGTATAAATCCGGCACACGCTCGCACAGAATCGCCACTACGATATATATATATATATATTTCGTTGCTCTGGAGCGCCACGGATTAGAGAAGCGAAAATGGAAAATTCGCGATTTCCTGTTGTCAAACTGTTTAACGTGACAATGTCCATTATTGGAATTGTTCAAATTAAACGAATTTAGCTCATTTACTTTTATTTATTTTCAATCCAACAGTTCTCTCTCCAGACACACACACGCACACACACACACACACACACACAATATGGGTATAAAATCATTTGCCAAATGGTTACTGTAGTTGTTCCGGGATTCATGTGAATTACAGAGACACTACAACAGACAATTGTGGATTTGTTTAATTGTATTCATTACTCGATCGTAAATCCTCGATTTTACGGTATTTATTTTATTTAACCCGCTTTACGTGTTTTTTTTTTAGTTTACATTCTGAAATCTAAAATCCCTTTAAAAAAACATGGCATCGAATGGAAGAATATTGATTTTTAATAATAATAATAATAATAATAACAATAATAATAATAATAATGACGAAAAGTTGTTGATGAATTAGTTTTAAAAAAACCTGTCTAACAGTTTCGGTGGAACTATTCATTTTTTGACACGAAATTAATTATACGTTTTTTTTTCTAATATCATCTTTTGCTTGTTACTTTCTTGCAATTTTGGGATTTCGGATTTGAAGACTTTATTAAGGCAGTTATTATGAAACTATTCATTAAATAAAATCTTAGAAATTCTCATGTTTTATGTGGCACCTTTTCTTCACAAAAAAATATCTACAACTTAAGAATCTGCGAAAAAAAAATAACAAGAATTTCACGATTAAGAAGACGTTTAAAAAATCGCGTCTGTTCGGATGGAATAGAGAATTTATTTCACGAAAAAGAAATGATTTAAGAATTGTTATAATTTGAGGAATTTGGCTTTTTTACTTTTATTTATTTTTATTCAAACAATTCTCTCTTTTTCAGAATACACATAAAAAACGATTAGTTAATTGCTTGCTGAACTGTTCCAGAATTTATACGAATTACAACGACTGCAACAGGCTACTGTGGATTTGTTTAATACGGATTATATTCATTATTGGAAAAAAAAAATCATTACTGGATTGTAAATTCTCGAATTTACGGTATTTATATTATTTAGCCCAGGTTTTTTTTTATATTTTTGAGCAAACGGATTAAGAATACGTTATACATAAATTCCAATCAAAAAGTTTGATTTCATCAGAATCGT
Source organism: Perithous albicinctus (assembly GCA_964016905.1). Taxonomy (NCBI): domain Eukaryota; kingdom Metazoa; phylum Arthropoda; class Insecta; order Hymenoptera; family Ichneumonidae; genus Perithous; species Perithous albicinctus. The sequence goes on from OZ024694.1 coordinate 17,025,764, forward strand.
ATTATTTGCCGATAAAAAAGAAATTTGAAGAAAAAATCAGTGTATAAAGATATCAAGAATATTTATCTTTAATAATAATAATGACAGTAATGACAAAAAGTTATTAATAAATTAGATTTAAAAAATGTTCGTTTTCGAGAATTGGCTGTTTTTACGAAACTCTTCGTTTAACGATTTAGAAAAATTCTTCTTTGATATACGAAGCCTTTTTACAAAAGCACATCTTAAATAATCAGAAAATTGCTTTATTAACCATCAAAATAAAAATTTCTATCGAATCTGTAAAGGTAATATATTTTTTTTCAATTCGTTAAACAAAATTTTTTGGCATTTTTAATATTCTAAATAAATGTTCCTCGAAAGAAAACTTAAAAAGTCGTATTACAAATGTATCTCTGTAATCATTTGCAGCTCATGAGTGGCCATTAGCAATAGTCGATACCAATTAACGATTTACATAGGATTGTGCTGTCCGTGAGATTTATACAGAAGTGGTTATAGAGGCTAATGCACCTGCTCATGCCCCGTCGAAGCCCCAATTTAGGTCGCGAAGAGGGAAGCTTGCTCGCGAGAAGCGAATCCCGGAATGCGAATTAGCAACGCCTCGAGAAACATACCGACGTTGCGGCCGATGTAAATTATACACCGGGTGCAATGCGGCGGCTTGCTCTCGTTTCATTAATTCTCCGGGCGCTCTCGTGGCTCTCCAGGCCTCCTTTGGGTGCTCTATGCTCTCTCTGCTCACCTTGGATTCCACGGTTGCCTCGTTTTCTCCACATTTCTGCAGCCAGCTTACGGTATATCGCATCGTCTTGGCGCAACGGAAGAAATATTTGTGTTGGTAGCCGTCCTAGCTTGCCCCCCCCCATTCCTCCTCACGATGCTCATTCATTTTATTCATTCCACTATAGGTGCAAGGTGCAACACGGTAAACACTGCTAATCTGCATTAAATCTTCATTCTGAAGGCTTTTAATATTAAACATGGGTATATAATTACCATTCGCTTTATTTAAAAAATTGTAAGAATTAGAATGATCATTTATTTAATTTGAAAAATGGTGTGAATTAAATTTTCCATTTATTTATTTTTAAAAGTGGTGTAAATTAAATTTTCCATTTATTCATTTTTAAAAATGGTGTAAATTAAATTTTCCATTTATTTATTTTTAAAAATGGTGTAAATTAAATTTTCCATTTATTTATTTTTAAAAATGGTGTAAATTAAATTTTCCATTTATTTATTTTGAAAAATGGTGTAAATTAAATTTTCCGTTTATTTATTTTTAAAAATGGTGTAAATTAAATTTTCCATTTATTTATTTTTAAAAATGGTGTAAATTAAATTTTCCATTTATTTATTTTTAAAAATGGTGTAAATTAAATTTTCCATTTATTTATTTTAAAAAATGGTGTAAATCAAATTTTCCATTTATTTATTTTTAAAAATGGTGTAAATTAAATTTTCCATTTATTTATTTTAAAAAATGGTGTAAATTAAATTTTCCATTTATTTATTTTTAAAAATGGTGTAAATTAAATTTTCCATTTATTTATTTTTAAAAATGGTGTAAATTAAATATTCCATTTATTTATTTAAAAAAATGGTAAGAACTGATGTTGCCATTTATTTTTTTATTCAGAAAAGTGGTAAGAGTAAAATTTCTATTTTTTAAATTTATTAAGAGTGGTAATTGTGCAGTTTTCGTCATATTTGAGTTAGGATTTACCATGAATTTTATAATAAATGGTATTTGTTTTATCGTGAAGAAAAAATAAATGTAAAATAATTACGTGAATTATCGATCGAATTTTTAATTTACCTGAACATTTTGTAACATGTTCAGTATAATATGGGACGGGTTTTTTTTATATTCGTAAAGTCATGAATGTTAAAACATATTTTTCAGCTCAACCGGATTTAAAAATCCGGTTGAACTGAAAGATAGTTACATAAATGGAAAATATATTTTGTAAGTGCGTTGATTCATTTTTAATTGCGTTCCCATGCGCACCAGTAGGACAGTTGCGATATCATATTAAAATTGAATTAAGTGAAATTTAATACTATTGCAAAAATACCGATTAAATTCTTTTTTTGTATAATTTACCGTCCTATAATAAAATGTACTTTATTTTATCGTGAAAAATAGCTAACATCTACCTCTCAAAATACAAAAATACCGGTCAGCTTTTTTCCTTTTTTTCCATAATTTGACTCTTAACAAATTTTTATGAAATTTAGGTAGAGAGTTTTTTTTACCAATACAGTAAAAAGAAATTATTTTTTTTCTTCAAGTAAATAGAAAAATAAAATTAAAAAAAAAATGATAAAAGTTGTCATTAAAGTCCACTTTTATGAAACAAAATTTTTAATTCACACTTCACACAATCTAAGACAGAAAAATCATTTTCAGCAAAGATTTTTCAAGGTTGAAACTTTTATTTCCATAGGTTATTACAAAAAAAAAGGTTTATTCTTATTTTATTAAGCAAGCCTAAAAACACAATTAAAAAAATCTTAGCTGTCTTTAAAGTCTGCTTTCACGATGCAACAAATTTTACTCACAGTCCACGAGACTCTCAGGGAAATCATTTAACTCCGAGACTTTTAAAAACTTGTAAGTTTCTATTTCATAAGCAAATGCAGAATGATAAAGTCTGTGAGAGGCATTTTCGCGACAGTTGAAGGAGGGGTGACTGTAAGATACAAGATAAGGTTGTAAATGTGGTCAGCGACACTTTGAAACCACGTTGAAAAGGCCGGTTTTAAACGAGCTCCTCTCTCGCGAACGAACTTTTCACGTTCAACGAACAAATAATTACATTCAAAAGGGTCTTTGAGTTTTGTACTTTATATATTCCATGTATACATTCTCTCCGGTAAATACGATTCAGGGCAAATTTTCTATTTAGAGTCTCCTGGTTTGAATACTCGTCATAAGTGCACTTAGTTAGTTGTATCAGGTTTTTGCAGACACTCAGGGTGAGAAACCCTCTTGATGTTTATTTTTTTCTCTCTCTCCCTCTCTCTTGAGCGTTCGCAGACGTTAAGGCAATTAGTTAGATAAGAAACTCCTTTCGCGTGCGCCTCGAGACCGCAGAATATATATCAAATGAATCATAATTTTCAAGTCAGCTCTTCTGTTTTACCCCCCTGCTTTTTATTTACAGCCCATATTAGCCTCCAGATGGTGTCTACGACTTTTTTCTTTTCTTTCCTATATAATTTTCTAATTTTTTTGTTGTCTCTCATCGAGTGAAAAAAGCGAGAACGTTGACGTTGGCGAGACGCCGGTGATTTGTGCTCGTTATAGTAATAAAGTTGGCTGAAAGTGCGGTTTGCGTTACGAGCAAAAACGCACAGTGTGATAACAAATGATCCATTGGCCTCTTCCCCCCTTTTCCTCTTGAGTTACACTCGCCTCTCTTTCTTTCTTCTATTTTCGCAGGCTGTGCAAGACCCTTTCATCCTATTATAGCATCGTTAGGCGAGCTAGAGTCATTTATTTTAGGCCTTGTTAACGAGTTTGCAAATTATTTGAGAATACGTAACGTTCAGTGGATCAGTGCTGTATTTTATGAAGGTTGATACTCTTATTTCAGACAAAAAATGTGTATTATTTTGTTTAGTGTCTAGTTTAGGTTGAACGTATTCAACCGCAGATTTTGTTGATTCAACTGTATTTTTTTCTCAGTGTACAAATTTCCAGGTTCGGATATAAATTATTGTAGATTAACAAAAAAAAAAAGAAAGAAATACAAGACATGGGACATTCCACCTGATGGTTATTTCGCCCTGGGTCTGACCCTTGACCCTTCCGATTAGGTCCGGAATTTTTGTACATACAAGACACAACTCTAAAAGACACTAATTTTTTTTTAAATCTACACATTTTTAACTATCATTATCTCATTTAAAACAAATTATCGAACGACACATTTTTAAAACCAGAAACAATTCTGAAAAACCTTTTTCGGAAAATCAAAATTTATGGTAACCGAGCGGAAGTGGGCCGGCGATTCCTTCTACATTTTTCAGACTTTTTTCAACGACAAAAAAAATGAAAAACCATTAGAAAAAATAGTAATTTTACGAGACAGATTAGGAACTACAAAATTTTTGTATGAAACACATGATTTTTAGAATATCTTTCGGATTTTATATTTTTTCGATAACTTCTAAATTTAGTTAAAACCCAAAAAAAAAAAACTGAAGAATAAAAAAAAAAAATTTTATCACCAGCAAAATTACATTTATTGTTGTATATTAGAGACATTTTTTTTTTTACTACAACACATGATCACACGATCAGGAACCATTTGACTGTAAATTTCCTTTTCCACTTCGTTCATTCTTTTCACTTTTCTTTTTCTTGCGTTCCAATATTGCCCACGAGAAATGAAGAATTATCAAGCAGCCCGATGTCACTTGCACGAGAATCTTACGAGATGCAACGCTTTTTTCAAGCAGTCGAATGCACGAAGAAGATGGAGAGGAGGTGCAAACCAAGTTGACTACTACTACTATACAGCTGCTGCTGCTGCTGCTGCTGTGTGAATTGTGGTGCCAACGTGAATTTTCCCATAGCGCAGAGCCTAGTCCTTGATGCCTCTTTTCCAGGACGACCTCTTTGCATCTCGCTTCTTTTTCCACACGAGTGCCTCCGAACGCAGTCAAGTGCAGGTGTGCTTGCAAGCTCGACAAGCGCTTGCCTCGTGGTTCCGGACTTTTTGCTTTTACCAAATTCAACTGTATATATACATCCTCTCGCTGCGGCAAAGCATCAGAAGGTCTTCTTCCCTCCCCCGCTCCCCCAACGACGTCCTCCCTTTGCTTGAGTTCCTCATGGCGCTTTCTACGTGTACTATCATATAAATACGTCGAGTGAATATAGCACTCCAATAAGCCACACTTTTACGACTACATTTCTGCCTTTCGCTCCTTGGCAAGAGGCTTTATTCCGGTTTACAACAATACATGGATTAGAGATACCCATAAATGATCGGTTCTTGTAAATGTGTAACACTGTTAAACATTTTTTTTTGCTGTAAACTTTCATTACAGGTATGGGAAGCATTTTTGATGTCAATATTTGTTTTAAATTTTATATGTAAGTGGAATATAAAATTATAATAATTTGTACAAAGTATTTCGGAAACAAGAAAGTATAAAAAAAAAAAAATTAATATGCTAGCTGATAAATAAAGCATGTAATACAAATTTACAAATATTTTTAATTATTTGCAGTACGTTTATATTTATCTCACTTACATTTTAAAAAGGTGGTATAGAGGAACAAAAGGGTTTTTTAAAATTAGTTGCCATAAGCTACCCTTTTTCTTATTACTATATTTTGTAATCATATAAATTCATCTTTTACGTTTTAAATTCCGAAACTTCTTCGAACACAGTCTATCATTAATGAAGTGTTAATTTCAAATAGTGAAGAATTAAAGAACAATGTCTTTTGTCAAAGGAAGAAAAAAATAATTATTCGTCGGCGAGAGAAAAAGATCGGTTTATGCGCAAGTTGGAATTGGAAGGATGAGAGGCGAGGGGAGCGAATGAAAGGGAGGCAATCCCGAATGTAAAGGTGAAATAGGATGAGACGGAGAGACCAGAGAGAAAGAGAGAGAGCTGTTATGTGGGAAAACTTGAAGCGCTTGTCCGCGCCCGGAAAGGTCGTGCGCCGGGTTTGCGAGTCTCGAGTTATACTTCTTTTATGTATTCGGAATATTTTCTCTAGCCTCTCATCTCGACTCTGAGCGCAGACACAGATAAAAAGAGAAACGAGAGAGGGAGAGCGAGATGGAGCCGTAATATACAGAGCGACAGATGGGTCCAAGCATTCAGAGGTAAAACCAGGGTGAAGTTACATCTCGTTCGTGTTCTCTCTGTTTTCCTCGTGCGCACACAGTTATCCAGCACTTCCGCGTCGACGAGGAGGACCTTCCTGTCTCCTCGTCTCCTCGTCGACGACGCTGTACCAGTCCAGTCGGCTACCCGGCGTGCAACCACGAAAATGAAATTCCGAATGATTTGCATTTTGATTTAATTTATTCCACTTGTACAGAGGAAGCGAGAAAGAGCAGCGAGATGTGAACATGAATATATGTGTGTATATATATATGTATATGTGTGTGTGTGTGTGTGTGTGTGTGTGTGTGTGTGTGTGTGTGTGTGTGTGTGTGTGTGTGTGTGTGTGTGTGTGTGTGTGTGTGTGTGTTTTGTATAATAGTAGTAGCATACATATATTGGTGTGTATACTATTTTGAGTACAGTAATAGTAAAAGGTCCTCTGCCTCATGGAAGAAGATTCTGGTGAAACGTGCCAGCAGATGTGGATATACAATGAGATTCAACGGGGACTCGAGTGCGCGGAAACTTTAGCTGGCTTTTGAACCAAAATGTTGAGGAAATAAAATATCTGCTAGTTTTTATTTTTTTTTTTAAAGAGTAACAAAAATGTGCATGAATTTATGTCTTAAGTTGTGTCTAGGTTTTTTTTTTTGCTAATGGTAAAAGGACGTTGAGCTTGTGTAATGAGATTCTCTTGTAATGTTGAAGCTAAATTGTAAATTGAAAGTTTAATGTTTGTTGTTGTTAAATCAAGAATGGTGCAAAATTAAAAATGTAATAAAAATAATAGACGTTCCTTACAGTGATAACGACAATTGAGAAAATATTGGGAGAATATTCAGGAAATATAGTGAATATAACAACATTTTTTTTATTCCCAATTTTTCTACATTTGCTCCATTTTCGTTTGTGAAACAAAAACACACAAACTTTATGTTGTAATATTGATTTTCAAAACATTTAATCGTATGTAGATAAAAAGCATTTTTTTAATGTACTAAGACTTGACTTTTTTTACTTCGCACTAAAACTGGAACGAAACATTGGAAAAAGAACAACGAAAATAAAAACAATGAATGCATCAATGGCTGAAGTAATTTTTTTTTCTTTTTCACTGGCTTATCCGCCAACAAGTTTTTCCTCAATCAGAGATTAGTCTTCTTAACAGTGCAGCAAACAGTAACATTGATGCAGCTGTGCCAGAGCTGTGCACCTGAGCTCAAGATTTCTGCACTCTTATATACTTATATATTATATTATCTCTCCTCCACCCTTCATCTCGTTTTTCTTTTTTCTTCTTTTGCACCATCGCATCGAGGGATGAGCCAAAGACCCAAGACTTATGCCACGGCATTCTCTATAGACGGGGATGAACGCTCAGGGAATTTCAGTCCAAGCACGAAAACATATTCGCAAGGAGGAGTCAAGCAGTTTCAGGCAAGTGAGAGAGAGAGAGACTCGCCACTTCTTTCTTTCCCTCTCGCTTTTCCTCTCGACCGTGAAAAAGAAGCGAATGCCTGAGGCTCTCACTGGCGTTTCGTTCCCGAAGCTTTCACAGAGAAACCTCGCACTGTCTTCTCGCGCCTTTCGCGTATTTTTCTTACCGTCATTTTCGAGGCTTATCCGAAATCCTTGGCGAGAGCTGGCCGCGAACACGCCACTCTGCTGCGAGAGAAAGCTCGCCCCGTATATGAAAGGGGAGAGACGAGGATTCCTGAACGTGAGGGAAAGAAAACGCGGGAAAGCACCGGTAAAGACGTGTGCTGAAACCCTCGAGGCTTTCTCGTAGCAACCGTGCAAAAAAAAAAAAAAAGAAAGAAAGAAAGATAGAGGAAGAGAAAGGAAAAACTCGGTCGAATGAGGCTTTGGCCTTCCCCGACATCTCCCGATATGCCCCACCCGACGGAAACTAGCAATCATTTTTAACGAGATCCATCTTCGAGGTTTCGCCACTTTGGGAATCGTATTAAGAGGGAGAGAATCGGGTCAAATTTACGGATATTCAAGAGCTAAAATATTATTTTTGTGGACGTAGTTTGGATTTTGCTTGAGTTCCTTTTGTCTTTTTTTTTTTGAATTTATGAAAAAGTCAGAATGGGCTTTTTTTTAACAATTAAAAATAGTCAATTCCTGAGGAATTGGTGAAGCAATTAGAGTTGACAAAATCAGGGACTCATAAATTGTTTGACATTTTCTTTTGTAGGAAGGTTGGATTAACTTTGGAATCTTCGTCAACGTTGACTCAGACTCGTGTTACGATTTACCAAATCTCCATCTTAATAATTACGGTTGCCTACAGACGCAGCTTAATACATTATTGATAAAGAATACCGACGAATGCTCACCAAAAATTAATTACTAGAACTCACCTTGCAGAAACTCGTAATCGATGATATCTGTAACAGAAAATAAAAACAATGTTTCAATCAAGTTAAATACAATATAAGGTAAGGAAATACATGCTAGAGATCGTTAGAGATAAAAATGTTTTTTTTTGCTTTCTTATAAAAGAAACTTAAGTAAAGAGATGTTCGGATGGATGTTTTTATTTTCATAAAATATTTATTTATTTTTTAAAGTTGCTTCTAATTATTTGATGTCAAATTTAGTGCTGATTGACTTATTAATGACGCATTCAAAATTTATTTAAAAAATAATAAATACACCTTTATTTTCACGATAACCGATCAAAAATTTGTGGTCCCAATTACACAATAGAATCTCATTATCAATTCCACATTCAGTCAAAATATATTGAAGCAATAAAATGTCACGACACTTTAAATTTTTTATTTTCACGACCATTGAATTTTCGATAAATCAATTTTCTTTCTAAGTTACAAAAACAGCAATTAAATCTCTACTATATTTTTTTAAACATAAAAGGGAAGTCGAACGTTAAACATTCCTTATTATTTTCCAATTTTAAGATAGCTTACAAAAAATAAAAAAATAAAACCAAAAACAACATTCTACCTCATAGCTTTGTGAAAAATTGGAAAACCACTTTTTCCATCCTTATTTTTATGTATTCATTAGTACAACATGAAAATCAATTGAAACACCAATTTGCGAAGCTAAAAAAAAATAATATTCCAAAATAAAAGAGACGTTATCGATTAAAAGTATAAGAGACAGCCTGCCCCGGTCGTGATATATAAATAATCAATAACCAGAGCAAGCGTACCGTATAATAACAGCTGTTGCTGCGTTGTAATTATGGAAAACATTGAAAATGTTTGAATTCTCCGACCTTGCGTTTAATATATCCCAAGTGGAGTGTCGCTGCCGGCTAATTATTGTGCTCTTTGGGCAAAATGGGCGAGAGACCGAACCACAATTACAGTGTGCTATGTATTCAATGTAGAAGAAACGAAGCATAAAGGAAATCGTGCCCGTTTCGCTGTCGTTTAATGATTTTGCTCACGAGCAAACAAGCCTTCTCTCGCACTTTCGGTCTCTTCTCTAAACTTTACACTTGGCTTTACACTCTCTTCACTGGTAAGTGAAACTCGTGAGGCTTCGCCGTGTTTATTTCCCCGTTAAAAGTAACTCTCGTCACGATGCTGTAATACGACTTCCTATTTAATTAATTGATGTGCTGTTGTCGAGCTATTTTCTTCATTGCCATTTATTCTCCAGACTTCAAGCGTGAACATAGCTATTGTATTTAAACGTGAAATTTTAGTATATTATTTGTAGTTTTCATCAGCATCAAATTTGTTTCTTTAATTAAGACCATTTGGCTTCGGTTTGTAATTAAAGTGTTCAATCGTCGCGACAATTGTCGAGACGAATTATTAGAAGAACTGCGTCGATAATTATTTTCCTGATTTCAAGAGTGTCTTTAATTTGTCTATGCTGTAAATTGCGAAAATATTCGGGTCTCCGTTTTTGTTTATTTTTTTGACCATATTTGTTCTTTCATATAATGACGTATTTTTTTTTAGATTCAATTCAAGTGAAGATATATTTCAGATTTATTTTTATATATCGTATCAGGTAAATCAAAAAAGAGAATGCGCGTTCGGATATCCGGACGTAAACGTTAAATTATGATGTCTCGTTTTTTTTTTTCTCTCCTTGGTTCATCTTCTTCCCTTTTCTTCTCGTCCCCATCGTCCAATATTTTCCCACCGTTACGATGCGAAAATGGAGCCGAAGCGATTTATAAGAGTGTCAATTATATGTGATTTACATCCGGTACTCCGTCGCTTTCCGTCGAGCATGAACATTATAATAACTGTAGGAAGGGTCAACGAGCCAGCAGAAAAACGACTTAACATTGCGGACGATAAATAAACTACTAATATTGACTAATAAAGTCGAGGTCTTCAGATAAATACACTTAATTATGAGAATGCTAATTTTTATAAATTCTTAAATAAATCATTTTACATCCGTATATTTCAATTTAAGAAAACGCTTTTTTCTGTAAGACAACTCATATAAAATATCCTTCTCGATTATTTGTTCGTAAATGCATTCTGTTCGTGCGAAACAATTTCAGCGTAAAAAAGATTTAGGATTTCAATTGTTTAAAAATACATAACAATGTTGGAAAAATATTGATGTTGATCGAAAATTTGTTCGTAAATGCATTCTGTTCGTGCGAAACAATTCCAGCGCAGAAAAGATTTAGGATTTCAATTGTTTAAAAATAGAAACAATGTTGGAAAAATATTGATGTCGATCGAAAATTTATGCAGCTTCATCCTTAACTTTGTTAATCAAAACCTACAATCATAGCCGGTTTTGCTACATCATAATTCTCCCACAACGCAAATTACCCACCAGCCTATTTTAGTTTTTGCTCATACTATTTTCATCACGTGAATGGCCCGTCTCATATGTTATTAAAACAAAAAGCTGTACGTTAAATTTCGTGATTGAAGGCTTTTCGTGAACCACGGAAATCAGTGATAAATCTGTTTGCCGTAATGATGTTAAATGGCGAGGGAAACGGCACGGCGTCTGGTGAGCTTGAGGAAAGTTTAATTTTGCGTCGCTAGGTGGTGAACGAGGTGAACCAAGCCGAGCGTAAAGCCGTAATAAACACGAATGTGGTTAGGCACATGTATAATTCCTGATATGCGACTACTTTCCACCCGGTTGTATTAGATAAAAATGACGTACAGTCATTTGCTCGATAAAATTTTGAACGGAGTTATGTCGCTCTTTTACCAAATATCATTTTCAACCTTCAATTACAACTCAATTTCTTCTCAAAATAAAAAAAAAAATGTTTACGTTAAACTGCTACATTCCCAAGAATACGATGAAATAATTGATATTGCCGACAATGACGAATTATCTGACATTGAAAAAAGGATGTTTATTTTATTTTTTTCTAAGCATTGTCAGATACATGTGTGTTAAATATTTATTCATATAAGGATCTGTCATAAACCTGAAGAACAAAATCTTGTACTGGAAGATAAACAAATTTTTATTGAAAAATATAATTGTTTTATTTTCAAGTAAAATTGAAAATAATTGAGTAATGTTGTAGCAAAAAAAAAATTGATTTTCGTACTTGACGAGTTTGTGGTAGTCAATTGTTTCATTATTTAATACTTAATGCGGTACCATATTATCTCACCAAGTACTGACTTTTATCTTAGCCATAGATCGAGAGGCGATACTAAGGGCTGAGGGTAGTGTACCTTCCGTTTATATACTGGTTGTGATATCTTTTCGTTTTCGAGAAAATTGGAGCTCATGCGGCGCGTAACGGCGGTTTTGGGCACTGTTAGCAAATCGCTCGGTTCAATTCGTGTCGCGCTCGTGCCGTCTTTTTCCTGTGTATATACGGAGCGCGTTATTGGGATGGGAGCCAAATAGTATAAGATATTCTGGATGAGAAGTAACTCTAAAATGTGTTAGGGATGGTGGAAAAATTATCGTTGACTCGCTACTATTTTAATATCTACATTAGCATTAAGAATACGTGAGACACAATCAAAGGTTCGATTTTATTAGTATTTTGGTACTTTGAGAAAAGACAAAAGTAAATTTTAATAATTTTAATTTTATAAGAATTTAATAATCAATAACATTGATTTTTAATGATAGCAAAAATTACCAAAAATATATTAAAACATTTGTAAAAAAAAGAAACCTATTCAACAAATTTCATAGACTGTTCTCTTTTTTTTTTAAATGTGACACTAATTCTATGGCTATTTTAAAAATTAATGATGTTTTTCAAATTTTCTTGATATCGTGAAATTTTCGATTTCCAGAATTTTGGAAAACTGCTTTTTTTATGAAACTGTTGGTTCGATGCACTTATAATTTCTTACGTGAGGCAAAACTCTGTAACTCTGGCGCGAAATTGCCACCCATCTCGCCAATTTTTTCTAAGATTCCAGATATTTTAAAGAACAAAATGTGAGAATTTCAGCTAAATCGGAAATCCCGGTTCGGAGGGAAAAAGTGGCAACTTTATTTAATTGAAAAATAGCATAAAATAAAATCGGAGAATCTTACAAAAAATATTGTTGGACAGTACGCTTAAAATCCAAAATTTAATGTATTTATGATTTCTTTTGTGTGAGCCGTAGTATTGGCGTTAAAAAATAAACAATGATTATTTTCAGAAATTTTTAATACCTGAAATATGCAATAAAAAATCTGCAAAAAATTCCTACGTTTTCACTTCAACCAGGCCAACATCCTGAATAAATTTGAGAACGTTTCGTTGACATGAAAAATTGAGGTGGCCGACTTGACGTGTTTTGCCGCATGTGTAATGTGAAAGCCTTTTGAAAAAAATAAAAATAAAAAAATTCAGAATTACAAAACAATTCTAAAAAAAAAATGAAATAAACAACATTAGATTTGAGTACTTTGAGACGACTCTTTTTTCATCATTTGATATACAATGATCATGTAACACAACTGAAAAACAATTTTTTCTTTACAAATTAATGAATAACTACTTTGTGTTAATACAAAAAGAAAAAAACTAATAAAAATTCTGGTTGCCTCTTAGTTTTGGAGCTTTAAACTAAAAAATCGTAGATGAAATCCAAGAGGCAGAGGTTCAAACCAGTCGGTATGGAATGCCCGATGTATATACATATACGTGCATTTGCACGTAAACACATTAATTCGGGTGAAAAGGACGCGTAGTGCAATGATAAATCCAACCACATCGTTACGGTTATGTAACGGCTCATTAAACTTTCCATTAGACTTCTGTGCGTGGCTAATAGCTGCGGCACGTTAGGCGATACTGCTAACCTAACGCCAGTGTATGCATCCCCCACGAGATTGCAAGTTCTGCTGCAGTGGCAGCGCAGCACCAGCACCAGCAGCAGTCGCATCCAAACGACGAGGAGTAGAAGCGGTAGATTGAGCTTTCGAAGTGTGTTACATCGACGCTCAGCATCCCCTATTATACATTTATGCTAATCAGTTAGGAAATATCGTAGTACGTAGCACACTCGATTAAGGCAGATCATTTCACGAAGAGACGCTGGGAATGCAAAACAGTGAGAGCTGCGCGAAGAGAGATATATACTCTCGTTAATTCTTTTATGTGCAGCGCACATATCCCTCAATCATTTATCACGTCAATGCTTAATGATTTCAACGACTTTCATGCAAGTCGCTTTCTGCATAGTTAGTGACCCAGTTAATATGTGCCCGGAATTACTGCTATTCATTTGTTGATAAAAAGATTTCTTATTCTCCATCAAACTGGCTTTAAATTAAAATAGAGTGGAAAGGATTTTGCTAAATTGCTTCATTAATATTTCACTTTTTATTTTGTGAAGACACGCACATGATGAGGATTAATTGATTTTAGGGTTGAAGAGAGAAAGAAAAAAAGGTGGATGGTGAGAAATAATTAGAAAGCTATATGTGAATAGTATTATGTTGAACACAAAAAAAATAAAGTAGCAGCTTAGAGACTCTTTGTTCGATAGTAATTAATTTTTTCTCATGTGAGGTAGGGATTGATGTCAATGATGATCAATGTCATTGATATTACTTTAAGCGTTCTGTAGTAAAAAAAAACTTAAATGCGCTAATAAGGCGAATAAAAAAAGGGTACATTTTTTTGTTAAATTGCTATTTCGAGTATTTTTCTTAAAACTTATTTTTCTGAAAATCGCTAAAAAGAATTATTACTATCATTATTATTCAAAAATAATGTTCGGGGTATCTTCAGTTACGTTTTCTTTTTTCAGATTCTTCTGTCGCCTCAGAGTACCCGAATTTAAATCAAATCTAATTTTCGGTTGGAAAATCAATTCTTATATTTTTTTCCGAACACATATGATTTAAGAAAAAAAAATTATCTAATAATTATGATTTTTTAAAATGAAACATTCCACATTACACAGATTTGTTGAACAATTTCATTTTATAAAACAGCCTATAGACGTTCTTGAAGTAAAAAATTTCAGATTAACAAGACAATTTGAAAAGCACGTATTCAAAAATCATGTCATTATTTTAATATTTTTTTGATATTAAGTTTTCTATAAAATTTCGTGAATAATTTTCTCTCTCCTTTTTTTAATAATACAATTTTAACATTACTTTATTACCAAACATGAATTTATGGTAAAAATACAATGCATTATTTTGAACGATGGCATTAATCGTATGTAATGTAAAACGGTTGAAACACCATTGAAAAGGGAACGAAAATTATAGATGTGAATTAAAGCAGATTGCACATGGGGTTCTCTTGTTGCCTGCAGGTCGATCATCGACATCACTCACGTTGCCGCAGGTCTGTTACCAGCCTGTTAACTCATACAGAGCAGCAGCAACAGCAGCAACGACGTCATGCTGCAGCATCGTGCACAAGGGTTGAGTAGCTCTAATCGAGGCTGCTGCTGCTGATGGCGGTACAGCCGAGCGCGGGGCGCTAATTAACTCCAAGTGCCGTAATGTTGCATCCCCCTTGGATTGCAGCGCAGCAACGCAGCAACCAACCGCTATACCACCATCCAAACCACCCAGGAACACTCGAGTTCTCGTTACCTCTCTCTCTCTCTCTCTCTCTCTTTCTCTCTCTCTCTTTCTCTCTCTTTCTCTCTCTTGCTCGAGGGTAAGAGCTATGAGGTAGGAAGAGTGTCGGGGCCGAATGAAATGGTGAGAAATTAACGCCGCCCAGTTGATATAGCCTCGAAGCTAACTGTCATTATAACTGTAGGGCTCTGCTCTCGCTCTGCCGATGCTACTCAGCTGGCCTATATCGCTTTAAACGCACAGATTTCCTTTTATATTCAACCCTAGCTCTCTTCACTTCGGTAAATATATATATGAAGAATATGAATAAAACTGTATGGAAGCAAAAAAAAAAAAAAAGAAAAAAAAGTCATGACTGCAATGTAAATACTCACCATTGAGGCCAAGAGGTGAAATTCAAAACGTTGATGGTATTAAAAGAAGTCAAGAGCAAATTAACGCTGAAGGACGAAAATTGAAAAATAAAAATTTCTGGCTTTTTCGTTTTATTTCTACTATATATAGAGCAGCAAAAAAAAAAACGTAAAAAATGACGTTATCAAAAATTTTAAAAATTAAATAAAAGCAATTGAAACAATTAAAATTGATATAGCTTTAAACGCACAGATTTCCTTTTATATTCAATCCTAGCTCTCTTTACTTTGGTAAATATATATGAGAAATAAGAATAAAACTGTCTAGAAGTAAAAAAAGCATGACTTCAGTGTAAATGCTCACCATTTCGGCCAAGAGGTGAAATTCAAAATGTTGGTAGTAGAAGAAATCAAGAGCAAACTTCACGCTGAAGGACGAAAATTGAAAAATAAAAATTTCTGGCTTTTTCGTTTTATTTCTACTGTGTATAGAGCAACAAAAAAAACGTAAAAAATGACGTTATAAAAAATTTTTTAAATTAAATAAAAGCAATTGAAACAATTAAAGCCGATATAGCTTTAAACGCACAGATTTCCTTTTACATTCAATCCTAGCTCTCTTCACTTTGGTAAATATATATGAGAAATAAGAATAAAACTGTGTAGAAGCCAAAACAGCATGACTTCAATGTAAATGCTCACCATTCAGGCCAAGAGGTGAAATTAAAAATGTTGGTAGTAAAAGAAATCCAGAGCAAACTTCACGCTGTAGGATGAAAATTGAAAAAAATGAAAATGTTTAAAAAAAGAGGGGATAAATAATGTAAACGGGAAACAAGAATATAAAATAAAAGCAATTACAGTCTATATATATATATATATATATATATATATATATATATATATCTTTAAACGCGCAGGTTTCCTTTTACATTCACTCCTAGCTCTTCAGTTCGGTAAATATATGCGATGGTTTACACATGAAACCGTAATGAAGCATAGCTTCGATGTAAATACTCATCATAGAGGAGAAGAGGTGTAATTCAAAACGTAGTTTAATGAAGTCAAGTGTAAACTTTACATTGTAGTCGATCTGAAGGGCGAAAAATAAATATTTCTGGCTTTAATAGGTTGGATGTGGACTTCAAAAGCATCGACGTCCAGATTGATATTGAGGCGAAAAGTACTGCAGAAGAATTTTACTAGATGTAGAAAAATTTTCGCGTTTATATCTCCAGCGTGATTTCATACAAGTGAAGTTATTCACGCGATGATTTTCGGTAATTGATAATGGATTAACGGTCCAAGCAATTGCGAACTTAGAGAGCTAGCTCACTCTTCGTCTGGCTATCCTCTTATAAACATATCTGATTAATGTATCTATTGATTACCCGTGTGGGTATCGTATCTTTGTGAAAATATTAGTCGTGGACGTCTCAGCAATATTGGGGAGTCTCCTGTATCCAGGTCTGGAGGAGAAAATTTATTATATAATATTATATTTATATTTCACGACTTTTCATAAGAAATTTAATGATTGAATATCATGATAGGAATTTTGGCGAAGGGGTTTGTTTTATAATTTATTCCTCTTAATTATACATCAAGCTTTTATATCATAAGATTGAAAAATAAAATCATTCATGTATGTTTGTGTTACGCGTATGTATGTATGTGTGATTAAAATATGAGCAATACCTTATTTATAGTGTTGATTTATTTCTGGCTCTTTACACCGTTTTTTCTTATAAATTTTTATATTTACAAAGTAGTTAACAGTTTGCAATGTATATATATTGCTTCCTCATAGAGGAAGCTTTGTTTTCATGAAAAAATTTTTTTTCGGTATTTTCATGTCAGTATACTCTGAATGGTCCAAAACGTCGAGAAAAATGAATTAAAAAAAAATGTCTGTATGTGTGTGTGTGTGTGTGTGTAATGCTTCGAAAATTCAATCGCCTGTCACTCAGTAACTCAAATTTGGCACGCAAGCAGAGTACCCCCCTTTGAATGTTGCGATTTTTGACAAAATATATATATAGTCATTAAGATTTTATGTAATTTTTAATTTGTTGAAAAAAGGGCATGGTCGCTCTAACTTTCGTAAAAGTTCGCCGATTTAGCTAAATAGTTCTTCATAACTGAAGATACGTTCAATGTTGTTTGGCATTGAATTTGGATGAAATCGGCAAAGCGCTTCGGATTTTACGGCATTTTGAAATTTTCGGATCTTTTTTTTTAATTCTATAACTCGAGAACGATTCAAGTAACTAATCTAAAATTTTGGGTAAAACTTAAATGGAGTGTGTCAATGTTTAATACCAAATCTAGGCAAAATCGATAAAGTAGTTCAGATTTTATAGAAATTCGAATTTTCGCAATTTTTTAATAAAATGCTATACCTTGAACACGGTTCAAGTAACTAATCTAAAATTTTGCGTAAAACTTAAATGGAGTATGTCAATGTTTAATATCAAATCTAGGCAAAATCGATAAAGTAGTTCAGATTTTATAGGAATTCGCATTTTCGCAATTTTTTTATAAAATGCTATAACTCGAGAACGGTTCAAGTATCTGATGTAAAATTTTGCATAAAAGTTCAATAAAATGTGTTGATGTTTAATGTTAAATTTAGCCGAAATCGATACTGTAGTTAAGATTTTGTCGGAATTTTTATTTTCGTAATTTAAACAAAAAATACTATAACACCAGAACGGTTCAAGCAACTGATCTACATTTTTTGCATAAAACTTAAATAGAGTGAGTCAATGTGTATGACCCTAGAACAGGCTTCCAGTACAAATTTGACGCAAATCAGTCAGGCGATTAAAATTTGGTGGGGTTTTGAAAAATGTCGGTCGGGCAGTAGCTCTCGCAAATTACGGGATATTTAATTTTCTAGTGAAAAAGAAGTAAAACAAGGCTGCAAGGTTGAACTTTGAAAATTGTTTCCTCATTTCTCCACTTTTGACGAAGCTTCCTCTATGAAGAAGCCAAAATTGATCATCATACTTCCTCAAAAGTCAAAAGTGGAAAAATGAGAAAGCAATTTCCAAAGTTCGACTTTTTAAAATAATTATTTATATTGTCGAAATATTGATTAAAGAGCCTGATCATTATATTTTACTTCGTTTATTTTTATTTATTTGTTTCTTTATAATTTGGTAAAAATGTTAATTGTGAATGTGCCGATTGTTGGTATTTATTATTTTCATTATATTTTTTTATATATTTAAGAAATTGCGTAAAAATTAATGCTAAAATTTACATCCATTTCAACTCCACGAAAATGAAAAATTCTAAAATGGGTCAAAATCATAAAGATAAAGTTTCAAAATATCATCTATATTTAGATACCTAAATGATATTTCATTATTTCAATTAAAATGAAAATAATAACCTCAAACTAATTACGATTTATTACATAGTTAAACATTAATGAATAACATAATCGGAATAAAAAAATGTAGGTCAAAATGTCAATCTCATTGATATTAATTACATTCATTAAACATATTTAAAAAATAAATAATTAAGACTAATTATTATGGAAAAATAAACATTTTTACGCTTTTGAAATAATTTTTCTATAAACTATAATACTTCGTACGTACAATAACCAATAATAATTTGGAAGGAAGTATAAAAAAATTGTTTTGTTAAATAATTAACAATCCGTCTGTAACATTAAAAAAGGTCGTTCGTATATCACGATTTTTTTTGTCTTAAACTTATTAGAATTAGAAAATAATTGAAAACATTGTCGTCGTGCAAAAAAATTAATATTCACAAAAGTGGGTTAACAATTATTCTGTTGTTGCACAAAACACAATAAATATATTATAATTATTCATTTTTTTTTTTTTTTCGTTGCAAAAATGACGTTTTTTTTTCTACTTGATTATATGGAAAATAAAATTAGAAAAAAATTCTTCTTCCCTGTTTTTGTTAATGCAACGAATATGTTGATGCAGCCACTGTTATAATAGAGCCTGTTTATTATCATCGGTGGGTTGAGCAGCTTGTGTATACGATGCTGAAAATCAGGAGAAGAGAAAAGCAGCGTAAGCTATATAGAGTTCGAACATAGCGCTGTTAAATAGAGTCAAAGCTTGAACGAAGTGAGATTCCCGGGGATGAGTTAATAACGCAAAGCTTATACAGGCGTACTATGCGTGTGCGCTATAGTATTATTGGAGCTGTGCGAGGCGAGTTTGAACGTGGCCGGAGTGGCCAAAATAGCGAACGTAGAGGTACACCAATAAACGCAAGGCTTCATCGTTCATCCAAGCGGAGAATAATACGCCGGCAACACCAATATTCAAGTGGGTAGTAGGGTGCGCGGCAATAAGCGGCTGGATCAGCGTGCCACGTCTCTCTCTCTCTCTCTCTCTCTCTCTCTCTCTCTCTCTCTCTCTCTCTCTCTCTCTCTCTCTCTCTCTCTCTCTCTCTCTCTCTCTCTCTCTCTCGCTCATATATGCTATTACCATCCCGATGCTCCTGTAGGTTTCCATACCCTGCACCGACGAGCTCGAACGCGCTTGCCGGAATAACATTTTCTCGTCTGCCAAGCTCGCCGGCCCCTCACTTTAGTGTAAATTCAAAGCCAATTAGCTAGATAACCCATCGTTGAGCTAAACAATGCAGGCAGCCTGGTATGCCAAACTATCTTGCCGCGAAAATTTACGCGCTTTTTCCCATCTCTTCTTCGCAATCCTTTGTTGTATTTTATTTGTTTGCTTTTCTTTCGCTTCCTCATAGAAAAAGCTTTGTTTTCTTGGAGGGAAAAAAATTGGGATTTTTAAGTTAGGCACTAAAAATCGTCGAAAATGAAAAATTATGTTGAATTTTTTATTTTGTGATTCGGTGTGTGTGCCTACATGAATTTCACTGTTAAAGACGTTAAGATACCTTAAAAAAATCATGTTAAGACTTTCTTTTTTTGAGAAATTGATAATGGGAGTGAAACTGGTTTTTCAAAATTATTCATTTTTACATCGATAAAGTTGTTAATCATTTTTATGAATATAACAATTTTTTTGTTTGTATATCACAGCTTTTAAAAAGACAAATATTTGATGTTAAAAATGTGTAAATATTACTAAATTTGCGAAAATTACACATTTTGTGTCACTTTACTAATTTATAATTAAACCGTAAATTATAAACGAATTTTTCTATAAAGTAACAATTAAATTTCTGACATATTTAACAAAGTTATTTTTGCTATCAGTGCTACTATTCGAATGAAAAAATATTTTAAGTCTTTTTTACTAAATATTATGGATTATTACGAATTCAAAATATTGTTCATTTATTTATTCATAATTATTGCAAAAAATTGAAAAAAATTTCTTATGCGCAATAATTATTCATGATTCCTTTTTATTTTCCAAAAGTTTTTTATGCTTTTCCATTCCAATTATTGCACAAAAATGAATTAACAAAAAGATTCTTGTTACCATTCACGTTTTTATTTGCAAAAAAAAAAAAAAATAATTACCTGTTAAAAATCTGCGTAAAATGTGTAAGTTTGTTACTTTGACGAAAGACTACTTTTTTGTCACTCTACAAGTTAAATAATAATAACAATAACACTTGAAAATTTTCATGATTATTTCAAAAGCGTGAAAATAGTTAATTATGCAAAATTATTAATCAATTATGTATTATAAAAAATATCATCATTTTTCTTTCCACTTAAATTAGTGTGTTCAATCAGTGGGGCCACTTTTTTTTTCTAATTATATTTCTTCCACTCGTTTGGAAACTTTTTACTTTTCTTCTAATTTTATATAACCTACAGTGTAGTGTACATCATTTATAGAACAATTTTCAAAGTGGACAAAACATATTTGCCGGGGTTAAAAAAAAGTATTAAAAAATTTATGTAGTTCCTCTACTGACGAAAAATGCCTCATAGCTCATAACTTGTATATGGAAGACTTTTTTTCACTTTAACCCGGAGACAAAGACTAACAAACATTTATGTGATGGGATTCTTTATGATTATAGAGAAGAATGGAAATATGCAGTAATTTCGTTTTGTGTCTCCACGGAGTATTACATATATTCGTTGATATCACATATGCCATATGTGATCCACTGCACGCACTTACTTTTTATATGGTATGTGCTATATATATATATATATCGGTATGTGCATGCATATAACCCCAGAAAGGTCGTGGCCCTTTTATCGTGGCTCGCAAGGATGTCGATATGTCATAAGCCGCGCGTAATCCTGGATTACGCCCGCCGTTGCTGCTGGATGCCGTCGAAGTGCCGTGCGCACTCCCACACTCGCGATTCACCCCCCCTCACTTGCCACCCCGCAACCCCTCTCACCCTCGTATTCCACTGAAGCTGGAGCTGGTGCTGGAATCGAGCGCATCCCCGTGGACTCATTCCAAGCTCACCTCTCCCTACACATCGCCGGCTGCTGTTGAGGACTTGTAAAAGCCGCATCAGGGCTTCCCCGTGAAATTGTGAATTCACAGTCCACTTTACGCACCTTTAGGTCAACGGAATGGAGAGAGAGAGAGAGAGAGAGAGAGAGAGAGAGAGAGAGAAATAAAATTCTTTATTCGTATAGAAGAATGCATACATTTCTAGCGAATTAATTCTGTTGTCGAATAAAAATGTCGAGGCTCTTTTATACTTAAGTAAGAGATTGTGTTTAAAATAAGAGTTGTGTTTAAAAAGAATACTGGAAATTAAATATCTACTGTATTATTGTGTATACTTTCTTTGTAAAAGAAATATTGCTAGAATATTGTAGAGATATTTATAATATTTAATTACAAATAAAATAGTAGTATAATTTTTTGTTTTTGAAACATGATATGTGGGTGAACTTTTAGTTTAGCCATTTTGTTAGTTTTTAGTTAGGCCAACAAGCGATCGAAAATGGGCATGTTGTCTCTGTTGTACTCGAAAAGAAAAATGTTTTTATCTTAAAAAATATTTTGTTGAAAATGACATAAAATTAATAGCTTCAGAGATATTGTAGAAAAATTCAGTTAAAAGGTTGCATTTTTGGTTAATTATAAAAATATTTCTCAACATTTCCCTACGAATGATTTTCCTAATTTAATATTTTCAAAAAACAACATGGGAAGGTTCGTTAAAAAAAATAACCTTGAAGGGAAACGAAATTTCTTGATACTTTAAAATAATTGTTAACAACTTAAAATAAAAAAAATACTTTTCAATAAACTGCATCAGTGGAATTGAATCTACAACATCTCATTTATTCCAACGGTAAGTTTAGTATTAAAAAAATGAATAATTATAATTCTCGAAATTGATAAAAAATTTACTTCCATTATTCCAAAGTGACAGTAACTAATGAACACTGAATTCGAAAATTGACATTAGTATTATATTGCAGATTTTCTTATTGCGAAATATACATTAAATATTACTGATTTAATATTCAAAACTGGTAGAATACGACCTTGAATTTTTTTTTTCAAAGTACGATGTCAAGCATGACGTGAAAGAGAAATGTAAGAAAAGTTCCATTTACTACGACGGTACGCCTGTATGCAAAAGTTCCGGTGAACATAGGTCTGGAAATGTATATTGTTGTGCGAGGAGTATGGCCCCGAGAGAAAAGAAAGGGGCGGAGGGTGACAGAACAGAGGGTACGCGTACCTCTTTTACGATTGCGTATTCGCATATTTCTTTCACCCTCTCTGCCATTATCCACGGTTTCTACACGCTATACATATTTGTCACACGTACGTATAGCACAATGTATTGCAGACGGAGAAAAGAAAGAAAAAAAAATAATAATAATAATGCGAGTAGAGTGCCTACGCATACATTATTTCCAAAAGTTGCGGAAAGAGTGAAAGTGCAAGGTCTCTTCAAGGTAAAAGGAGTTCGCACTTCAGACGTTCAATGCTTCCTTCTTTTAAGTACTTTTTTTTTTTAGTGGAAATGCCAGACTACTGACGTGTGCATAGATGAATTGTAATAGCTAGACGTACTTTTAAAACATAAAAGTAAGGCAGCTTACATATAACAATAGCACCTGCTTCGACAGTGAGAAAAATGTCACATGTCCTAAACAATTTACCAGAATTATGTAGAACATTTTGAAAAAGTAGGTTTAGGTGAGTGAGAAATTTTTGATAAGTAGTAAAATAAAGAGCCAAAAAAACGTACTGTAGTCGAAGAGGGATCGAATTTCGATCGCGATTGGTAAAGAAGCAATAGAATTTTTTGTCAGGTGGCCAATGCATGCGGGGTAATGGGGATCAATTACAATCAGTTTTGTTTTAACATTCTGGACACTTTTAGCGATTATTAAAATCGATAATTTCAAGTAGCGATTTGAAGTAGAGGTAAAATCGAAGGAAGGCTGTAGGTTTCAATGGTCACTTAAAAAATAATTTTCTTACATAAATTATAACTTTAACAATTTTTGCGAAAAAATGAAAAGCTACATTCATGCAGGCAGGACCAATCTCAAGCAGAACTGACAATTATTTGGGAATATTTGGTCTACTGGTTCTTTTTCAAAAGTGTGCAGTATATAAAAGCGAAAAAAAATTATTTTGAGTGACCCGCATTAGCAGTGAGCTTTTTCCACCTGCCAAAAAAAATCTTCGTCTTATAAGACGATTATACTTGTTTTTTTTTTTTCAAAAAATACCACCACCCACGTAAATGAGATATTAGTCTTGCAATATATGTAAATTTGATTTGGCTCCCTCTCCTGAAACGATCAGCGATTGAATTGAAAAACCGCAATATTTGAATGACAAGGTTAATTCTATTTTTCATACGATCGAAAGACTCGGGAAGTCTCGGATGAATCTGGAGATGTAATACAGCGCATCTGTACCTGCTTCTTCGATATTCAACAGAGTTGCTCGGGTTAACGACCGCTCGATCTCGGTTATATATATATCTATATATCTCGTTCTCTCGGTTCCTCACTCGTGATAACGTCAACGCTAGAGATAGCGCGCATTCGTCCGGAGGGCGTATATC
This sequence comes from Perithous albicinctus, assembly GCA_964016905.1. Taxonomy (NCBI): domain Eukaryota; kingdom Metazoa; phylum Arthropoda; class Insecta; order Hymenoptera; family Ichneumonidae; genus Perithous; species Perithous albicinctus. Next base: position 17,049,979 of record OZ024694.1, read on the forward strand.
CGGTATATCCTTGTGCGCCGATCGCTTCCGCTTCATCAATCATAGGAGAACGCAGAGCCGAACGCTCCATCTCGTTCGTCTCTCCCTCTCTCTCTCTCTCTCTCTCTCTCTTTCTCTCTTCATCCCTTTTTCTCTCTTTCGCTTCTCTCGCTCGTTCCGGATCCCAAAAGCGAATATAACGCTTCGGGCGTACAGCCAACGGCGACGATCGAATATACACGACGAGGATACGTTGACGGATATATGAATCGAGGGTATACGAAGAACCCTCGATAACCAGTGTCGTCTCATACGAATCTGTCTACCAGATCGTAGATATATAAAAATTTCTTCTCGTCACCGTGAGCTTTCGAGGTTTTTGGTCACGCGTACCGATAAACGAGAATCTTCAATCTCGAAGATTCATTACTGTTGGGATTTATATCCACGGCTTGAAATGTCAGTACGTTTTTGACAGATTGGACTAGACGTGAATTTATCGTACTATAGCTGAGTGTCAGAAAAAATGTACATACTTCCAAGCGATTGAAGAGTTTTAAGTGCAGCACCGAAACAAATTCATGCATATAATATTTTACAACATCTGTGAATTAAGGTTAACACTTTTAAAAGATTTGAAATATCAATTTTTTATCTGGAACTGCATGATTTTATCATTTTGTTATTTTTTTCTACTGCTTACATTTTTTTTTTTAGATTCTGTTCTTAACAAAAATTAAAGTGTCCATTTCGTTTCAGAACAAATTTTTTTTAATTTTACGAATGAAAATTTTCCTTAAATTTATTTTACCGTTTTTACAACAACAAAAAAAAGAACATTTTTCTTTCCTTTCAAAGAAATGTTGCTACATATTATTCCTTTAATAAACGTCTACTAATTTTTTACTAATCTCGCTTTGAACGTCGTGAATACAGCAAAGCCGTAATCAACATACCTGTACCTGACGAGTAGTTTGTGGTTCGAACCTATTTTAATGTGTGCGAACAGCCACGAGTGGTTAAATCTCGTACGACGAGAACAACGAAACGGGAAGGACAGGACGGGGAAGCAAAGATGAACATACCGTCTAGCATGGAGGAACAGAGGCACACACCATCACGTATAGTCGGTAGAACGTCGCCACCGAGCGCGCCTCTCGTCCCTCCTCGTTTCGTCGTGCGATCGGTTAGATTGAAACTGTCAAAGTTCTCGGTGGTGGGCGAGAAGTTTGCCGCCGTGTGCCTTCCGGCTGTGCTTGCACCTTGTTCCGTTGCTTGCTCGCTCGACCCGCCCTCACCCTGTCATACATAGTATAGTACTAGACGTCTACTGTAGATCAGGCCTATATCATCCCTTCTACGCTCCCAGCTATCCAGACCGTTCATACGTGGAAGTTTCGAATGGAAATTCTCGTATCTGCCCATTGAAAGACCTTTTCCTATCAAAACTTCACATTTTCTTTTTTGAATATTCAACAGACGTGAAATGCATTAAATCTTAGTAAATAAATGCATGGAAATATGAAACAAAACGACTAATTTTCTGGCCTGATATAAAATGTTTTTTTTTTAGCCTGAATTTTAAAGGTATGTCAATTATTAAGAGCGTTAGAATATTTTGGTAAGTGGAAAACTTATCTGTAATATTAATAATATTTTTTAAAAAATATTCGTTATTTTGAAATTTCGAAATATTGATCTGATTTTTGATTATCCAAATATTGACAAAAAATTCTGGCATTTACGAATAAATTAGGAATAATGTGAGAAACATATGGACATTTTTTTTTGTTTGTCAAAAATCACTACAGCCTCTCTTTAATAAATAAAAATTTGTAAATCTGTAAAATTCAATCAAATATCTCTCAAATTAAAAAAAAAATCTCTAAACTAGATCCTTAAAAAAAAAAGACACTCCGATTATACAACAACAAAAATGTATACTGTACATTAACAAGAAAGTTGATAATAAATTTTCAACTCTCGCCAAAAAAATTCATTTCTAAATTTACATTTTTTTCAAACCATATCATAAACGTCAATTATTAAGAGCCTCGGAATATTCTAGTAAGTAGAATATATATATTTTTTTTTTTGGATTTTCATGATAAAAGCAAGTTTTATTTTTCATTTTTATTTTTTATAGTTAGCTTTTTACGAGGGCCGAGTGGTTATACCACATGTCGTTAGCGTCTCTGCGGAATTCTTTAACATCAGGTCTTCAGTTAAGTGTGCTTGTCGTAGATAACAATTTTTAATCCTCCTCTCGAGTTTTCGAATAAAATATTGAAATTCGAAGAGTGCACCAAGGCTGAGGTCGACGGTCGTCGGGGGTTCACACACAAGTCTCGTGCCCGCTTCACTCAGCTTTTCTCCCTGAATTACTTTCGCTCGCTTGCTCGGTACCCTCTCGTACGCCATGCGGCAAGGGACGTACTTGATTTTTAACGAATGCCCCAAGCTAGAGTCACAGGCTTTACTTGTACACCGCCAACCAACCACGTGTAGCAGTAGCAGCAGTACTCGGCCCAAGCCAATTTGCGAACTTTCCAGCCGCAGTGTGCGCGGCGTCCAAAGTATAGCAGCCGAGAATCGTAGGACCGAACTTTCTACTTGCACATACATATGTACTGTATTTTGTACGTGTATATACATATGTATATACATATATATATATATGTGTGTGTGGAGCAGAGAATTCGTGAGGTGAGATTTTTTTTCGTCAAGCCCTAAGCACATATATATGTATATGGCAGCTATGTATATAGACACAGGTCATTAGCGAGTGAGACGAAATTTAAGGTGAGCTAACGAGACAGAGCTAAAGCAGTCTGGGCGCTAACGCGTTTTAGCACTCAGCCACGACGATTCGATTAACAGTTTGTGTAAAGCTAAAGGAAAAGTTTCCAAGCAGTGACCATCTGCTAGTAAATGACAAGGTGTTTATGCTTTTTAAACAAGATTTTTCAACGAATTGCAATAAATATAGCAAGTAAACTCAGTCAGTTTTTTTCATCTGTTTTGGATTTTTTTTCGAATTAGTCCGATTTTTCGTTGAAATTTGACAGCACGTACTGTGATTTTTTTTTTTAGATATTGTAAGACGTTAGTTTAGAATTTTTTTTTAAGTCATCGTTTCTCGAAAGCCGCGCCGAAAAAAAAATAGGCGTAAAAGTTATGTTTTTGGATGAGTCTTGACGACAGTTTTTTTTTAAATTGCGTCGAGATAATAACTTTTATTTTTCCAAACATTAAAAAAAGTCATTTTTATTGCAACGTAATATTTACAGAATCATCATTCATCAAAATTGTTTCTATTTTTAAAAAACGCCAGACTGGGAACGATCGATCTACAGTAGTAAACTTTTTTTTTCTGGAAAAATTAATGTTGGCAGGTCGACATCATTTTTTGAAAAGTAATTTTTATGCCAATACATTTTTTCCTCCGACCTACAATTTTTTAAAATTACAATGACTTACACAAAAAAATGCAGCTTCTTCTAAAGCAAAGGTTTTAAGAATCCCAAAAAATGATGATAGCAAGATTTTATAACCGCAGGTATTTCCTGTTAAGCGGTTATAAGATCAGGCCATTATGAAGATTATCCTAGAAGATTGAAAAAAAATGTAACTAACGAATGTTAAGTTTTTCCTAGTTTAATTGACTACTCTTGTTAAGTAAAAAAAAGTCACAAAGAAACTTACAGAAATTCGTAAAAAAAAAAGAAACACGTGTTTACTATTATTGAAAGCATCCATAAACTGTGGATGAGACAAAATTGAAAACCAGGCAAAATGAGTAAAAGCATGTTCGCTTTCAGGCATTGAGTAAACGCGTTTTTGCACTCAGCCAGACCGTTGCGTTAATCCGTTTACAAATGCGTAGAGCGAGCAACAGCAATGCGTCACTTGCACTCGACTTATTTCACTGTGTAACAACGCGTGCGGTGCTCGTTCAACATTGAAGTATAGTGAGATTGATAGAGAGGGTAATAGGTGATACAATGAAAAGGGTTATTTGACCGGGAACGCGGTACGGACGATCGATGAGGGACGAGTGAGAGAGGGAGCAGAGCAAAAGCTGTGGTGACGTGAAAGCCACGTTGGGAACGTGGGCTTTCCGCCGAAAGAGCTAGGACGGGGTGAGTGAATATCCCGTAGTATGAGGTCGACAACGGCGGTCGCGTAGATACCCCGGAAGTCGTGACGCCGACGCGTAAATAATCACTGCGCGCGCGACGCGTCGGCTTTCAGGGTTGTGTTGCGTTGCGTTAACGACGTGTCCCGTAACGTCCACCAGCATTCCAACCAGTCGCGTTCGGAATTCCCGGTCATGCGTCAACAATTCACTCCTGGCTAATTCACCATCGACGCCGAATTTCAACGAGTATATATATATTATATTTTATAGAGATATGTATGTGCATGCGAAGGGATTACTGAAGTAGATTTTGTTACAGACTTTGGTTGGTAAAAATAAGCGATTTCGTATGTCCCACCGGCTAAGCGGAGGTTTTTTTTTTTAAGGTCCCCAGGCCAAAGATATCCACTAATTCAGAGATTTAGAAATGTATAGATTTGTAAATTAGTGCATATCTTTGGCCTGGGGACCTTTAAAAAAAAACTCCGCTTAGCCGGTGTAGAATGTTGTTACAAACAAAATGAGACATCAACGAGCAAAATCCTTTGAGTGGTCAATTCTGAATCATACGCAGAGTTGAAAAAACACAAATTTGGTTTACAATTGAACCGGTTAAACAAATTGGTTTCAACAGTGACAGAAAAATTCTTCGTTCCAGTCCTTAAGTGATATATAAATTTCATATTCATCGGTTGGCTGGAATAAAAAATACAACTCTCTGAAAATCATTTTTTTCTCTGCTGACTCACCCCCCTTAATATGAGTACACACATGCTTCAATTTCTACAGGATTACAGTGTCATCGTAGATGCATGATTCTGCACTGAAATTTCGGTTGAAAACGTACGACACATATGAAGAAATATGTAGTTTCCTGAATTTCCCCAAAAACCAATATGGCTGCCTGAAATGTAAACACCATCTGTTTTGTAAGATAAAAAAAAAGGTTTGAACTTAAACATGTTAAAAAAAGCGTACACGTCCATGTTTGGAGATCCTCCGAATATTCCGAGAGCTCGAGAAAATCGTTTGCACAAAAAAGTCCATGTTAAGTGTAAAGTACAAAGTGCACTCTGCATTTTCTTTTTTTTTTTTGTGTAATCGGTTTCCTGGAGCTCCTGGAATATTCGGAGGACCTTCGAAAATGGTCGTGCACTCTTTTTTGACGTATGTGAGTTCAAGAAACTTTTATACCTTACAAAACAGATGGTCTTTATATTTCGGGCAGCCATATTGGTTTTTCATATTGGAAGATGTTCAGAAAATTCGCTATTGCTTCATTTCTCGTGCGTCTTCAACCGAAATTTGAGTGCAGCAAGATGCGTTTGTGTTGATATTTTAATCCTGTAATGAAGAATAGTGTAAAGTACAAAACTGTCTGTTTTTACCGAGTAATATTTGTATTAAGATTTTCAAACTCATTTCGTTGTTTTTATTTTTCGTTTTTTTTTTTGGATTCTTGATTACTAAAAAATTGACTTACCTCTTGGACTCTTCGATGGACAATTATCTTGTGCCACTGATTATCGTCAAATCGAACTTTGGCAGGTTTAATGTGTAAATCGAGTCTGCCATTAGCGAGTGTCATGCCAACAGCAGCGCCACCGTCCTTCAACGATATCGCTAAATAGTCTCCACCTTCGCCTGTAATCCAATCAATTAAATGCAAATATATGATACATTGACAGGAAATTATGAGAAGGTGATAAACGTTCAAAATGGTGGAAAATGTATTGTAAAAAGTGTAACAATAACGAGTCGGTATGAGCTTTTAAGATTTTTTTTTTATTGCTCTCGCACTAAATCCTCACGTAACATGCAACCCTGCAGTATTTTAATAAATGCTGCAGGATACTTAGACATTTGCTGCGTACGTAAGTTTAGTCTTAGCGTTTTCGTATAAGTAGCTTCGTAGCTGCATGGATCCGCATAATGAGAATATATTTTACATGCATGTCCAAGTCTGGAGAATATGAATCAGAATGAGGAAAAAATATACATAAACCGGAGGAAAAGAATACAGAAAATAGATACAATTTTTGGCAAAGGAAAATATTGAAAAATTTCAAAATTTTTATAAATTTCAAAATATTGCGTACACATAAATGGATCCAAGATTTATTGATATTGACGACCGAATACATCTCTTGAAAAAAAAAAATACCATAAAATTAAATAAAACATGATGATTGTTGAAAAAGCAAAATCTTAATTTTTAAATATGCATAAAAAAATTAATTCTCAGATACAAAAATTGCAGGAACTATAATCATGTGTTCCGTATATCAACAACTTATTAATTTTTAATGCCAATTAATTCATTTTGTATAATATGTGCCGTAAATTAATTTAACAAAATTCGAATTTTGTTATTCTATTACACTTTAGTTAAATTTTCGTTAAATATGATTGAAATACAATTCGATCATTATAAGCTGTGTCTATATCCGGTTATTGTTGGAGAGAACACTAAAGTCGCTGGAGGGTAGAAATAATTCGTTATTCTCACTGCGGAGACGGTGAAGAGTAATCTCGCGAGCTCTGAATAGAAGTGAAACGAGAGAGAAAGAGCGAAAGAGAGAAAGAGAGGAGAGCGAGATTGGTGGAGAGGTAGACAGAGTGTTGTGGAACGGTGCATCGGGCTGCATAATCCAAATGGGTAGTTTATCCGTGGTTATACTATATCCGTAGATAAACGAGCGGCTGGGGCCTGCACTGCCGACGCTGTATACTGCAGTATGGGTTGCTTTTGCTCTGCAAGAGCAACAGCAACGGCAAAGCAACTAAGAGAGAAATCCTCCTTCCTGCATCCCTCGTACACCACTCTGACATACTGGCCGCTTTCCATTTACCATTTCCGTCGACGTGGTGCACCTCACCACCCATTATACTGCAGAATTTACAGCGATTTCGAAAAAGAAAAACTATGTAAAAAGAAAAAATTATCGTTATTGTAACGCAAGAAATAATAGCTTTTTTTTTGCAATGATCGCGTTGCGAATTTATTATTTATGCAAAGACTCTATTGTATGACGTGCAGAAAAATATTTTTCTTTTTTTTATTCTTGTTATTAATTACATAAAAAAATATCGTTATTGTAAGGTAAGACATTTTTTTTTACACACATTGTGTGAGTTGTTTTGAGTTACTGTGCTCAATTTTTTTGTAAATTCATTATTAGACATTTTTTAAACTTTAAGCAGGAATCCATAAAGTGGATTTCATCTGTTTCAATGCCAGGTCCTTTTTAAAGTTATGTAAAAAAAAATGTTTGGAATCCTAATACTGAAATGAGAGTCGAGATTCTGTGATTTGATAATCTTACTTTTTTTTTTACAAATTTAGTATCAGATATTGATATACTTTTTAAGAGATTTATTGAAAAATTTAGATCACTTGCTCTAACTGTTCTGGAGTTATAGCATTTTAAAAAAATTACAAAATTGCAAATTTCTATAAAATCTTTACGACTTTATCGCTTTCGCCCAAATTTAATATCAAACATTGGCACCCTCTGTCTAAGTTTTATACAAAATTTAAGATCAGTCACTTGAACCGCTCTCGAGTTATATTTAGCTTAAAAAAAAAAAATTACGAAAATGCGAATTTCTATAAAATTTGAAGTACTTTATCGATTTCGTCCAAATTCAATGCCAAAGGTCGCACAATCCCGATAAATTTTTATGCCAAGTTTCAGCCCGATAGCTGGCAATTTGTTCGAGTTAGATTGTTTACCGACATTTTTCAAAATGTCAAAAATCCAATGAAATCAAAATATTTCAATCGATTTTTATAAAGTGTATACCAAAGAGACACCTGACTGTACTGTATACAGTAAAAAAAAAATTGAGACATTTCAGTTCAGTAGTTCCCGTGTTACATATACGTACATCCGGATACTTCTTCTAAACAACTTTTCTCGACGTTTCAGACCGAGTATGCTGACATGAAAATCTCGAAAAAGAAAAAAAAGTGCCACGAAAACAAAGCTTCCTCTATGAGGAAGTAAAATGATATGAAAAGCTACGCTGATATCGATTCTTATCAGTAATCTAAATGACCGTGAGAGTAATAAAGAATGCTCATTAACCCACTGTTTTAATTAGCAAGGCTGGGTTAGCAGCTAATCTCCACGATCTCGTTTCCTCCGAACAATTCCGTAAGGTCCGGGAGCAATTATCGATTTGGTTCACAGCGGTAGGATGAGAAGGTGTGTGTCTGCTATAACCGGCGGGGTTACTATACCGGATTTTACCGACCGCACAACGCGGTAACGACGACGACAACTACGTCGACTATCGTAAATCTCGCGGGCTTTAAGCGTTATATTAGCGTATACCCCTCCACCGGTGGTGGTTCCACATTGATGCGGTGTGGTGAGAGAAATAAAGTGCGCAGCAGGGACAGTCATTTATCGCCAGAGAAAAGAAAGTGAGAAAGCACCGAGTAAAAGCAGTTACGAAGACTTAATCGAACACAAGAATTTATCTTCTCTTTATCTGTTTTCATTGAGTGGCAATGAAGGAACGTTCAATGCCGGAGATGCTGTGAAAAATATAAAAAAAAAACATAAATAAAAAAGTATGAAGAGACAGAAAGAAAAAGAAAATATTAATAATAACTGTGAGAACTCACCGGAATAGAATAAAAGTCCGTTGTGCTGCCTCGTCTTGAATTGAAGGCTCACCGACTCTTGAATACTCAGTACTGGCTCCCCTTTGCTCAGGTCCACTCTCAGATACTCGGTGCCTTTGAACGACGCCTCGGAAGGTGCTTTGTCTGCAAACGAAATGAAAATAAATTAAGTTTCTTTACGACGTAATGAGAAAAACGTTCGTTGCATAGTTTCTCTTTCAGCAGCGATATAGTGACACCCAATGGTGTGCGGAAACAACCGAGAGAGAGAGAGAGAGAGAGAGAGAGAGAGAGTGAGAGCTTTCATCGTCGCCCACACTCTGTCGCCACGATAAACTCACCTACTCAATTGTTACTCGGCACCAGACGAGGGTAACAGAAGCAACGACGGAAAAGGGCATAATATACGGAATAATATGGAGTCTAAGCAATTCCGTATTTCTACTGCATACAAAATTGCTTCCTGCTGCAATTCTACGACTTTTACTGTTTCTTGATTACTTACTAACTTTTCATCAATTAAATATTCTCAATTATATTACAGATACAGTGTTCAAGTAAATAACGCATTTAATTGGCTTCAACTTCATTATTCTAGTTAAAAACATAAAAGTTAAAAACAATAATACGGTTTAATAATTGAATACACTTTTATAGAATGCGAAGCAGAATTTAATATCTTTCAACAAATATTTTATTATAACACAAAAATTCGTTAGTTGTAGCGATTCAATTAACTCCTGCTGCAATACTACGATTTCTGTTGTTTATTAATTACTTGTAAAGGGATCATTGTTTTCATGGAGATTTTTTTTTTATTTTGTTATTTCAGGGTACTTAAAATGGCGTGGAATAAAGGGAAGAATTGTCAGGATGGTAAAGATGTCATTTCAGACAAAAAATGTGTTTTTTGTTAATGCGCAAAAAAGTCGTGTTCAAGATCCGACACTTTTTATTCTTCATAATGATGTTTTCGTCATGAACAAAAACATTTCTGCTCAGAATATTCAAAAATTGTAGAAGGAGATTTATTTGTTTTTTTTTTTACATTATCCATTTATAAATAATGTATCTCCTGCTACTATATTTCATATCTGCGTAAAATTTTCGTGAATTATATTGAAGCAGTAATATTTAAGAGACCATATACATTTTTAAAAATGTCTTCATCACTCAAATTTCGATTCACTTATAACTTTCTGTTATTTCATTTCAGACAAGAAAGCAAAGCTTCTTCATTATTTTCCATTTGTTACCCAGTTTCCTTTATGAGAAAATTAATATTGATCAACATACTTTCATGCAGATTTTGCAAATAAAAAAAGTACAATAATACAGAAAGTGCAACGTCCTATTTTCCATTCTTATTTAATTCACGTAAAATCAGTCTTAAATTTTCCTTTTAACAAAAATATTCATAGCAAAGTGTTGGCATTATTCCAAAAAAAAAAAAAGAAAAAAATTGAAACGGCGACCCATTAATTTTTAAAATAAAGCTTTCAGCTTTTTATTTGAAACATATCAGTCTGTATCTTTGTCATCCATTTTCATATACATATATCTGAGGGTGCACATTCTAGTTATGATAATATTCTGATATTGCGGACATTTTTGGTGCAAACAAACGAAGCTACTGCGGCATTTCCACCATCTAGTTCCGCGTTTTCCCCGTTTTCTCCACCCCCCCCCCCCCCCCCCTCCCTTCCACCCTCGCCGCTCTCTCCCTTACATTTCTCATCTTCGCTCCCTCATTGTTATCGGGTAGTTCCAAACAAAAGTGAGCCGGTGCACAGGTACCGTGGTCGTCGGGTTTCGATCCTGCTGGTGACAAAAAGAAGACGAGAAGGGAATCGTGAAGGGGTGGCGGCTTAATGGCTTTGGGCCAGTGCCAAATCGCAGCGGAGTTCGCGTCAGCCAGGGGGTCGTTTCAGGCTGCATTGGAACCTGCGACCGCGGACTCGTTTTCCTGATGCTCTCGTCGATTGAAATGTGTTCGTTATACCCTGCCAACTGATGTGCAAATCATCGTCGTGAGTTCTCTTCAAAAGCAATCCTCCACAGTCGTAGACATTATCGTTGCTACTAAGTATTACTAAAAACTTTCCACGTTGCTTTCTTATTATTTTTGAAGTTTTACAATGCCAACGTTACGAGGAAGTATGGTGATCAATTTTGGCTTCCTCTTAGAGGAAGCTTTGTAAAAAAAAAATGAAGAATTCTCTGAATTATGAACTTTTTTTTGGATGCTCACCAAATTTAGTATCAAGTGACATACTCTATTTAAAATTTATGCAAATATTTAGATCAGTTACTTGAACCATTTTCGAGTTATAGCATTTTTTTGAAATGACGAAAATACAAATTTCTAGAAAATTTTGACTACTTTATCGAAGCCCTGCACACGCACACACACACATGCATACGGACATTCTTTTCTAAATCTTTAGCAAAGTGAATTTTTCTATTAAAACTACACAGTTCCCCATCTAATCTTTTTGTAAACCATTACTGCAAAGTATCACGAAAAAAAAACTAATAAATGACCCAGGAGGTTGAGAGTAATCCACTCTCTTAAGCATATAAAAAAAAGAATATAATTTTTAAAGAAGGCCCAGATAGTGAGAGAAACAGTATAAAAAAAAAAAAAAAACGAAATGTACCTGAAAGTCGTGACCAAAGTGGACTGTGGAGTCGAAACGAGCTCAAAGGATCTGAAGTTTTGTATCGAACGACGGCGAAAAGGAGTTGCGGGGGAGGAGGAGGGTGTCCTAACGGAGGGTTTGTGACCCTCGACGGGGACGTGTGGTACACGGTCGTCGCGAATTTTCCTCTATCGTACTGTACTGGGTGGATCCAACGAGTCGTGGATATGTACGTGGTAACACTACCAAGTGAGAGAGGTCCAGTTTTGTGTCATCCGCCTCCATTGCTGTTTCCCTGCAGGACTGCTCTCTCATTCTCTCTTTCCACCGGTACAACCGGGCGGTAATTACCATAAAACGTTAAGGTCGTAGTGGCGTTACTGCCGCGACACGATAATTGCGCGATATCCGGCAGATTGCAACGCCCAACTCTGACCGGACGATACCACTGTGCTTTTGCCCACTTTTCTCTCTCTCTACCGGCACTTTCGGATCGTCGTTATATCCCCAGTGTCACATGCCAGTGCAATCCGCAGCATTCCATGCTTCTCTTTTACTCTCACTTGATTCTCTATAGTTCTATCGCTGGCAGTGCAATATCTCGAAAACTAGGATGGCTTTTTTTGTCATGATTGTACACAAACAGACTGCCAATTGCCTTGGTTTCGGAAGTTGGTACTAAAATATATTAAGTACCAACTGTATTCTGTATAAAAATGTGACTAACACTTATTGAACAATAATTTTGCTGTAGGACGATAGGTTTTAGAGTAGAGCTGTCGATAAAGATACATGAAAATACATGAAGAGAATTTTATAGTTTGCAAAAGAATCACCTAAAATTGATGAACATAACATTTTGATGAAATTTTGTAATTAAGTTATTTCAATTATTGTAACTTGATAAAAATATATATCTTGACGAGCATAAAAAAGAAACATGTTTGTAAGTAATTTTTTTTTTCTACCCAAGTGCAAATATTTTGATACATTTTTGAGTCGTTGAAGAATCTATAGTGATGCATCAAACTGGCTATACAAGGTTTCAGTGTTGTATTGTACAAACGCTGTTTGCTTAAAGTAGGAATTTGTATTTGAAGTTGTTGTACAGAAGGCATACAATTTTTTGACAAATTTTTCTTCACATACAAATTTCGTAGTAACTCCTGCGCAACAACTGGAAATAAAAATTCAAATATTTTAATGGTTCAAATTAATTCATTTCAAAAGATTGAGGCCATTGAAAACTAATTCAGTCCTTCCCTACAACGTGAATTCCAATGTAAGAGAAGTTGGGAATAGAATAAAGTATTTTCATCAATGAACTGGGTGTTAAAAGAAAAGTATGACAATGCTCTATTTCTTTCATGATCAAAACAAATTTGACGTGATTAATATTTTCTGATCAATATTATAATTATATAATTATTGATCACGAATGACGTAACTCTATTATCCAAGCCTTCTTAAAAAATGTTTCCCTAAATAGTCCCCAGAAAATCCACAATTTCTCTCTACTATTCTCCTTTTTTCGTGTACCACTTCTGCCTTCGTGCTCCAATAACGCTTAAGGGTGGTGCCAGAGTGTCCTATCAATGCTACAATACCGAATTGAAATGCTTCACGGGATCATCATCATCATCAGTGACCCGAACGAGATAGCCGGTTGATCGTTTCTACTAGAACCCAGCTGACCATCGCGAAATCAAGTGAAGGATCTAAAGTCAGAGTGACAATCAATGTCCACCCACCGATAAAGTAGTAAATACCCTGTCCCCTCTTATCTGGAATAACTTTCGCCTGGCAAAACTCTCTTGTGCGATACTGCAAGGTTCCCTTCTTATCGCATTTCATACCACCTTTTTTTTTTTGTTATCAAACACTGACGCAGGCGGATAGTCTCACTATGCCAGAGAGGCTCAACGATATTCCTTTTTCTTTGGGTTTCCTCTATTTTCTAAAGCTCGACTCAGTCGGCAAGTCTGAATCCACTGACTGCCAGGAAATGGCTCCATCTACCTTCCACAATCCACAGTATCAACTGCGACGTAAATACATGTTTTACTATTTGTACACTCACGGTGTGTTCGCAATGTATGGTAGATGTTATGCGAGCCTTTGAGCGGACGTGAAAGCGACTGCGATCTCGTGTCGAGAGCTCAGCTTAATGTCGTAAGTCGTTGAAGCAAACGACTCGGCTCGAAAAGGACGCTGTCGTGAATCGTTGTGAAAGTTGGAAGGGGAGAACAGTTCCGTTGGGAAGTAAGATCCGAAAGAGAGCGTTTCTCACCCTTACAACGGGACATATACCAACACATTTTCTGATGATTATAGTATGCTTGTGCTGCATCGTGGTTCTTTATAAATGTGTGATGTCATTTTTTTTTTCTGAAAGAATTATAGGGAATTTCTTTCACCCTCCTTCATTCATTCTGACTACACACTTACACGAGGCATTCTCTGCCAAGTCTCTTTTTTCTGACGATCTCAGATTTGTTTTTCGTAATTAGGTGGATGAGCTAGATTTGAGTACTTTTTCAAATGATTTTCTGTGATTTTTACAGTTTTTTTTTCGAACTTTTGGTAGACCGAACTCTTTTTTTAATTGTCTCTCGTTTGAATGTTTGTAGCGAATCTATGGATGAATGTAAATGTTTTAATAACATTATTTTCAAGTCAAGATTATTGTCAATTTTTTTTTCTGGGTACATATAAAATATGTGGACCCTTTCACCAAATATTAACCAGCGGATTAACCTACCCCATTGGGTTGTAATTTCGGGCTTTTTTAGATACAGTTATGCACACTAAATGTGATTTTTTTCAGAGTTTTTGAATAATTTTATATCGGGTTATAAAATTATAAATTATATGTATATAAAATTATATAATTATAATTATAAATTATAAATCCGATATCGAATTTTTTTTAAATTGAGATTTTTTCATGAAGGAAACTTTTTTTTTTGTTTGACATTCTTATAATAGCTATAAAATTATTCAAAACGTTTTCTTTTTCCATATCGAAAAATTGAGAGGCTCTTAAAAAAATATACGGGACCTATAGAAAATCTGAAAAAATTTACACATTTTCTACGATAGCTGTAACAACGCACAAAATTACAATCCAATCGGAGAGTTCGAGATTTAGTGGCTGGTTAATATTTCGTAAAATGACCCATATAAATTATAATATTTGAGTATTGGAATGAAGAAAGTTTATATCGTTGTCAAAATTGATACAACCGATTTCTTCGTAACTCAGATTTTGGTTTTCTGACTCTAGGCATTTTTGGAAACATCTTATTCATAAGTCCAGAAAAATATACAAAAAATGACGTTATTTAATTTATTAAAAATTCCGCGTCTGTTGAAATTCCAGTTGAAATTTACTCGGTGAAACGAGAATCTGATTCGTTTGCTATATCTAAGCACGTCGCTCCGAGGAATTCCTCGTGAAGACACATCGGTCTATTTCAAGTTTACTTTCCTTCTTATCGACAGAGCCAATTGTGTGCTGTACGCGTACATGAGTCGATAACGAAGAGACGTTACGACGTTTCCTCGAGAATTGGATCACAGTCATGAACCGGATATTCTCCGCCAGAGCTGGTCTTCCACGAATGTGAATCAACTCTGCACGAAGACTTATTCGAAAATTCACGTAAACTTCCAATTGTCATCATCGTTTGGTAGCAATCGAAAACGATTTTGCAGCTGCGGGGAAAACTCGTCAACAAGTATCATTTACGTAGGAGAGAGAAAGAGAGAGAGGGAGAGAGAGAGAGAGAGAGAAGCATAAAAGTGATGACGTACGAAACTTTTCATCCTGCAACAGAGCCACAAAAACCATCAAGCAAATTGCGTCCCCAGATGAAATGACGAACTGCAAGTTCATTGCAAACGAAGTTAAGGAAACAGACGCGGGAACTCGGGAACGAAAGCTTTCCAGGGGATGAAAGTGGTCGTTGTCATTTTGCCAGGCAATATTCTTGTTTCAAATTATACGCTCTATAATGATGAAGCATACTTCAGTGCTTGACGACTTTTGTTTTTTCCTCGAAGGTTAGTAAAAAAAAACAAAAAGGTAAAGCTATCGACCGCTGATCAATGAGTACCGTTTGACCCACTACCCAAGAGGGTTGCTCAACGTTAACGACAAAATCGTAACAAAAAAAAAAAAAAAAAAAAAAAAATCGCCTCGCGCAGTAGGTTTTCCGGTTATTTTCTTTAGTGGCGTTGCTGTTCGCATTGAAAATCGCGTGTCGTGACATGTAATACCGTGATCCTTCCTCGAAAGTCCTTCGTCTCACTTTATACGTAAACTAGACGAGGATGAACGACGCAACCGGTGTAATACTGTAGCGAACAACGTACCGCGAGCTCTGGCTGACCCAGAACTGGCTTTACTACTGGCTTCACTACTCTGATGACCAGCGTAGGCGCTCGCGTCCGACTGGCCTTCCGTTCGAAGTACCCGGACCAGTGTATGTAATTCGGTACAGGATACAGGACATTCCATGTCAATGCAGCTAGTAAAAAAGAAAGATTTTTTTTCTTAATGGTTGAAAATCAAATTTTGTTTTTCCACAAATTGGGCTTCCGACGAAAAACCCGGCTTGTGTCCAGAATATGATACTTTTGACAAAATGTACATCATTTTTAGAAGTTTTTTTTTTCAACAAACCTGCGTATTCCGGAATACTTATTCCTGAATTTAGAATAAGACAAAATAACAGGAAAATGAGATTGCAATTTTTTAAAGCTTTATCGGTGCTTTTTCATCTAAGGATAGCTTAAAAGGGTAGGAAAATATTGAATTTTTTTCGACACATTAAATATCTATGAATTCAGATTCACTATGTTCCGAGTATGTCAAAACCCTGAAAAGAAGTCGGCCGTTAAATAGGATTAGGCTGAATTTCGATAAATTAGTTAAGTAACTTTTTTTTACTAGTCGATCCAACGTGGAATGCTTGCTACATAACATACGTGGTATACACGTAATGTTGTACATACATCGGTTGGTAGGTTCGCGTGCACCTTCAGAATTATGCGGGCCGATAGCCCTTGCACGGAATAGCAGGAGAAAAGGCGACACACGTGAACGGGGACACACAATGAAGGAGAAAGAGAGTATAGCCTCGCGTGACGTTGCTCTTCTCATAGCGTCAGAAATACCCCAGAGCTTTTCTGCTAACGTATACAGCTTACATAGGATGTAAGAGAATAAAAGGTGATACGTTTTGACGGTGTGCCTTGTCGTCATAGTGGTTACACAACCGGTACTTTCGCCATACCACTTTCGTATTTTATTCCATTTCGTAAACCCCCAAGTTATGAGGGATCGCGAGTGAAAAAATGAGAGAAGATAGCGAGTGGATTACGAAGCATAGAGAGAAAAAGAGAGAGTGAGAGAAGGGGGGAGGGGAAGCAAGAGAAAAGATCTTTTGCTATGGAGTTCACCTTCCAGGATTACAAGGCACACTATGCTTCGTCATGTCTCGGAGCCTGGTGCAGGAATATAAAAAAAGGAAATAAGAGTTTTATTGCAAAGACCGAGAGGTCGTGACTGAAAAATGTGGGAGGGGAGGGGGGAGAGGAGAGAGTAAAATAAAGAGACAGAACTGAGACACCGGTGCGGTGACAGTACGACAGTTTATAAAGCCAGAACGAAGGACGACTTGCAGCCAGCGGTTCTTGCAGCTATGACGAAAAGTGAAGTGGCGAGGCTATAGCATGACGGCAGAGCTAACCTGAAGGAATTGCATGCACTGCACACGCCAGTAGACTTTAATATCGACAGGCGTGCGGCGAAAAATTGTCACAAGATTGGCGGACGAGGTACATGACAACCGGAAGGTCTCTCGGTTGAGTGTACTATGTCTTTTTTTAACTTCTTTTTTTTTTTATGTTTATCTTTCCACTGCCTGTAGGCACTCGACCAATATTATTACTGTATTATTTTGCAGATGCGTCAGGTGTTGGTTGTCAATTCTCGTCTCACTTCATTCCATTCGATTGGCATTTCTTTTTTTTTTTCCTTATTTCTTGCAGTTTTATCTCATTTTTACGGTGTCAGAATACGTAAAAATACTAGTTGTCGTACGCCGCCTCTTGGCGAGCTACTTTTTTCCGCTCGTTCGAACCGCGTTGCCGAACAAATATTTACTTATTATTACTATCTTTCAATTCATTATCTCATTTAATTAATTGTTAATTAAGTTTACTTGCAAAGGTTTGTATCGTGGGCGAAATCGAGAAAGATCGAGGGCATTTATGTAGGGCTCTCATCCGTCAATTTCAAATTCTCGGGCTCAGCAGACGCCAGTGCGCCACGAGAGTTAGTTATCCGATCGACCGACAGGTGGCTAAAACGATACCGTGCTCTCGCCAGCGGAGCGCCCGTCATGCCGGCATATAAACCCGAGCCTCGAGCTGCCTCGATACGTCTTCCGCCGTCACTCGGTGGATCGGAGAGCTCTTGATTCCTCAATTGGCATAAGCGCTTGAGCTTTCTAACTGAACGGGTGTTATGAATCTCTTTCGGTCATTTTCTTCGCGAAACACACCAGCAGTTGCTCGGTGGTTGTTAACACAAACTTTCTTTTCAGCTCCTTTCCTTCGGGGAAGACGAAATAATAACTTCTATACCAAAAAATTGGAGCCGATGCTGCTGCGATGGTAACATAGTGATTTCAGATAATGCAGACTGTTGCAGAAATTTTTCTATTATTTCATTGAAATTAACCCTTTAACAGCTTGTAATTTAAAAGACTTGGAAAAAAACTTGACGAATAGTGAAACTTCCTAAAGAATAATGATGCAATCATTATTATTTATTTGGGTGTAAAAATGTTAAAACTGAATTTTTTCGCAACTAATTATTTTTCAAATATTTGAAATGCAGCAAAAAATATCAAGCAGTTGAGATTTTCTTCTAACAGGAACTCCCATCGTAATATTTGCTGAGGTTCGAAAGTTTCACTGCATATTAAACAATAATGTTCAGTTCACTCTGGAATCTAAAGAATTTTTTCGCTAATGTAATTGCATTGTATTTTTAGGCATCTCGCTGACGAATCATCTGACGAAATGTGACGCAGCGAATATCTAGCTACGAAAGTTTGCTGAACTTACGATATTATTTAGAAACTGTTCAGTTTTATAAGATCATTTGTCAGAATGTCGCCTGTAGTTTCCATTTACTAAAAATGCATCATTGTTTCAAGATACATTTTAACTTATTTTTAGATCAATTTCTTTGTGCACTAATCGTGATTATGGATAACCGCAAATCCAATTGTCCTCATGAACTATTATTTCTCATTTCTAGTAATACCAGGACATTTGATATGCTTCTGTCTCTACCACCTGAATCTCCTTGTATTAGGTTCCCGCAGCATAGTTCACGGAGAGACAGTCCATCCGCAACTGGTATATAGTCGAACATCTCTGATCACGTCTAACGCGTTTGCTCAATGATGCGGGTACCTGGTATTCCTGGCTCTCGATAACTGTCCCAGATTCTGACATAATCGATCCATCATCTAAGCGGCATCTCTGTGCGATTGTCATATCCGCCTCTGAGGTTGACGTCACCGCGACCCATTTTCTCCACAAAAATCACGATATTTTACACTCACGATACTTCCATCTAAACTTTGCACAGAAAAAAAAATTGCTAGAAGCCGAAACCAACTCCGTAGTTAAATATGCCTCCGATTATTTGCTATAATCCTATAAAACAAACTAATGGGTTAGCTAACCAATTAAACAATTAATGGACCAATCAACTTGTCATTTGGTTGATCCATGAATTAATTAGTTGGCTCTATCAATTTCTTGGCAGATTAACGGATCAGCGGTTGAACCTGCTAACTGATTAGTTAATCCTACCAATTTGTTTGTAGTTGAACTGGAATACATTTGAACTTACCAACTAATGAGTTAGAGCACCTAATCAGTTGATTGGTCCATTAATTGATTAGTTGGACCTGCGAATCTGTTGGTAGATGAACTGAATAACAGTTGAATCTACCAAGTGATTAGTTGGGACTACCCATTTCTTGGTGGACGAACTATAATACATTTGAACCATCTAAGTGAGTATTAATTTTACTACCCAGTAAAAAAAAAATCATTTTGGTGTTAAATTTTTTTTCCACTGGGAGAATTTAATATCAGTTATTTCTTTTTTTGATATTAAAATAGCATTTTACTGAGACTTTCGTAGCATAACGTTGAAATTTGTTTGCCTAAAAATTCTCATTTCCAACCGCAGAATCCAGGTCTTTTCTTCTACGTCCAATGTGACATTAAATTCATGTGGAGAACATAATACATTATATTTCGAGGTTATATATATTTTTTTTTTAGTCGGTCATCTTTTTTCTCCCATTGCGGGAACTTAAAACTTTTAACCCCCGGTGCAGTACAAAAGCGCAGAGCAGAGGCTAGAGAGTGCGAATCGTACCGCTTACCACCAGCTACATATCTAGAGAGGCAAAAGCCCCGAGTTGCCAGGTTTTTCGCTGTCATATAGACGCAACGAAACTTGGTTCTATCTGCGTTTCTCTTTACTCTCATTCGCGACAAAACTGACTTTTCTTCCTCTTCTCTTTGGCCTCATAACGAAAAAAAAAAAAAAAAAAAACAGATGTTCATCCGCTTTGTTCTTTCACCGACCTTCGTTCTCTCAGCTTCTTCTCTCTTTTCCTCCAATTCGCGAGGACCATCACAGCGATACTGAATAAAAGACCTAGCGCAATTATTCACATAGCTGTATCTTGTCTGGTTGAGAAAAGAAATATACGCTTCTGCCTGTCGTTTGTTCCATAATCCTCTTCTTTTGACCTCTTGCGAGCTACGCAAATTTTTTTCGGACGTACAAAAGATGGCAAACAAACTGACCACTGTAAGATTCATTAAAGGGAACAAGAATTCAAGCAGAGGAAAAGATTTTTTTTTTTTGAGAATAAAAAATTACTGTTTGTTCGTGAAAATCATTTTTTTTTTCAGCAAACATAGTTTCATTGTATTTTTATCGTCAACGTCAGGAACTACTAGTTTGTAGATATTGCTGGGGTAGAGGGATTGAGGTTTCTTCTCGATTCCCAATAACGATCATTGCCCAACGTAACGGAGATGGCCGTCTCTTCTTATCCACAGAACTCGATCTTTATTGTAATGCTCGAGTGCGATATGTGATCACGACTAAATGATTTCAAAGGAAATCTTACGAAATGCTGAGGTCACTCACTACTGTACTGACAGTTTTTTATATGCTATAAAGCAGAACATTGTAGAGGGCACTAAGTAAGGGCATTACGGTGGTTTTAAGAATTTTCTTTACATTGCTCTACATTGATATTCTTGCATCTTATTACTAGAAAATAAGCTCATTCCAAGGCTGACTTTCGAAAAAAAAAAAAAAAAAAAATTACTTCTGCTTCGTCGATATTGAAATTTCGAAAAAAAAATTGATACCATGAACACATTTTTGTGTGACTAAATGAAAACTTTTGTCAAGCCTCGGAATTGTGCGACGCTTTTTAGTATCGAAAAACCCATTTAATGGCTGTTTGTATAAATAGTCGGATAAAAAACGTGAGGTTAATTACAGGTGGTTATATGTATAATAATGAAATATAAATTTATAGTGAGCTACGTAAACTGTTGTGTTGGATATGGAGCGTTTGAGCCACAGGTATAAATGACGTGGTCAGTAACTACGCTACTGTATACGATAATGGTCGACACCTAGCCAGCATCTCTACCTATCTCAAATTTACGTTATTACAGAGCATAGTCGAGGGGCGAAGGGAGGCAAGAGACAAAGGGGTTACTTTAATTAGTAAGTGTTAAAACTCACTGTAATCCCATGCCCAGTAATCACCTGCACCGGCCGTGGGCAGCACCGTGCTCCATGCCTCTACGCAAACGAGAAAATAAAGAAACAAACAAATAAAACAAAAGTATACGTAGAGTATACTATGAGAGAAAGGTTGGAGGTAAAAAAGAAAGACCAACCATGAACCATGCAGCTCGAATGTTCGCAGTAAAAAAAAGAAGAAGAAAAAGAAACACTATATTCCTGGTGCCAGATAACGGGTATAACATTCAAATGAATTTTAAACAACAGAAATTCGATAAATTAGTATTATTCTTTAACACCCAAATAAAACGTACATAGGAGTGTAAAAATATAAATATGGGAAAGCAATCACCTATAATAAATCAGCAATTTTTTTTCATTTAAAAATTAATCAGTTTTAAGTGATTTTTAAAAATAAGATTTCTACTGAAGTGAAATGTGGAATATTATAAATATAAATATGGCTGGGATCTGAGACAGTAGATTATTTTTTTTATACATGTATTTTTAATGGAACATGTTAAATGTTATGTTATCGAAAACGTATGTTGAATTTTGTGACGGAATCGTGGCAAAAAAAAATGTAACTTCTGGTCGAGGTAACTAAAATAACATTCGATTAAATTAAATTAACTTTAGCAATCTAAATAAATTGTAGTTGGGGAGATAAAAGTATAAACATTTTTAACAAAAAAAAACATACTTTTTAATATTATTTGTATAATTTGGGTAGAAAAAATATCATTAAATATTTCTCGAAAATCGCATTGAAAAATATCATTGTGTCCCAAGAGAGGAAATTCTTCCCTTATTTACTAATAAAATGTTAATAATCAAAGGAGTCTTCAAATAGTGGAACATTCGAATTAATTTTAATCGCAGAATATCGGTGAACGAAATTCTTGGTATTACTTTTTACATCCAATAAGCTGTACAAGGCCTTAAAAATGTATAAACATCAGACACAACCACTTATAATAGATCACACTTTTTTTTTTGCACGATCAAAAATCAGTCTTAAGGTTTATTTGTATACATTTTGAAAAAAAAATAATAATTTACCTTTTCTGTAATATCATAAATAAAAATGTCGCTGTGATTTAAGAAACGCGAATCTTCTCTTAATCGTATATTATTAGTTAATGCTATAAACAAAAAATTATGTAGAACGCTTGTCGAATTTATGAGATTCAATGTATATGAAAATTTAAATCCAGTATCAAGTATCACATATAATACAAAGGCACAGAAACACATTAAAAATTGGTGAAAATTATCGAAACGAGGTACAATCGAACGACTAATGCACGAAATTGTTATTTGATTGATCGAGCTTAACCAGATTGAATTTTCGATAATAGTTAACCCTTTCATATTGTAATGAATAAAGCGTTGTAGCAATCGAATCATGGTGTATTTATGCAGGTAATCGAGACCATGCGGCCAATCAGTAAATCGTGTAAAATACAGTCAATCATATAACAGTCTCGTGAAATAACCGCAAATATTTACTCGCCTGTTTGATTTCACAATCTGCCAATCGCAATTTCTCTAATATGCTTCAAGCATTAAAAGTAAAAGAGCACATTTTTAAGAGGTTTGATGATGAATACGTCGTTAAACGGTTTGAAAGAAGGGTGCTTAGAAAAAATTCCAACGAGGTTTTCCACGATGTCTGGCATTCGATCGCGGTGGCATGCCTTGAAATTGACAAATACTTACATCGCTATCGCGTATATTGGAATTTAAACTGGGTCAACAATCAAGGGAAACGCTCAAGACGACTCGAGACGTTCGAATGTCAGGAAGAGAGATAGTAAATAAGGAGGGAATAAGAAGAGGGAACGAATATTCCCTTTGACTTCTCGGCCCTCGGTCTTACCACTTCCACACACTTTTCTTCCTTTTTTTTTCTTTTCTCTTCGACATTTTCATATCTGGATCGACCCAGTCAATCCTCGTCTCTCGTGCGGAAAAACGCTTATTCTAGAATTTCTCATTTGCCATTTGCAATCGTCTTCTTGTATAATATAATATGTATATATATATATATATATATAGATATATAATATAATATAGATATGTAATATATTTTTAGTACAGATCATTTCTTCCATTGTATTTCCGTTATGCAATTTTCCATTATATCGGTTCGACATATTCAAATCCATTGTCATCTAGATTCTCTCGTTGCTTCGTATAGAATCTTCTACAACGAGGAATGAAGCTGCATGCAATATTCTACCACACAGTTTAATATATTTGGAAATTCTTCGTATTTTTAAAATCGAATTGTATATCTTTAACATTTTTCCGAAAGTGCTACGTTTCATAAGAATTTTTTTTTGATTAAATAAAATAAAATTAACTTGGAATTTAATTTTACTTTTAACTTATTTATAATTAATTATTATTTTTATTCTACTCTCACTTTTCCTGTCTACGTTAACGAGCAAAGAAGGGGGATTGTATTTTTTTTTGTTTTCATGAAGACAAAAAAAAATGTTGAATTTTTAATGTCAGGATACTTAGAATGGTGCTAAATGTCGAGAATCGTGGTTTAGAAAATAATATCTGTATGGATCTGCGTGTAATGTGTACAATTTGTATAAAGATAGTTTTATAAAAATTGAAAAGTGATGAGGAAGCAGTTTCCAAAGTTCTAATTTGCATCTCTTTTTTTTTTAACAGTGCACGTTTTTATCCGTTGGCTTTGTTGCGGCAGTTCAGGACTATCGATCATCCCTTAAATTAATATACAGGATCGACGCATGACAGTACATGTACCAGACTGATGTACTGTGTAATGACAGAGGGCCGAGAGGGACGAATTAGAGCCAACGAAATAACATTGAGTGTCGAGCGATCTGCTCACCTCCAATTACACTACATAATCCGCGTTAATTATCTGTAGCTCCCATCTATGTTGGAGCAGTGGAGGTTGATGGTTTCATGGTCCATGCTCATTGGACGTTCCAAATCGAATTGGAGAAGATAACAGAGTGACGTGTGGTATGATCTATGCAGTATTAAACGCAATGCTAACTCAATTTCCATCCCAACTTCTTTTTTAGGCTATTGGAGTAATTTGAGAAGCGCTTCGTGCTGGTATATTTTGTGACAGTGACGAATGTTTAGATTGTTAATCATTTTTGCGTGAATTCAGGTTTCCTAATAGTACTTAAATTAAATTTAAGGCTTTCAAGATTTTGGATTTACGCTTTGTGCTTAAAAGAACAGACAATTCAGGCCTTTACAATATTTTGTTCTGTTTGAAATGATTGGAAGAAATCGATGGTACGATTTATAGAATATTGAAAAATAATCGTTGTCATACGTGTTTTTGAAGATTAATTTATTGGCGGAACACGAAGTATTCAACTCTGTTGGAGAACAGGCAGGCAGTTTTATGAAAAAATTTAGATCATCTACTTGAACTGATTTCGAGTTATAATATACTCAAAAAAAGAGCTATTAAAATGTTTAAATTCCATAAAATCCGAACTGTTTTTCCGATTTCTGCCAAAATCAATACCAAGCAACAGCAAATATAATTGCACTTACGAAGAACTATTCCGAAAAATATAATAAATTTCATGAAAGTTAGAGCGACCACGCTCTTTTTTTAAATTCAAAAAGCTATAAAAATTTCATATTGTTAAAAATCACAACAGTGGAAGCAGGGCGACTACTTCACTCCTGTGCCAAATTTTAGCTCAATCGCTTAAACGGTTCTTCACTTATAGGTTATTGAATTTTCGAAGTCATGCATACGGACATTTTTTTTCAAACGAATTTCATCGACGTTTTCATACTGAGTGTACTGACATGAAAATCTCGAAAAAAATGTTTGCCTAAAAACAGAGCTCTTCCTCTACGAGTAAGCAAAAAAGAAAAAGCACAAAATTACTCGATTTTATTATATTTCCCAAAGTAATATTTTAGTGTATAATCGAGTTTATCATGATTATCAGCGTTTGTCACATCTTATGAATATAATCGGATCTGCATTTCAGTGCTCTATGTTCATCATTGCTCTCCTTCGGTGAAGTACGAAGGTAAAGCTTGCGAGAGGGTAAGAGAACATATCCTGCGTATGCATACACGAAAATTTCCTTCGCCAGCTATGGAGCGATGACAATGTTCGCTTGTTCCCTCGTTCACTTGTTCTCACGGGTACAGAGCTCGTCATCAAAACGAATTACTTCGCAGTGTGGAGTGTGCAGACCGTCCTGTGCAACGACGACGAGAGAAGGTAGACGCAGACGACAATGGCAAACTTGCCGAAGTCACGTTCAAGTTGTGCCGCTCACCGTTGTCCTCGTTTCCTTCGACTCCACCCCCATTCTCTCTCTCTCTCTCTCTCTCTCTCTCTCTCTCTCTCTCTCTCTCTCTCTCTCTCTCTCTCTCTCTCTCTCTCTCTCTCTCTCTCTCTCTCTCTCTCTCTCTCTCTCTCTCTCTCTCTCTCTCTCTCTCTCTCTCTCTCTCTCTCTCTCTCTCTCTCTCTCTCTCTCTCTCTCTCTCTCTCTCTCTCTCTCTCTCTCTCTCTCTCTCTCTTTCTCTCTCTCTCTTCATTTTCACAAGCCTCTCATGTTCCTCGTCCGCGAGAGATCTTCGTGTACCGTGTGATCCATATACCGTCTCCTCGAAGACGTCTCACCGGCGAGTCGACGAGAGGAACGAGACTCAGGGCTGCTAATGATATTGAAAAGTTTGCGCGTAGCTGACTTTGGAGTCTCGAGCGAGAGCTCGAGTCGAATTATCCAACCCCTGAGCTCAACGAACCGGAAGCGGGGGGGGGGGGGGGGGAGAACCACGCAAAGGAATTATTCTACGTTGGCCACGTCTGGTCCTTTCTATTTCTCTTTCCATCCCCCACGTTTCTCGAGTCTCGTTTAACGCCGGATAAATTATCACGTGAATTCGGGGGAGGGAACAATGCAATTCGAGCGAATTAAGCTATTCCAGATTCGTAGTATATATAGTTACCCTAAAAGCACTTATATAACCGACTTCGCGAATGTCTTATTCAGGGGGCATCGGAAATAGCTCTGTCAATTGTCCAGTTTATTTATTGACTCATTTACTCCGAAAGTTCCAATTTTGCTTTTGATTGTTTATGACATTTTTTTTTTAATTTATTTAAACTTTCATTAAGGCGATGTGATACACTTTTCGGCCACCACGAGTGCAAGAGAGAGATAATGAAAAGTGTATCACATCGTCTTAATACTGAGACAAAATATTGAATCATATATATTTAACTGGAATTTCAGATTATAAGATTTTATTTCTCGTCAATTGATTAAAAATTCAAAATAACGAACGATAAATCTATTACTTAAAAAAAAAGAAGAAAATTAATTGGAGCATATATATCTGATTCAGTGGAGCTCAAAATTATGCTCCAAATATCGAACGTGTCTAATATTACGTAGTTGTATAAAATTCCAAAGATTATATATGAATTTATCGTTAGATGAACACAAAGATTTCTTTTGTTGTTGTTCAAATAAATGGAAACATTGATATTTTTTAAATTGAATCGACTAAGAATTTATTTACGGATAAAAAATATTTGTTTTATTTAAATTAAACAGTTAGCTTGGCTTCAATGAGTTGCAGTACTTTTAATGAACTATAGTTTCTTTTTATACCTCGGGCGATTGTCCATTTATTCATTGACCCATTTCCTCTGAAAAATTGTCATTTTAATTTGTTATTTTATTCTTCCTGACAATTTTTTATTTAAAATTCTGCTAACACTTAGATAGAAATTATTGAAACAATAAACTTTTATTTAAGTCTACTTCACCGTTTAATTTCGAAGAAAACAAATATATTTTTTCTTTATTCCCGTAAATAAATTCTTAGTTGATACAATTTTTTAAACATCAATGTTTCTGTTGATTTGAATCAACCTTTTTTTTTTAATTTATTTTTAATCAGATGCAAAAAATGTTATGTTTCACGTCGCTTAAGGCTATAATGTGTTTAACTTAATATTACTATTTATTTTATTGATCTCGAATATGCCATGAAATTCAGTGACAATGAATCAATAATCAAATTATTTAAGCTAACTTAATTGTTTTATTTGAATCAAATAAATATTTATCAGCGAGAATTAAAATTACTACCGTATTTATATAATTTTCTAATTAAATTTTTTTTTTATTTGCTGAATAAAATAAATCTGATTTCTCGGGTATGCTTCTAACAAAAATTCACTATTCTTGCCTGTGTCATACAAAAAAAAAAAAAAAAAAAGTTCAAAGAATAAACTTTAGAATTTAAGTCAATTTATTTTCAATTCAACTTCAGTGTTTCAGAGAAGAATAATTTCAGCGTTCACAGTCTCGGTGATATTTCTGCTCCAATTAATTTTCTTCTATTTAAAACAATAGTTTTCCCACTCAGCTTGATTCAACATTTTTAATTAGAGACAAAAAAAAAAAGTTATATTCATGGCTGGCTTAAAACTTTTTTTTTTTTTAATGTTCGACAGTATATAGTGACTTTATAATTGTGCTTATATTTGAGTACTAAAGGTTGCTCGGATGCAATTTTATCTGCCATTCTCTGAAAACTCGCATAAACTCTTATCTATCACTATAAACGCTTAAAGACTCATTGCCTTTGGTATTTTCTCGTAGACTCTCTGTACCTTCCGGCTCTTTTAGCACCGGTCTTCCTTCCTCTCGTTCTTAAAGCTGGCTTCCGACGACAATGAGAGAAGCTTCCGGCCAAAGAGAACAGAAAGCAAGGGAGTATACCGAGAGAGAGAGAGAGGGGGAGAGCCGGATTTCTCCTGGGTCGTTAACGCAGAGTAATTACGTTATAACATGTACTGTAAAAGGGGCAACGAGTTGCTGCTGCCAGGTCAGAGGCTGAGTCTGAAGTTTCTAGACGCTTATAAGTGTACTCGATACAGTTGCATTGAAGCACACGAAGCACTTGTCACACACTGCTCAAGCTTCAGCTTCGAGCTTTTCAAGAAAGTCTGTTTGAGCGTCGAGACACGAGTGAGTTGAGTCTGAGGTATCAAGTATAGCTCTGCCTTTGATATGAGGGTTGTATTATATAACTGTAGAGCTTGTTTTTCCATCCCTATAACACAAAACTTTCACACCTTTCCATCGTCAAACTTGTCGCGCAAACTCATCTGAATCAGAGTTTTCATCCTACAATTACATTAAAACTCGGTTCTGCTTAAAGGTGATGCTGGAGTAAATTTTGTGACCGACTACGGTCGGTAAAAATAGGCAACTTGGTACTTTACACTATTCGTGATTAATATGTTACACGTGTGCGTAAAATTGTACAGGATATCGATTCAAAAATCTGTCCAGCATTTCGGAATAATGTTTTTTTAAACATAAAAGTAGCTTGAGAGTTAATAAGTTACAAAACACCATAAAAATCAAACTAACAGGCCATTATTCATACATTTTTCATCGCATTTTCAAACGAATCTATGTGGGAAAATATATATTTGTTATGTATAACATTAAAAAAAAAAAAAAAATCTATACATTCACGCAATATAAATTTTAAAAAAATTGAATTCAAAAGTAACCATATAATTACAATTCTAAAATAAATTACTTTCAAAACTTGAATTCACATCCGACCGTACCGAAAAAAAGAAACTTTTATCCTATTTCGCAAAAGTGACAAAAAAAGAAAAGCTTAATTTCCACTTTTGCGAATAATAATTAAAGCCTGTATCGCGTCACAGAGACAATCGAAAACAAACCAACAACAAAAGTGTATATAATTTAAATCCTACCTTTCTCGCAGTAAACTCCTTCGTAGTCGCCGGTGCGGCACTCGCAGATCGGTCCACTGTCAGTGGAGATGCAGATTCCACCGTGCTGACAGGGATCCCGCGTTTCGCAGGCGTCCGTCGTGTTTGCCGTAATCATGTTTCGCAAGCTCTGCAACAGGGGGTAAAAAAAGGCAGAGAACAATTAATATCACCGTGTTCATTCACTTTTTCATTATTATTTCTATTAACGTGAGAAAATAATGCAGTGAAAAAGTATGAATTGAAAAATGGTGCATCTCTTTTTTTTTTTCGCATCGGAGGAAGAAATAAGCTGTTTCGTTTTTCCGGAGCTCTCGGAAATACACGTTCGTTTGTTTCGCTAATATTTTATTAGCCGATTCGTGCGCCCGTGAAATACTTGAAGCCACCTGCAGTATCCGCTTTTCACCCTTTCTCGTCTCTTTCCCACTCCTTCTCTCTTCCTCTCTCTCTCTCTTTCTCTCTCCGTGTACCCTTCTCAATAACGGATTCAGGACACAGCGTGCTATACTTACCCTCGTGCTTTCTCACCCCTTACCCCTATTTCCCTTTTACCCCCCCCACGACTATATAGTCGTGTAACCGAGGTGAAATCGGAATTCTCGGCACGTCAAGACAATCAATAGCGAGACTCTGTTCCGTGGGAATGTGTATTCACGTACCTACAGAGTCTAGTATAGTATGCACTATGGTACGGTATTGGCTGTTGTAGGGGTAAACCTTACACTCCCCC
Source organism: Perithous albicinctus (assembly GCA_964016905.1). Classification (NCBI taxonomy): domain Eukaryota; kingdom Metazoa; phylum Arthropoda; class Insecta; order Hymenoptera; family Ichneumonidae; genus Perithous; species Perithous albicinctus. The sequence goes on from OZ024694.1 coordinate 17,079,797, forward strand.
CCCTTTGCCCCCCCCCCCCCCCCATCGAGATGGCGCGCCCGTTCTGCAGGTATCTCAAGGATATATAGTACCGCGCTACGGCTAGGAGAAACGAAGAAAAGGGCTTTTCCACTAGATGGCTCAGGGCGAACGTTCGTATGCTCTGCTTCCACTGTCGTTGCTGCTACAATCGAAGATGCATTTTTTATCGGGTCTCCGCCAAAAGCTCCAAGTTTTGCAATACACAAGATATTTTTCATCGATATACAGAGAGTTAAAAATAAAATGAAAATTGTCAAGTTTCAAACAAAATTTATTGTCTGTTTTTAAAATTGTGTATTTTCATTTTATACTCAATTTATTGTTAGTGTTACATCACACTAACAAAGTTTATCGACAATATTTGCTCATGGATGTACATTTATTGCTTACGAATATTTTCTCAACTTGAATGTTATTAAAGCGATATTAACCAGTCAATGTTAAAGCGCAACATGCGGCGCCGCTGAATGAGAATAACTTCGTTTTGAGAAAAGGGAAACCGCAATTGTGAAGGTGTCAGACAATGAGGATCGGGGAATAGAAAATTAAGACCGCAAAAGAGACGAAAGGAGAACCAAGAAAGAGAGAGAGAGAGAGAGAGAGGGAGAGGGAGAAAGTTTGAAAGGAGACGAAAGTTCAATATTTATACGAGAACGCGGTGGGCGACTTTAGATTTCTCGTTGGGACTCCTTGTCTTTGTACTCCTCGTTTCCAACAGAAGCAACGCTACAAGAGAGTTCAACGGGAAAGTTGCTAACGAAAGTTGTGCGCCCAACGAGAACGCCACACCAACGAGCGAGATGGAGTTTCAAAGTCTGTCGTTCTCACACGAGTTTTCCAGAGCACTACTTCTGCTGCTGCTGCTGTTGCTGAATGTCTGCAGCCACCTCTTTCGCCTCTCTGGCTTTCTTCAATTTTCCCTTTGCTTCTTTTTGCACGCAACACCGCCGAGATGAACTCGTCACGTCAATTCATCAGAAAAATCTTTTTAAAAAAAGATTCTCTATTTTTGGTAATACATCGGTTTTACAGAATCCGACTCTACAGAAGCACAAACTGAAGAAAGCAATAGTCTCCAACGCAAAACTCTACACAGACAATCAAATCTATAGGCAAAAATTTCACGCCAATTTTTCGGTTTTTAGTTTTAGAGAAAAAGTACAAAAAAAATATGTTTCAAATTGTGTACCTTCATTTTATATATTTTGTGTTATTTTGATATTAAAAAATATGTAATTTACTCTTGCACAATATTGTGTATTATTTTTGGTTTAACACACTTTTTTTTTTTTAAATTCGACAAATTTAAAAGAAGCTATGTTTCTCTTACAATTCAACATATACAGATTTTAAAGTTAATTTATTCAATTTTTTAAATACAACTTTCGAAAAAAATGCTGTATTTTATTTACAATTTGAAGTATCTTGAAAAATATGAAAAAAAAAAAATGTATTTCAAATATTTTTATGCAAAATAGTGTTAAGCAGTAGAGACTTTTTTTAGAACCAAAAAAAAAAACTAAAAGGCTGAATATATTTTATCAATTAAAAATAAAATCGTCATTATAAAAAAGAATAAACGGATAAATATAAAAATGTTTTCCTCCATTTAATGAACGTGAGGTAAAAATTGTAGTTTCAGGGCGGTTACATCGGAGATATAATAATGAGAAAAGGAATTTCGTGTATGCGATGATTACAACAGTTCCACCTTGTGTTACTGAGGTACCATTATGTTGCATAGTCCAGAGAAAGGCAGTGAAATTTCTCCCCATACGTATCTATAAGTCTACTATACAGTGGTTAAGGTCTGGAGCGCGGAAATTGTGGTTGGTGAATTGGCGAAGGTTTGAGGCTGTGGCATGAAGGCAGATATAAGAGTATGTATGTTACGCATACTGTAGTATTATGGAGCACGTACGAGTACTGGAGGGTCCAGCGGGGAGAGAGAGAGAGATAGAGAGAGAGAGAGAGAGAGAGAGAGAGAGAGAGAGAGAGAGAGAGAATGAGAGGACCGCAAACTCGCTGGGGAAGTTCCACGCGTCGCTTACGGTCAAACAACCCCTCGACTATGAGCGTCGGATTTAATACGAGAGTTTGGAGCTACCGATATTTGGCTCGCGAGCGAGTGAGACGAAAACGGACACGAAACGGTTGTATGTGTTACGCGAGTGGGTAAGAGAGGGGTGAAAGTCCCTCGTCGTCCATGCTTGCGCGTTAACACGTCGACCTCGATAAACCGCGTGTCTCCACGTCTCGCTGAATTTCGACGACGACGAACCCTCTCACAGAACCCCTTCCCTTAACTCGCCAGAGCCAGACTAATCCTTCGACACGCTCGGTTTAACTGAACCGACAATTTTCCTACCAGGAGACGAGAGTTATATTTTTATTTTTAAAATTGCTCTATATCGAATGTAATTTGAATTTCCTCACAGCGATACTGCAGAAAGGAATTTAATTATCTTTCTTGGAACTAGAGTGCACTGGAGCGTTTCATTTTTTTTTTTTTTTTTTTTTTTTTTTCAATAAAATAAACTAAATATCGGCGAGATTCTTGAGAATTTATTCCAGTTTAAGAAAAAAAATACATAAATCTCGTCGAAAGTCTCATCGAGACTCGGCGAGACACTCTCCTAGACTCTTCAGACTTTCCGCGAGATATACTCTGCGAGATCTCGCAGAGGGTCTCGGCGTTACCTATTTTTTTCTACGCGAGGAGATACGCTGATCGATTTTTGCTCTGTGACCTCATAAGAAAGCTTTGTGAAATGTGGAAAGCAATAGCAAAGAAAAAGTGAAACCTATTACAAAAAAAAATTAATCAACTATCAATCAAAATTAAAAACTACGTCATCGATTAAAAAATAAATTCTATGTCAAATAAAATATTTGATGAGACAGTAATAAAAACTATTGAAAATCGTGACTTTTCACAAGTATCCTCCTATGTATTCATTCGACACAAAATTTGACAAAAACCAAATATATTATTATATCGTTTTTTGCCAATTTGCTAAATCAGTGATTTCAATATTCCCAAACTGTTGTAAATATTCAAACCCTGCTAACCCAAAGAAAAAAAAAAAAAATCTCATCAACAGTACCGAAGCGGAGAGACCAAGAATTTCCTTCATATCAACGCGAAGAGCCGGCAATAATCCAACGTAGCGATAACGATATAGCAGTGAAGCTGATCAATAGAGGATTAATCGAGTGTCGACGAATATCCTCGAGATGCACCAAGTAGTTGGATGCTCAATTCCCGTAGCCGCGGGGTCGCTTCTGCTATGATGCAGAGGCAAACGCAGCGAAGTACGCGACCGGCATAGTTTGGCCAAGTATGCGAAACGCCCGGGTGCCCGATTGCATAGTTGTACAGAGAGTCCGTGCGACCGAGTGCATCGTAGTTAGCTGCACACACAAACAAATATACACTCACTAACTCACACACACACATACAAATTGGGCGTTCCTAATTTGTAGTAAATCAAGAGCGTGGCGCTTGAGTCGGTCTTTCTCTGAGCTTTCCAAGCAGCCAGAATATCGTCTCTCTCTTCAGCCAAGATTAAAACGCTTCGGCCGAAGAGAGAGTGAGAGAGAGAGAGAGAGAGAGCTCGGGTTATTATAACGCCCGCAGCGTTGCATAAATGCGCTGCGCTTTCGTTCTCCTGTGAGTTCACCTGCCACGAAGAAATACCGTCCGTGACCTGGCCCAAAGTGGGGACGCCTCTAGTAGAGTCTCCCCACGTTACTGAAGTACATTTCTACAGCAGAGGGCAGAGACGTATAACGACGAAGAAAGCTCTCGCACTACTACCACACCACTATAGCAATTCATTGCTATACGAAGAGGATTCCGCGTTCCTTCATTCCCGCCTCTCGCATTAATTACTGCATCTACTTATACCCCCTGTTTTCGGCCTTCAAGTAAATAAACCGCTTAAACTCCGCGAGCTCACGGAACTTGACTTAATTTTACGGATTTAATATCTATACGTTTAGGGAATTCAACTGAAACGAACATAGTTTGCGTTCAGCTTTTAAGCGGGATGCTGGAGTAGACCTTGTTACCGATTTTCGTCGGTATGAAAATAGGCGGTATCTTACTTTACCGTACTATTCATCTTTAAAATGCCTCACACACATGTTTCAATTTGCACAGGATTACAATGTAATCATGCATGTTCCTGCACGCGAATTTCGGTTGAAAACGTACGAGACATAAAGAAGAACGTAATTTACTGAATTTCCCGAAAACGAATATGGCAGCCTGAATGCTTTCACTATTCGTCTGTATATTTTATGTAAATTGTAAATTTGCCCATATTTACAGAATCTGTGTTCCTATTCAACAGAAAAAAATATCCATACAATAAATATTTAATTAATTAAATATTTTTCACAGTAAATATATTTTTTATCTATCATAAAACTAGAGATTAAAAAAAAAAACCTTTCCATACAAATGTTTAGTTAAATTTCACACAAGTCCAGGATATCCTATGCAGCCAAGTGCAACTTCATAATTGACCAAACCTACATATATTTCCTTAGTGTCATGGTGCGACACTTCCTGTAACCATGCAGCACGGCAAAGCTCTCAGTGTTCTTGCATATCATCGAATAAGGCGAGCTCTTTTAGTTGCACTCGGGAGCAGAATAATGTTCACCAAGTGTAAACGCTCCACGTATATTCAGTTCCGGCGAATTTTCCGTTGAGTGTGTATCGTCGCGCTGTCGACCGTTGAAGCTGAAGAGGAAGAGGGAGAGGAGACACACACTCACACACACATACATACACACAAATCTCATTGCCGGTCTCGTTTTCCTGTTCTCGTCGTATTCGTCCAACATATAGCCAGAAACTAAGGCAATAAATAAACCTACGTATACCTGTGTGCATACCCCGGACTTTAACCGGTCTGTCCCTACCAGCGTTAGTTTAAACGGCACCAGAACTATTCCTCTAGCTTCTCTTGGTAGTTGTGAACACCAATTCGCTGCCCTTTCTAGTTCAAGGGTTGCACACACGGTTTTGTAGGCTGCGTTGTGAAACAGCGTCGCAGCTCTCGCTCGACTGTTACTACTATCAACTACTACTACTACTACTACTGCTACTACTAGTAGTACTGAAACTACTGCCTTCTCTGGTGGCTGAACACTGGTGGTCCATACTCGAGAGCATGAGCGAATCGTTGAAGCTATACGTGTAGTGGGAGTGTGCTGTTTGGTCCACCAAAACGTGGGTAGGTTACCGGAATCCGGAGATAGTCGCTCTTCAACAGGATCACTGCTGTATATATACATATATACTATATATATGGGACATTCCGCGGCTAATGGACAGGGTCGTGACCCTCACATTTTTCTTTTCTTTTGAGATGTAGGACTGTATATGAAAAAGCACTCTAGAATTTCATTCAGATTCTTTCAAGAAATGCTGTTTTTATAATCATCGAAAATTTGACTTCTCGAAAACTGGACGATTTGTTTGAAATTTTGAAAGATAATTCTTTATTCAAAAACAAATTTTTTTAGACTACCCTGGAAATTGGGCGTGAGACTACGACAGCAGTTAAAAAATAAATAAATACATTTTTAACCAACCATCAAAAATTATATTTGCGGTTTTTTACAAAACTTTTACAGCAGATCCTTTTTTGAAACTCAAGAATGCAATGCTTGACACCATTTGTAATTTTATTACCGAATTATTGAAAGTATCAACTGTAAGGTGGACTGTGTTTTCATATCACTCCCATCTCGGATATGATCCACATTTTTTAAAATGTTGTCACTCGAACTCTAAGAGGCAACCAGTATTTTAAATAAATTTTTCTTTAATATTTGATGTACTTATTATTATGTAAAACCAACATATCGTTCAGCGTCATTTAAAAATATGATGAAAAAGTTCTCAAAAATCCTGCATCAGATATCAATATTTTGAAGTATGGACACAAAGTGGTCCGGATCTCGTTTCTATTTTTTTTTCGATTTTTTTTTTCAAAAATAAAGTTAAATAAAATTAGATACGTTAATCAGTTCATTGTGAGCTGTTGCATGAAAATTAAGGGAGAACTGCTGAAAATTTCTTTAGATTCTTAAATGAGATCAATTTGTTCGTTTTAAATAATTATAAATATATCAAATGTTTAAAAAAAAAATTTAACAAAAATTCTGGATGCCTCTTAGAGTTGGAACTATAATATAAAAAAATCGTAGGTCAGATCCAAGTCGAATCGATGTGGAATGCCCCATACATAGCCGCATCAGTACCAGAATCGCTAGTCACTGTTCCTCGATGGTCACTGGACCGCTGGGAGAACCTCTCTCGTTGACCGTTTGTTCAGGCTACATCAACATCAAGTGGACGAAAACGCTGGTTCTCTCTCGTTCTCGAAAACGACCAGAGGAAACTCGAGTCGAGGCAGCTCGAGCGTAGATTAGCTAGATTTCGATTTAATGTCTCTCCTCCTTCATCAATCGCACGAAGATATGCATTACGGTGCTGCGATAATAACAAATATTTTTATTTTTTTTACCCTTGATCATTACAGTTGAGTCAATCAAATATGTTTAGTAATCTATTAAAAAATTTTTATGAATTCTGAATTTAGTAATAAATTGAGGAAAAAGTAGCTGGAACAACTAATAAATTTTTAGTTATAAAAAAAAACTGAAAATGTTAATGCAAGCGATTAATAACAATTTTTCGTTGAACTAATTTGCGTCAGTCTTTTTTATACCAAGGCAATAAAATCAAAAAAGAAGGACACAGCATAAAAACATGTTAACTTTTCACTACCCTAATATAAATATTCTCAATTTCCAAAAGTATCAAAATTGCCATTCAACTCCAATACTAAAAGTTGGAATTGAAACTCGTATCGATGATTTTCAAACCGTCTCGTCGATCCTTTCAATAATAATTTACATCTCGCCTATGGACATCAAGTCGAATTCTTTTAGCGCCCGAGGAAATGATACAGACACACTCGCAAGAAGAGATTGGATGGTAATTCAAGAGAAAATCTATATACTAAAACTGCTCCTGTACACATATATATATATATATATTACATCTCGTATACAGCAAAGCGTAAATTCCGTAACAAGCCCGTTGGCGTTGTTACCAAAACTTTCGTCGTATCTCTTGTAATGTCGGGGGTATAGGGAAGGCTATATGGTACATTCTCAAAGCAGAGCTTCTCTCATCACTTTTATCGCACTTTTCCTCAGCTTGATTCTCGCTGTTGCACGAGTATGAAAAATGTGTTAAGGAAAATACACCATTTCGGCTTTGTGGTTGAATCTCAAACATCACCCTCTCTCTCTCTCTCTCCAACATCTTCAGCAAAAGTTTTGGCATTATAACTCATCGTTCAAACCTCTCCGTCGTCGGACTCCTGATTTCTGACTTGAGACAACTGAAAGAGCTGGGAGGAGAGTCTATCTTGTTCCATCTTCGAGTCTATCTCGACCATTAAACCGGCGGTAATTAGGAAAAGCTCGTTAGGGACAAATAAGGAGGACTGGCGCGAATCTCGAGTGCCTGTTTTCTTCAACCCTCTTTTGGAGATAGTCTGCCTCGAAGGTACCGAAAGGGTCTAAGAATGTATTCCGCAGGCGTTCACTGCATCAGTGAGAAGCAAGAGAGAGATAGAAGAGATAAAAGTGAAAGAGAAGGTATGACATAGAATTTTCTCTCTACCTCCAATTTCATCTAAACGATTCAATTAAGAGGCAAACGTAACCCTTCTGGATTGTGCACGCTTCTCTCAGCAGCCACCGAACTCTCGACTCAAATATTCTGGCATGACCATCAGCACCCCTCGTCGTTGATTCTCGTCGTCACGTTCGACCTTGGCCTCGTCTACCTTGAAACCGACGTCGGCGTAAACCCTGCTGGTGTGGGGTAGTATGGTATCTTTCAACCCTCGTACGCCTCGTCGTTTTAGGATCGTGACTCCACCCAGGAATCGTCGAAACGCACAGATCCACTTGAAAACTGTTACGGTTCGTTTGCGAACACCCTTCTTAACATCTGTTTCCTTGTTAGACTCGGTTTGACAACTACATATTGACATGTTAACGCATTCCATGTATTTACTAGAAAAGTTACTAATAAACTTTACTAGTAATTTATTCGTAAGAGGCGTTGACTTACAGACAACTAATAAAAAGAATCTAAAAAATTAAAAAGATTTAAAAAAATTGCAAATTAATTAATAACCACATATACTTTATTGTCAGATTTATTTTGACACGAATGAACTAAATTGAATCTAACGTCAAGTGAATTTAAAAAGAAGCTCATTTTTCTTTAATTTTCATCTGGAATTTTTTAAATTTTCATAAAACATTTATTTACGATTTAGTGTCTCATCACCTAAAAGTAAAAATGAGCATCAACTTAGTGACGCATGTTACTCAATTGAGGAGACATAAAGGATAGCAGGTGTTTCACATTGAGGATCTTTCTATTTAAACAAATCTTGACAGCCCTTTTCGACAAAGCGTAATTTGATTATTTTAACTTTTTTTTTTAGTATCAAGGGCGTGTTTTTTAGTAGAACTTTTATAGGAAGTAGCTTGGAACACTTTTCTCTTAACTTTCTTTTCTCGTAGATTCGTTTTTATTTTTTTTTTTTCATCTCCCCATACCCAGGGTGTTTTTTTTTTCCTGCCGCCTCGTTTGCTTTTCACGACAAAACCTTATCCGTTTAAAATGGCGCGCAGCGTTCGTGTGCACCGGTACGACGCTTTTTTTATTTATCTTTTTTTTTTTTTTCTTTTCATTTATTTTTCCCAAGCTGGCAGCTCCGTGTTCTTCGCCTCGTTTCGCCTTGCGAACTTCACGATGAAATATTCAAAACACGCTCGACACTCGTCGATGTAGATATATATTCTGTTGGTGTTGCAAGTCTCGTAGTCTACTTTGCAGGCCACGTCGAAACTTGCCACGAATCGAAAGAGATGCAACGCTCGGTTGAGATGCGCCCGCTGAACGTCAATTGGAAACGTGAGGAAATCCCGCGAAGGTGGCAGAAGGAAAAACCACACACACACACACACGGACACATGCATGAAGATGTACTCGATGGGGTGAAAATTGACGAAGACCAATGTACTAAAAGGTAGCCGAACATTCGGTCGCAACGTTCACCACCTCCAGTGCATCCCAACGATAAAAAGAAGCGGGAGATCGTGACTCCTTCCGCGAGATAAATGAAAAATACGTTATGAAGCACTTTATGAAATATGCGAAACGAAAGCAAATAATGCAACGAAAGCATCAGAAAGCAAAGAAATAAGGAGTGTTGATTAGAATACAAAGAAAGCATGTACATTCCTGAAGTGAAACTTCGTTAAATTTTCTTTTTTTTTTCTCTCATTCATTCACGACTTTCCAGACGTTTTGTAATTAAACTGAAAGGCTTGAGAAAAGTTGCACCGTGACACTTGCAGAGTCTCGAGCACTCTCGCTGCTTCAATAAAATACAGAAGTACATTAAAATGTGTTTACTGCAGCTTGGAAATAAAACGTAGACAGCGAAAAAAAAATGGAGCTAACATTTTTGTACTATTAAAAAGAAAATTTTCGTTGTAAAATTGCATAATATTTTTCTTTCATTGTATCACTAAGACTATCAGTTTTAATAGAATTATTTTTGTTCTCGTAAATAATCTAATCGATAATTGCTTAATATAATAGAAAGAAAAAATGATAAAAGTTATGAATTACGTGACTCCACAGTGAAAGTCTTTGTAAAAATGTTAATAAAAAATATGCTTCTCAATGAATCTCACATAATTTATATTTCCAATAAGCATAATCGCGTACTTATTAACATCTCGATTAAAATTCGTTAAAAATAATAATATCATCCTCCAATAATTTTCTAAGGAGCGTGAAAGATTAAAAAAATGTAAATTAAAAAATTCCTTGAAGAAGAATGTCTTCTAAAACACCGCTTAAATTTTTTTCCCACTTTCTGTAAATTGCATTTTTTGTGCTCTAAGCAGAAATTCTTAAATTCAGATCCGCATTCGTTAACCACCAATTTTCATTTAAAAAAAGATTTCCACTTTTCGAAATCGTGGTAATCCGGCCAATGGATGAACACCTACTAATTAATGAACATAACCGTGTTTTCGTTTCTAAATAGTATGTCTGTGCTTAGAAATCTTTAAACGAACATTCCTAAAGTTTATTTTTACATTGGAAGACGACGCTGGCGTTTCAATCTTTTATCATTTAGGTATAATAGCAATCTTAGTTTCAGGTTACGTTCATGCAGGAGAACTAAAATTGAGCAGCTCACTGATAGTTTTAAAATAAGCTTTTCGGAAGAAAAACCGTCGAAACTTTCCACGAAATGTGTTAAATACTAAAAGTGACGTTCCAAAGTTTAATTTGAATGCAATGACTGAACGAATAAATGAACGATATGATTGAACTGAAATAAACCGTGCTGCATTATAGCCGGATTATGTTTGAATTTATTACGATTAAAGGGATCAAAGAATAGACAGGCAACGAAGATAGTAATAAGAATATAATAAATAGTACTAAAAAAATTAAACGTAATAATTATGCAACTCTACCAAGAAGGAAGCGAAAATAAAGAACAAGAGCTAATAGCGAATACGCGAGGCTCTGAGATTCAAAAAGACCAAAAAAAAAAATGATAAAGTTGATACTGAACCCATCAATCGGTAAAAAGCTAAATAAAAAAAAATAAAAAAACGTAATGTCTAAAAAAAAAAACTCCAAACAGTGAGAAAGAACAACAAGACTGGCAAAATCTAGTATTTAAATGCCGTTTACTTATTGTAAACTTTGTAATAGCCTGATGTAAGAAAAAGTCTATTAATCTTTTTAAATATACTTGCTTATGTAAATGTTCATTAATTGAAAGTAAGACATTACCTATACTTATTCGATTTTACGTTCATGTTGAATTGGTGTTCATAAATTGGTTTTCATCTCTTCGTTCATTGGCCTAAGTCATTGAGCGATGTTCATTCGCTGAGTTTTTGTAGTACCTTCACAAAGTACGTCTCTTTTCATATTGCCTTCAATTGAAATCGAAAAAAGGACTGTAATACGTGAGCTTATTTAGCTAGTAATACATTCATACCGATACAAATATGACATCTTGCTAACCGTTCGTTCATTGGTAAGAGTACCCTACTTGAATTACGTGACTCCACAGTGGCAGTCTCCTTAATTTCTAATATATATAAAATAATCATAATTGCACAAATATTAATAAACAATATATTTTCTAACATATCTCACATAATTTGCTTTCCCTAATAAGCACAAATCGAGTGCCTATTAATATCTCAATTAGAATTCGTTACGAATACTGATGTATATCACCCCTCCAATAATTATCTAAAGAGATCAAAAGACAAAAACAGCCGATAATGTACTGAAGTGAGATGGAATAGAGAAAGAGCGTGAGGTCTTTAGTGGAAAAAGTTGTACGGTCACGAGATGCTTGACTGCTCAACGTGGCGATGTTGAAGCGGGCCGCGAGTACAGCGACGGAGATTATTGCCGACGAGAGGGTGAGATTTCCCAGGGGTGGCGTTGTACACTCGAGGCACGGAGCCGTTTCTCATTACCGGCGGTGCGCACCTAGGAGCTCTTCTGCTTTTCTCCTGCTTGCCTTACCTTGCTATCCAGCAGCCACTATACCGAGAGTATACCTATTCTTCGGTGTTTGATGCTTTCCCTCCCCCCGACCCCCGCGAAAACTCGTTCTTTTTTTCTTCTTCTTCTTCTGCGATGCTTCCCTCTCTCTGTCTTACATCATGCATCGTACTCTTCCTCTTTTACTCCTTGTATCCTGCAAACGCATTACGCTAATGCTCGTTGAGATAATTTCATGATCTTGCAGAGACCTTTTCAGTCTGAAAGCTCGTACCAAACTTATATCCGTGCCAGACGGCAATCAAATTACACGTGAGTACACACAGGCATGCGGTTAAGAAGATTGACAACAATTATACTGTTCATCAACGAAATCAACAATTTAACTGAGTTTCTTAGAAAATTACGGATTTTTGTATTGTACGAACAAATAATATGCGATGAAACATACTTTAAAAAATGTATTTAACTGTTTGGTAAAGTATCCGATTATATTGTAATTATAATCCAATTATACTAACTTTTGGGTTAATTAGCGAGAGACTCAAGTGCCTTCACTCATTAAGTTCATCTTTGGAAAAAGCTTTCATCATTTTTATTGCTTATTTTTACACCATTTTTATTTTTTAATGACGTAGAGACTCGACGCCAAGTATGAGGATCTCGTATGTGGAATTCTATTTCCTCAACAAATTTATTACATAACAATTCTTTATTTTTTTTTGTAACGCAATAATAAATTGTTTATTTATTTTTAACATTCCGGAAACGATTGACCATATTTTACAACTGAGAATTTTTTAAAATCATCAAAACTTAATTTAGTAATTGAAAAGCAAATTTTCTGGTGGACGAATTTTAAAAAAAGTTAGATATCGTAGCCAACTTAATTTCCTCAGAAACTTTAAAAAAAACTGTAATAAAAAGCATAGCTAAATATTATACATACATGTTCAATCTTAGCATAATTGAACTTCAATAAAACACACATGTAAATGCCTAAAATCAATTTTTAAAAATTAATTTTATTTATCAAATATTTCGTCAAATTTTCTTTTTCACTGAACAACTCAAAAATTCCCCGACACTTCTCTAATTCCCTAAGCAATTAATGTTTTTCTCCTGGCTCTTCATGGTTTTCAATGTCATGTAAGTATAGTGTGTAACAGAAAGCGTCAGTTAGGAATTACGTTCGTGATTCCTATGTACACGTGGACGACGTGAATTCCCCAGACTAGTAGAAGTTATACTGTCAGGTAGAATAAAGGGTGGCCCGAGGAAACATACCGTTAAGTGTAGCATGCGCTTCAACGCAATCTGGAAATTGGCAAAGTTCGGATGCTGAGGAAATTGCGCGACAATTTACACCCTTCCACCTTCTGGTATCGACCAGGTCGCACCAACTTTGACAACTAATCGAGGCACATTTCTGATCTCCTCTACCTCTCCGTCTTTCACTCACCAACATTCGTTGTATATCCATCGGTGCCATTAACATACTGTATTTTCAGACCGTGACATTGTTTCTATTTAAGGTCATGAAAGGTTTCGGGTGGCAAAAAATCGAAGGGTATCAGAAAGGAAAAATGAATTATTGTAGTGCGTCGCAAGCACCATTTTGTCATTAATTACCTTTGGAAAAAAAAAAGAAAAAAAACGTTGAGATGTATGCCACAGCGGCTATACATAATTCCCGACTTTTCTCTTCCACTACTCTGGGTAAACATCTGTGTAAACGCAGGCACTTTACCATAACGTATATACAGAGCGAAACTCCACTAGGGTTGAACAGTGTGGGAAGCTGTTGGCAATTAATCACCCTCGCTACTGTGAAACCCGACTGAGGAAAACGCGACATGGTCCTCGTGACGTCGTCTTCGCGAGCAAGAGGATCCTCTCTATTTCTCAGATTTTGAGTGCAACGCCCGGAATTTTCGAGTTCAGTGATGTGTCTCAACATGGTAATGAGTAAATGAACAAAAAATATCAATGACAAAAATATGTGAGAAAATATAACAAATAATATAGTCAGCATATAAATAAATCAATATTTTCATATTTTTAAATTTAAACATTTCGAAAATATTCATTAATTTACAACGTGCACTTTATTTTATTTTATTGATTTTCTGTGGGTTCAAAATCGCATAAAAAAAAATAAAACTCTGTGTTAAATTGCATTATAATTACAGTATAAATTTTGAGTTTGAGATTGCATTGAAGCATAATGCATACCTCAGACACTCATACATTTTTTATGCAGACAATATAAATTTTCAGTTGCTTCTTAGGCAATCTGGAATGTTAAGTTCGAATGCTGAGGAAATATAGGAATACAAAACCCTCAGACACCTCGCAGTATACATTTCTGAGAGTTGGAGAGAGCCTGAGAATTCACGTCCTCCACATGATGTATACGGCTCACAAACGTGATTCGTAAAACCGACGTCTTGTATATCATATTATATGTATGCAAGATTTTGGAAGTTATTCGTGCAAACTCACGATGTTACAACACAATTGAATTTGTAACTCGTGAGACTGGAGCAAATTCCTCATAGTCATGAGAGTTGTATGGCCTGAAAGACGTTATTTAAACAGATCACGTAGGAGAACCCTGAGTTTTGAACTTTGACAGTTGGAGTGGGTCATCTGGCACTGAGTTATTCTGTGGGCAAGTAGGTTATATCAGGGTGTACAGTAGATTGTATATATATACATATATTAGGGTGGCCCAAATTACAGCGTTATTTTTTAATTTTTCGTCTCACTCAATAAAATAGATGCTTTCGATGAAGAAACAAATCTCGCGAAAAATGAAGCTTGTGAAAAATTATTTAGAGGTCGCTCAACATTTTTGTAAATTATCAAATCGATTTTTTTTTTCTTCAATTTTTTAAATCTCTCAATCCTCATATCATCTTGTTATCTCATTCCTAGTTTATGGTTGAAATTTTGAAGAAAAAAAATATTGTCATTAAAAGGTCGCTCAACGACAAAAAAAAAACATTTTGAAATAAATTAATCTAATTTTTTTTTCTTACAAATCTCACCTCTGATTTTCTCTCATTATCCGACGCCCAGTTCACAGTTAAAAAATGTTGAGAATGAAATGAAGCGATTACGAGAATTGAAGAAAAAAAAATTCGGTTTTATGATTTTCAAAATTGTTGAGCGACCTCTAAATAATTATTCACAAATTTCACTTTTCGCGAGGATTGTTTTTTTCATCGAAAACATCTATTTTATTAGGTGAGACGAGAAATTAAAAAATAAGACTGAAATTTGGACCACCCTAATATATATATATATATAGACGTCTACGACTTCTTCAATTATTCCGACGGGTCACTCGAGACGACTCACGGCGAAAGGCCGAGGGAGCAACGCATCAAGAGGAACCCTGCGGATAAGTCGGAAATTTCGTAAAGGATAGCCGCGACGTGTTACGATCGTGAATTCATGCAAGGACCTGAAACTTTCAGTGAAAAGGTAATATAGATAGAAATTTGTTATCAGTTTTACACCGATAAAGCGAGGCACGAAAGAGTCATTCAGAAACTGCACAAAAGTTCTTCGTTAAAGTTAAGCAGCTGCTACTCGGCGTCAGTTTTCATTTAATAATTTTACTATCCTTCAGGAAAGCACTTTTGCCTTTGTGTTTCAAGGAAATAGCTTTATTATGGCATAAATTACCTTGAACTTTGTGACTATAATATGCAACTTTCGGTTCATTTGGTATACTTATCCTTCAACAAAAATTATTAACTTTCAACAAAATTTCGACGAAACATATTATTTGTTAATCAGATTATAAATGACGACAGGACATTTTAAACAACAGTTTTAAAACAATTACAACTTTTCTTATAGGGCTATGTAAAAAAATAAAATGACTCTAAGGAAAATTATACGTAGCGATTTAAATAAATTTATATATTGCTGATATTATATGATTTTTATTTCCATCGTCATGATTCATAAAGTATTTTTGTTACACTGTTGAGATATTTTTTTTAATCCGGATTATTTTTTGTATCAAAACATATATATTTTATTATATATTTATGAATTTTTATTTTATGACCAATTAATAAATTACAAATTATTATGAAAAATGTAATTTAAAATTTGATAAATAATTTTCTTTCTTTACATGTGTCAAAATAATTAAATAAAAAATATCCTGTAGACATGATATTCCTCTGTATTGCAATACAGTGACAACCTAAATATATCGTTGGATTAGAAGTGTACTGTAAAAATCGTGCAAGGCAAGACAAGTACGTTGAAAATAAATAAATAAATAAATAAATTAAAAAAAAGCGAGAATATGACAAAAGGCGTATGGGAGAGCATTCTCCAGACGTCCCATGAAATATGGAGCTGGAAGGTTGGCACGTTACACCCAGTAACAGTGCCATCCCCATGCTATGTACGACCCAGCATAGAACCAAGCGGGAAGATCATAAATTCCACCGTAGGAGGTTGAGAAGGGCGGAAGGGTGAAGGGTGAAGGGAAAGCTCTGTGTAGTAGTAAAGCGTTCGCGTCTTCGGGTATATTAATGTCATATCGTGCCTCGCACAACCCCTGAATCCCTTCGCAGCCCCTTCCCAAACCAAAGGGTTAATCAGCCTAAACATTATGGCAACCAGTGTAATCGTTATAGAATGATAAGCTAATGTCTCGGTAGTTGTTGCCGACGACGACGTACCGGGACCTTTCCCAGCTTGGATAACGGATCCTAATGATCACGTTGCTATACATATATGCAAGAGAGACATGTCCTCGTCCAAGTACAGTTAACTCAACCTCACCGTGAGAATGGCTCTTTGCCTCGAGGCTAAAGTTAGACAGTCCGAAACGTCGTTTCCACTGCAATAACTTTCTCGTACTACTGGTTTGCCTACATTGGCGCCGTTGCAGAGAGTCCGCGATAATGCGATTTAAGGGGTGGTGTTTAACTGCAATACGCACCAAACTTTGTTTTCACCTGACGAGCTTAATTTCCTAGTTGTTTTTACTTTTGAAATTGGTAATTGTATTTGTTTCTTCTTTTTGCTTCCTCGTGGATGGAAACTTTAGGTTCATGACCTGTTACGTTTGTTTCTTAAGGAGAGACAGTCAGTTTAAAATTAAAATATAGACCTATGGAACGAAGAATTTTTTACCAGATGACAAAAGCTTGTGGATAATGCGAGTCACCTGCCACAATTTTTCCTTTTTTCATTTATATATTCTGTACACTTTTAAAAGAGAATCAGTAGACAAAATATACCCAAATAATTTTCAGTTAAACTCAAACCCTTATGGCATGGGTATAGCTTTTTCTTTTTTTTTTTTTTGTAAAAATTGGTAAAGTGATCATTTATTTAAGACTATTATTTTTTAAAGAACCATTCAAATGTACGGCCTTTTATCTTTTTTATGTAAATTAATGTTTTAAAAGCAAATTAGAAAAACATTGCTTTTTGATTACTTCACATTTGTTTTAAATCATAAATTTGTTAAAATACTTCTTTACAGTGGTGGCTTTGTGAAAAGTGGCAAATAAGAATGAAACAATGTGCTTGCTTGCCTTTATTTTATTTTTTAACTATAACAATTTTGTTGGACAATTTCGCAAAAGAATTTGTAGAAACTGATTGAAATGGGAATAAAAAGAAAAACAGAGAGAGGTTATTACGTGCAGTATTCTCGCCTGGTACCGCTTTCGCAGGCAATAAGCGATTCACAACCATTTTCTACGCTTACGTGTCCTTCCATTCCACTTTGCGATACACCCTTGTTTCAGAGATAAATACAAGGTAGAATAGAGATTCACTTCATGTTATACAGATATACACAGACACACATATATAGTCTATAGGAATAATAACAGGTTGACCATACAGAGACAGCAAGGGAAAATTGTTAAAAAGAACAGAAAAAAAAATATCGATCAACGTATAATAATCATAGTCGAGACTCGGAGAGAGTTCGTTTAGTAGCTTCAAGCACGCGATCTGTATGCACTGCTTGATGAGCGGATATGATCGTTGACGGTTAATGACGAGTTTCGTTCGTTTGCGAAAAGAATTTCAAAGCAAGAAAATTCTAACGATTAAACTTCGTGTATCCACTGTATTATATACGAGAGCAATAGAGTGGTTTTAAAGCAGAAGAGATTTTATATTATTGCGAGAAATTGATTATTTGAGAATTTTCGTTACTAGACATAACAGGTGATGTTAAATAAGACAGCTTCTTGAGGACCTTTTTATTTCACTCAATTTCCAGGAGACTATTTCGCGTTTTTACTTTTATTTTCAGAAGCACCGTTTCTTTTTTAATGACGACTTTGGCCGTTTGACATAATGTTCTGAAGATCCTTTTGCAGTTGAGCAGTTGAGAACAGTTTTGGATGGGAAAATTCCTCTAAAGATATTTTCACATAAAAACTTTAGACCGCTTTTTATCGACTGAATTTATATGCGTCACTTACGCCAATGCGATGATATCAACCTGGACATCAAGAATCAAGAATTCATTGATTCAAACACACTCAGTCAATGTGCCTTTACCAAGCAAAAAAACATAGCGGGAAACCCGTCGACCAAGCATTGCAATTCAGTGAGCAGCTGTATATGCAATGACAGACGGTAAATTCTACAAAAGCGATCATACGTGGGCATAGACAAAGTGTCTCAGTCCAAAGAGTAGTTGGAACACACATCACAGAGTATCCTCTCTCTGTATATTGAACCTCCGAGTGGGCGACGGGTTTTCGCATAGCTGTCTCTCAAACTCCGTTTGCTATTGCCTTCTGAAATTTTCAATCCGTCCCAATGTCGTGAACGTCAAAAGCGATTCTCCCGCCGAGCAAACCGAGCGAGAGCGGTAATTTCCGGAAAACGTACGCTACGACCTTTCGTCATAAAAGGGAGAAGGAAACTTTCGCTACAATGAAGACTGCCGGGGTGAATGAAATAGGTGAGTGAAGTGAAAAAGCGAAGGATAAAAAAGGGGCTAAAGGGTGTGCGCCACGAAGGGAATGAAAAGGGTGAGGCTACTGTGTAGTAGAGTAGACGAAGGAAACGGGCGAGCTCTCGTAATAAGGTAGAGAAAAGGTGTCGTGTTTGGTTGGGATACCGTTAGAACGAGAGAATTTTCTTGCGTTACTTCGTGGAGATTTTCGTTGGTGGCAAAAGTCGAGATAGAAGGGTTGGAAGAGGAGAAACTGGGAAGCTTGGGTTCTTGGTACGAGACTGAAAGTACGGACCACGAACCCACTAATGAATTAGTGGGACGTTAGTGTCATCCATCTGATTCCGCACTCTTTATCTAACCGGCTTCTCATCCTCTTTTACTATTCCGTCTCTTCTCGTTCTCGTTTTTTTTCTCTTTCTCTCTCTCTTTCGCTCATTCGCTCTATTTTCCTCACGGTTGTTCGCTCTCACTGGTTCATTTCACTTGCCCTCCACTCTATCAAATGCTCCCGATCTCCAGGGCGACCGAAATTTCTCATACCACAGTTTCTCATCCCGGCTCTTCTCCTCTTCGTACATTATCAGACCATGGTCCTCGGCTATATCAACCGAGATTCTTGATTCAATTGCTCGAGCGAATTATGTGTTTTTGGCGACGGGAAGGCACGAAAATTACGAGAAAAAGATTTAGGGCTTTGGTGAACCTTTTATTTAGCACTCGGACAACTATCAAAACGTGGGGAAACTGTTCTAACACTAAACATTTGATACAGTAAAAAATATTATCGAATCAAAGTGCCACGTTTTGACAAAAATAACTTTGTTAAATACGTAACAAATTCGTTTTTTACTTTAACTCTTTGAACCACGACGTATATCAGGAGATATGCTTCTTTGAATTTAGAAACAATGCATTTATTATAATTCGATATTCCTTAAATTTCCTACATTAGGATATTTTGAATCGCTGAATCTAAATGTTACGTCGAAATTTCAAAAATTCAAAATGGTTGACTTTGGTTGACTTACTATCAGAAAATTGAAGTCTACATTTTTCCTTATTTAACATTTTTCCTTACCTATTGTGAATTTCTGAATGTTGAGTTGAAAATGTAATTTGTCAGTTCAACAAACCGAAATTGTGTTAATGCCAAGGAAATAATTGTAATATAATTTATTGTAAAAACGTTTTTTGTAAGAAAAAAGTAGTACACAAACTTTTGTTTTTCGTAAAAAAATGTTGTTTTTGTTATTTACTGTGTATGATTCCAATTTTTATATAAGTCGAAGTGTAAAAAAAAGGCCGGATTTTCCAATTGCAGAATTCCGACTGACGACATTGAAATGTGGCTACAGATATCGGACGTATATTTCGTTCTGTGAATTCAAATTGTTTTTACAGTTGCGTCGTATAGTCAAATTGGTGAACGCGCTTCGCATCACAAAAGGGCTGATATGACTGGGGCTTGTGAAGGGGCTTTGGCAATCTGTAATACCAATTTCACGCTTTGCATCGATTGGCATCGAGATAAATCCTACACGATGCTGAAACGTATCAGATTTATATTGGCGGCTTTGGGTATATAGACACATGTGGTAGTATCACAATGACTATATATGACTGTATATGTGTTAAAGGTCACGTTCGATCCATTCTGAGGCTTCTGTACAAGTGTGTTATGCTATATTGCACTTTGATACCTGGAAGGCTTAGTTCAAACGATGTTAAGTGGTCCAGCAACGTCGAATTCTCGGCCTCGAAGTGGATATGGCTTTTCGTAGACAGACATAAAATCTCCTGTGCGTTACTTATTGCTCCTTCTCTGGCCAAACACTATTTTCTGAATATCTATATACATATGTGAAAGGGAATTAATAAGGGAGTAAAAAAAAAATATCGACATAGACACATAAATAATGCATTCGACTGAGAAAAAATTTTGTTAGATTCGAATACTTCCAATCATCTTGCCGAATCATCTCATCGTGTTTTCCTACCGAATTCTATTTTTACGCCTCAAAATTTTGATTTCATTAGAATTTCAATAATTTGAGATGAGAGAGAAATCTGAAAAAAAGAATCAACGTCATTGACGATGCCAAAAACATTGATTTTGAATCATAATAATCCTAGTAAGTTATTAATACATCAGTAACAAAAAAATTGTTGTCAAATTCGATGGAAAACTTTTGTTTGGTTTCATGTAAAAAAAATGTTGTTTTAATCGAAATAGTTACACTTTTTTAAACCAATTTATTAATAGCTTTTTGACATTATTTTGTATGAAAATTACGTTAATAAAGATATTTTTGTTATCTCTGATTGTTTTTTTTTCTTCTGATTTCTCTAGTCTGAAAATACTGAAACTTGATTGTGAGACCAGTTAATAGGAATTTCATGAGCTTAATGATATTTTTAAGAGGTTTACATAGAGATTGAAAAAAATTCAAATAAAAGCTGAATTGTTTCGCTCGAATAAATACAGCTCTCTCATTTTATATTCATAGCTCGTTGAATCCTAAGTATACCAAGTATACCATGAAATACCATTAAACCGTATACTCTACAGGTACTCAATTTTATGTATTCAACGTTTTGCACGACTGTTTCTCGATATCAAGCGATAAGGGCTCGACGACATTGTCGGCGGGTACTTCACCCTCTTCATACGTACTTACGTCTGCGTTCCGGCAACCGGTGGAAGTCGAAACTTGTCTACCTTCGTAGAAGGAATGATCACCGTCGAGAAAATAATAGAAAGCGTGCAGAAGACCGGGGTAAGTTGCTTATATTTTTTTGTACTTTCAGGACTTTTTTTATTTAATAAAAAAAGGGACAAGCCTAAATTTGGCGAATTTAAAATATCTTTATGTGTAATTAGTGACAAAAAAATGTGAAAAAATTGAAAATTCAAAATGGCTGACTCTATGCTGAGACCCAAAGATCGAAATTTTTTTTTATCTGCCACAACAAGATTGATTAATTGTTTGATGCCTATATTTGTCCATGCACACAATACACTTCAAATTTGGCACTCAGGAGGTTTTATGAAATTTCCAATTACGAATTCGAGTTCAACATTCCATAATATATATTCCATAAAATTGCAGTCCCACGTATTGGTTCCGCTATTTTAAATTTCTGAATTTCCAACTGTATTGGTATGAAAAAATGTATGCTTCAAGGGTTTAAGTTTCCACTATATAATGAAATTGCCAATTTTTAAGCAGACCTCGCTCTACTTGTCGTGACTCAACTAACCCCGGTCTCTTCAATCGTGTTTATAAAAAAAAAAAAATGCGATAGAGCACGCTCTGGTAACGATTCTCCAACAGTCCGTTGCTCGTTCGTTTGCTTCCATTCGCGACTGGGCACATTTCTCTACTTTCTCTTCTCCCTTTCTCCCTTTTGCCTTCCAGAACGGAAAAGTCCTTTTCCACTGTACCCATAAACACAATATACACACAATACCGAAGCATATATACCATCAAGGCACACTATCGCACCAAGGAAACCGGTAAGGGAGGCGAGGAGTCGTTTCTGGTTGGGCAAACGGAGCGAAAGCTGCGAGAGCGCTCTTATCGAGGTCGAGGACGTTTTCATAACGACCATCTCCTCTCCCGGCACACCAACGTTTCCCATTCCAACCAAGTTACTATACAGCATAAGCAGAACTAAGAGCAGAAGCAAAAGCAGAAACGACGTCACACCGCTTCAGCTCGACGAGCAGATAAAGAAACGATGAAGCAAAAGCAAAAGATAGCAGGTGCTTCCAAAACGAGAAGAAGCTTCGGAGCCCGATGAGAAATTACCGAATCGGCAAAAGCGATTACCGCAAAAATGAAGAACGAAGGCGTTTCATTAAATCTATGTCGTGGGCTCGACGTTTCGTTTGATGTTGCATAAGAATTGGATCAAGTGATGGTAAGAAATACTGGTACTAATTACTTTCAGGTCAACCGTGACATTCTTTGAGTGTCTTCCTGTTTTTTTTTTAAGTAATTATGGAAATTGATAATTCTCAGAAGGCAAGAAAGTATTGTACTTCCATTGCCTTTTATCTAAATCGCTAGTGGAAAAGTATGAATAATACAGAGCAGTGAAGAAAGGTGGAAAAGAAGAATGAGAATGTTGTTGGAGTCATATTTGTAATATTAAAATATTCGATCAATTTTTTGTTGTCATTCCAATTTAACAAAAAAAAAAATAAATATTATTTCGTAATTTCCCTAAACTTATAAAATCAATCGTATTACTTTAAAAATACAGCTAAAAAATAAAAATGCAAACAGAAATCCTGTATAATTAACAAAACGTAGTTCGCCACATCGAAAAAACTTGAACTCCGAAAATTTTACGAGAGAAAAAAGAATGTTGCTGTGTTAGAAAGAAAGAACTGCGAGGGTGAGAGATGAGGGGCCAAAGGGTTGGGTGTGAGAACACCGTGTATATTCGAAAAGGCTTGAAGGGTTCGTGCAGTGGTACGTAACGAATGGTCTGGCACGCGCGCGCGTTCAACTCGGCATTTGCTCGATGCCTCTGTGCAAAACTACATGCTGGAGGTTGGTTTAAAAATTCACGACTATGCGCTCTCGGATACAGGGGGAGCGAGGGGAGGATCGTTATGCTCCTCGTATCGTAAAGCTCTCTTGCCGCGTCGTGTGATATAGAACCCGAACGAACGAACGAGCAAGAGATAGAGGGAAAAATATATTGAGTGCAAGTGGGAGGAGGAACTCGGGAGTAACCATCGGTGGGTTGGCCAGCAGCAACTCGAAGCCCGCGGAGAGTTTCGAGCAAGCCGAGTCGGGAATAAAGCACTTGTATAAAATATTCAGAGGGTACGTGTCATCGATCGAGAAAGTCTGACGGAATATGACCCGAGATATACGAACATAGCTTGGCTCACTGACCCGTCGATAAAGAAAAATGTAATAGAAGTAAGTGAGATAATGGTGGAATCGACCGAAGGGGATTAGATGGAGAAAGAGAAAGTCTCATACTGCCTGACATTCATCGACGACTACCTTCAAACGATCAAGTGTCTCACGTCATTGTACAAGTTTTCGTTGTACTACCTCTAACTTTGTTTATTTATACGTATATCGATCGTTACGTCAATCAATCTTGGAAAGAACAACTCTCTGATGCTTCTTTTATTACCACTATTTTGGTAACAAACTTTAGAAGATATTGATTTCTTGGAGTGGAAAAGTATTTTTTTTTTTTTTCGTGGAAATAAATAGATTTCCATGATAGGGTCATTCGAATTGTAGCTGTACTTAAACTTCTATTTTAAATTTTAAAAAATTTAAAATAGAAGCTTTTTTTAGGCAAAAATATTTAATTTTCTTAAAATTACTTTTAAGTTAATTTAAAAAGGAAAAAAAAGTATTTTAATTAGAAGTTCAATTCATTAATTTGCATAGAATGCAGCTACAGTTTTCAGTATAAACTAACATAGAAATATAAATTTACATTTAAATTTATACTTTAAGCTTAATAAAAATGCTTTTTTTCTAAAGTTAAATAATGATTTTTTTTATTAGGAAATTGTATTTAATTTTTAGACAAGCAGTTAAGAAAAAAATGATAGTCTAGATATGTATTTTACATTTAGCCAAATTGCATTTGGCAATTTTTTTGAAAACTTGAATTTGTCAAGTTTTAACCGCTTTTACGTTCGATAAATTTAATTAAACAGAATAATTTTTAGATACTTATATGAAAATCAATGCGCAGATGTGAATTTT
The DNA here is from genome assembly GCA_964016905.1 of Perithous albicinctus. Taxonomy (NCBI): domain Eukaryota; kingdom Metazoa; phylum Arthropoda; class Insecta; order Hymenoptera; family Ichneumonidae; genus Perithous; species Perithous albicinctus. The sequence goes on from OZ024694.1 coordinate 17,104,212, forward strand.
ATTGAATTTTCATATAGACAAAAAAAATTGAAACTTATTATCCTTCATGAAATTCACAAATTCTCCACGCAGTTTCAATATCAAACATTTGTCATTTTGACCAAAGAGAATTATCATGAAAATATGAAAAAAATTTTAATATTAAAAGAGTCAGGAATGACAAGAATATTTATTTTTTAATCACAATAAATATATTATAAAACGGATATACAAATTTATCCTTCTGCTTGCGAAATCATTGACCATTTTTTTACTATTATTTAAAAAATTAGAATTATAATTTTTTTTTCTTCATCAATAACAACAATTTTTTTCTCGTTTATAAATACAAAATATTTAGTAAACGTGTAAAAAATATGAAATTCATTTTTTACTCTGTAGAACGAAGACTTTGCAAGCCATCAACGAGGAACAGCATTAAATTCCGCAGACTTGTAGTGATGTTAATTCACTTTGCTTTTAATTTGTTTTATCTGATGGAACGCGAAGCTTTCTACATTTACCGATGGATACCATCCAGTGGTTTTTGTAATATTTTCTGTTACAATATTTACTTGGTCAAAAACGTGATATTGCACTCTGTCTGATTATGAAGCTACTTCACCTACTTCCAAAGATTAGCGATAACGTTGTAATACGCCCCCCCCCCCCCCCCACCTCCCGCCCCTCCCCCGCATTCGTCGCGAATTTAAACTCGGCGGAACGAGAGTGAGAGGATTTCTCGAATACTTCTCGCTTCGCCGGCTCTTACAGAGCTGAATTCTCCCGAAGCAGAATTCCTGGCATTACGAAGCCGGGGGCGTTGCGAGTACGCCGAGTGGCGCCGGAAATGTCTTTCAATCTACAGAGCTTTACGTTAAGTACGTCCACGATTTTTCGCAATGTACCAACGTAAGATCCCCTAAAGCAATCGCATTTCTGATATAATGAAAAAAAAAAAATCTCCCTGTAAACACTTAAAATCAATAATACTGAAATAAAAATTCCAACCCTTTCTATTCGTTTATTTACTCAATAAATAAGCCGACCTTTTTTTTTTATTTCTTCGTCAAAACCAATAAAACGAAGATAGATTTGTTTTAAAAAATGCTATACAAATGAAAGTAATAGATACACTGGGAGAAATCATTTCTCTCGAATTTTTAAAATGAATTTTCAAATAAACACTTTTTTGCAATCAAATGTTTACACTTTTCTTCGAATATGGTTGGAAAAAAGTGAATAATTTATAAAAACGTCATATATTTTAAAAAAGCAACTTACTTGTATTTGCTTATTTATTCAATAAATAATTCGATGTTCATTATTTTTGTCGAATATTTCACCATATTGGTAAGAAAATGTGTAAATATTTGATTACATAAATATTCACAAAGATTCATTCAAAAATGTAATTAAAAAGAAAAAATGGATATCAAATTATGGAAAACAATAACGATCCATTACTTCGATTTTTGTATTATTATTATTCACGTATTTATCATGAAAAACATAGTTTTACAATAAATCATTATTTTCAACGGTATTCTAAAAAAATATTATATTACGTATAAATTAAAAAAAAAAAAAATAGATTGAGAAAAAAATAATAAGACATTTTTATCAGAGTTACAAATAATCCTAGTTTTTTTTGTAGCGAAAAAATATTGAATTATTGTATATTAATGAAATTTTATTAAACACGTGACTAAATCAACTTGTCATAAATCATAAATTAAAGATTATTCTCTTTAGGAGCCAAAGTGAAGGAGGTTGATTTGTGGCTCTCTGGGTTTCCGATTCGATAAATCCGAGCGTTCGCATCCGATAATCTGCGCCATACGTAATTTCAGAGTTCCCATGCCGAGCAAGCGATTCTCCTGGTAGCGGCCACGATCTGCCACAGCTTGACGTAGTGCTCTCTGGGTGCGAAGATATTGTACAGAAGAGAGCAGGCAGAGGGCGTTGTGCATAAGGAAAGCCTGGAGCACATCCCACGGGCAATACGGGCTCGGCAAAGAGACCCGGTGCTTCGGATGCTGGCTAATATTCAACTCGGGATATACCATCTCTTCTCGTTCTCACAATTCGTACATACTCGCAATCGTCGTTTCGCGAGAAGTTCGCGCGGGAGGCGCCCAAACCCTCCGCTTCGGGTAAGCTCGAATTTACGATTTCTAGTTTCGTATACATGGCATTATAGCGTATACGGAAAAGCCGAGGAATAGCAAGGAGAAGAGAGAGAGAGAGAGAGAGAGAGAGAGAGAGAGAGAGAGAGAGAGTTCTCCATTAAGTTCTCGACTTCTTCGATCTATCGCTATTGCACACCCCAAATTCGTGCAATCTCTTACTTTGCTGCGAATTTGCCGGTAGACTGAAATCACCATTACGCCTCTCGTGGATTTTCGTAGTACTATAAATAACGTTTGTCGATGGTAGAATTATCTTTATTGCCTCCGACGACGAGGAAACGGAATGGAAGAAATTATTAGTAGGACCAAAATGTTGATCTGTTTATATTAAAATATGTTGCATATTGAGAAGAGGAAATTAAATAATTGGGTAAATAGAAAGTAGATTGATTTTTGGATTATTATGCTTGTAGACGAAATTTTTTTCAAAAGATGATAATAATGAGAATTGAAATTAAAGCAGATGAAACCGAATTAATGGATTCCAAATTAAAGTTTAAAAATTTAGCTTCAAGAACTCTCGTAAAAAAAAAAACTGAGAGATTTAAAAAAGTAAAAAATGGATTTATCGTGTAAGAAATTTAGTTCCGACTCATAACACTCTTATTTTTTTTTTACCGCGTGGGAAGTTGCTTCAAAACCTACGCAAATTTTTCCATCTACCCTCATTGTTAGTCTCCCACGTGGTGGTTGATCGTTTCACCTTTCGCAGTTACCTAATTTCGCAAGAAAAGAAAAAGGAGTGCTTTATCTCACCTTTGTCTGTGCAGCAAAAGCACCGAACACAGAGTTCTCTTGTTTACTCTAACATTTTACTTTCTCTAACGCTATAACTTAGAGTCTATTACCCAGGACATGCCAATTCATTTGTCCTGTTGTCACTCGCGAGTTCGTGAACAGAAAATATACCTTGTGGAACTGCACAAAGAACACAGAGAGTAGAATAGCAGAGCAAGAAAGTAGAGAGAAGCATAATAAGAACAGGGGAATAAAGTCGGTGTAGTAGAAGCTACAAATGAGAATAGAAAGAAGAAGAAGAAGAGGAAGATGATGAAGAAACAGTGATGGACGATGTTCGTAATTATTTCCTGTGGTAAATGATCCTAGAAACCAGGATCTGCTTTCAGTCTTCGTCCTCGTTCATCTCTGCTTCTTCTTCATCTTCATTATCTTCCTTCACTGAACTGCTCTCTCCCTCTCTTTTTTTTTCCTCCCTCATCTTGCCAATATAACCAGCAGAATCGATGAGGGAAATTATCTCGAAGAGATATTAAACGATCAACAAGTTCTTCAATCAGTCAAAAAAGTATTTGGAGTACATTTCTTTCCTTCTTTTTTTTTATTGAGAAAAATCTTTTTTTTTTTCTTTTCATAACAGCTGTTTCTTTGCATATTCGGTTGGGACAATTATACACAGCTCTCGACGACCTACATCGTGTCGCGTTTGGTTCCCTTCTCTTTTCCACACCACACACCTGAGGTGAATTGGGATTTCGCTGATGATTACGAAGAGCTCGTAGTAATTTCCAAGGGGATTTCCCGCCCAAAGAGCCGCAACTCTGTTCTCTAACGTTATGCTATACAGTCTCTGACCCACTTTTCCGCACAGCTACCTGTTTTCCATATCAGGACGCGTGCGCCACGGTCGCGAAATATCAACGGCACAAGGAGTCAAGGGTTTTCTCATAATTATATGGATTCAACTATATGTTACCCTCCTACACGTTTTCATCCGGCTGCAATGTTTCCCGTTGGTGGGATATAATTATAAACCGGAGATACGAGAGGTAACCAAGTAGCTCCGGAAAATTTACTTTGCCACCGGAAATGATCATAAATAGAAATAAAAAATTTTAAAATTGGTCAACGTAATGGAGATAAAATTTGTACTTTGATTAAAGAAATTATTTAACGATTCAATCACTAGAATTACCTGTGATTAAAAAGTGATTTTTTTTCGTGAGTAATTTAAATTGTACAATATACTGTGACTCTAAAATCAGTGAACCAATAAATCTTCGAATAATTGAAAATTGATAAAAAAAAAAATACAATGTGAAAGAAATATAATAATAATAAAAAATTAAAGCTTAGATTTTTTTGGCCATTTATTTTTCTTTATTTAAATCCTAATTTTTGAGAATCCCAATTACCTGATTTTTCACTGACAATATTATAATTTTTTCTCTGGGCTACCATTTAAATTTATGATACAAACGCTAAAATTGTTATAGACATTTTTATATGAGTGAGAATTAATTTAATAAATATCATGTGAAAAAAATTAATTATTTAAAAAACGTTACTTCATCATTTTCCTGGTTATTTTTCAAAGCTTCAGTTTTTAGTGAATAGTTAATAATATTTCTTTTTGGCGAGATGTAATTTTAATCAAGAAATATGAAAATACGAAGTTAGTTGTCACCGAAAATCTAACATCCAGAAATAAATTATCATGAAACGTAATGTCGGAAATACAGTCAACACAATGCATATGAGATTTTTGATTGACGAAATTATTGAACTATTCAGTTATCGCTGCGATTGTCAATAGAATTTGACTTGCAGAACAGTAACTAAAGTAATGCCAATAGTAGATATATCGGAAATAGTTTATGTCAGCATTGCCATTAACATCAGCTTGTCAACTAAAATAGATTCAGATAACATTAATGCTATACCGTCGAGAAATTTCACTAAAAATATATATTTTTACGATTCACTCGTCGCTGTATTTACATAAAATTTGAATATGTTTTGCAGACCAATAATAACAATAATAATTTTAAAAAAAATATTCAATAAAAAGTTGATTCCTGCATTGCAATCGATCCCAATTTTTCATAATTCGTTTTTCCATTCCATATTTACGAAATAAAAATAATAATACGTCCAAAAATCGACCTTAAAATGATAATAAAAAAAAAAAAAAAAAAAGAATCTACAAGCAAGTAGAATTTCTATCTTTTTAACGACGGCAATAAATATTTCTGCAATGAAATTCCTCACCGAACATCAGTCGCGTTGATAAAGTGGCTGAATTGTTGAGGAAACTTGTTCGCCCAACAAATAAATACCTTCATTTATTCGTGCCTCTTTAATTTTCTCCTCCCGTTTCGACAAGAATTCCAAAGCGCTCTGGAAGAACCCGAGAGATGCTATGGATATATACCAAAGTACTTGGCTCTTGCTAGGTCGTTTATACTGCCTACATATATCACTGGTTTACACGCTGAAGTGTTCCACCAAGCTAGCAGCCCCTCGTCTGCTCACCCTATAATCGAGTCGTTGTCAATTATAGCGCCATTTAATTGGACCAATTTCTGGGGCTTCGCGGTTTCTCCTCTTCCTCTTGCTCGAAGGGTTCTCGTCAGCTCTTGCGAAAACCGAGGGCATGCAGTAAAGCACAGGATATAGCACGTTGGATGATATAGTTCGATTTGGGAAACCGAAAAGGTCTCCGACCCTTATTTGCTCCCAACGCCTCAGCACGAAACGTCTCGGCACGCTCCTTCACCAATAGAATTGCCGCAGATATTTGACACGATCCGCAGGGGAAAACGTTTGGTGGAGGATACATTCAGACCATGCCAAGTGGCATAGGAAAATTGAGGATTCTCAAACATGAAGAGAGATTATACCAATTGGGATGTGGGATAACGGATAGGAGTTTCTCGAGAGATCTCGAGTTTACTAATCCCCTACCTAGTTCAAAGCATGAGTAGCGTCGAATATTCTCATTTATCTAGGTATTATTTTACGCGGAAATGAACATTTTTGAAAAATAGAACCACATGGTTAAGTCCTGTATTTTTTTTTTACAAAGCTCAAGGAGATAGAAGATATGAAAAAGAACTGTTCCTTCAGAAATTAAAAAAAAAAATGTCGCGGTAGGACCTCGTATGTTTCTTCGTCATAATTAATCCCCTCTATGAGGACATCAAAATCTATCAACGTACTTTTTCATAGAGTTAGTGTTCTCCTTTTTTTAATTTCTCTTTCGACTTTTTTTATTCTCTCTTTCACTGAAAGCTCATCAGTAAAATATTTTTAAGACAGTCTGTCAATTTATTTGAAATTTCGTGATCCAAGTTCACTAGTCAGATGCAGTTAAAATGTAATTCGTCTCCAGTCTCAGTCGAGGTGTGCGCTCCAAATGAGAATCGTTCGGGGAATCGATTACTCTTCGTCAAGATGTAAGAGAGAGAGAGAGAGAGAGAGAGAGACAGAGAGAGAAAAAGAGAGTGAGAGAGATTCGTGCAATTCAGGGCCAACGAGGTTATCCACTATCTGTAGGGAAGCGAAGCTTCTCGCGGAAACTATATTGGAAAGGACAGGGTATTCAAGCGAGCGCAGCGGACAGCTTCGGCTTGAGAATCGTGTCAAGGTGGTCGATTAAAAACTCCGTCGATTTAATCAAGTCAAATGTATGTAGAACGTGTGCTGCTGTAGCGCTGGTAGATTCGATGAGGGAGCTCAGTTTCGGTTTCAACTATAGTTCTTCAACCAATTGTCCTGTACTACAGTACTTAAGGTTCCTATTCAATTAATTCGTTCTTCACGCTTGCACCAATCAAGACTCGAGCCGCAGTTTTTATCGACTCGTCTGTTCCACGTATTATCCGGTATCGAGAATAATCCATTGATTGAGAATCGGATTTTCCTCCACCAATAATCTTCCTTTGGAAATAATAGTACGCTAATCGGATTTTCCAAATAGAACGACTTTATTTTTCGTGACCTTCGATGTACTGAGAATAATCGGATTAACGGAATAATAATTATTTGCTAGTAACCTGTATTGAGGAGGCTCATCTGAATATTGTTTAAAAATTAGTTCGATAGATAAATTCAGTTGTTTATTATTATTTTCTTTTGCATGTAATCTGTGAATGACTAAATTTGGAAATCAGAATGAATAGAAGCCCAAGTTTTTCAGTGAATATCATTTTTTTTTTTTTAATTTAAAAATATGTTGAAAAACTTTATAAGTATAAACAATTATTTTAATGGAAAAATGATTTCACAATTCAATCTGAATCAGTTACTCATCTAAATTAATGGTGTATGCTCCGATTTTTAAAAAATTCATTACCCCTTTTTGGGTGTTTCTTGTTGGGCAAATTTTTCTAATCTGGAAGCAAAAAATTTGTAATTCGCAAAAAAAAATGGCGTAACAAAAAAAAAATTAAAAGAAATTGAGAATACGTGAAAAGCGTCACAATAAAATAGCAAATAGTTGCAACACAAATACCAAAATACAGTAGAAAAATCAGTATGTATCCTTCAACTTGGCACGCGACTATAATACCGCCATCGTGACATGCAAAAGTAGGTTGCAACGAGGTCACGCATCAAGCAAAACCCATAGAGGCGTTACAGTGCCGAATATGAAAAAAAGCGTTTGGTCCTATAACGTCATCCCCTCAAGTCCCAGGACTCTAGATCGCTACCAAATTTCGAGCACGAATCCAATATGCCGACTCCATTATTCCCTGCGGGAACGGGTTTCGGGACTCACCCAGAGGCAGTCGAGACAGAAAAAAAAAAAAAAAAAAAGTAGATGAAAAAGAACGTCCATTGCTATGTGTGGAATTTCGTGTGTGCGAAAACCGATAGAAGAACTGTGTGGTAGAGGAGACGAATAAGGCAAGTTCGATTTTTCCAAAGGGAGGAGCAGCACCGGTAGCAGAAGAGTCGGGATGCAGAAGCTACGAACTGCACAAGATATAGAGAAGAAGGCCAAAGAAGCTCCGTGTCTATGTGTGTGTGAGAATACGCGCGCGAATGTCTGTATGTGTGTGGGTGGATGGGAAACGAGGATCCAAGAAGCCGGAGGTAGAAACTTGCGAGTCGAACGATGTCGCGCACGAAGGAATCAACGAATTCCGGAGTGTCCCTGGGATTTCGATATAACGTGGACTCGTTCGATGTACGAGAGAGCATAGGTTTCGTACGTAACCCCCTTTCCTTACTTCTCTTCCCTCAGAAACCACCCTTCCCAATTCACCTACGAATAGATCGAAGCAGACCGTGGTGGGCTTTTGGTATACGCTGCAGAGGGTTATCCGTCCAGCACGGACGAGTGACTCTCGATAATATAGTAGATCGGGTCATGTTCTATATATTAAACGTGTGTGTATATAAATATATATATATATATACATATACTCCTTTCACACAACCCTTCCATTCTCTCACACGTCCACTCTGCGCTCTCGCACCCTGATAAATTATGAATTGTTGTCCGGCGAACCGCGTTATCGCGGCTATAGCCACCCTTTGTGATTTTGTGATTCGCGGTGCGTGCTCTCTGCTTATCTCACAAACATGTGTGCCGGTTTCTCTATGGTTACAGATTTACGTGAAAACTCTGGTGGCGCGCAGCTGCTCGTTGCGGAACGAAATATATACAGCAAGCAAATGTTTACTTCTGACTAACATTCGAGTACATGAACTATTTGCTTGGGGAAGGAAAGTTATTAATTATTGATGAATTATCAACACTTTGGAGGTAGCGGGCTGCAGACAATGCTTTTTCAAAGTCTATAAATTAGAATGCATGACCAATCGAGGATAAATATTGATTAATTGTAAATACAGGTAGAAAAAAATATTGGCGAAATTGGGGAAGTGACATGAACAATATATTTTCATTTTCTAACGCAAATCGTGTTGGAAAATGAAAAGAAAGTAGGAATAAATGTAACAAACGCAAAACTGGAAGTTTATTTCATGGCGATGAGAATTTTTGGAATTACTCAAACTTATCCATTAAAATAAAATCAGTTAACACCGTAAAAAAGGTTGCAAATTTGCGTACATCCATATTTTTTTTAGACATTCATACACGAAGAAATACAAGTGACTCTGGATAATTTTAAGAAAATAGTTTAAGAGCTTTCTTCAGACATCTTTTACAATTTTAATACAAAAGTTTCGAAGAAAATTGACTTAAAGTACAATTCTATTTAAAAGTATCTCTCAATACACTTGCATTTACATTTGATAAAATTAGAAATTTTGAAAACATCGTTGATCACCAAAGAGTGACGAAAAAAAAAGTTTGCCGCCGTGCAGCCGAGAGCGTAAATACAAATGATTGCAATATGAATTAATATAAGGCGCAGAGCAAAATGTAGCAGCCGGCGAAAAATTTCATTCGCATCGACAATATATATCACGTATAATAAAAAGGAAGTACAGCATCATTCGAGGGAATTCTTATGGAAGACAAGAACACGATATGGAAGGATCTCGTATTTCCTCAACAAATATACCGATAAGTCCACCAAATACAGGGAATGATGTTCGAGAAATGTATAGAGCGCCGAGAAGGTGAATGTCATAGACCTTCGACTAAATCTTCATTACTTCCGGTCTGGAAGACGCGACAGGCTACCTTCACTGGGTATGGAAAAAAAAGCAGCAGAACTGGGAGGATGGGCAGTACGAATACACGAAGGAATGAAAGATTGAAGACATGGAACAAAGGAAAGGAAATGAGTAAAGTAGAGAGAATGGAGAAAAATGAAAACAGAAAATCCTTTCAGAATATAAGAAGGACCATCTCGTGCATCTTTAATTCCGTCCAGTTGAAGACCGTTTATACTGCCCACAGAGTCCAAATATTGGAGTTGCATGAATTTTCAAGAGGCAACTTTGTGGTGTATTCCTCAGGCTTGAATTTATTCCCTTAAGACTTTCCCGTCAACAGTAATAAAAACAATCTTTCATAAAAACGCTTCGTGCATATAAACCTTATTATTATTATTATTATTATCATTATTATTATTATTATTATTCCGACATAGGTAGATGTATACCAAAGTGGAGGTCACATTGACAAAGAATTCCAAAGAAGTATCCAAGTTTTCATGGAGTTCGTGTTACGCCCGAGGCAAAGTATACTTAGCCAATCTGAAGTTACACTCGGAGAGGATATCTTACGTCTGAAATATATATCCAAAGGTCTTTTAAAAACACACATTTAGTCCCGTTTGAAAATACAGGGCATGACACAGACGATATAGAGTGTGATATGTAGGAGCCTTAGGGAGCTGAATGAACCCCTACATGCGGCATTCTCCGTCAGATCTGCACCGTTTTTACTGATCGTCGAAAAAATACTTCTTGTAATTAGTCGGATTTATGCTTGAGAATTGATGTCTGCCCTATGCGATTTTTTATTACCTTTCCAATCGCAATATTTCAGAAAATACTGTATTTTAAAAAAATTTCAATGATATTTTAAAAAATAATTCGATCCTGATATTTCCTGGGTCGTGAAAAATACGGATCTAAGAAAACTATTTAATCTCACTCGTACTCATTGTGGCTCAGTCAGTATAGCACATCACAGAGACAGTCATGAGAGACACAAAAGAAAGAGTGGTTGAGTTGGCAGAGAATGACTCGTGTATATATACCCGTATCATGAATGACGTACGCAGGAGCTATATGGAAAGCTAGAGAACCATAGGGTTACTGACGTGATCTTCTGTCCTCTGCTATTCTGGTCTGGCGCCTCCTGCTCAGACGCCTCATGCTACCAGCCTGTAATTTATCGTAATTAGAGTTGATCCCCGACAAAGCCACGAGATCGTGCTTGCGCATAGACACCAAACGCAGAGACCCTCCCTGAGACTGGCCAGTACTGATCTGGTTTAACATGCTAGCATATACATACTGCACACACCATACTGTGTTACATGAATTAGACTGTATACACAAACTCCTGACTCCGCTAGGTGCGTCTTTCTTCCTACACTCGATAGCCAAGGTCTCTTGTGATCCCCTTTACCTTTTCTATCCTATACACCACTTATAGTACAACAGAGACGCACATGTCTCGACTAGAGCTTGGAACTTCATGAAGGACTAGGAAACTTTCAAGCGGAAGTGTAAGCTCTTATATCAAGCACACTATAGTCGTTCACCATCGAACCCTCTCGGCCCCTCCGCCCCACCAATCCACCCTAGAACTCAACCGCATCTCGACACGACGCCTTGCATGCACTGCTGTGCATTATAACCCGCTCAGCTGTACTACTTTTGGTCTCGACAGCCCACACTTTCTCTGTAATCGATTTTTGATCGATCGATTACGTATTCCTGTACTCCAACTTTATAATATTGAGTACCATACGGGAAACGTGGCTTCCTCTTCCTTAGTCCTAGCTTCTATCGCACACTCCGCGCATCCGTTCGAGCTTACCTGCTTCATCACCACAAGTGTTTCACTAATACTGGTTTATCATTTTTCTGTTTGCTGCCTTGTGAAGGAAGACTTTGTTTGCAATTTCTGCAGAATTAGCAAAAAGATTTTTAAAAAATTATTTATTATTTTATTTAGTTTTTGAATTTTATGTTGTTTTGAATTTTTTGACTTTTTCGAAAAATTATTATAAATTTGGCTCAATTTCTGCAGAAGTAGCAAAAACATTTTTTTAAAGTTATTTATAATTTAATTTAGTTTTTGAGTTTATGTGGTTTCGAATTTTTCGAATTTTTATTATAACTATGGTTAGTTTACCAGATCTTCAGATTGTGGGTTAAAAGTTTGTACAAATGTTCAATAGAGTAAAAACAATATATTTAGGATTAAATTTGGTGAAAATCCATGCAATTTCAAAAATATTCCATTATTAAAAAAAATTTACAAAAAAAATTGTTAGAATGATCCTGAGTTCTTGTAATTATTAAGATTAAACTTGGAGAAAATCTATGCGAGCACATATTTTAAATGACATTTTTCGAATTCAACAAGAAATTGCTACAAGCATCCTGAGTATTCGTAACCTTGTAACAATTTTGTAAAAATGATGCTTTTTGACAAAATTTATGACATTGCACGAATTTTCTAAAAGTCTAAAAACTGAGTTCATAGTTTGTACAAATATTAAGCGCACTAAAATTTCTGCTAGTATAGAATATGATAACAATGTCTTTTAATTTCTTCACCAAAAAAAAATGCAAAGTAGACTCATACACATTACCTCATCCTCATTATTTGCAGCTTTTTCGAAAGCCTCCTCTACGATGAAGTAAAAATTCTTCAACATATTTTTCTCCTAAACGTGACTCTCAGAAAAACGAAAAATAATAATGAAGCAATACAAAAGATTCGCCATGGCAGATTTTTTTTTCTATACCTTATTCCGTCGGCTTATTTATTTTCATAACAGAAATCAGAGCCTCTTGAAAGGAGTTTCCACTCGTGAACTAAATGAGCGAGCAGCGAGACACTTCCATGTGGAAGAGTCGTCGATGCAAGTATCTGCCGCTACGTTGGGTAAACTTTGTGACGTATATCTGTCTCACGAAATTCACGTTACATCGAGCCCATTTCCATCGTTGCGAAGCATGTTTGCGAATGACGTGAGAGGAAGGCAAGGGAGATTGGTGTGTTATATGCTTGTGACACTAATTGTAACGAATGCTTCTGGGCGGCAACCAGACGATATAGTTGCATAACGTCTAGGCACAAGAAGCAACCATACGTATTCAGGAATATTATAGGCATATACGTATGTATCGTGGTATCTTGTTCCTTGTTGATGTCTCCCCAGAGCCGACAAACAAAGCGGATTGATCTTGTTAGCTTTGCTAAGATCCTCAAACCAGAGCCAATACATACGAGCACCGATGCTTTGTTTAGACGAACTAAATGTATATTCTGTTGCTTTATACGTCAAACATTAAGTGTACACGTAGAATGCATCAATTATAAGTTTTGCACAATGTAAACGTAAACAATGTACTAATTACTTGTCTACTGCTGAAACCTTTATGGAAGTTGTCAATTAATGATGAACATTTGATGAACATTTTCGTTGTGTTAAAATTACAATATAAAGGCGACGCTATAGTGATTTTCTTTTTGTATCAAAAGCTGATTTTTTTTTTGCATAGGCTTATTTGCAAAGTATCCAGAATCCCAAAATTTTGTTCGACCTTGAAGAAGTCGTATTTCTAAATCATTAATGAGCTGCTATTATCTAGCTCGGAAATACGAGTATTTAAAGTGGGCAAGAAGTCAAAATATTGAAATTTTACCAACGAAAAATATTTAATGAAAATTCGAAATAGAAAATAAATTACGGGCCTAATGAAAATTGTCTATAATTTTTTATGGAAATATCAATGTAAATGTGGGGAACATTTATAATGCTGCAAAGAAATTACAATGGAAGTTACACGATTTTTCAAAAAATAATATTGTCAGTTTGAAAAATTGTAATTCCTGAAAATGTTGGTTTTCAGTATAAAAGTCATATTTCTAATTTTTAATATTTGTAAAACCGCGATTTGTTTGTTTAAAAAAACCTAAACCTACTTACTAAGATAACTAAACTTTCCTCTGAATTAAGAAGTGTAACGAAGTCGGTTTTTTCGTAATGATCATAAATCATCAATCATAAATTAAATGCTGTACATTCCTTTTTGGCACCTTAGATTAGAATCTTTAAATTTAAATCTCCATGAACTGTTTGATTTTTGTTTGAAAATCTGTAAAATTTTCAAAATATTCGTACACGAATTACGCGACTGTATCCGTGGTTGAAGCCATCTTAAAACTTGAGGAAATTTGTCGATATAAATGCTAAAGATTAATGATAATTAATTCTCTGTCGAAGTAAAGGGTATTAAAAGATTAAAACAGTTGAAGAAAGACGGTGCATAGGCGCAAATGCGAAAAACGCTCTATCCGTTAAGGTATTTGCAGGTTATGACGTTCACGTTCATCGTATTGCAGTAGTTTAGCGTGGAGTGAGGTCAGGTCGTTTCCCAAGAGATTGGTACACGATGCCACGAGATACGGAATACCCGGTGGTGGAGAGATATATAAACGACGCTTCGCTGGTGGAAACTCCGAGGGAGACTATAATACGAGTAGCAAGAGAGACCGAGATAAACGCTGTATCCGAACTACACCAAGTTAAACCGCGAATTGGAGAAACTGTACTTCGGTGACCCATGATCTCGTTTCTCTTTTTCTTTTGTGGATTATGTGTGTTACCTGGTAATAAATCCATGGTTCAGCAATCCTGAATCTCTGTGAGATGAAGGCATTCGACGCAGTCTTGGAGATTCAACAACAGCAAAAACTGTTAAATCCAGTGAAACTGGGAAATCCTTCGTTGGACAGTTTCCGGCCAGTTTTTCCTCGACTTTGGTTATATCTGAAGAAAATTCACTGGGTCTTTGGAAAAACATTCTTGACCGAAAGTTTTTCATCGAAGGACCAAGGGAGATGACCTGACGTCGTTGGAATTTCACGATAGCCACTATGGAGAGAGTTTCTATATATAAGGGAGAACGATAAGGCAACGGATGCCTGGTGATTTATGAACGGTTGTGGGGAAACTGTGTGGATGTCCTTCGTGAGTTGAGACCAGAAGGGACGGAAGGGTAAGAAAAAACGGGGCTAGTTGAGTCACGTTTTTTCTTTTGAATTAAAACAAAAAATGTGGCTGAGTAAATTGAGGTTAAAATCGACATCATTTTTTCATGTTATTTATTGCCGATTTGTGCTGTATTCGAAATTTCTGTAAATAAATCATTGGAAGCTAAGATCAGTTGATTGATTTCATTCGAAAGCTGCGCAAGTGGAGGAGAACATTATTTGTAAAAAAAAAAAAATCAAACATACACTTTGAATATTTCGGTCATAATTATTCTGCTCAAATCCGCGAAAATTGTCAAATGAGCAATTGGAAAATATTTTTAACATATTGCAGTCAGACGTGTTAATCGGGAGAGACAATTGTGCGCTCACTGGTGGTGCATATCAGAAATTTATCGGTCGTAAATACCGACAGTATTGTTATCGACCAAATATTGCGTTTCTGAAACATTCAATCCCTTTTATTTATTTATTGCACCATACTGCATTAGTTTGATGACATTCACTGAGAGTGGGTTTATATTTAGTTGATTTATATGAATGCCGGTGGAAATTAACAATCTACGGATTTTACGGTGTTGACCTACATGCTATTATTTTCCATTTACAACGCCAAATCAATGGCTTGACAATTTTTTATTTATGTTAAAAAATTTTGATTATTTATTTTATGTGTGTCTGGTATACATAAAATATAGAATCAAATGAATTTTTTTCTAGATAATTCAAATACTTATACATTTTTTAAAAAATCATGAAATTATGAAAAATCTTTAATTACGATTATAAAAATATTACTTTACAAACCAGGAATTGATTGTTACTATGAAATTCTTAGAATTTTAATCACTCCATCACAGTCACTTCAACAAAAATTGTTCATTAGCTATACAATAATCGGCTCTAAATACAACTGTTGATTTCCTAACGCGTTTGATTTTACCTGACCCTGACACAACCAATCCTAGTCATCCCTGTATACGCATCTGTAGCTTACAGGAGGCATGCTGTATTTGACGATGTGAATCCAGGCTCGCCTGAGGTGGTCAATGTAAGCCCACCGTAGTTGGTGTCAGCTTAGAACATTCCTGACAGCCCTCGAGTGGTATATGACGCTGTCAAAGGATTGTCCGAAGCAGAGAGGTGCAAACTTGGCTCGTGCCTGTAAGTGACAGGTCTAAACGCCAATTGCCATTGAGTTGATTCTGTATTTATCGCATAAACAACACGCAGTGTACACGCGGTAAAGCTCAACGGTTTACTACATTTACACATGGTGATTATAGCTGAAATTATAGTAAACCCAGGCAGTATCACGAAATAGTTAGCAGCTAGAGCATTTCCCGACGTGACATATTGCGGTTGTTTACGTACATAAACAGAAAACAGACACAGACATCCAGAGGCAAACCATTAATGTCCAAAGTCTAGTTGAACTGACAGGATCTACGTATAATCCTAGTCTATATATGGTACGTCTGAAGCCTGTTTAGATGTGGAAGGATGAAGGACGAACTGAATTGCCTTCGAGCTACGCCCTTGCATTAATTATCGTCGGTGCACGAACTGTTTTCCTTTTTTTTTTTTTTCGTTTGCTTTTCTTTTATACTAGCTTGCCACATGCTTGGAGAAAGTATATATACACAGACGCATGGCTGCACCGACGACTTGTTCGCGTGCGCCAGAGTGACTGCACTGTTTTTTTTTCTTCTTTATTTTATTTTTTTATTTGACTCGACCCTGGCTCTTGTTCTCTACGCTTTAGTATACAGCATATGTATACCTATGTAACGTGCTCAGACTGCCCGTGTTGGCAGGTACTATAATCGTACCTTTAGCTGATCGATGCTAAAGCGTATTTTTCTTCCTAAAGACGACGGACGCGAGTGAAAAATTCCAGCGGTTCTTTATTGTTTTAATTTTCAGTTGTATGTTCTACCTCGTTGCCATTTTTTCGATATAAGGTGTGAAATAATTGTCGCAGTTGATTTTAACAACGTTGAGAAAAATGTCAAGTCCACTGCTATTTATAATTAATGTTTATGGGGCATTCTGAGACAAATCGGAATATCGTTGTATTTCTGTTTTCAATTCGAAAAATTTTCAAAATTTAAAATAAACATTTTTTTTTCTTTGTCCAAAGTTGTATTTACTCTCTCGTGGAACGTAAGTTGGGATACAAAAAAGTTGTCTGTTTTTAAATGCTTCTAATAAAAATGATACTTGACTTGTAATTATTAGGAATAGTTCTAATTTCGAAAAATTACTAATGAATAAAAAATTCGATTATTTTTCCATTGTACCATGTACGTTATGTAAAACAGTGATTAAACTCGACTTTCAATCAAAATAGACCAAAACATGTGACATATCACTGAATAATTATTTTACTATCGACAATTTTTTATCTTCCTCTAATATTTATTCTTATGGACGAACGAATATATATTTTGGTAACAAAAAGTATTGTAACTTGAAAAGTGGGAAAAATCTGATTAAAAAAAAATGTGTTATCGCTTTTTACTCCAATTTTAGTTTCGGTGTATCATTGAAATAGTCTACATTTAAAAAATGTTTTAACAAAGAATATACTGTAAATTTTTTTAAAATCGTCAACATACTTTCGGTAAAAAATCATTTTCGTATTTGCTATCAAATAGTGTAGAATTTTTTTTGTATAACCTACCGAAAGGTAAACAAATTAGAAAAACGAGGTTTATGAACCTGTAGATTTATCATGAAATGCCCCTTATATACGGGAAAAGTTTTTAGGCAATAATAATAAAAATGCATTTTTACAATGTTTTAAAGTATATTAAATTCTGCAAAAATGATTTGGCAATTGTATGTAATAATATTAATTGTAGCAATATTTATACGCCACATGATTTTTTTTTTTTTTTAGAAAAAGGGGTCGAAATTTTATCAATCATTAATTAACATTTATTTTATTTTATATTATTTTATTTTATTATCCATAAACTATTAATTTTGTCATTGCTAACAAAAAACGCAAGCTGCGTTAAAAATGAACGATCAAATATAGTGCTTCGGTTTGGTTTATAGTATTAGAAAACGCAAACAATTAGGAAGAGGGGTTTTAGTGAGGTCAGAGAGAAGGGTAGAAGTGATGGAGCAGCGACAGCAGCAGAGCGTGTGTGAAAAGTGGCAAACAGTAAATTCGATCTGATCGGTCTCTTCTTTCGTTCACTGTAGCAGAGTCGATTGGCCAATCGCGTGAGCGAGCAGTGTCCGCAGAGGCTCGGCGATGCGGTGCTCCAGTTTTTTTTCCCTTCTTTTATCTCCATCGTCGTTTTTCACCCTTTCCTCCTTCTTTTTTTTTTTTACGGCCGACTCACGCCACCCCCGCTAAATGCGCTAATGCAGACTCCCTCTCGGAGCCAGCCAGGCAGGCAAGCGGCCGAGCGAATTCGCTCGCGCGCCAATGAACATCGAAAAGCGCTCTCCTATCGTTAGTTTCATGGCTCTGATGCTCATTCGCATTCGTGACTCGTCTCTGCCGGCACTCTACGATTCCGTATAACAGTTAGCACCTCGTTGACTTTTCATCAAGAAAAATATTGAAAGCCCTCGATTTACTCGGTTTTGAAGTTTTCCTCTTGTTCCCCGTAATATTTCCTAAATGTAGATAATTGCGCACAGATGCATTTGTATAGAGTCGAAAACTGTGCAGAGTTTTCAATGCGATCTTGTGTACAGTCAAATTCTGTAGAAACAACCTACTACCATTTCGTCGCAAGGTATTATTTTTCGGCTATCATGTCGTGAAACCCCGAATGACTTTCATAAGGAGAGCATAATTCCGTTTTCAAATTTTGAGTACTATATTCCGCTTCATCTGAATTCCTTGTTGAACGGTTGCTCACTTACGTAAGCTCGATGCCTTTACATCAAACCACTGTACCAGGGTGGTTCAAATTTTTCTTTTATTTATTTTTTTTTCGACCCGGCACGTCAACTTCTTGTAAGAAATACTGAAAAAAAAAAATCTCCAAAAACTAAGACATGTAAAAAAATATTTAGAGGTCGCTACCAAAGTTCAAATGTGAATTGTTTAATTATTTAATTACTAGAATGGCCCTATTTCTGGGACCTATAGCTTTATAATTATAATTGGGCACCCACAAAAATGTTGACATTATCAAGAAGAACAAATTGGAGAAAGCTGCCCAAGATTGGATCAAATTTAGAGGTTGCCACCAGGCGCTGAAAGAATTTATGTTCGTTTTTAAGTATCAAAGTAACCTCCACTTTCATCAAAATTTTTTAAGTTATAGCCACGAAAGTATAGGTTGCTTCAATCATTTAAAAACGAAGAAAAATTCGTTCAGCTTCCGGTAGCAACCTCTGAATTTGATCCGATCTTGAGCAGCTTTCTCCAATTCCTGGAAAATGAAAGAAAACGATTTTCAGCCTTCGGTAGCGACCTCAAAATTTGATCCAATCTGTTCCAGTCTTCGACTATTTTTTCTTCTGAATGATGTGAAGTTTTTTGATTGGTGCCTGATCAAAATTATAATGTAATGCGCTTGGCAGGACTTACGCACAGTAATTAAATAATTAAATAATTCCCATTTGAGCTTTGGTAGCGGCCACTAAATATTTTTTTACATGTCTCAGTTTTTTGGAGGATTTTTCGTTAAGTATTTCTTACAAAGTATTGACATGCCCGGTTGAAAAAAAGAAAATAAAAAATAAAAATTTGGACCACCCTACACTGTACACTGCCGTTCTCTTCTCGCTTATATCATGTACGCAAGGTACTCGGGCTTGTCTGCTGTCACTGAAAATTAGGAATTCTGATGCAAAGTACCAACCGAGAGTGGATCCAAGGGGGAACCGGTACGTCGAGGTTTTCGAGAGGTTTCCCGCGCGTGGTGCTCGAAATCACTGTGCACCCTGCTGCTTTCCCCTTTTTTCACGGTTTTTTCTTTCCTCTACTCGTTCAACCCTCGTGGGGACGTTCAACCCTGAACGGTCGAGTAAGCGCGAGGAGTCGCGGTGGATGCTCGCCAAAGTGTCCTCTTTCTCTCTCTCTCTTTTTCCCATCGTGTTATACGCTTTACTACCGCTTGAAAAACTTTTATTTTTGTTATGCACGACGCTGTACATGGGGGCGAGTCAAAACGATGTCGTGCAAGAGAATTCGCAGTTCCGGATGACGTGAATTTTCCCTGGAAAATCTTTTTTATCCCACACACTGCTATGGCGAGATGTACGATTTTAATTCTTCACCACCAGCGTCTACCTTCTCATTCTTTTTATTCCCTCTTCTTTATCTCTCTTTCTCTCTCGTTTACTCTTTCTTCCATTTGGGCACGGCTTGCTTTGCGCTTCTCGTTAGCGCCATAATTATATACACAAAATTGTAGAACGAGATAAAAGACAGTACTCGGGGTAGATTTTAAAACTCGTTAAGGCATAACACAGTAATGAGTCAACTGGAGTGTGTAGTTAAAGTGAAAACGTGAGGTTCTAGCTGAACTGTTGCGATAGTACAGTTCAAGTGAGTACACCAGGAATCTCCGTTTCCTCGTTATATCTATATCGTTATGTGTGTTAAAGAGCAATACAGCAAAAGTTGGTCGTCGCGAAGGAGGAAGGAAGGCGATACTAATTTCCTCGAGAGATTGCGGCGGATATCG
The DNA here is from genome assembly GCA_964016905.1 of Perithous albicinctus. Classification (NCBI taxonomy): domain Eukaryota; kingdom Metazoa; phylum Arthropoda; class Insecta; order Hymenoptera; family Ichneumonidae; genus Perithous; species Perithous albicinctus. The sequence goes on from OZ024694.1 coordinate 17,124,458, forward strand.
CTTGGTTCGCTTGTACTCTGGCCTCTCCTTGTACTGCGCTGCGGTAGATAAAGAGGAAGGAAATCGACGTTAACCAACAGCAGAAGCGTCGTGTAATTCGCGTTTTAGCTGCTAGTCTAAGGTCAGTGCAATTTGGCACTCGGTATTGTGCTGATGGACTTTCGAGGACGGTAAACCTTCCGCTTCAACCTTCCTCTGATTCAATCTAAATTTCATTAAATTTCGTCGTTGCCAAGGACAGGAAAATAAGTAGAGGAAATTAACGAGGAGAGGGGAAAAAAGTTAAATACTTTCGAGGTCACGAAAACGCTGAATTCTACACAGTAAAAAAAGTGGTCAAGATAATATAATGAACATAAATAATCTTACTCTAAAAAAGACATGAACTATCGAAATCGAAGTTCGAGATATTGTGAATTTTATTCGTGCAGTGATTGGTCAGTGGCGGCTATGATTCCTTTAATATAAAAATGTGAACACAAAAAATCTTTTAGTATAAAAAATGATAATAATAAAGAGGCAGCGCGCACGTTCTTGCTAGTTCTGTTAAATCATAAGTAATACAGTGACTGTGTAAAAATGACAAAAATATTGTGTGAAAAAGGAGATTGCTCATTTTTTAAATGCCGAAGTGACACAAAATGAGCTTTATAAATTTTTCGCAATATATTTATGTGCTTTCCTTTGTAAACTAAGAATTGACAGATAAATGTGCGTCAAATTAACACGCGATATTTTAATTTTCAATTTAGTTTCAACTGGGCAACAAAAAATAAATAACGATGTAGTGCAATTTGGCAGTAAAAATGTGGCTTTCCAGTACTGTAAATCATCCACTTATCCCTTACTCAGACTCAATCTAAATTACATTAACTTTCGTCGTGAAAAGAGCACAAAAATTAGTAGAGGAAATTAACGAGCAGGAGAGAAAAAAAAAACCATAATTTCGTTCGGTGAATAAATATTCTAGAGTGGTTGAAAAAGAAAAAAAGGAAAATGTCAGGATAATTCGAGGTCGCCGAAAGGCTGATGAATCTTCGCGCTCTATTGCTATATGGCGTTTACCCGACCTCTCAAATCCGAAACGGTGAGTGGAGAGTTCATTTCGGGAAGTACATTGAGAGCCAGCTGCAGAGTAATGTCGAAGAGGAGAGTTATCCTCGTGGTAGAAACGGGAGGGATAACTCGCCTCTCGATTATACGACAGTGCTTCCTGTCTGGCGTAGCGGAGGCTTCGACGGAGGAAGGAAATAAGAGGGTGAAAAGAGGAGAGGCGAGAGAGCGCATCAGGTAGAAGAGCTACCAAGGCAAGATATAAAACGGCATTACTCCACGACGGATTGTGAAAAAACGTTGCGACGCAAAGATGGGTAAGGGGTGTATAGAAAGCGGAACAGGAAGGAGGCCAGGAATGGAAGTAATTTCCGGAGTAAAAGGAGAAACCCGAGCTTTTTCCTCGAGTAAAAACGTAATCAGTGCGACCAAGCGTACCAACGGCGGCTTCCAGATACTCTAAGTTTTCTGACTCTTTCGGAACACACTCGTTTTCATCGAATTCTCGTGTTAACCGGATGGAGTTTTGCCGGGGCGGAGGGGAAATAATAAGAGGAATGAGAAATGTGAACGTGGACAAGAAAACGAAAAATATAACCGGAAGTTCGGTACTGATTTCACTGTGAACAATTTTGAAGAGAGAAAATATTGAGACTATAAGAGAGGGCATTTTTCTGATGGAGTACAAATTGTACTGAACTCTTGGGTGGATCTAATCTCCTTTGTTTCAGAACAATAAAAGCTTTATCGTATCGTCAGAGAAATTTTCCTTTCTGTAATCCCATCAATCTTCTTATAAGTTGTCCGGAATGATGAAAAAAAAAAGATATCGAACCGCGGAAACAAAGAATCATGACTTTGGGAATAGTGGAAGATTAGGATAAGCAGAGTTCAGGCTTGTACTTCCCGAAATTATGAATGTGGGGAAAAATAATTTGTACTAAAAACAAAGATGATAAATTGGCCAAAAATAAGTGTATGGGTGTCACTGATGCATCATTTTAAAGAGGAGATATTAAGCAGTTTACAAAAAATTACGACGCGTCTATGTATAGCCTCACTTATGTTGTATGAATTAAATAAACGAGTCGATTCAGGGCAGTGAAGTTGTTATGTGACAGCAATTATTTCGATAATAACGCACAAAAAATACATATACATACATATACTTATTTTCGACCGCGTTACAATTTTTTAAATATATTTTTTCCCCATCATATGTCTTGTTTTACGTAAAAAATTAAAGTTCAGAGTTGCGGGAGGGAAAAATAAATTTTAAAAGTTCACTTTCGACAAACCCTGACATATGTGTATAATTATTTTTGAAAGGCTTATCACGAAAGTGTCTTATTCCAGATGCTTTTAAAACTTTACTTTTCCACCTGAAATATACTTAATTTTTTATTGATTCAAATAATAAACAAGTCACCCTTCGGAACAGAGTCAATGAAGCCACAAAAAATTGTAGAGCTCCATTTTCCTTAAATGGTTTGTGAATCTCCTTGCGTCTGACTCAACAAGCCCCGGTCTGTCCTATACGATAGATATAGGGAATTGTGGGATCTAATGCAGGATAAGAAAAAGCGACAAACGTCATGACAGAGAAGGAGAGCTTCGAAGGCCAAGGCAGAGAAGCAGCAGCAGCAGCAGCAGCAGCAGCAGCAGCAGCTGGAACAAACGAGCTACGTTATCTCGGGTAATGGCATATCGGAACTACCCGGCACCTCTAGTCGCGTATGTCTCGCGCGTCGCACTTTTGCGATCGACGATATTTCATCCGGTTTTCCGTGGTTTCGCGTGTGTTCTTCTCCTCTTTCTCTTTCTAATACTCCATCGCTACTGGCACAGCGCCGAGAGCCATGGCTATTCATTTGATTCATCTATCCGTCGCGCAACGTTATCCCCAAACCAGGACCAGGAACCACTAGGAGTAATAGTAGTAGCAGTTCGATTGTGCAACCCACTCAACCTCCTCGAGCAACTGTTGTGTTCCGTCGCGACGTTACGATAAATCGAAATGCAACTCGAACCGGTGAACAACGCCGAATGAAACTCTGCTTTACCTGACTTTTTTTTTTTTGTTCTACTGTTTTTGAAGCCATGATTTTAGTTTTTATCTCTCCGTTGACTGATATCGCTGTTGAATTTTAGTTTTCGCTGTTTTGCATCTCTTTTTTTCGGCTACGATCCTCGGCTGGATACAGAAAGATTGATTGGATTATAGGAGGGAAGGATTAGATTATAGATCACACAATAGTGTTACATGGAAAAAGAAAAATTGGAACGCCAATTTTTAAAGTAACGAACAACGTTCTGTTAACTTGATAACATTATATTCTATAGAATATGGAGTTTTTTTTAATTATACTTGAAAAGTGACACGAAGATTTTGACAATTTGGCAAAATCACAAATATTTTGTTTTTGTACAATTAGAACTGATAAAAAAATGACTTAAATTTGAGTGAATTTAAGAAAAATAATGGGCGAAGTTAGAAGTAAACAAAAAAATCAAATTAACGAAAATAATTCTCATCTAAGAAGTTAATTGTATAGCTGCATTGAATTTGCAGATTTGCAATACTCGATGTATATATTTTTTGAGGTTTTTAATACAAGTTCAAAGTCATTAAACTCATAGTTTTAAAGTCACAGAAACAGTAAAAAAAAAAATCTTTTCACTATAAGAATCACAAATTAGACATCTATAAAACTGCCCAAAAATATGTATCATGGGTTATTCATGTAAACTCACAATCAGTCGTTTTTCTGTAAATCGATTGTCATATATTTTGCTTCCTTACAGAAGCTTTGTTCTCGTGAAAAAAAAAAATCGAGATTTTCATGTCATTTCGGAAAGCTCCAAAATGTCGAGAAAGCTGTTGGCATTCCAGCTCTCGACATTTTTTAGACATCATGTTCAATTTTGTTGATTTGTGTTACAGAATTATGTGAAACGTGTAATGTAATTTGTTACAAGTTTGTTACACAATTTCGTACGAATAGGTGAAACAGTTAACATTTTATGGCAAATTGAAATAAAAAACAAAGGCCTAGACAAATGCATTAAAATTGAATCATGATTACAGTTGAATTTAATTTATATTTAAGCAGGAATTCACAAATTCGATTTCACCTGCTTTCATACTGATTTCCTATTGAAAATGTCTACAAGCAATTTTCGAAATGTTGGTATTCGAATGACCTTACCGTTGAAGCCTCCTTAAGGTATAAGGGAAATTATTGCCCAAAGGGACGCAATAACTTACTTAACTTGTATTCTGGGTTGTTGTACCTATTTTCCTTTTGTTTCCGGTATGGTTAACGAGGTGGAAGAATCATGTTTGCCTGCTTAATTCACTGGTGGTCGTCCGGTGTGGTGCGATGCGGTTCACTGCGAGAGGAGGTTTCGTACCGCAGGTCTCACAAGCTCGATGGGCCATTCATCTTTTATTCGTCAGTATCCCAGGCGCCACTAGGTGCCTTGTATACTATATAGACATTATATACTATACGTCACTATATACATATATATATATGTATATATAAATACATATATATACGGTATAGTAAACGGTGGCAGACCACCCAGCAGGAGAGCAGCTGATCGATCTAAATTTAGGGAGCCGGTAGACGCTAACGAGATGGCGGATCGGCCGAGGTCGGCGCAAGATTAATTGTTTTCCTCACACCGAAGCTCGCCATTCTCTCTCCCACCGTCGTCGTCGTCGTCGTCGTCGTCGTTGATCCTCCGGGTACCGGTGCAATAATGCCAAAAGTCGAGGGAAATGTTAGCGGCCACCATGAGCCACAACACTTTACCTAGTGGAACCACGATTTCCCTACAGAACTCGACATCAAACTCGATTTGCCTCAACTTTGTTGACTCGCTTTGACGAGATTTCATGGGAACAATACCCGGGAGGTAGAGTCAGTGACGTGAGAAAAAGAAGGTAAAATGTGGGAAAACATCCACACACACATACACACACACACACACACACACACACACACACACACACATACACTATTCTTTTCGATCTTCACGGTAGCACAATCTCCACTCGACATCACAGTTAGGTCTTCCAGGTTTTTCAGGAACTCTTCGTCTTTATCCCTTGGTCCTTTTCCTGATGGTCATTCATCTCTCCGTACCACCATCATCGTTCGAACCGAGAGGGAACAAAGAGGAAGTGTTTGGAGCTCTCGCTCCTCAGGAAAGAGAAAGCATTGGGCTCGTAGTTCGCGGGTACGAGAAATAATCGAGAGTTCTTTGTTGAACGTGGGGACCTACCCAAGAAGATAGACAATAGTGGAAAGCTCTCTGAGCTTTTCCTAAACTCGTCTTGGAGACCTTACGTCTTGTACCCCAACTCGACGGTCTTCAACATCTATCTACTTCCAATGTTTCAGTATATAAAGGAGACCGGGGCTTGTTTGATCACTTTTTACCTTCGAAAACAATGCTGTTTTTTTATTGTCTGATTGTCTTCGTAATTTTTGTGTAAAAAATTCAAATGAAATGAAACGACCAATCGCTTTTACAAAACAAATGAGACCTTTAGGATTTTAAATTTGTCGGTGAAACTCAAAATCTACAAGTTGAAATTGAAAAAAAAATGGAAAATGGCAAAAAATCTATTCATGAGAATGTTACATTTTATTTGTGCTTGTTAAGTCGCAAGCTTTCATATGTATTTTTTTTTGTCATGAATTTCAAGTGACTCAAAATTCTCAACTCCGATCCTTTTACAGCTTTGCACTTTACTTTAAATATCATTGCTTAGATATCACCATTTCCTCTCCATTTTTCAGCGTAGTTACTCCAGCGAATATTCCGAGTGAGTACTTTCCTTGGAATTCTACTTTTACGCTTTCTTGCATCAGCTATACAGAGACCCTTCTCAAATTGTACACGAGATCGAATTAAGCGAGAAAACGTGGCGAATGAAGTAGTGAGACGCGGCTACTCGAGAGCGAGTGTTTCAACGCAACACGAGAGAGAGAGAGAGAGAGGAGTCTGGGAACGAGGAGGAAGTGAGTGGAAGAAACGGGAAAAAGTATGAGAGGTAAAGCTCGAGGGTGAAATCAAGAAGTAGTGCGCGGGTTGCGGGAGGGAGGGGCGAGGACGGTTTAGATCGTGTAGGCCAGGGGGATGAAAGCTACTACTACTACCCACTGAGCATCCAATGCCGTGGAGGTTATTGCGCCGGAAGCCCAATCGATCGGGAAAGCCAGCAGCACCAACATCGCGCGCTAGCTCACTCGCGTCGCCGACATCTCTTCGTTGAGCCCACTGACTCGGAAGCTCGTATTTTTAGCACCTCGCGCGTTCTCCGTGTTCTCGCTCACGACACCCAGCATGCCACCTCTATCGCACATACTGACGAAGATACCGGGGGAAAAGGTACGACAAGGGTTGAACGACGACGACGACGACGACGAAGGGAGTTATCGGCCGTCGATTAATCTGTGGGCGTTGGAACCGATGACTGCACCCCGGAACAGAGATGTTTTTTTTCTTTTTTTTTTTTTTACAAAAAGAAGCCCTCACATTTAATTACTAGCTGTTATGGAATTAATATGAACAGACATGCACATTTACTTAAGCTTTAATAAAAATGATCACGTTATTAACGGTGGAAAAGAGGATTCGATTATTCCATGTGAATCTTGTTTTAACGAGGAGGCCTCCTCATTGGGATAGGAAGATAATGGACATTGATTATTTTCGTCGCGTATTTATACCCGCGTTTTTTTGTTTGTTTGTATCGTAAAAGACATTTTCATTATTTCCATAACAGTAGCTCGGCATTGTTACCACTTATCGGGGTGTTATCGTCGTTTGGGTCGAATGAATCAAGGTTGAATTTATACAGGGTCGTTGACCATGATGAACTCAATTTTGAGGAACATCTGTGCAGATAAGCTTATTGTCGGTAGTCGATAAAATGAAAAGTCCACGAGGGTGTATCGAAAAATGATGTCGCCACTTTACGATAAGGACACTTTCGATCCTGGAGCTATGTAGCGTTAGGGTTCGTACGTTTCTTTTTTAAATGTTCGCTGTACAAGCAATATAGGGAAAAAGGTTGGGGACGTTTATGGAACAGGAAGTGTCAGCATCAAACATCAAGTTCAGGATGCCAGGGGAAAAATGAGAATCGTGTGCGTTTATATATGCACCTATGAACGACATCGTGAGGCATTATTCTGCTGGGAGTCCAACGATGGGTGGGGCAGCGAAGGATCAGTGAAGGATACGCAGAAGAAAGTCGATAAGACGAGTTGATAAACGAAGAGTGACGGGTTCGCTTAAAAATCTTCGGTTCCAGAATAGAGCTATTGCGGAGAGGGATGAGGGCAGAGGTTGATGAGAACCGAACGATAAAGATAAGACGGCCAAGGTAGCAGCTCACTCTCGTCTTGAGAAAAGTTGGGTCGATGAAAACAGGGAACGATGCAGTGCCGGTAGGTCAGCGGCGCAGACGTGAGCACGTGCAATGCGGTCGAAAAAAAAGTAATAAAATAAGAAAAGAAATAAAAGCCGTTCAAGAGCCTTCTGAATTATTTCATTATTATCACTTGCGTTGCGGACATAAGTTAGCACGGTTTAGAAATAGGGCTTATGAAAATAGCACAACCTTTATTTGCATTTAGATAAAGTGTAGAGACACGACTAATACAGACCTTGAGACATGGTTTCCAGCTATGAGCTGTTTCTATTTATAGCGGCTACGAAGGCTGTTTCATCTTTAATTCGAGATCGATTTGACTTGCATTGATTCATTAACTTTTCATATAATGGGAATGATTTACCAGACAGAGGGTTCCTTTACTCGTCGTATTTTCTGCGACAGTTTCCATCAAGTCCCTGAGGGGAAACGGTGCTGAGAAGAGAAATAAGACAGAACCACTTGAGAATAAAGAGATCCTCTGGAATAAAGGGAAAATGACTGGAGGTAGTAAAAACGATTTTAAGCGAATAGTGTTGTAGGTTAAAGGTGTAGTCGTTGGTCTCTTAATCAGACCAAATAACCCACACTTGTCCCTATATTATTGTCTCTTTCTAGCGAATATAATGCAGAGAATAGTAATGACTAATGATGGATGGCCAACAACTGAACTTGCTTCATTACTCTTCAAAATCGTATTGCCCCGAAGCAACGAATCCAGCCAAACTTATTCCCATCTCGTTTCCCTGAATGTTTACCTTCACATAATAGGATATTTCTACAGTTTTAATTACAGAGAATACTCGATCTAACGGAGGACATGATATTTCAGTGACGATATACTTCATGGAATTGCGGAATTCAACGTGAATTAATTAATCAGAACGAATATCACGTACATTCGTGGAATTATATATAGTTTCTAGTCATCTGAAGTAGTGTCTCGCAGTCAGGAGCCACGAAAGTTTCCCCACCCAATTTCGTGGTGTGAATACAAATCAGTATTAATTAAAGCACATAACACAGTAGCCTTGTTGCGATGACTACAGTGTAGTATTCAAAACGAGTTCGTCCTTCGCCCGAAGCGCTCAACCATTCGTAAACACAGTCTAGTCAAACTCTCTGCTTCCTTTGACAATAGATTCTGAGGCCACTGTTACGTTCTACGTAACTATTGAATTAGTTCCAATTGAATCACAATTAAAGTATAATTTCACGAAATACAATAAGAAGTTAACGGGTTTCTAGCCTCGGTCGGGACGCGCGTCGGCAGATCACGCAGATCACACACATACAGTAGCTTAGCCTAATTAAATGCTCCACAGGCCGCTCACGTTTATCACCAATATTAGAGATGATCTTCTCTAATATTGAATATTATATTCAAAAAGCCGGAAACGGCAGAGAGAGAGGGAGAGAGAGAAAGAGAGAGAGCAGGAACTATGAGTAATAGATCATCGCGTAACCCCGCAAAGCCATTAAAAGTGGAGCAAGCGAGACGCACTTTTAGTATATAAACCCGCGATTTTTATGTAAAAATCAGTTAATTCATCGCTACTCGAAATTACTGTCCGACGTCAAACCGAGCGCGCAAAGCTCGAATAAAATAAGTCTTTGTACAGCCCTACGTGGCTGGAAAATCTCATCATCTACAAAGGGGAATAAAAATCTACCAAGTGAATAACCATTGTGCTCTTATTACAGCTGTTGTTTTATTGTACTTCGACGAACCTCTCCTCGTCTTGTCGAGCCTATCCTTCATCATTGGGCCACATGCGTGCAGCGGTCACCGGCGAGTCTCCCGTCCCCGAGTAAAGGGCTAACGCCTTGACTCTAAAGCGGAAACAGTAACTGTTACGTTCCAATATAGGCTCATCCGAGTCGATTGAAACGTAACACCACCCTCTATTCTGTATCGGTGTGTCGATATTAGTGTGAATTGTACATCTGGAAGACGATGTAGACAAAGTTACACGGGGTCCACGTTGCTGAAGTTATGTAGGTGAAGCATAGCTGGAAAGCACTCGACGGTTAAAAGCCCAGAAACGAAGGCCGTCCTTAATGGAATGGCTCGTTTCGTCACTGCCATTGTCCGTGTGTCTCGGTCTGGGCCGTTCGCAAACTCCCTCAACGAAAAAAGCTTCGACACTGGGAACGGACACAAAAGGGTTCCAAAGAGAACGTGAAAGAGACGACTCTCATTCCTGTAGCTACCGTCCAGTGATGCTGCTACTGTTTCTACATTCATCCCACGAGGTAGTTTGGTAAAAACACATTGAAGTAGGTATATATATATATATATACCGCTTCATCCCTCGTTCCCTAACCTCTCCTTGGCGGAATTCTAGTGAAAACGAAGCAGCTGTGGTGACCGACTGCCATAAATACGTGGGGACATGCACGACGAAGCCGCTGAGGCTTTCAAACCTGAGCTTCAAAGAGAAAAGAAGGACAAAATAAGTGGAAAAGAAGGCCCACCTATAAGAAGAGAGTAAGCAGAAGAAGCGAGAAGAAGAGAAAAATGTGGGATAGCCAAGCAATGCGAAGCCTGGAGGGTCTGGTTGAGGAATAAGAAGAGAAAAAAAGAGACATAAATGATGAGAAGATGTGGGAAAGGGAGAAGCGGAACGAGCGGAATCCGCAAGGTAATATAATAGCGTTTTTCCCTGGGAGAGGCTCAAGGGCAGCGTGACACGGTTGAAACTACCGGGAGTATATCCTCGCAACTCTCTCCCTCTCTCTCTCATCCCTCCAGCGCTCTGTCTTCGAAACTTCCCCAACTTCCCCTGTCACACCCTCCCTCTGCCGCCATATTGATCGGCGGTCCCTACTTCTCCAGCCGCGACTACCACCACTTCTCCTGATTTCTCCACCGTGGCTCCCACTCTGTTTCCCGTACCATCACCTTTTCCTATTCCCCCACTTTTCACGGCTCGAAGCAACGTTGCCGCGTCTTTCCCACCCTCACATAGACACGCGTTACCACCGCGTATTCATGTTAAGCACGTATACATCTCCGTTTGTACCACAGGCTTTTTCCTCGAAATGCAGTTAGCCAGTAGATAGTGGCTGACCTCGCGCTACCAATTAGTCCACAGGAATGGCGTATACAGCATTCCGGCAATCCACGCGGCACGTTTGCCGGTGACCAATCGACCTGCGGATTCTACTCCTGTCCCCGGGTATATACCACCGTTGCAATTAACCTCTGCGTGTTTATATCTGGGGAAAAAGGTGCAGCCCTTTGCCAAGCGTGATGAAGATAACTGGGACACTTCGGGGACTCTTAAAAAATCGACTATACAAAATCATGACAGGATGAGCTTATAGCTAGATTCTACAGGGTTTACTTTAGTAGCTCGTAAATCATTGCCTCGGTATCTACGTGCAAGCTTTTACGCTCCATAGGAAACAACGAGTAGAAAGGAGTAGGAAAAGAATGACTGCACAGAGTTGGGATACTCGGAGGAGGCGCGCCTCCGACACGCCAACGCGCGCCCGCGTCTAGTTCCTCGACCCCGTTGCTCTCTCGCCCCACGCCTGATCATAAATCAGTCCATTAGCCGATCAGACACTCTGCTTTACCCGGTACTTCTTTCTCCCTTCTCTCTTTTGGTCTTTGTCCTCTCCTCCCTATCTAGCCTTTGCAACAGCACCACCAATTTAAATAACCCCTGGGTTTCCTCCCGAATACAAGGAAAACTACTACCCTTTGAACCACCACTACACTTCCAAACCGGCATCCCGCGAACTTTCCACGTGGCAACGCCGCCCCCACCACCCGACGTTTTCTCTCTCCACCGATGTCTCGCTCTCCCCACTCCTCCGACTCTTCCCAACGAGTCCGCAGTGGCAACTCATTTGAAATTCGCGCCTTCTTCGCCACCACCTCCCCACTCTTCTGGATATTCCGTTGTGCCCCTCTGCCGCTCGCGATTCTCGGCGCTGTTGCCATCCTAGCGTTCTTTGATGCCTCCAAAGGGTTATATCCATTCTATAGCATTTATTCTTCTCCTTTGAATGTCTCGCGATTTTTTCTCGCGCTGAGCCTGCCCTCGCGTTTTTCAGTTCTCATTTTCCATGACCTGCTCTCTTCTTTATTTCCTGCATTGGCGTTGTATAGACACGTGCTGCCTTGCCGCGAGACCTAAGGCAATGTCAACGATACAGCAGCTGCCCTCGCCATTTACTTTTGGCTCCTTTTATAGCCCAACCTACTGGTCTCTTTCCATTTCTTCTTGAAGAGCCAGAAGCCTTCCACGAAGGTATTTTTTTTTTTCGCCACTTCTCGAAAACTCCCGCACCTGAACACTCTTTTTCCTTTCATTCTTTCTTTATTTTTTAGAATTAGATATAGCATTTGTTCCTTCGACAGCCAACTCTTGAACTCGGGGCGGGCACTCGTCGTCCGTTCTCGTTTTATCGTCACGTCTCGACCAGCAGCAGTTTCTACTTCAAACCCTCCTTTACCGATCGCTCTGCTCTCTTCCTCTTTACCTCTTCCACGTTCCTTTTACGTGAGATATAGCTGGCGCAGGTTTCTTTCCGACTTGGACGCTCTGCGCTATCTCCTCGAGGTTTTATCGCCGAGTCAACCCCCGGCGAGACGCGTCGGCCCAGGCCAGCCAGCCAGTCAGCCAGCCACGCGATCAACGTCGCTACATCAGCACCTAGCACATCCAGGTCTCTTTCCTTTCTTTTTCATTCTCGTATTCTTCCTTCCCGAGTCCTTCTCGAGTATTCGCATAGCTTCTGAACCCTCGTCTCCACCTCTTTTTGAAACTCGATACACAGCGATAAAAGCTTCTACAATGAGGAAAAGAAAGGCGAGACTCAAGTGGTTGCTGTTGCAGCAAAGATACCACAGTCTTACAATTTCGATATGACGCACCGGAGTGAAGTGCTTGACAGGTACACGATATCAAAGATACTTTTGTCTTCCTGCTCTTCGTAGCACCTCGAAGTGGCATAATGGAAAAAAAACGGACGTTCCACTTTACGACTGAGATATCACGATGGTCTCCATTTTCAATATGACGCACCGATATGAAGTGTGAAGTACAAAACCATTCATCTTCGAATTTTCGTCACCCTATTCTAGTAGCACTTGGAGATACGGTCTAATGGAAAAGAAGGAAGTCCCACTTCATGAAAGAGATGTCACAAAAGCATTTTCGATGGAATTCACTAAAACAGAAAAAAAAACCATGAAGAACAAAACCATTCGACAATAACACGAAAAAATGAGTACGTCTTGAAGGAGGTTTAATCTCATGTGAATAGCAGTTTGCGAATGGTTATCACGCTCGGGTAAGACCAATAGCAAGAGAACTTACTGAGTGCGATTATCCGACCTGAGAGGAGCCTTCGGCTATCCGCTGGTTCTACATTACTGATGTTTCTCGCTCTCCACGTAGGTCAAAAGATTTATTTAGAGACCAAGTACCGAACCGTCTGAGCCATCGGGAGAAACGTATAGAAACGGGAGAAAGAGAGAGATCCAGACAAATCGACGACTAATCGGATGGCCTTAGCCTAACGGCCAACGATTCGTAGAGAATTCTTGGGCTCTCGTTTCCCTCATTCCTTCCTCGCAATAGCAATTCCATCGAGTGGAATAACGTCGGAAGGTCGTACCGGCCATTCGTCGATCAACTTCACGCTCAAGCTTGGTTTGCCTTAGCGATTCGGCTGTCAATGCATTCTAAATGGCATACTTTCATGAAATCAGTTTATCACGGAAACAAAACCAATACTTTCTGTCCATTGATCATTTTTATAGGAGTACCTTACAGATCTGAATGCTTGGATACCATCTGCTCCATATTTCAAAGAGCTCTATATTCGAAGTGTTACGTTAATATAAATAACATCGATATTCACCATTGAACAGAGTTTTTATCATTCTACCGAATATTTGTCCCCTTGTACTTCGCGAACAGCATTGAAGTCTTCGAGACACGTGATTCCCTGCTTGAACCGACAGTGAGAGATAGAGTTAAGCGAAATCGAATGAGAACGGTGATCGTCTGATTAAATTATTCAGCCAGTTCAGCTGGAGACGATATCTTCTTTGACTGATAGAACTTTGTGAAAAGTTTAGTTGCATCTATTATTCTCACCGAAGTATCGAGCTGAGACACTTCTTGCTTTGTCTGCTTCTCCTTGTTTCGTGGCAGCAACGATTCTTCGCTTGTTTCGTGGACAACAAGGAAATCCTTATTTCGTCACTAAAGGTAAAGAGGCTACCCCTCCTTTCTCATCCTTTTCGTCTTCCTTCGTCGTTTTCTTCTTATCCATCCATTATTGATCCCTCCGCACAGTTTCCCTTCCTTTTCGAGAACTTATCAGTCTTACGTTCTCGTCGTGAGCTTAACTGAAAATCTCGTTGAAGGATATTCAACTGACACCTTTCGTCGCTCACGATAAACAGATTTCATTGTCCGTAAGAGCTCTGGAAATCTCTTTTCAGCACCCGGAGTCTACCTCAATTTATTCAGCGTGATTAATCTGAAAGCCCGTTTGAGGCATTAGTCGCGTTTTTACACAAGATAAGAACGACGAGATATCTCCCTGTAGATTACTGTTCTTTTTTACTTTCTTCACACCAATTTACTGTAATGCGCTGCTCGAAAAGAAGGCACAGTCACGCCGCAACGAGCAATTATTTATAATTGATTTGAGCTGAGAAACGGGCGCTTTTGTGAACTTCGTAAAATACCGTGAAACACAAAAGCCTCTGTTGTGCGGTATGACCTATCGATTTTACTGGGCTCACCACACCGTAAACGTTGCACTTTTACCTTCCGTATAACAACGAATAACCTATTACCTGTGTTACCCTCGGTCTCGCCAATATTTGCTGCTGGCATAGTGGATTAACCTTTTGCAAATAGAGTCTAACAGAGAGAAAGAGGCAAAGAGGTGCCTTATAAGTTGTGATGATGTGGCCTATAGTTCAACAACATATAGTGCCATTGTTTCATACATGCACTTCCATTATCCCAACCCACAACGTGAAAAATATGGGTTCATACGACGTATTTTTTTTTTTTACTTTTTCTTTTTTTTTCACTTTTTTTTTTAACGGTATAACATTATCCTCTCTTTTACCTCGACCGCGTTTACCCATTTTATTTTTTCATCACCCTATTTGTTCGTTTATCGTCGTCCTATCCCCTCAGGCAACGTTCAATCACTCTGCAGTCTACGTATTTTCGTTAAAAACAACCCAAAAAGCCTGCACCACTAACAAAACATTTGTGCCCCGACAGATGAAATCACGAATAACAAAATCGATAATGATATATCGATAAATGATAAATAAAAAATGCCCTTTCATAATTTTTTTTAAATTTCTCTCATTATTATATTTATTACCCATAAAATTCTACGGCTGATGAAATCTATTTGCTATTGTGCGTTTTGTCAGTATTTTCAGTCATTGCCTTCATTTTTTCGATATTCCATGAAACACATTTCCAAGCTTACATATTTTCTTCTCATTGCTTGTATACTCGGGTGCGTGAATGATTTGGAATAATTTATCTCACATATTGCACAGGGAGTTCGCAAGGCTTCCACGCAAGATCGAGAATTCCGATGCTACTCTTTGTTGGATGATTTTTTTCCCTTATTTTTGTAGAGCATGTATAACCGAGATTCATTATTCACTGTACAGCTGGGCGTATTCCGTCGGTTATTCCGATGTTCGCAGGTGACTCCTGCAGGAGTAATAAAGCTTGGCGGGTAGAGATCCCCTCTGTGCACTTTTCGCGAGCAAGATTTTTTTTTTACCACCAACGCATTAGTCAGCTTTACATGAGCGTAAAAAAGTTAATAGGATAAAGCTGCTGAATCTCATAAGATGAATTGAGATGTTAAATTATCCCTTTTACTACCGTTATCATTCGAACGAAAGGAACATCCATAACTCTATCATTAATTTATCTATCATAGAAAAAAAAAAAAATAACCAAATCACAACTCTAGTACGAGATTCTATGTCGCTTTGGATGGTAAAAAATGGGAAGTTGTCTCATGATAGAATTATTTCTGGTAGAAAAATAAATTCGACTAACGAAATAAGTGGAATGGAATTATAATGAAAAATATTGTTAGAGTGAAACATTGAAATAGTTAAACGCCATTCAACGTTAATAAAAAAGAGTGCGTTTTTTGTCATCACGTTAAAGCATCATTATACGTGTCAGAAAAGAGAATTTCGCTAGAAAGTATTTTTTTTCCTCTGGTGTATCTTTAGCAAAGGGTAAGTTGAACGACACGCGTCGGAAATATTGTGACGAGAAGGTCGTAGGAGACTAAAATGGCTTATTGAAGGTTTGTCCTTGTCGGTTGGTTTCAATGTCGACAAAGAGAAGTCACCACACTAGACCAATCGATGTGCATTGAGTGGGCAGTCACTAGCCTATTACAAGTGTTTCCGAATAAACTGTTTCCAAGAAAGGAAAGCGTTATCGCTATCGTTAAGTGTATCATACGTGGATATCTACATGACTGTAATAACAAAAATTGCTCACGTGAGAGACCTGTAAAAACTGCGGGTCTCCATTGCATTCAACTCACAGTGTAACATTCTCGGAATATACAGCATTGTGTTAGAATAAATATGTATGAGGCCTTTCAATACAGAATCGTAATCCTCTTACATTTTATATATTTTTTCTTTGCTAAAAAAACGTCAGCAATGGATTTGTTTATTTTTACTGTACATTATTTGTTGAAAAACAAATATTTAGCGACTGTTTGGAAAATGAGCTTAACGTTAGGAACGGAGCAAAAAATGATTATTATTTTTTAAGTTACGCCACATTTTTTACATTTTTCTGCCAGACTGATATTTCTTATCTTGCTCTCTAGATTTTATTCATATTAACCACCGAATACAGATTTTGACATAGAGAAATGTACTACATCTTGAAATTTTTCTACTCTACATTTAATAAAATAATTCTCCGAAATAATTGTCAGTTGGTACTTCTGAGATGAAGAGTCACGGCAGCAACTCGACACCAAGTATTAATTAACCTTTCAGGGATGAGTGTAGCGATTTGAGATAGAGGTCAAGTCGAAGCAAGGCCGTAGATTTCAATGGTTATTAAAAAAATTATTTTTTACAAATAAATTACTTTACCAATTTTTACAAAAAAAAATGAAATCCTCAATCTTAGTAATCTACACTCACGCCATAAGGATTAATCTTAATTGAAAACAATTAGGGATTATTGAGCCTACCGTTTGTCTTTCAAATGTGTGCAAAGTATAAAGCCGAAAAAAAATTATAGTACGTGACCTGGATTACCCGCATGCTTTTGCCACCTGACAAAACATTCTCCTTTTGAAAAGTCGATAGTACATAATGTTTTTCAAAAAATACTACCGGCCACGTAAATGCGCATCTTTGAATATCCGTAAATTAGACCTGACTCCCTCTGCTTAAGCCCTTGAACTTTGGTTTTGTTAAAGATCAGTAGCTAAATTGGCATTCCATGCAATATATATATATATACACGTAATAGTGAATGAGATAGCCTCGGGATATAACAAGAATTCTTACACTATAGTAAATTCTGTGTAAAAACAATGTGACTGCAAGGTTGCAAGATTGCCGCCACCAGTTTCTGCCTCTTCATCGGCTTCACCGTAAAAGCATTTGGGAGGCAGCGAGTAAAACGGTCGACAGAGCGTCGCCTGACCTTTACCTTTACCGCAGCTAACACGAGTACGAGGAGCAGCACCAGTAGCAGCAACCCACCCCTCCCCTGCCCCTCCTTAACTAGACCCTCGTGCGCGTGCACTCCACTGCTCCTCACCACCTCCTCACGTCCTTCCGTGCTCTTCCTCACACGGAACACGACATAGGAAGCAGGGGTGACGTTCTGTGTGCACTCGCACAGGTAAGTAAGGGCATAGTCAGGTAGCCAGAGAGTGCGACAGAGTTAGGGAAAGGGTGGTCGGTGGGTGTCTTCAACTACAGTGGTATTGGTGTGTTACCGCACGTTGATGTAGGTTGGATACTAACCGGAATCGACCCACATCCCCGACAACCTTCGAACTATACGATGAAGGGAAGTGAGAGACTGGTAGAGTAGCGTATAAAGTACATGTATACATAGAGAGGCTGGCAAAGTCCTTTGTGCATACCGTCGATATCTAATCGTATCACTGTGGCGAAACCCACTCGAATTCCCAAGTGCGCAACCCCAAGGTCTAACGGAGTTGTAAAATCTGCTTGGAGAGAGGTGGAGGTGGACGAATTTGAGAAAATTCGTGGATGCTCTCGAGAACTGAGAGAAAAAGGAAAAACAAAAGTTGGGAATTACGTAATTCAAGCACGTAATGTGTTTCAAGGCCATTTTATTTGTGTAAAGTTGGCATTGTCTTATTGCAGGGTTGGATTTATAAAGTAAACAGAAATTTGGGAATTATGTAGAGTAATAGTATGCAGCTAGATTATTTTAAGCGTCATAACAGAAAGTATAATATATAGTGAGATGCTTCAAATCGTAGTCAACAGATGGTGTTGCGTGTGAAAAAATGAACTCTGTACAGTCCACGAAGGCGTCCAAATTTCGAAAACCATCGTAAACTTTAGAACCTGAACCTTGATGACTAGAACTGAAACGCCTATATCAATATAACGTCGTCGACTGCCAAGCCATCACGGCAATCTAAACTGTATAGTCGAATAGTAAACACACCCGGTTTGGTTCAGGTATTCCAAAAGGGAGGCCTCCCCAATTGCCTCCAGCGTTATTCAGCTTCCTGGAGCTTCTCTGTTTCTGGAAACGGCGTTCGCCACTGGAACCGACGACAAATATGCACAGCAGTAGCAGGCTAGCGACGCAAAGGGCTAGACTACAGACTACAGTTTCTATTTTTGGCCTGGTACGTACGTTGATGGTAAAGCAAGAGAGAGCGAGAGAGTGGTAAGAGGGAAAAAAGATGAAGGGATGCTCAATGATGAAAGTGTGGTGACCTAACTTTTCGGCAAAAGCTGCGTTGGCTTGGTCGTTTTTGTCGTCTCAGTGGGACTTACTATGTGACTTTGTTATTACACGAGCTCAGGTTGCCGCATCAAACGGAATTTCAAAATTTTCTCGTCCAATAAGGAAAGTAACAAAAAAAAAGGAGGTAGCTTCTGACTCGGTCCAAAATTTTAATAAACGATGTGCTCTCCACCAACATCCCCAACAGCATACAACATGTACATAACCAGCCACGAGAGAATTGAAATTAAAGAATGACAAGGAAAAAAAAAAAAGTGCTACGCAGCTTACTTATTTCATTACTCTGGAGTCTCTTGTTGAACTACAAAAATATAAGCAGCCTCTCAGCTGTTTAGAGAGATAATATTAAAATTACATGAATGAAAAACTGCGGTTCTTTATTTTCTCGCATAATCTCATCAGCTTTTACGAGATCTACGCGCCGCTACGGTTTTTCTTCATCTTCTTGATTATCGAATTTCTCTGGACTTTCTCAATGTCAAAAAGAATATGTAAAAGTAATAGGGAAAATAAAAAGAAAAATGAACTTACTTAAAACATAGTAAATTTAAAAAAAAAAAAAACAAAACGAACGCAATGAAATTCAATATTTGTCTCTAAAAAAGTCAACACTGTGATTTTAATAAAACTTACCAATTGTATATTTTCAACCACTTTGTTCCTCACCAGACGCTTGAGATATAGTAGAAAATGTTCGCGGTGTTGGAAAGCGAGAACGTGGCATAAGAAATGGGTTTGCCAGCACGAATAGAAAGGAGGAAATAAGAACTCGTGAATTTTCTGACCACGCTATTGTCCGACAGTACTATATCCATCGCTTATCACCTATTCATTTCCATTCCACTCATGCTATTATTCCTCGAAGCCTTAAAACCGTCCAATGTGCACATACTCCATATATACCATAGAAGTAAATGCTATTAGTAAAAGAACGTAATGTATGAAAGAGATGCGAAGAGATTTAAGGAGACGTTATAAGGTGCGGCTGTGCCGCTCTCTCCGATCTCGCTATTTACGTAGATTCGATCAGAGTGCGGCTCGAGGATGAAGATTATGCTTGCTGCTTTATACACGTACGGTACAAAGAAAGACTGAACTCTGAACTTTGAAAACGTCAGTAAACGTACACCACTATAACTGTATGTGCATTACTACAGGTGACTAATGCTTTGGAAAATGGGGTCGTTCCCTAATGTTAGGTTCAAACTGTACACGCTATTCGCGAGAGATTAGAGAGGTATAAGAGTGAAAATACGAGAGAGGTATAAAGAAAGCTCTCACGTGGTGAAAAGAGTGGGAATGAAAAGCTTCTGGTATTTTTCTCGTCGCTTTCATGCCACTTCGCATTTACTGCTTCATAAACCCCCATAATATAGTTGTCGTAGGCTCACGCAAAGAATAATCTATATTCTCACACTGAATACATAGAATTCTGTAACGTTTTACTTTGAAAATTGAATATATAAGCAATTCTTTATCAACTGGGCCTCTTTTTTTGCAGTTACATTTCTTTCACTAAACCGAACCATTTTTTATTGTGCTCTTAATTTTATGTAACCTATCGTTGTATGTAGATTATATACAGAACCCATAGAAAATTTGTCAGAATGGGAGAAATATGTTTGGAAGAATTTTAAAAATGTTCATAATGGCTGAAATACAGGGTTTTAATCTTAAATAATTTATAAATTTTCTTCAACTTTAAAAAAACGTCTGAAACCTTTTTGAAGCCACCTGAAATTAGGCAGATTCGCTTATATAGCTACTTTTAAAAAATTACTCAAGTCATTTCTAAAAATAATTTTTAATTATCTTATTTTTCACTCCAAACTGGTTCTATCGGCATCTGATTCTCTGCCTATTTCAAACAACGATTAATTTTAAAAAAATATATAAAAATGGCATTCACTTTTGACCAATTTTGAATTCCTCAAAAAAAAATGTTTACACCAAAAAAACATATTTTTTATCATACTACCATAAAACGTGATTTTTCATTACTCGATTAAATGTGAATACATAATAATAATAATGAATAACCTTCCCATTAGTCTGGAAAAATCTACTTTCGAATTTTTCAGTTTCAGACACAGTAAAAAAAATTAGAAAATCTCTAAAAAAAATGAAAATTGGTGTTGGCTCCAGCATCAAGTTTGAATTTATTTTTTCTTTCCGATGGTTTTATTTTTTTAATTTTCTGAACTGAAATGTCTTATATGTAATGAAATTCTTCAACGATGGAGGTTATCGAGAAAATGAAAAAATATATATATGTCCTAGTAGAAAGCCACAACGCCTCTGGAAAATACGTTAGCGGTTTCGTCACGTTGAAACCGCAGCATAAAGTGAACGCTTGAGTTCTCCACAGCGTATACCGATGAAAGTGCTTAATCAAAGTTCTATCACCCTTCTGCGCGCCATAATCACGATGTTACGTCTTGCGCACTATAACTCCGGTATTTTATAGCTTAAAGTAGCTACATATAGATGCATGTGTATAGGTTTCTATACATTATATTATAGTACGCGCATTAAACTCGCCGATGAACGAGACAAGAGTACGAAGGGACGTAGAAGCTCGTAGCTGGCTCTTGCAAGCTTTGAAGTTCGCCGAGTGTGTACACGGCGATTAACCTCGCATCGACTCCTTATCGCTTGAATCACCAAACCCTCAACCCGATTATACTCATCCCTTCATCTCCACGGAAACCATTCACACTTCCACAGGCCTGCGATCGTGAGAAAAACGCACTTTTTTTATTTTCCTTTCAGAGGGCATCACATTGTGCAACGCGCGTATCTTCTCTGTGTACTTTATGGGCGCAATGCGGGTAAAGGGCAATTAAGAAAAGGTCTGAGATAGCTCCAGCGGAAGTTTACGAAGGGAAAAAAAATTATTATTTATAAAGGGCTTGATGGGATTTTCTTTTTAACACCATTTCTCATACTTAGGTAGATGTTTAGAAGACAATAATCTGCTTTAAAAGCAATTGAAAACGTGAAAAAAAAGTGCAGAATCGATGAAACTGAGGGAGATGTCACCTGATTTTTGGACTTTGTACTATTTTTTTTAAATAGTATTTTACGTCAATAAAAGCATATTTGAATTCAATTTCTCAGTTCATACTTTTTTCCATTTTATTTAATTACGCTGTACTTTTTAAACCAATTAAAAAAATTATTAATAATTCGGGGCTTCAACAAAATATTGTCATTATCCTGAAAAAATAGAAATTTCTATGATGAAATGAAAATCATTTACATAATCCATTTCATATTTTTTTTAAATAGATATATCAATTGGGGTCCATCGACAAAACCGCGTTTTTTAAATATTCGCCTCATTTCGTTGGTACGCCTTTATTATTGACTTAAGAACAACTTTAGATAAATTTTCCTATTTTATCAAGTTCATAGTGTGTAATCCTTGATAAATTAAAATATTTACATCCATTCCATAGACTTGTTACAAACATTCAAATACGAAACATTTGAAAAACATGAAGCCCATTGAATAAATTATGATAAAGAATTTAATTCCCCAAGTAAAATCAGATTTAATAGAAGCACGATGACGTTCATTAAATTTATAGTATACGTAAAACAGATTTACTATAAGTCCTCTAAACGAATGTTATCACCTGCTCGTATATTTAATAATAATGAAACAATGATAATAATACTCGTGTACTTCATAATAGCGAGTGAGAAACATGAGATAGTCGACACCCGGTCTTGTTTCTCGGATATTCACGTTCGCACACCTCAAAGTCCATAGAATTTTGGGTTTTAGCGGTGGAGAAATCGACGGGAGTCGGTTGCTGTCTGTTCAGTTGTGTCGCTCGGGAAATCCGAACAATAGGTAGCGGTGGATCGCACGCTTTAGGCGTGTTGAACCGTCCACACCCCGAAATTACTATAGTATACTGTGTACTGTTCTGCCAGTTCGGCTTGAACAGCAAGCTCCAATTGTGCGCTGTGGCCTTTCTCTTGATTCACGCTTCAGAGAAGATTCAGTCATCTGGAAGGTAAATCCTCTTTGCGTTATCCGCAATGGCAGCAATGTGTCTTCACCACAATTAGACATTGGTCAAAACTCGAGATATCTATGAAATTTCTGGGACAAAGTCTAAAGTGAACATTTACTGTGGATATATCAAAATGTACGACTTATGATTTACGTTTTTTGGTATTTCAGGCATTTTTAAAAAATTTTTTTTATAAATACCGTAATTTCTTTTTAGGATTTTTTTTTTTCATGGAATTGTTTTTTAGATGTCAAGTTTATAATTATAATTCGATCTTGATGCATGACAGCTCATTTTGTTGGTTAAATGATGTTTTATGAATTCGTCGAAAAATTAACTTTGTTTGGCTTCTCAATTTAGGAGAAAAGTTGTGTTCTTTTCAGAACTTCAGATTTGTACAAATATTGGTTGAAACTTTTACGTAAGAAATATAATTAAAATGTATGTCGGTGAAATCAAAGTGCATCATTCAAGAAGACAAAAATGAGCCCTCAGTCGTGAAGATCTAACAAAAATTACAAATTTGACTTTTGCAAAACTGCGTCAAAATGTGTGTCATGGATTCTTGACGTGAACTGAATTATTTTTCTGTAAATTGATTGCTATGACTTTCTATTTTAGGCAGGAATTCAGTTTTATCTGCTCGGTGAAATGACAGTTTCCTTTCAAAAATATGTAAAATCAATTTTTAATTAAACAACATTTTATTTTGACACTTACAATTTAACATACAGTCGTTGATAAATTTGACAAATTTTTGGTGTAAATTCTACAAATGTTCAAATCTTTTCTCAAGCTTCCAATTTAACAACTGAAAATCTATAACTTTGACAAATACAGTTTTCACTTCAAATTTTACCAAAATTTTTAATATATTTCTAAACATGAAAAAATATTACATTACTCTTTATATTTAATTTTTTTAAAAACACGCAAAATTTAAAAAATATCTGTCGTATTAATTAAATGGGGTTTGCGACTTCAAAACTAGCGCTTCAACTTCATAAAAAAGTTGACTCCCTGGAGTTGATACAACTTTGCCCACATGTATGAAATTGATCGATTCACATTGTGAACTGCTAAATTACAGTTTGCCTGGAACGGCGCCGATTGTGTGATAAATAACAAATGACATATTACGTAATTCAAGAATGACAAAAAATAAAATAGCATTATTTTAAACCGGACCTAGTCAAATTAAAACAAAAAAATCAATAAGAAAAAGTGATTCTCGTAACCCCGCTCGGCTCTACGTCACGTGTCCCTATTGAATTTTGATCCCACTTCGGGAATTTCAACGAAGCTGTGGGTAACGGACCTTTCAGGATAATGATGACACGATCTCATAAAGCGAACAAGTCGTAGAACGAAGAGGAGGCGATCTGGAGGGACCAGAGAATCTCATGAACGTTCATCTCACGTGCTCGCAATCTTGAGGGAGATTCCAAGCTTCGAAAGACACACTCGTGGGAGATATTAGAAACTTTTACCGAGTAATACTCCAAGTCCCAAGTGTACAGTGTGTATACGTATCGCTACTGTGAGACATACTCTCTCCTTCTTTCTCTCTCTCTCTCTCTTTCTGCGAGAAATGCTTGTTACACTGTAATATGATAGAGGTGGAGTTTGGTATTGGTGTCAATGCCAGAGAATCAGCAGCCACAAGTTCAGGCAAAAGTGAACAGGAAGTGAACATGAAAGTGGACCGGTTGTTTAGCTAGTTTAGCTAGACCGTGCACATCCGTTGTATATAACAACTCCCTGGCCACAGACATAAAAACTTTTCGATCCCTTTATAGTTTTACCAGCGATATATATGAAAAAAGGAAGAGTAGTTTGCTGTGATAGATGAGACATTTGGGGTGAAAGAGGTAGTGGTAAGAAAGGATATATCGACTTGCCGTGAAGCTCTTTTGGCACAAAGATTCCAACCGTGAGTCATATTGCTATGCTTTTTTTTTGGCAATATAATCTACACACTGGGATCCTCTCTTCGACACTGGATTTTCGCCAGGTATCTCGTTATTATGCCATCGACTCCACCTGTTACCTCTCCTCGTACTTGTTCCAAACTCCTCTCACGTGGAAATGAGAGTTCTCGTGAAAAATGAATTTGCGGATTCATTTTAAAAAAAAGTTAAATCAAAGGGTATGTATGATCGACTTGGTTTCGTCGTTCTTCAATTTTTATATTTAATGCATCGAAAACTAGAAATAGGTTAGAAAAAATGCAAATCTTCAATTGAATCTGAAAGATTGAATTGAACTAAATCCAACTGGAATCACCAGGATTGAATTGGTCTCCTGTGAATTGAATTCGATCCCCATCAACTGAAGAAAAATCTACTTTGTAGTTTTTTCAAAGTTTAATCTGCAGTTATCTTTTTTTTTTCAGAAATAACTACAGTTATTATTGTGAAGAATAAATTTGCATATTGAGAGAAAAAGGAGTAATATCATAGGCGAATTATTATTCTCTTCTCTTTAGTCTTTCAATCATTATGTTTAATCCATTTAAAGCTAAAAATAGGTTAGAAAAAAGACAAAATTGCTGATACTATTTCAAATCTAGAAATAACTAAGAAAAAATAGAGACTGCTGATAGAACGAAGCGAATAATTGTAAGTTGAAGAAACAAAACCAATGCCTATGAGAGAATTCTTGATTTCTATAAAGTCAAAGTTCAGGATGACGAAAGAAATGTTACGTTATGAGAATTTATATTATATCCATTGGTGCAAAAGCTCCGGCGTATAAGCCAGCAACTCTCTTGTCCTTTCCTCAGTCGTTTGCTGTCCGTTGGTATTCGGTAGGTGGTCACGTCGCTCGGGCACTTGAAAATGTTTGTACTATCTGTTAAGGGGGCGACGAACAAGAGAGAATTGTGCGGTCGCCTTGGAGAGCTGGAAAGCTGTTGGTCGGTCCGAGTGAGGAGTGTGCGGAACCGCGCGGCGGTACTACACGTAACGAGGGCACGAGCTACTGGAGCGCGACGTAGTGTTCTCGTCTGGACGAAATTCCGCACTCCGCTTCAATCCCCGACCATATCCGCAGTGTGTCAAGTGCCCGTGCACTTTTGTGCATTCTAAATAAGCTCACGCTTTCGTTGCCTCTCGGCACGCCTTGCAACACACAAATATTCTCCACATTTTACGTCCATTTTTCCGCTCGACCACAAACATCTTCCATTTTGTTCGAATCGACGATTCAATGTTCCATAATTATTAACTCCATTGTTTAAACATCGATTCAAGGCCACATAATCAATATCACTTTTTTTTTCAAATTAATTGAATGATCCATGATTGGCAATGGCATTTTTTTTAATCGATTGAACGTTCCATTATTGATAATTGAATTTTTACAAGTAATTTGAATTATCCCATAAATGGTAATTGATTTTTTTTCGAACGATTAAATGTTTCATGATTGTAATACTTGAATTTATTTGAATTGATTACATGTCACATGAATTTTTCTTTTTACGTTCCAGGTGACGTCTGACCGTACACTGGGATTTTCTACTGCAAAACAAATAACCGTTCTCAGGATCGCAGTGAAAGGCTGCAGGGTGCAGCGCATTGCGTCAGGATTACGCAAGCGGCATAGAATGAGAAACACCAGAGCAGGAGAAGGGCTTGAGCCTGAAACGTGTCTCGAAGCTCTGCGGCGCTGCAGCAATGGTATATTACCGTTAGGCGCACCTGATCGAACCAATTGGGTCTCCTCGCCGTCCTCAATCCTCCAGCTGTCTATATCCTGGATCCTGTGCCAGCTGAGAAATGTACTCTATACATACATACTCTTGGGGTGCACACCCTCGACCCTCAAATTCAAGCAGGTTTAGAGAGGCTTTCTCCTAACGCAGAACCACTGCTAGGCTCTCGTCGTCTCCTCGTACCGGAAACTTCCCAGTGAGAAAACGAGGCCACCCCCTGTATTCCCACTTTGCACAAACACATACACTCAATGTCACACTCAGAGCGATACATACTCCATTTCACACTGTGCTTAGGCCTGCACGTGTTTCTCAACACTTAGATAATAACAATTCCATTTAATTGAATATGAGCAAAGTTAATTGATTTTCAGTAAATTTGATTGAATACGAGCAAATTTAATTGAATTTAAGTAAGTTTCATTTATTTTTGGGAAGTTCAATTGAATTGGATTGTTTTGTCTGACTGAATTGAATTTTATCAAACTCAATTGAAATTTATCCAATTGAATAAAATTTTGTCCAACTGTAGTTGGCTCAAAGTGATTTTAATGAAATGAAGTAAAACCTAACATGTGATTAGCACAACCACATGTTAAATAATATATGACGAAACTGACACGTCAAACATATCATATGCACTTAAACCAAACAACATTCAGTCAGTTCAATATAATTTACCTCGGCCCAACTGTTTTCACGTATAAGATTGTGTGGGTTGCTGCGGCTTAGGGCGGCCTTAATGAATGAATAATTTCATTTTAACGTTTCTTTTATTGAGGTGGTTTTCGCTGTAACTGTTTACAAAAGTAATAATAAAAAAAAGTGTTTTCCTAGCATGAATACATTGTTTTTTTGTGTTGTTTATTACGGCTCACCAGCATGGAAATTTGTTTTCTTTTTTTCCCTTTTTCAAAAATTGATGCCCTTATGGGGGAAATTGTTTGAAACCGGGTTCTCCGGTTAAAATATTTTCTGTGACTGATCTGTTCGGATCAGTTCGAATGGTAATTATTTTATTTGAAATGTTCTTTTTGGTTTGATGTGAAAGCAGAATATTTACCCGATATCGTTGATATTAAACGATTTTTCTTAATGCTTTGAAGTTGATGCTTTTAACCGGAAAATCCGGTTTTGTTAAAATTGCGCGCTACCTCATGATGACAGCTTGATCAAGACATACGTGTTTTCACTTATCTCCAACTAAACAGCTCTGTCTAAATGCAAGGTTTCACAACACCCGCACAAATAACAGCTTATCTGCGTATATACTCAAACGGATACGTTATGCTACAGAAACAGCTAAACAAAGATGGGCACACCTGGGCGTTGAATGAACGCAGACGATCCGGCGATGGAATTCCCATCGCAATAATTAGACGATCATCTTCAAACACCGGCCGAACTGCGATGTCTTTCTGTA
Organism: Perithous albicinctus; assembly: GCA_964016905.1. Lineage (NCBI taxonomy): Eukaryota > Metazoa > Arthropoda > Insecta > Hymenoptera > Ichneumonidae > Perithous > Perithous albicinctus. The sequence continues at coordinate 17,152,164 of OZ024694.1, forward strand.
TGCGTAAGCGATGGTTACGTATTTGCGACTCGACAGTCGCATCACTGGAATGACTAAGATGGTTGATGTCGAATCGTGAGGCTACTGAGGAAATCGGACGTCGATCCTAATATAACCCACGGTGCTTGTCTATACGACGCGCTTATACTAGATTGGTATGGATGGAAGCTCTTGGAGTACTTGGTGCAAAGCACAGTACGTGAATGCCGTTGTCAATGGTTAGGACCAACACGAAACTGCATAATGGTATGGAGATGCACGCTAGCTGTTCTGATCCTTATACAGAGACAGACACATACAGACAGACACAGAGAAGTACAGAGCAAAGCTTGCAACTGCGGCAGAGAAGCTTCCCGTCTGCTGGAGCCTGGCAAACTCCCTTCGCACTCTCCATGCAAATCGAGTGCCGCACACGAGCGAAAGCTCAAGAGAGAGAGAGAGATCTCGATGGAAGGGACGATGCGATAGACAGTAGTTGTTAGTGCGGTGATTATGCGGGACCCACCGTTCGCTTTTGTATCGAGCCCACTTCATTCGCGCAATGGGTAAACCACGCGCGCACTTCAGCTTCGTCATCGTTACCATCGTTTTGGTCATTGACACAGAGCTTCTGTGTAATTGACTCCTTTTGTAGTGCGAAATAAGGCAATATGCCTTTGGTTATGGTATCAATATTCCATGTGTTATGCTTTCAACTGATCTCAGGTTCTGTTTTGATCAGAGTCTGGATTTAGTTTCATATCAATATTCCATTTGTTTCCTTTGTGCAGTCCACAAAAAAAAATGTCGATTCTCAGTTTGAAGTCAAAGTTTCTTTGACGACGATACTAAATTGAAAAAATACAAATGCAAGTCAATTGGATTTATTTCAATGGTAATTAGAACACTGCAAGATTTAAACAAAAAATTAAGTGGGTATGATGATTTGATTTTTGACAGGACTTGATGAGAAACATATATGTCTTTTATTGCTCTCCACCTTGTGTTCCAATACTTACATGTTTAAAAGCCAATGTGGCAGCTTACTCAACCGAAATAAAAAGAGTTGGCTTTCCTCTGTATCTCGGAGTCCCGGGTCTCCTGCTCAATAGTACCAGTAGCAGCAGCAGCAGCACCAGCTGCTGGCGCATTCGGCTCAAAGAGTAGGATGGTGCGCGCGGATTATCCACGCTCCATCCACTCTTCACCCGCAAAATCTTTCCTTTCGTTCTCGCATCCCGTCGAAGTACGTTTTACGCCCGGTTACCTCCAAACCCCAGTGTCTCCTATAGTGCAAAACCTCTGGTGTATTCACTACACCATATGCTGGCAGAAACTCAACTAACCTGAAGGATATCGCAGTGCGGAGAAAAGCAGACTGTTACCAACAGCGGATAACCCCGAGAAACGAAAATTCAAAACTGAAGAAAAAGATTACAAAATACAATCCTTCACATTCCTTTCTCATTATTTTCCATATAACGTGATCTTCAACACATCGGCATTAAAAACTAAAAAAAAAATCCCGATCACAAACCTTCCGTCACGAGGAATCAAAATATTCTATAGATAGATAAAAAAAAAAACAAAAAATCGGATACTCTAGGAAAGAAGATTTTTGTTTCACGTTTTCAAAATCGAATCATCAGCTATTAAAATTCGTCTTTAAAAATCAGTAATAAAATATATCATAATATAAACAAATAGCATATATTCATATAAAGAAGCTGAAACTTTGCAGGCCGCTGCTCCCAAGATATTTCGAGTACTATCAAAAGAACGATGAAAAAAAAAAGTAGAAAGTATAAGAATGCGAGCAGGGTGGGAAAGCTATTTGCCTTGCGAAATTTTAAAAAACTTATTCCATAAAGATTCTTGTAAAAACTTTAATATTGCCAAATAAAAGATCCGAGGCAGAAGGGCCGAGGGCTTTTCTACTCTTTCTCTCTCTCTCTCTCTCTCTCTCTCTCTCTGTCTCTCTCCTCGCGGTTTCCTTATTCCACTCTGGCTTCCCACTCGTTTCTCTTTCATACTAATATAAACGGATGGCTTGTCTTGATCTCGCTGGCCCAGAACCACCCATTTCTCTACTCTGCTGGCTTTTCATCCCACCAATCCGAGCACACTGATATTGCATTCTCCTTTCGTACCTACAGTCGACATTTCAACAATTCTCTCATTTCTAAGTCCTTCGATTTTCGGATGCACTATCTTTCTGTATCATCATTTTATTCTCTGTTAAAGGCTTCCTTCAATGCAAACACGAAGCTGATACCTCAAAACTTTGGAGTCGACGTAAACAGTTTCCAAACGATAGACCACGAAACGCTTCAGCAAACGAGTACCAAAAGCCCTTAACTGTGATTTTAGTATCTACGAAGGGTGGTTCGAGGTTGCAAGGCTTAGCAAACCTTTACTCTTCCTGTCTTGTTTTAACGTTACCGTTCGGATCCTTTCGGTGGCACTGGAAACTCAACGAGAAATACGATGGTCCAGTGCTGCCCAACCAACCAGTCAGTCAGAGTTCCTATACTTCGGTACATCGTCAAGCGATAAATCTTTAACGACCGGCCAGGAGAATAACGAGACGACCCTCGAAAACCCATAAAAGCCCGCCCTCTCATACAGCCGCTGTTGTGGCCCACTGCGTCCAAGGTTGTGCTATCCTATGGAGAAAAGTCTACAGGACCTCGAACAAGCTGCCACAACAATCTAGATGGATTTGACTATTTTATCCACAAACTTTGACAATCTATACGCTATAATCGAGAAATTTCGTGGCTTGAAGAAGTTGTTAAAAAAAATCACAAATAATATATATATATAATATTATTAAACGAGGATTACTTATTTGTGATTTTCTTTACAATTTCTTCAAGCATCATTTCATATATATGTAATTGATATATGTTGTGATTTGTCATAAACAAGCTCACGTAAAAAGCTTTTCAAAAAATTCGCTCGTTTAGATGTAACGAATATTTTCAAAATTGTGTTTTTTTCCTAATATCTCGAAATTCAAATGAGCTAGAAAGATTATTAGTCACTTATATTTATGAAAATATGTTCATGAACTGTTAGAAGAAAAAAAAATTGGAGATGTTAATTTTAATGAAATAATTGGCAGAATTAAAAAAAAGAGCCCCCAACACCGATACTGTAATCGTCAAAAAAAAATGTTTGCCATTGCGGAAGTTAAAATATGTTTTTTCTTTTTAATACATCATCTACGAGATGAATCTCTTTTACAAAATGTTTGGGTAGTTTACGAAACTTTATTTAATTTTTTTTTTTTTATAAAAATAAAGAAGAGAGAAAAAAGAGAGTGGGATAATAATGGGTCGAAGCAGTAACCCATCAACACGCTCGATCAACCAACCGCCCGCTATTCTGGGGTCTAGGTTAAACGACAATCGTATACCGGAACACCCCGGTACACATATCCCTGGTACTCCTGTACGTGGATGGTTGTCCTGCTGCCTCGGCTCGATGCCTCTGGCCGAATCAATTATTTCCGTGCTCCAAATCCAATTCCCAATTATCCGGGCCCCGGAACGACGTCGTACCCATACACTGCAATAACTGTATATACTGCCATAACCCAGTGGCGTTTCCTCTCTCAGCAACGTCCCCTCTTCCGCGCCTTTCAGCCCTCTGTATCCTTTGTCCATCGTTTTTACTCGACACACGCATTACGAAAAATTCACCATTTTTATTTTACATTTTTTTTTTTTTCATCTGACGAAAAATCGACGAGAAAACTGGTCATCCTTGATAAACGTCCACTCGACGAAGAGGCAGAGAGACAGAGAGAGAAAGAGAGAGAGAGGGAGAGAAAAAAAAAACAAACGAGACACGAATCCCTGATCCCCACAGATGCGAAACCCAAAACTCTCGTGCTCGTCGACGTGTAACAAATTTTCAATTAATTCGCTGACGCGACCTGCAGACTCGTTGCAACGACCCGCCGTTATGCAGCTTTGGGCCCAACAGAGCCTCGGACATTCGTACTATTCACTTGTTTTTTTTTTTTTCTCGATACAAACAATTTTTTTTTTCACGCGTCAATGGATTCTCTTCCCGTAACTAAAAAATCACATCTGTAAAAAATTGAATATTATCAACCGACGGTTTTCTGAGCTTCTGTGCATCCGCAAATCCGGTTCTCAATAATTACGGAATATCGAGTTAATTTTTTTATAACGATGTATATTTAAAAAAATACCTAGACTGCAATACTGTATTTTATATGATATTTATAATATTAACGATGTACATTTTAGCTGGTGAGTTTCTGCAGTATTTTTCCGATGTATGCTGTAAAAATTTAACGCGTAACCATGAAAAATATATATGCGAAAATATTATACTTAAATACATTTTTCATGCATGTTTTTATATCATTTTCTTTTCACCGCAGTTGAATGATTGTCATTTTTATGAATCATGACCTTTTTGTAGTTTGGCATTTTAGCGTTGTAGTATTTTCAGACATTTTGTCGTTATGCATTTTGAAATAAATACGAGTTAAAATTGCTATAATTGAACAGAAAGCATTTTTTACGTAAACCGTTTATGAAATTCCAAGCACGTTATTGAATATCAAATAACTCGTTAAATATCGAAAGTAAAGTCATCTAGCAATAATGCTACTCTTCGAAATATATTTCCATACATAAATACGATGTTGTTCTCAGTAATAAAATCAATACACGTTGGAAAATCTTCACCCACGTTAATACGAAAATTAATTGTCGTTCATAAATATTGCATCAAAATATACATAAAAAAAAACAAAAATTCTAAAAAAAAAAATTAACGAATAGAACAATTTTATTCATCATGCATTTTGATTTAATTAGAATAAAATGTATGTAGAAGTAAAAATTCAACAAATCATTCGAAAAAGTGCGTTCAGCAGGTGAGAAAATTAATTTATTGTGGCTTAATAAATTGTCAACAGCAATAGTTAAAAAGTATGGATGAAATAAGTAGGTAGATATGAACCGATCTAAAGAGACAACCACAATTTTCCCTTGAGGATCGAGGGTCGAACTGGGATACGACTAAAGGCTTAAAACAAAACCCTATTACCAGTAATCAGATGGACCTGATCCTCCGGGAATGAGAGAGCTTTGTAAGCTTCAGCGTGGCGTACGAGAGGATAACGATATCACGAGGCCGATACACCGATACTAAACTCATATATACTCCATTCTACTGCTGTATCTTATACCTTGCAGATTACGGTACATTAAGGACGTGCGATAGGTATATATGAGTGTATATATATAGTTCTGTAGCACACAGAGGCTCCAGCATAATTGAAAGTTTAAGGGAGTATCGAAATGGGTTCTATACGTTTGGCACGAGTACTGTGCTATAGGACAAGAGTTCGAGCAGTTCTATTTCTCTCTCGTTTAGAAAGTTCGTGAAGCGGCAGACGGTTAGATGAGTTTTAGAATGGCATAGGATCTGCAGATTCCTGCTAGCCAAAGGTTTTCACACGTACGTGATGGTTCTTCGACATTGTCTGTACAACTGTAGAGGATCATCGAATGGGAGGTAAACTCCAATCATAATATCGTGATTCTACATTCGAATTCCCTTTCCAGAATTTTCTTTCGGGTAAATAAAGTATAATATCTTATTCGGAGAAAAGTTGAGTTTGACTACCAAGACTTTGAAAAATTGTTTGTAGACACTTTCAAAAGGAAACTGATATTAATGGAGATGAAATGGAATTTATGAACATCTGATTAAAGGCTTAAAAAATGTGTCATAATTAATGATAATTACAAAAATTTGTAATTTTTGCTAAATCTTCACGTGTGAGAGATTATTTTATTTTTAGAAAAATGCACTATTAATTTGCCAGTAAATATCAAAAATAATAGTCATTACAGTATCCTCTGAGCCTCAGTACAGAGAGGACGTGTTTAAGAGTATCTTCTCAGTCATAAATACACAACCGAAGAGCAATTAAGTGATTAGTGTGTACCGAGCGAGAAATGGACGGGGAAGTATCAGAAATGGAAGGGAGGCAAATGGACTCCTCCGCCCCTCCGGACTTTACCCACGGTAAGATCCAGAGGAAGACCAAGGAAAAGATAAAAAAGAACTGAACTCTCCTGATCACTCGTACAGTAACACCAACACAAAAAAAACGGTCAACCCGAAACTAAAAAAAACAAATTATTCTCACACGAGCTTCCACCCTTCATCATCAGCCAAATAAAGATCAAGCGTTAGCTATACAGGGAATATCAAAGAAATAAGTGCGATATATTCAAAGCGAAGATCAATGTGTTCAGTAAAAATATACAACAAATGATATTTCAATTTCAAACTCACTGCTGGCTGAAGGCGTGTGACGAGATTCTGAAGGCGCAGGGGAAGAATTACTGGCAGATAGTAAAAAAAGCTCAGTAAATAGAAACAAGCTTTCAATAGCTCCCCTCACATTAAAACGAATGGAATGACCCTCGCCACTAATACGGAAAAAGCCGAAGCGTTTGCAAACCACCTAAAAACCAGGTACACTCTGGATGACTGTCCCAACTTCAGCGCTCGAAATTTCAGGGACGTCTCGAATTGATGGTATGAGGATTATTTCATCCACCCAACGATACAAGAAGAGGATATAAGTTGTGTAACTGAAGCAGAGTACAGAGGAATCTTGAGAAACTGTAAAAACACTTCACCGGGTATTGACAACGTGTTACTATGGGAATAATAAAAAAAAAACTACCTGCAAGAGCTCACAAGTTTATCCGTAAAGCACTCAACTGCTGCCTAAAAAATGTTATGTTCCCTAAACTTTGGAAAACCAGAATAACAATAATGATACCAAAACCCAACCAAGACCACGACGCTATAAAAAAACTTCAGATCGAGCACCCTTTTGCCAAGCTTAGGTAAGATCTATGAACAAAAATGTTATTTTGATAGGAAAAAAATATTTGCAGATGGAAACTGAATAATTGGATAACAGGAATTGTAAATTAGCCTCGAAACTACATCTTCAAGTCGATAAAATAAAAATCCGCTGCGCAAGGAATTTTTAGAAATCCATGCATTTTTTTTTGTTGCTTTATTCGCAAATACTTTAGAAACAAAAATGTATAGAATGATTTATTTGAGTACGATTTAGAGTAATTATTAATTATAATTCCAATTAATAAAACATGTAACATTAAATACTCAACTTAACTGTGAACCATCTTTTCCATTGTTAATATTAAATTAATCACCAGTTACTCTTAAGTATCACTTTGATAATAGCTTTTCCCTTCTGAGTATTATGCTTGATTTATTTTCCTATATTCACAGGTACTCAGCAAATGGAAAGCAGTATCATATTTTTTTTAGCTACAACCAGCTGCTACATTTTCTCGTGTCACAGAAAAAAAAAAAAAAAAAAAAAAAGAAAAAAAATCCCCTCCACATCAAAGACCAGCACTGCGTCCTTCCGGTTTATAGCAAAGTCGACTCTGCGGCTCGTTTCGCAGCTCGCTGAAACGCGACAGGCAGTATGTTTAAAGGAAAACTCTAGGCAAGGACATCGTTGCGGTACATCGCTGAAAGCATCGAGCAAGCGAATAACGGTTCTGAAAGCGAATAGCGAGCTAGAGTGACGTCCAGCAGCCGCAATCTACCATCATAGGTAGAAGCTGCTATACCTGATTCCAATATGATCAAAGGAATATTCTCCAACCACTGGTCCATTAGCGTGGTGACTCTTCTTTTTAAAAAATATTGCGATAATTCGGAGTCTATAAAAGTTCAGAGGTGAAAAGCCAAAGTATATCAAAGTTTCTACTGTTACTACGCGTCATCTATTCTCCACTTTGTTTCTCGAGCTATCAATGCAACACGATCAAGAGTATGTACGTATACGTGGCATTCTATGTCAACATAGCCAATTCACAGAAAAATTAATAGTGTGGCCATTGAAAATGTAAGAAGTACAGAAATGTACTAAATTAAGATTCTGTTTAATTATATTTTACTGTTTAAATATTTTATGCCCATATTAAAGCTTTATGTTTGTGCTTTATGTATACATTCATCCCTGTACGTTTTATAAAATTTGAAGTAAAATCGAAGGTCCAATAAAAATATATACATTTTTTATCTTCTGCAATTTTTTTTCTTTACAAAAAAATATTGCAAAGAAATACCGTACAAAATAGGTGACCCGCATTAGCCGCGTGATTTTGCCGAATGGCAAAAAAATTCTTTATTTGATAGGTGAACAGTATTTTTTATTATTTTTATTATTATGCCACTAAAGTGACATATCAGCCTTTGAATATTCATAACTTTGACCTTTGACTCCCTTATCTTAATAGTAAAAATTTCGTTACTTATGAAAAATGGTCAGCATAAAAGTGGTTATATTGACACAGAATGCCTGGTGTGAATAAAAGGTGGCAAAAAGGTTGTTCGGAGAAGCAGCTACGATAGAAGAAAGGAAGAAGGGAAGAACGAAGAAGCAGCAGCAATCGTGGCAAACCCTTGCAGAACCCGAAGCTACCCTCATTCACCCCCCCCCCCTCCCCTTTCCCCCCTCTTTTCCCTCATCCCCAACCCACATATCCCCGGCCATTCTCGACGATCCAAGATGAAAATAGGTTGAGACTCGAGAGCCGGGCTGGTCGAGGCTAGGTCGTAGGTCGTGATGGAAGAGGTGCTGTTGGTTGGAGGTACCTCCACTGCTCGTTCTGATATAGCCCCAGCAGCTCACGAATATATACGTGTACAAAAGACGTTGGTATAGCGAGGCGCGAAAGTGCCGGAAGAGGAAGGGAAGAAGAAGAGAGAGAGAGAGAGAAAGAGAGAGAGAGATGATGCGGAGTGCAAAAGATAGAGAAAGGAATAGGTCGATATAGAAGGCGAGGAGCTCCGCGGGGAAGAAAAGTGGCTGCTGCTTCTGGGCTCCACTCTGTTTGCATGTGAATCTCAAAGATATATATATATATATATATATATATATATAGGCTAAGTGCAAACGTATACTGCAAGTTAGATATATGCATTTCATACGTGTGTTACCTGCATCTATATTTTATCTAGGTATTTCTTGAGCTGGATATGAGTTACTGAGCCATAAGCACAGATGAAACTTATGAATCTTCGCCCCCCCTTCGGTTTATGACCTGGGATGTAGGGTGTGTATGGAGAAAATGAAGGCAATCTCGATCACCCTTATTACAAATTGTTTCCACTTGGTATATAATCAAACATTGTGAATGATTATCATCCTGTAGTTCGTTCATTGATAATTTGCAGGTATTGAGTTAAGGCAACCAACGAAAAATTGTGATAATTGAATGATGCCGAAATTACACATATAAAATATTTTATGCTGAACAAAAATTACCACTGTGCAAGCATAAAACATGAAACACTTTTGTAAGCGCAATTTTTTTTTCGTAGCTAAGTTCATCGATGCAAATAATTTTTATATTTTACACTTGTTCGTAGAGTTCAGTTTTGCAACGAAGGATAAAAGTGGTTTGCATGGACAATGCAAAATATGTAAAAAATAATTGCATCGAAGAACGTAGATATACGCAAATATAAAATTCAACTTACAAAAATTTGTCAGTTTTTTGGGCTTGCCCAGCAATCATTGTTATGTAGGTAAACATTTTTATTTTTTGGGTAATGGTAACTTGAAATTTTATTTACTCCTACAAATATATTTTGCTCACTTTCTCAATTTTTCTGTAGGTTCTGTACATTCCATTGTTGATTATATTAAATTAAGAGCAAAATAAAAAATATGGGAATAAGTGAAAAAAGTGGCTCAGTAAACAATATACCTCAAATATATTTTTTTCAGGCACTAATTATGATTTAAACGATGCCCAGATTAATTGTATATAGATTTTTAGGTATTTCATACTGACAATATTTTTTGAAAAGATCAGATTTAAAAGTGACAGAAATTCTACTTTATATGTCTTCCAATACATAAAAATTGAAAAAGATATTGAAGTGGCAATGTGAACTCAGGCTTGGGATGAAAAGAGAGCTCGAAGAAATGTCCTTCGTATCGACAGGTGAGATCAAAATTGAGAGCAAAAAGGGTGGAAAGAAAAAAAAATGAAAAAAAAAAAAAAGAAAAGTACGGAAGGGAAAAAGATTGGAGTAGGTTTCGCAACGAAAATGCGACGAGTTCACGTCGCTAGGGGCTTTTGCCTGCGCTTCGATCTTCGATGAAAAGCGTCTCGGCAGGAAGCAAAGTTCACTCTCTCGGAGCACAAGATTTACTCCGTCCTGCTGCATGCACTTCGGATAATGGAGATTTAGCACCTCTTTATAGTGACTCAGGATGCATCCTTGTTCATTTCTCATCGGTCTGGCTAGCCAGTGCATTTTGTAGAATCTTGGCTATTCATAAATCGGCGTGAAAAAATCATGCTGGGAAATGAAGATTTAAAAGTAGAACGCCATTAAACCGTATAATTAAATTGAATTCACTTGGAAATCAAAGTCTTAGAATACATTTTTAACGATCAATCTCACTAATCTGAAAAAAACTATTCATAAACTGTGCATTTTTACTGACCTCAGTGTTCCGATTAAATAAATCGATTTTATAGAAATAGTAGTAATCTACGATTCGAAATTGAATTCAGACTTAATAGATGCATAATTTCGCAATTCTTTTGCCCAGTCAGACGATCTAATTAAATAAATTAAAGACCTGGAACGAGCAGACAAGTGCGGAAATCTACAGTGCAAAATTGTCTTTATTAATTCTTTTTTTTTGGGGTGGGGGGGGGGGGGCGTATCCGTTCTATCGACGACAAAACTTCTTTTTTGTAATATAATTTGTGAAAAATTATTATTAAAAAGAAAATCATATTTTTCTTATATTCATCCTCCTGTAAAAATATTTGTTTGTTCTTGTCGCTTATTATCACGCACATTGTATTCAACCGCCTTTATTCCATCGGTCATTTCTTTTACCCGATGATTTTTCTGCTTCATTTTATAATTTTGTTTGCGTTTGGAGACATTTTGTCGAGAGATATTGTGACGGGGATCAAATATCGGGTAGCCCTATAAAAGACATTAGGGTATGAGATTTGGTGTCATCGCCATGACAATTTCTAATTCCATTGTAACTGCCTAACAAGTCGATGCTCTTTTAACTAAAAATAAGTTTTATCGGTTTTCTAGAATAGGTTTTATCGCTTTTCCATTTACTTCCTGCTATCCGGCTAAATATATTAACCGAGAAAAAATCATCTACCTACTTGTTTTGTCGGGTTAGAAATTTAGCAAGTCCAAATATGTCTTCATAACAGTTTCCAATCTCAATATAACTGACTGAAAAGTCGATACGTGTTTGACTAAATGGAATTCTACAAATTGTCCACTTTTTGCTAGTTTATTCCTAAACATTCTTTCTAACAAAGGTCTTCTAAACTTGATTTCAGAGATTCAACATTTTCCCTGGTATTTTCTAAAATAAATCTGACACACGTAAATTCACAACAATATTCGGATGTCTCTAGCATAATTCTTTTAATATCATTGAAACTAAAAGAACGACGTGTGTCTGACAAAAAGTTCATTCCACCAATTATTCCCTTCCTACTATCCGAAGACCAATCATTTTCTCTAACAGTCCCTTTATCAACTCGATTTCAGAGATTCGGAATTTTCCCTCTACAGATATCACCATGACAATTTCCAATTTCCGTGCCATCGAAAATTCGGCGTATATCCGAGTAAAATTGGCTCGACTAATTCTCCACTTCCTGCTATCATATATCTACCAAAGTATTTTCACAAACACAGCACTCCCTATCTCACTGATACGTTACAGATTCAAAATTTACACCATCCAGATGCCATATCTCGAATGACAGGGTTATGACATCAGAACTGGAATCGCATTAGCATACATATTCAACGTGAAATGTGTCCCACTAATGGACTGCGTTTTCGAGACCTATATACGCACACACCGTTGGAATGTAACATGAGCAGCGAGGCATCGACTATCGAGAGTTCCTAGTCATATCGGCTTCTTAGGGCGCTTCTGATGCACTCTGATTCAGGGAACATATATGACGTACATATGTATGTATATATATATATATCAGACAGGCGTTACAGCCAAGTGGCACTGAATCGACGATGCAGGCGAAGAGCCTACGTGCCCATTACGCCGAAATTATGCATTCGCATTGATAAGATCCATTTCCGCGGAGAAGTGAGAGATAGAACACGTTGGATGTTGGGTTGCAGCAGCAAGTGGCGAGGAGAAATTTCAGCGATCCTAACAGTCAGACGAATGTCGAGGAGTGTCGGCATACTACCATCGTCGTATCCTCTATTCGCTCCCATCGGATCCCCCATTGCTGTTCCTCTTCTCCTTCACCAGAAGCACCTCGGCAAATGCAAATTTCTCGGTGCATAATGCACGTCATAATTCCGTCAGATAGTGTCTGGAAGTGTCTGAACGAGTTGTGAAGGGCATATGACGGGTCTGTTACCTCGGAAAGTCTGCAGTGTCATTGCATAGAAGAGAGAAAGGCGCAGTAGCAACCATTGAAGTCAGTGGTGAAATCAACCAGCTGAAAATATCTGAACATGACAGTTGTACCACCGGTTCACTGATTCTATCTGTAGTCTCTCGGATTTCGAGATATGAGTTATCCTCTGCTACTGAAATTTTAGATCGGCGAAACATTTCCATGCCACACTGTCGAAAATTGTTTGTAAATTTACAAACACCTGCGCTCAATTTTATATAATACACACACAGTACTGTAATTCAAGCTTTTGTGTTTGAATATTGTTTCGCTATACGCCATAGCAATTCAGATGGAAATTCATATACTGATGCATATTACAATTAATTGAGTATATTACAATGGTACGTGTATAATATAACAGCGTTTAATGAATTTACGAATCAATTAAATCTTTAACTAACGTTTTCTCTGTTGAAATATTTGTATGTTGAACACACTTGTCTGAATAAGAATAATTGAAAAATGTAGTTTTCAATGTTTATTTAAAATTAATAATTAAATGTAGGATAAAGATTTTTCGTGGAATTTTATTAATTCATTCCAAAATTAAAAAATTACAACTGAAAAAGTGATTTAATAAATAAATTGTAATTTAATTTGAAACCCTTTTTTTAAAGGTGCAACAAGTCGTAATAAAAAGTATCTGCTTAATTTTTTTTTAGTATTCTACTAACTTACGAAACAACTGACCACGGTCTGACATCTCGTTACCTTTTTTTCCATTTTACAGTGGCTTTTTTTTCGAAAAAGAAAAGCTTAAAAAATCGGCGCAAACATCTACCCATTCTGGATCAAAGCTAAAAAATGTTGATATCCGGTACAAGATTTGTGAGCAAATTTTCATATTTTTAAATTGGGGCAAAAAAAAAAATTAAATAAAAAATGCAGTACAAAAAATCGACAAAAAATTTTAAGTGTTTTTTTTCGAGCCTATAGAATAGTATAAAAAATTATGGAGCAAATTGAAATGGGTCAGAGTTGATTCAACTTCAGTACTCCCCATGGACTCCGAAGAATGTCAATAAAATGTGTGGATTTTATTACCTTCTGTACCAATATTTTGCACATTATTACCGACGGAAAAAAAGTTTTTGGTCGAAAAATTAATATTTCCTGACCTTTGTAGTTTCCGTTATATGTTGCTCTGTGAAACAAAATTCCCAAATATATTTCCATTACAGTAACAACGGAATACGTGCCATTAATTTGCAGCCACAGCAGCACCAGAGTACCTTCATAGTAACAGATACTCGTGGAAATTATAATAATCCACGAATAATAAATTCGTTTATGTACCGTGACAGAGATAACAGGTACACGTATAGCTGGCATAAAATACATAGAAAAAGAAGTATCATATTTTTGCATCGGGAGCGTAGCATTGAATTTTAATAATCCGCAGCAACAAAATCGCGGGAGAGAAGATATAAAAAAAAAGGAAAAGAAAAAAGAACATATATTCTTCAGTGGCATATAACAGAATCGATAAGCCGATTTACATGTGGTTCCAACGTGAAAATCTAAATTAATACTTTTCTCTGTATATCCGAAAGCTTCGCTCATATATGTCTCTCGAATATGACTGTAACTTTGTGCTACTTGATGTAATTCGCATTAGTGAATCGATCGATCACCTCATTATTTATTCATACGAAGGATATAAACGTCACAGAGAGTGAACACGAGATGTAACCAATTTTTCGATCCTTTTTCATTCGCCCAGATAAAAATGTCGGAAACAGGGTCAAGGTTCATTTCCACTTGCGTGACTCGAGGTCTCACTCTTTTTTTCCTTCTTTTCTCAAACCCCCTTCAACTAATTAGCATTCTCTTTCGTTACAGTTTCTACTGCTTCATCATTACTTTCTGAATACTTCTTCGCCATCTATTTCAAATAAAAATAAGCACGACGATTTTCGGGTCATTAATTACCATGTGGAAACGTGAAATACGATTGGATCAGTAACATTGTGACGAATAAATTAGCTCTGAAATAATGTTCCATGTCGTTTGATCAATCTAACAAGAATGTATTCACGGTTCTCTTTCAAGAGTATCCAGAATGTAAAGAAAAAAAGACAAAAAATTACTGTAGGTGATCCGCACTGCCGGTGTGATTTTTGTAACTTGAAAAAAAAATTCTTTACTTAATAGGCGAATAATAGATACTTTTTTTTTCAAACAATATACTAGCGACCACGTTAATCTTTGAATATCCGTAAATTTGACCTGACTCAATCCCCTTTAAATTTAATGATTATAACAGAAGCTCTTATAACATACACAAAATTTATCAGGGCTTCCCGGGTGTTTGCCTGTGACTAGCATTCACGCACCCGGTTTATCTCGTCTCATCGTCTATACCAGTCGCTATACGGTTGGGGGATCACAAAAGAGGGAGAGAATCCTCTCCCTTGCCGCAGGAGTTCTGGTGGCCCCAACGCTCCTTGCACTGTACGTTTGACCCAGTTTTCGCGTGTGCGGTTAAACGCGACGTGCGAGTCGGAAACCTTTCTGAACACCGAGATATATATATATATATAAAACATATAAGTATATATGTACATAGAGAGTTTTCTCACGTGTTCAACCTCAAATATGAAAGACTAAATTGCCAACGACCTTGAATTTTCCCCCTTTTTTAAATGAGATCCTCAAACACTCTTGTGAATTTATTCATCTCAGGAATCGGATTCGCTATAACGAGATATCGTGTATATATCTCTCTAATATTATGTAAAGACCTCGTCGCCGTCGCTGGAACCGTGGGAAGAATCGAGCACCTCCTCAAGGCCCGAATTTTCCTAAGTACCCCTATGAGGTCCCCTTCAGGCCAGGATTCTTCTAAGTCCTTCAATTTTCACCTCCACCAGGACAGGATCTTTCTAAATCCCCTGTAAGAGCCCCCTCATAGGGCTAACTTAGAAAAATACTGGCATGCAGGGGACTTAATAGGGGGGACTTAGAAGGCGACGTCATGTTGGACAATTGAGCTGGCCGGGAGCAAATGATACAGCAGGGCTTTGATTTTTCTAATATTTACATGAGGCTTCCCTTCCAGAGCCTAATTTTTCTAAAACCCCATAATACCCTCTTCTAGGACCTGATTTTTCTAGGTCCTTATGAGGTTCCTCTTCGAGTGCCTGGTTTTTTGATGTCCCATGGGACTCCCCTCTAAAGAATAGAAGAAATTTACAAAAGTCCGAAAGGAAAATCTGCAATTATCGTGGCACGAAGGGGCGAAGCCCCCCCTAGTATATATATATATATATGTATATAAAATACTCAAAAGCACTCGAGTCATCACTACGTATAGCGATTGCCAGAGTATTATTATCATCCCTCTCGATGGCATTCTACGACAAGCCAAGGTCGACCTAGTTTTTTCACACGAGAAAACAATAGAGTCTTACCTGCGATGGAAAGAAAGAAAAAGCTGGAGCCCGCGGGGTCTCGAGCTGGTATTAAACGATCGATATAGAATATCGGAATACTTCTCGCTAATCCGCTTAAATCTTTCGGCGTTTTTTTCCTTCTTCCTTTTTATAGACGCAGAGAAAAGAATTTTTAAGTATGTTTTATATATATACAGTTTCTCAAGATTCGCGAAAGCCACTTTCAGTACTTTGCAATCTTCGATTTGAGCTTTTTAATTTCTTGCTTTTTAAATTTCGCTACTTTTCGAACGATTTCTCGGTGAGCTTGCCATGCCAAGTTTAACGATTAATCGATTACCATCTAATAAACGAAATGGGTTTAAAGCGTAATTAAAAATTATGAAGGAATTTTAAAATCGATATTTTAAAAATCTAAATATTCATGACCTTCGATACATTTGATCACCAATGAAGTTCTAATAGTTATTAATGAATTATTCAAATGCCTTGTGTTACTGAGTATTAAAATAGTATTAAAAATAGTATGAAAAGGAAAATGTCTTGAGTATCATCTACTGGATTGAATTAAGACTAAATTTGTACTCTCATGTGTCTTTCAAGTATGAAGCAAGTATTAGACCAAATGTCAAAATATTATTGTCAAGATTCTTTACATTCAAGGATTTTAAAAAAATAATTATTACTTAATCAAGAAATCTCTCTTGATTAAGTAATAATTATTTTCAAAAAATCCTACTACTACTAGTACTAATGATTTAATTTCATTTCCCTACCCTCGAACGTACAATATCAAACCAATAATATTCTGACACTCCATCTAATACTCGATTCATACTCGAAAGACAAATGACAGTATAAATTTAGTCTTAATTCAGTCCAATAGATCATACTTCGGATCCTTTATACTTTTACATTTTATACTATTTTCAATACTTCTTTTTTTCGCGCGGGACTCCTTAAATTTAACATAAAAATTCGTAAAGCAAAATTTCTATTAAACATAATACAACTTAGTAAAAAAAATAAAATTGCTACTTCGAAATCTGACAGTCGTTAACGGTTCGTTAATTTTTGATAGTTTAAACGCACGATATTTCGTTGAAGTTTGCGTAGTGAAATTACGGTGGTTGCCAAAGCTGTCTTGAAATTCTGCAATGTATCATAATCGCGAGTCCTGTACCAGGTTGCACCTGGCTGGGAGATTATGACGATGCTTCTGGTGAACCCGCGCTCAGCACTATATGTACTAAAACACGGACGCATATGTATATACATATATACATATATATGTACATGTATATTATAAATATATATATTAGAGCTCTAGTGCCGAACACCTGTCGCACCTCGTCTGTGGATCACGTAATGCCGTTACGTGCGCCTCGGTATATTATGGATCGTGGAGAGACAAAAGCATGCTCTGCTTCACTCGGCCATCTCCTTTACTCTCTGGTTTCCCCGAGCGTATGGCAATACGTTATAGTACGAATCACACATAACGCATGCACAACGCGCTTAATTACAAGCTCGGATAGTGGGATATATATATATATATATATATATATATATAGTATATGCGCTTGCATGCTTACTTGGTTGCTTGATGCATGTACTTTGGTATTTGCTCGGGCGTTCTGCGCTGTTTGTGTGTGACGTACGCAAGAGCATTTTGCTAATCGGACACAAGCTAATACTAGCTATTAGCTGTGCTCTACATGGCTTCAATATGGAATGGAAGGCAACAATATCGGAAACAGTTCATCTGTGTGTGTAATTTAATCCGCCGCCACTCGAGCTGGTTTCATAAAAATAAAATTTTGCAAACCCCCATTGCATTTAATAATCGTCGGTGTAATTTAGCAATTAAATTTTCTTGTGTTGTGGCAAATGTTCGTGAAATATTAGGTGTTTTAGCTCTTCACGTTGAAGAAAAAAGGGAGGATAATAAAAAATTTTAATACAGGATTCACGAATGGGCGCGAATGATGTAGAATTAGTTAGGTTTATTAAACGACACAGTTCTGAACACTGGAAAGGCGAAAGAAAATTCGATAAAAATATGATTTGTTTTCTATTTTCTCAAATGTAATAAACATATAAGATTCATTGCATTGAAAAGTATATGAAATAAGAAATGTCTGTAAAAAGGACCAATTTAGGAATCTAAAAAAAGTCCGCAGAAAAAAAATGCAGGTGGAACGAAAATCGAACTAATTATAATTAACATTTTAAAGATTCTGGAAAAAAAACGTTGCTCAATAAAAATATGATTTATTTTCTATTTCCTCAAATGCAATAAACATATAAGATTCATTGCATTGAAAAGTATATGAAATAAGAAATGTCTTTAGAAAGACCAATTTAGGAATCTAAAAAAAGTGCGCAGAAAAAAAATGCAGGTGGAACGAAAATCCAACTAATTATAATTAACATTTTGAAGATTCTGGAAAAAAAACGTTGCTCAATAAAAATATGATTTATTTTCTATTTCCTCAAATGCAATAAACATATAAGATTCATTGCATTGAAAAGTATATGAAATAAGAAATGTCTTTAGAAAGGACCAATTTAGGAATCTAAAAAAAGTCCGCAGAAAAAAAAATGCAGGTGGAACGAAGATCCAACTAATTATAATTAACATCTTGAAGATTCTGGAAAAAAAACGTTGCTCAATTGACAGAAATTCCTCATCCATTTTCATGCAACATATACTCAACAAGAGTTTTATCACAACAGAAGCTCCTAGCTAACATAACACCGGTGCGTAGTTTTTCTCGTTTCACTTCAACAAACTGCGATCATACGTATAATCTCGGTTATGATCGTGCTGGCGTTATATCAATTTTTATTTCCCTGGAGATTGAAGAGAGCAAAAAAGGGCGAAGAGAGGTAGAGTCTGACCGCACTTGTAAACGCAATCGTGGATCCCGGACGCCAATACTGTATTACTACTACTACTCCTACTAGCACTGCTACTACTACTACGACTACTACTAGTGCAGCAATTCAAGAGAGAGGCGAACGACACACAGCAGCAGTGGCGGAGTCGTTCGATCGAGAGGAATCAAAATGCATGGCTTCTATTTTCCAGCCGGTCCCCGCGGGTAGATTCCGCGCTGGAAACCGAGCGACTTGTACCCGACGATTTTCACAGACATACACACACACACACACACACACACACGTCGTATGTACATACTTAAACACGTTATTCACACACATGGTTAAAGTATTATTATCGTTGAAACTCTCCAACGGAGCTTTCTAACAGAGCCGTTCACGCGCATCGCGACCTATCTCTACTTCATCAATTGGATTTGCGTAATTTGATTACTTAAGGAGGCGCCGGAAAACCCACAAATACATAGCCCGAGACGTTTAACATTCTTTTGTATTATTTAAAAAAAATAAATAATAATAATAATAATAATAAAGATTCAATTCATGTCTTAGAGTATTATTCTGCCAGTAATGCTACCTTTTTTAGTCTCCTTTTCCTTGGCGAGGAGCTTTCTTCTCGAGTTCATTAGCGAGAGTCGCGTATGGTTAGGATGATTATAATAATGATAATAATAATAATAATAATAATAATAATAAAATAACGAGGGCGTCTTTTCTTACCCTGGGCGTCTTGCGCTGGCCAACCGACTCGACACACGGGAAACCGCCGCACTGAAACAGAACGTTAAAAAAAGGGGTGTTAGAATAAAAATGTACATACTGCGTATAAATGCATGGGTTGAAAAATGTACCGGAGGATGCACAAAAGGTGATTTTCAGTATGCTCATTAAAATAGTAACTTGATCAGCTTGGAAGGACGGAAGAGATTACGTGAATAAAGAAAAAGTTGTAAAATAGAAACTTGCATGTCGCAACGACATTTTTTTTAGTGAGGACTATTCAGGGACTTTCTTGTTTGGAAAAGTGTACTTTAAGCAATTTTGGTTTTTTCGTAGGGAAAACTTTGGGTATTCGGGATAGAAAAAAAATGAGTCGTAATTGGTAAAAATATGAAAGTTTTCTTGATGTTGAAATGCACATTCAGGACAGTATGTTTCCAAAAAAGAATTTACTTTTTTTCGTGAAGTTTACGAAAAGACTATTCAGAAATATAATTATTAAAAGCAAAGGCTTTTTTTTAAACATTTTATTTCTTTATTTTTAAAACAGATTTATGATTCAATTTGTGATTTATTTTTGATGTTTTTTTTTTTTATTTCTTAGACAATTGAAACTATTGTAACATGAAAATTCCTCAAAAAGAAATTTGAATAAAAATGAAAAACTTTTCATAATGAGTAAACAAATAAAGGTACATCGACCTTGTGCGTCTCAGGGGAAGCTCGAATTTCAGAAAAAATGTTGCGACAGAATGGAAGCAGACGGACGGAAATAAAGAGGAAAATCGATGCTATCAAACTGGTAATCAAGACGGGGTTTAGGAAGAAGAAGAAAAAAAGAGATGACCGAGAAGAAAAGCGCTTTTCCAAAGCGCACGAAATTACGGTCTTAAAAATCCTGAGCTCGTATTGGAAACGTATGTATGGACGTTTGCGAATATATATCAACGTCTGATGGCAGAGTTTTCGTTGGAACTGTGTATTTATGTGTCTTTGTGTACGTGAATGGTGTACATGTGCACAAGATGGAATGGGGAGAAAATCGTCGGTACTGGGTAGTGTGCAAACCGGTGTTTACGAAGGATTGTTAATTCCGCGAAACGAGGACGTTTTATGTGACAGGGAGAGAGAAAGTGTGTGTGTGTGTGTATGTGTGTGTAGGTGTGTAGGTGGAGAGTGGGAGAAGGGAAAAAGGTGGGAATAGTGCGAGTGCACGTCGCGCAGTTCGCTCTCGGAACG
Source organism: Perithous albicinctus (assembly GCA_964016905.1). NCBI lineage: Eukaryota > Metazoa > Arthropoda > Insecta > Hymenoptera > Ichneumonidae > Perithous > Perithous albicinctus. The sequence goes on from OZ024694.1 coordinate 17,172,964, forward strand.
TTTTCCTCGTTCGGAAAACCATCAAATAAATCAAGGCCACCGGATGGCTGGCCGACAACCGGAGAACCGAAGCTGGCCAGTTCGTAGTATACTTCAGTATACTGCAGCTTTAGTGCGGTATACGAGCTGTAGGAATGCTTGTTACGAACGTATACTATGAATCTGCACATCGAGGCTGTCATAAGTATCAATGGCAACAAAATCTTGTATCTCGTACAGGAGATACAACAAATAGTGTATTGTGAGAGTCATTTTAGGTGATTTCATAAAGAATTTTATGCGACACGCTGCGAGAAACGCGGTTTTACGCAATTTTCGCATGTTGTCAAATCAAATTTTGTACAATACTCGACGGAATATCTATTTCTCAGATCGTGTGATTGTAACACTGGTGAGAAAAAGTTTTTCCGCACTCGTATCGTAATGTACTATTAAATAAGGAGGAAAATTAGAGTTTTGCATATTGTTTGCACATTATTTTTGAATGTTTACAAAGGTACTATGAGAAAGTCTGTTTATATATTTTGGCTTTCTCATAAAGGAAGTTTTGTGAATACTATTACTTTTATGAATCTGTAGAAAATTTCAATTCATTTATATCCGAACTCCTTCAACGATCGTCGCCAAATTTGGCAGCGCTAAATATTATTTTTCCTCTGCAGAAAATTTCAATTGATTTGGTGATATCTTACGTGACTCATAGCAAAATGTACATTTTTCAAAAAATTCAAAATTCCATCGAAGTCGAACCTATTTATAGATTCATCCTAATTTTGATACCAATTGTTTTTTTAACATATAGCTTTATTCCTAAAAAAAAATATTTAGCTCGATAACTAAAAATTTGTTAATTAACAGCAAATTAACAAATCGACAAAGTCAAGTCGGCACAGATCGGTCAATAAATATATTCCATTTACTTTGCACATTTTTTCCAAACCACTTTTACTTTTTTTATAGTTTCAATGATTTTAAGTACATCGATAATAAAATCTCGATTTTTTTCCCCTTGAAAACAAAGTTCCCTTTACGTGAAATGAAAATATATTCATTATTAACAAGCATGCAGCTATAGTCGATAATTCATTAATAACTATTAATAAAACTAATGTGATCATTAATAACAACATTGCATATAATGATTATTTATTAATATTCAATTATTAAATAACAATAATGAAATTGGTATAGTAATTAATGACACTAAACATAACGTCATTATCAATGCACTAATCCTCGAATATATTAATGAATTCTGTAACGACAGAAAATGCCTGTAACCAATACGCCGACAAATCCCGAAGTTAACCCAATTCAGTTCACAACAAACGTTTCAATTAATGTATACGAGCCACTAATTGACAGTCATTGTCGCAAATCGTGTTGGGAAAGAAAGAGACCATAAATATGCCAACAAAGCGGCTCAAGTGGCCAATAACCGCATCGTATTTCCATAGCTCTCTCTCCCTCCCTCCCTCCCACTCCACTTCATCCGACGACACGAGGGAAAAATCCAATGAGAGTTTAGGACATCCGAAGGGGAAAAATATTCGTGGGGGAGAGAAGAAGAAGAAGAAGGGAAAAAAAAAAAAAAAAAAAAAAAAAAAAAAGACGAAGAAAACGCTGACACAGAATGAGTATCGATCTTCCAGTCGTCTGCTGCTGCTGCTTGCTTCTCCTCTTGTCTTCGTCTCACTGACAGACGGTCTCTCCAATGTTGGATATCTCTTTTCCACTCTTTTTTGTACAAACGACGGGGAGAATCAGCGTCGGGCAAATGCACGTCTTGGAGGCGAGATAAAGTCCTGCTTCGCGCAAGCAGAAAAGCAGTTGGCTTTGGTGGTGGTGGTGGTGGTGGTGATGGTGGTGTTGGTGTTGGTGACAGTGGCTGTATCTATACAGTGACGAGGATGACGCTGACGACGGTGACGAGGATGAAAACCGGTGAGGCTGAAAGACGTCCGGGAAAGAAACCCCTCTGTACGCTTCTCCACCCTCTGAGACGTGGCTATCCTTGGAAAAGGGAACGAAGCAAGAGAAGAACGTAAGACGAACGTTAAGGCGAAAGAGGAGCAAAAAGGAGGAGAAATATAGAAGAGAGATATGCGAAGGGTGCGAGAAAGCGGACGACTTAATCCTCAAGGACGAACGCGAAAGACGATGAAGGGGCTGGCTGCGGCTCTTCTTCACAGAATGTATTGAATGGAGAAGGAAAACATGAAGGAGGAAAAAAGATAGAGGACAGAGCTTTTCCTTTCCGGTAATGGCATCGTAACTCCTCGCGAAGAGTTCTCGTTGGGAATACTTGCGATCTTCACTACTGTACTATATTTACAGTAGTCTTATATCTATTTAGAAAAATATACTAGAGATTCAACTGCAGGGATCTCTCTTAAGTGGTGACTAGGAGAAATTATATATCCCGATGAAATTATCTATTTATATATGCAATATTCCAGCAGTTTTAGAAGAATTATATACTGCACTCTCGGATTCTCGTTGAATTTTTGACAAAGGAATAATAACGAAATTGCTATTGAAGACGGGGATGCTGGGGATTTTCAAAGGAAGAAACGGAACGAGGGCTTGAGAGTCGTTGATATGGAGTAGTGTATCTGTATTTATAGACTATAAGAGAGGAGATCAACGATCTGACCTCCTTTCTCGAACGAATTTCGTTTACTAGGATACTGAAATGTAGAATTTGCTGTTTTTGTTTGGCTATGCTTATGGAACTCAGTTGCAGTAAAGCTTGGAGCGAGGATTGAGATATTAAAAAGGAAAAACTTGTTAATTATTGAAGCCAAGTCTGATAAATAATTATGTAAAGATTTTCTGTGATATATCGTTTGATATTTGATGTGATATATATATTCAAAGTTGATGAAATTGGTTCCGACACTGACTTTTAATCATATTTATCAGTTGCCCGGAAAAATATATGACACAGGAAATATGTTCAATTCGAAAGCAATTAGGACAACTCGTTCGAATTTCATCGAATTTGTTCTAGCAATGATACACAAATTTAGCCTGTATAAATAAAACGCACATACATATCCTTGTCTCTAATTTTATTTTTCACTATTAACTCCACCAAATATCGACCGTCCCCATGCTCATCGTGCTCGCGTTCTGGTATTCGCGCGTGCACGAAATTCATGAGATTTCCGAGGTCGTCTTCGTCGACGACACGTTTCGTGGCCTCGAATTTTGCGGGCATTCCACAAAATAATCACCGCTAATATCGATCCAAGTAAAATCACGAAATACACGCAGTCAGGCACAGTGCTTCAGTCACAATCTTAACCAAAAGAAATATTTTATATGCTTTTGAAGAAACAAAAAAAAGATGGACAAAAAAAAAAAGGGTAAAAAGTAAAGTCGGTCAATGTGGACGTTGCCAATGGTGCAATCAATGTTGATATAATTGCACGAACCCCTCCTCTCCTTTCCATTACTCTCGATTCGATCTCTATTTCATTTCTCGTCTCCTCGAAATCCATCTTATAGACACCACATTAAAATGGCATCACGAACAATCGTGAGAGGCAAAGGCTAGCATTGCACAAGTTGGCCGCGGCAGCTCGACGCAACATCGAGAGAAAATGCTAGGAGAAAAGGCGCGAATTACGTTTGAAAGGAGATTTAATACCATAGATTAGAGAAAAACGTCTGGGCTACTGCTATCAACTGGCGTTACTACTGCAAGGACTTCGTTTCACCTGAGAAACGATCTACTCGACTAGCTAGTGCTAGCGCTGAAGTGTTTGTGAACTCGTCATGAGGCGTGAACGAAAAGAAGAGTATACGAGAAAGAACAGAAGAGAAATAAGAGAAAAATAGGTTTGTCGAGGAGGAAGGGGTTGGAACGAGATGACGTGCATCATAGAGGGGTTGAAGTTGACGCGAAAAGCTCGTATTTCCTTTCGAGCCATCAGATTGACCTCTTGTCCTCAATTGGATTGCTTTCTCGTGAAAGCTCATAAAACTCAACAGCAGCACTGAGATGCGAATAAGAAGAAGCGAGAAAACTGGAGAATCTTCCAACGTCTTCTCGACTTTTCGTTTCTACTTGAAGCAGAAAAGCATCGACTCGCTCGCTTCCGATCCACTCTTGGATATACATCACCAAGGATATATATATATATATATATAAATATATATGGCAGAGGACTATTCAGGAACAAAATAAGGAATATGTTCGACGCAAACTCGTATCGAAAAATTTTGTAGCGAAATATTTGTGTCTCCCGTGTTATTCACGGTGTCTAGGAAGAGAATGATGATTTATTTTGAGTGAGACGAGATATCTCGTGAAACTGGTAAAATTGGAAAAGACACGGAGAATGATCTAAGAACGTCATGGGTTACTTATTTAGGGCGAAGACACGAGTAAATTGCCTGTTACCAGTGAACGAAGATTTTTTTTTACAGTTTACAAATATTTTCAACAATTTGGATCAATATTGGTTTGCAAATTTGTTCATATCCTTGTTACTTGCGATTGTTAATTTAGTATCGAATGCTAATTTTGATCATTCACAGGCATCTACGGATTCTTCGATTTAAACTATTTGTTCTTATTTACTTCATGATTGAAAATAGATATAGTTGCTACCTACATCTTAGTACGTTAGGTCGCTAAGAAGAATTCTCCCAGTTCGTCTGAAACAATTTTTTAAAAGGAAGCATTGATGATATTTAACCCTAAGTAATTGTATTAGGCAGCTAAAAGTTGTATATGAGAATAAAAATCATTTTATATTAACGTTCGCAATAAAGCCAATCGAGATTTAGATATTTATTTATAGACGTCCTTGTCCTTCCTTGAGAATTTATATATTATATGTGCTATATAAAATCCACTTTACTTTCTTATTATATTTGCTGTGGAATTCAGTAGAAAAATAATCGAGAATTTACAGCATCTTTATATCAAATGAGAATAAATAAATGCCGATTGAAAAGCAATCATCTGTGTCGTGGAAACAAGAGATATAGACTGTAATAGAAGAAAGGATGAAATAAGAAAAGGGATTTGTTCGTTGAGCGAAAAAAAAAAATCGTGTGCTCACCCTATATTGTATTTTCGCATATATTGACTACTCGAATCGGCGTAGACTTTCCTACAACGTCATAAGACTCTTTGAATCGGGTGTTCTTTGACAAGAAAATGGGACAGAAGGAAAGTAGTGGAGGGACGAGACTCTTATCTCTCGTTCGCTATATTCTCTTCTCTGCTCGGATGATCTGCCATAGATCCTTCCAGAAAAACGTATATATCAATCATTTCACCAAACATGAGTTTTTTAAATTTTCATTTCAGTTTCATAGCACTAAAAAAAAAAAATTACATACAACAGTATTAACTTACAGAAAATATATGATTTTCCTTTATATTTTTCCTCTGCCTTCTACTAAATTCAATACGAATATAATCATGATTCTACTGTATCTTTTATATCAAATGAAAATAAATAAATACCAATTGAAAAGTAATCGTTCATGACGTGTGAAAATAAGAAATACAGAAGGATAAGAAATAACGGAATAAGGAAAGGTGAGTTTGGTCGTTGCCCGGAAAAATTTCATGTACTTCAACTATATTCCATTTCCGCATATGTTAAACTCTGCTTGAAGCTCTTTGAATCATGTATTCTTTGACAGGAGAGCCGAAGATGGAAGGATGATAGTGAAGCAAAGAGCCTCTCTCATCTCTCGTTGACTATCCTCTTCTCTGACACTATCACGATTTCCTTGATATCGGCTTCACGAATAAGGATCTTCTGGTAGACGGCCTCGTATATATATATATATATATATATATATATTATGCTATAGTTACCGGTACTACGGTCGAGTTTCCGGGCCATAAATATTCCAAGGAGTTACCCCGAGACATCTTTACACTCTTTAACTTCTTTACTCTCCGTCTACACCGTGATGCCACTGGCCTCACCTACAGAGGATATATTCTCTACTCGACCGGTTTTCCCTCTTTCGCATCTACCCTTTATTCTCGCAAGTCGTCCATTTTCCTACATCATCTGCTGTAAGACCAAAGTACCACCAACGCCAAAGACGAGAGCCTCAGTCTGCTCTTGGACTTCGGAGACTTGGAGACTTCTTTCTCTCTTCGTTGGCCAACGGAAGAGAAATAGTTCCGTCGACGACGACGACGACGACGACGACGACGACGACGAAGACGTAAACAGGCTTGAATTATTCATGGAAGGAAATAATTCATAAACGTGTGCTGGGTGAGAGACACGCCACACGAGAGACTCCAGAGACACACGATCGGTGATCTCGTACATCTCAAGCTTTTTCTGGCGATGCCCTCATTCACTATATTGGAAGATGGATACGAATAAAAAGGAGCCTAAGACGTGACGACATTGCTATCTCATTATTTTCTAGCCTTTACAACATCTATGAGGAAGTATAATGATCGGTTATACATTTTTTTCATAAAAACATGCACAGTGTTTCCACATTATTTTTCACATCTTACAAATCCTGCGAGATACAAATAGTAAGGAAAATAATGGGGAATCAATGAACAAGATTTTATTTTTTTGCAGGTTCGTTTACTACTTGGCTGAAATCCTGGATGAAAGTAAATCATTTTTCTTTTTATGAAACTCGAGCTAAAGGTCTACTTTTTTTTCTTCAAATTAACATTTTTTAAAAAACTATTGCCCAGAATTTCCAACAAATGTGAATTGAATTGAATTCAAAATTCGTCAATTACCATTACACCTGATTAATCGCATTTGTAATCAAGTGAAATTGCGATATATTTTTTCCCCTTGATCTTAAAATATTTTCAAACAGATTATATAAAAGCTAAATATACTGCATAAATAATGATGATTATAATTATTGTACATTATTATTATCATAGAGACAAGGTAACTAACTGTCTTTATTTCCTGAAGCCATTAATGTTTTTATTAATTTCAATAAGCTCGGCATAAACTCCCTGACAAAAATAAAAGTTTCGCAGAGCTCATCACTCATCCGATAATTTGTTAGCGGTTCATGTAATAATCACGAATGAAGAACATTATACACCGATTATTCTGAAGTAGCTGACATAGATCGATCAACCGATTTATCAGAAGACTCATTAAGAAAACGGAAGTTAGTGCCAGATTAATCATCGGCTTACACGCATCGTGGCAGATCTTGTGTTACAGGGTCTCAAGATCTTTCGTATATAAAGAGGACCAACTTTTCAACTTATACGAAACTAAAGATATAAGTAAGAAATAAATGAGAAATTGGAGGTCACATGAATCCTGCAGCAACTTACATTATTAGTATTATTATTATTATTATTATTATTAATAATATTACGTATTATCTGTCGTTTTTATTCGAGCTGTCATACTGCTAGCAATATTTTCTGCCTCCGACTTTTATTACACGGAGTGTATACCATAATGGGTGCAATATAATGTGACCACGTTGATCTCCCCTTTTTTAGGGTTCACGTTAATGGTAAAATAATTGCCAAAGGGCGGCCACAAGGACTGTGTTTATCTTTTAGTTGACCAGGGAATTTTTTTTTTTATAAGATATGAATTCGTGATGACCAGAGAACGTAATTAACAAAAAAAAAACTAAGTTTAGCTTCCGCATAGAGGAAGCTTTATTTTTGTGGAAGTTTTATCATCGAGATTTTCATGTCGGGACACTCAAAAAAAAAAAAAAAAAAACATAAGAATAGGAGGAAAAATTAAATTCTGCATAGCTTGGAGAATTGAATAATCTTTTGGAATTCGTAGAACATTTTTATCGAAAAATTTCGAGCACAAAAGTTATTCCACCTCAGAAACTACGCCCTTTAGGAAAAAATCGGTAAAATCAAGGATAAGAAAATCGAAGAAACCTTTTCAGATCGCACCTGAATAAAACTCAAAATGATGTACACACCCACAAAACGAGGTGTCCACCTTAGAAATGTCAACCTGTATGTTCACTTTTGTCAGAAGTCGGGATCTCCGTAAAACATTAGAAAAGATTGGGTGAGCGAAGGAGATAGAGAAGAAAAATGAAGAAAGAGGAGAGTTGGGAATCGCATCCCTGAAAAACCCCTCGGGGATGGAATTGGGCGGAGTTTGGTGATGCTCTGGGTGCCGGTGGTTGGCAAAGGGCTTCACAAAAACCCTCTCTCTCTCTCTCTCTCTCTCTCTCTCGACTAGTACGACGACGGAAGTCCCGAGCCCACGTTGGAATATGGTTGGAATTGTACCGGAAACGGAAAACGTTCACAGCCACTCTTTTCGTGTCACCGAACCCGGCGTCGGCGTTGGGCTAAACGCCGATGTTGCCTCCGGCGCGTCGGCCTCTTTCTCTTCCGCCACCACGAATATAGTACCTCATGTCGTAACTCTCGTCGCGCCGCGTACTATTTCTACTTCGATCTGTCTTCATAGCGAAGCTTTGAAAAAAGTAAGAAAATGAAGGGAAGAAAAAAAAAAGTTTTCTTTTAAAAATAATAATAAATAGAATCTTGGAAATTGCTTCCTCATTATTTTATAACCTTGCCAAAGCTATTTTTATGTGATATCTGAAGTAATATTAGGATTTAATGCTGAATATACCAGAAGAGGATTTGTATTAAATTTTTATCAGAATACTCAAGAATTATATTTATAAGATGGTGTATTTTATACGAGAACAAATTTTTGTATTTTAGTCAGAAATGTTAATAATGAAAATAAGGGTTTTGTGAATTCGAGGAACTTTAATTTACTGATTTATTAATATTGTTGATTAATAATTAATTAGAAGATGATACCATTTTTGTTCTATATCATCACTTTTAATTTATATTAATTAAGTAATTTAATTTTAAAAATCGACATTTTGTGAAATAAATATTCCAAATGAAAAACTCTTCCATAGTCCGTAAAATTATTTTATTCTTTTATTAACTATTAACTCTTTATGTTCCGATTTTATTTAAAATATGATTCTCGGTTATTTTATTGAGATCATAGAGTCACTGACATATCAAATTGCATCAACGTGTCTCTCACTCAGCACACGTTTATGAATTATGAGATTCGAATATTCGTACTCTTTTAATTACAATTTTCATTTTTCAAATATTAAATTAATGATTAATGATACAAAAAAAGAAGAAAAAAAAAACAGAAAAAATTAAGAAAATACAAATTTAGTCAAAAACTTCTCAACTGAAAAATTGTTAAACCAGAAAAATGATAATATCCCAGACTTCTTTCTAGTCTGAAAAATGATTTGATCGTTGATAAAATATTAGTCAGACGTTAAAAAATACCTAAAGCTACGTGCGATTTTTGCATCTATATTTAAATGTAAAATCGTAGTTAGGTTAACGAAATAAATTCAAAATTCTATCAGCAAAACTACTTTTATCTTCTGCATGAAAAAAACATTTCCAAATACTATCTCATAAACATTCCATCCAACATCCGGCACGTGTTTCACAGCAACTCGTGACAGTCGAATTATGTCATCCTCGTTTTTTTTTTTTTTTTTCTTCTCTTTTTACCACAGACGTCTAATTTATCGTCATAAACATCTTACGTGACATTCGCTTTTTTTTTTCTCTTCCTCTCTAGACAACTTAATGGAGTGTCATACAGATTACAGAAGGGATTATAAGAAAAGTTATGACTCGAGTGTTGGGAAAGACGTGAGAAAATTAGATTCTATAGAAATGGGAATAAACGAAACGTCAAGAATGAAAGAATTTCGTGAGGGAGGGTATGAAACAGCTGTTACCAAGATTAAATTTTCGTCTGGTACGCGGCGATAATATGGTTCTGAAGGTCAAGACCTTGGTGGTTTTGCGCAAGAAAATCGTCAAGTACGGAATTAGAGAGGAAGAATGAATCAGACTGCGTGGAATTTCGTATAATGCACAAAATCCTCAACATTCCCTGTTCTATTACTTTGCATTCCAGGCTTATATCTCTGGGTAATGAAAATGTAAAAGTTATTCAGTCCGCAAGCTTAAATTCCAGCTCTTTCACTTGTATACAAAAAATACTCGTAAAAACGGTCTCGTTTATTTTTTTATATTTATTTTTTGCTGTCCTAAGAAAAATCTTAGATCTACTATTTTTAATGTAGCATTCACGAGGCATATATTTTTAGAAACTCTTTGTAACTATTTCGAGTAGCTCCACTCAATCTCCACAGCTTCAGTATAACAGCAGTTTTAATAATAATCAAAATAAAATGTCGTCCATGATAACGAGGCAGAATGCAACTCTCTCATTAATTTTCAACTCTGTACCTTCATTACTACCATCAATTATTTCACATTAATTACCTTTTAAATACGTCACGTTATTCGCAATAAAATGTCTGAAAATTTCATCGAAAACAATTAAAAAAAAAAAAAAAAGTATTTTTCGCAAAAATGAATTTATGTGAAATTAAGTAATTGGAGTAATTCGTGAGTCACTAGTTTTTTCATCACTCAGTATTCACTACTTGGTTTTTAAATTATATTTCTCGTGTAATTTTCATGGGAAAATGCTTGTTTCATTTATCAATTAGAACAAAATGTTGGAAGCCCCATTTTATTGCCATTTGGGATAGAAAATTAAAAAAAAAAGTTATAATAAAATAATGTATAAAACATGTAAGTGGATAAAAATAGAGTTGAAAAAATGGACGAAACCCTCAACTCTGTAATGACCGTTCTCTTGAACGTCGTGAGTCTCTGTTAGCAGTATTCACGTGTTCTTTTGAAACCGCGATAAAGGTGGAAGCACGAACTGAAGTGAATCCAGCGAGGCGTAACACCATAGGCTGCTATATGCATTGAAGAGAATGTCGGATGGCGGTGAAACGGTCGAAAAGCTCTGGTGCTGTTATTTTTTTTGTTTTCTTTTTTTTTTTTCTTCTTCTTCTTTTTTTATCTCCTTTTATTTATTCAACTCGGGTACAGGTTGGAATAGAGGTTGGTCCCGGGTTTACGTACACATTGTTACCGCAGTAACGACGAAAACGACCTTCGGGGCCCCATCACGTTGACTATCCCTCGTCTCGCACCGTTCTTTTGCATTTTCTCTCGCTGCTGCTGCTGCTACTGCTGCTGCTGCCACGTTTTCTCCTTCTTTCGCTCTTTCTCCATTCCCTTTGTCGGCGAAAATGTTCAAGCGAGTAAAATGAATCGCGCGACAAAAATAGAAGGCTTCGCGATGACGAGACAGAGTGGTCCAGCAACCTGAAAATAGTACTCTGCTCGAGACGGAGGATGACAGACGAGGAAAAACGAAAACGCTTTATTATTCTGACAATAGGAATTGCGTGCTGGGAATAAGACCGGGGCTAATTGAGGCAGGGACAAGCAGAATTAAACACGCTTTAAAATCTGCGTTTGCCTTTATGAGAGACATTTGTATTGCTATTTTACTTCTGATTACGGGAGATACGAAAAAAAATTCTCGTTCAATCGGTGAAAAATGTTGTTTCAAAGAAAATGAAATGGCGTATAAAGTGTAGTCGATTAAATCAGTACGGTTCAAATGTTATGACATAACATAAATAGACAAACATTCTAGACTTCGCGAGTTTTGAGATATAAAGCGAAATAGGTTTTTTTTTTTTTTTTTAAATAAATAAGGCAAGAAAAAATTCATTTTGAGCCTAATCTTTTGTAGATTAGATTCATCTGAGATTTAGATATTATAACATTTTGAATACTTGGAACAATAGTTTTCGTACAGGTCGAATTAAAAAAGAATGTCTACAGAAAAAAAATTAACGCCCAGACGTGTCCGATATTGAATTTAGACAAGATCGGTAAAAGTAATTACCGTATAGTGCAAATTTTAATTACTAACATTTTGTGTGCCTCAACTCAGAAAAAGATTAAGAAGTGGAGTTGAAAGTTTGTACAGAATATTCAATAATGTTTCTGGAGGTTGAAAATAGAATTTCACAAGTGACGATGGAGACGTATAAATTTTATAAAACATTACATTTTCTATTCGAGATTTCTGTAGCTTGCATATTGAAAAGCCTGTAATTTAATAATCACTTTAGTAATTCATGAAAAACTTGTCGTACCGAGTTTATGCAATAAATTCTCATTATTCTGCTCAAATTTTTGCTAAAATATATCGAAATATTGAGATTTTTTAAATCCTTCGAATTTTTCAAATTCATTACCACTGAAATTACGTTAATTTTCTGCTGAACGAGTGAGAGATAAAAAATTACAGTTTAACAGCTCAACAAACACACACAAAAAAAAAAGAAGCTATATTGTAAACCCGATGCCTAATTTCTTTAAAAAAATTCAAAAGCAAAAATCGATTTAACTAGCCACGATCGCCTCTGGTTAAACGACCAATTGTTAGTTACAATTATTCGTCTCGTTTCGAAAATCCTCGGTAATCGTCAGCAGTCGAGAGCCAAGAGCGCTAAAACGATTGGATTTACATTGGACCCGACCAATTCGTTAGGGAAATGGTTGAACGTTAACACACAGTAATATACCGATCTCGGTGCTTCACATAAAGCAGTCATGCCGAAATCGCTAAATTCGGTGCGTATATATGCCACCGAAAATTACGTGGATAAATTCAGTTATACGAATGAGCTATATATATAATTACGCAAGAAATCCACGGGGATTTCGCGAACGCGGTCAAAATTAATCTCGCATCCCTTTAGCCGTCTCCCCCCTCCAACCCCCCCTCCCTCGCACCTTCGATCGTACTCTCTGTACCTTTGTCAAAGGGCTTGTCCATCTGCATAAACCACTGCACAGTGTCTGGAATCGAATAGTTTCTACGTGCGTCACCGTTAATTGCACCAACGTGCGTAGGAATTTAATTATTAATTTTCCCTCATTAGCAATGGTTTCAATATGTACATGCCTGCTTGTGTGCAATATTCATTGAAATCATTCAACCTTATATTTTTCTATATAGTTAAGTAATTATAAATTGAATTTATTAGATGACAACAATTATTAGCTTCAGTTCTTTGAACAAAAAAAAAAAATCTTTCATTCTTAGCTTAAATGTAACTTTAAAAATCCATTTTTAAATCGATCAAAAACTCAAATTTTGAACCTTACATTTTGCTTATGCAATTTTTCCTTCCCATCTGTGTTCCATCCCATCTCCGGGATTAAAAAAAGAGTTCGAAAAAAAAATCATAGGAGTAGTAATAAAATTTGAAAAAATTATGTGAAATATCGAAGACGAAAATAGTGACTGAAAACCGACATGGAATGCCTTGTATACGAGTTTCGACCAATCCATCTGCAAAAATGTAATTTCACTTTTCAGCAGAATTCTGACAATTCTTTTTTCCCCTGTAAATTCTTTTCTATCTCTTAGCAGTAAATCTTGATTGAAGTGTCATGAAGATGGCGATGATTAGAAAGGACGATTGAGAAAAAAGGGTGTCTTTGTCATTGACGAGGGTGTATAGCGACATCAAAGTCAAAAAAGGTCAATGGAAATGGAGGAGTAGAAAAGAAGACGAAGAACGAATATAAACGCCGAAGACACAGAAAGATTTCTCGGAGATAAAAATCTCGCAACCCTTAAGGGTTCGCCTCTCTTACTGACTCGCTCTTCTACTGTTCCTTCTTTCTGGCTCCCACTCGACCACCCCTTTATATCCTTCGTCGATTCCTGGACAACGAGATTCGGGTTACGAGAGGATCTCACGGTCCAGCTAACAAGCTCAAAAGATCTTTTTCTTTTCTGCTCCCTTTGAATCTCATTCTTTTTTTTTTTTTTTGTTTTTTTTTTTTCTTTTTCTTTCCTCTTTATGCTGCTTCATCCACTCGAATCAATACAGTTTTGAGAGCAGGATTCATGAAATAATAGTAATCGTGGAAATAACAATAATGTTTCCTTCTTTAATCTTGTTTAAAAAAAAACATGAGGAAGCAAAAAAAAAAATATGCATTTGGCTTCAATTTTGCATAATAATAATGTTTAAACATTGATATAATGGGGGGGGGGAGAATAACTGACAAAGGTTTCGTATTGATTTGCGCGAATCAATAAATAATAATGAGGGAAAATGAAAATCGATTGAACATATGAATAACGCGAGACTGCTCAAATGGTAATAATACTTTTGAATATCAATCAGAAGAATTAAAAATATGCATCCAGCGACGTTTCTATACCACTATAAATTAAATTGAAGTATTCATTCGAAATCCCATATTTTAACTGTGTAAAGTCGATAATAGGATAGATTAATATCAAGCTAATTTATTCTTTTTGTAATTCCCGTTGTCGAATTTGTTAATATATTTTACGTTAATAATCCGATGGTTAAGAAGATCTTCATTAACTTTCTCTTATTCGCAGATTAAGTATTAACATTCCAGACGAATTTATGGCAATTTTGCCAAAAAAAAAGTAAGTCAACCATTAAATAACTGAAATAATTTTATTTCTACGTTGCTGTAATACCAATATAACTTTCGGTATTTTAAAACCGTCAATTTCGAATGAATTTTCATTTTATTCTCACCTCCCTCAAAACTTTCCACGTTTCTTCTTTATTAAATCTCATTTTTCACAAAGTTACCACTATGAGGAAGCTTTTTGGTTTCCTCAAAGAGGAAGCTTTATGAAAAATGAGATTTAATGAGGAAGCAACGTGCAAACTTCTACTTTGCATCATTCTTCATTTTAATTAGCATTTTTACATATCGTTGCCCCTATACTTTTGGTAGCTGCTTGTGCAACAACATAAATTAAAAGTTAAAAATGTATTATCTATAAAAAAAAAAACAAATTACTTTACACACGACAACGAAAAATTCAAAATTCTATAAAATCCTAAATCCTAAAAAAAAAAAAATTCAATACCAACCAATGTTGAACCTATCTTCAGTTATGAAGAACTATTTAGCTAAATCGTCGAACTTTTACGAAAGTTAGAGCGATCACGCAATTTTTCCAAAAAACTAAACATTTTATAAAATCTTTATATATGGATACATTTTGATAAAAATCACACCAATTAAAGAGGAATTACTGCTCTAATTGCGTGCCAAATTTGAGCTCGATCCATCGTGCCGTTCGTGAGTTATGGACGATTGAATTTTCTGTCCCTGAAACACACGCCCACGCACACGCACACGCACATTTTTTCTAGACCATTTTTCTCGACGTTTTGGACCATTCTGAGTATGCTGACATGAAAATTTCGAAAAAACAATTTTTCACGAAAACAAGGCTTCCTCTATGAAGAAGCAAAAAAAGAAAAAAAAAAAAAAACAATCATTTAACGAAAGCTTTTGATACGATTGTACCTGCACAAAAGCAGGTATTGCTATAATCTAGACTATTGAATTGCGTCATACACAATGACAGAATAATTCATATGCCTCGAGGCATCTATTTATATAAATCTCTGTTTAACTCGTACATTTTACTAATGAAAAGTACGTTAAATGACCGCGCTGGAATGAATGTCGTTAATTCCATGAAAGCATAAAACCACGTTAACGAATATCGCGGAAATGAACAAAAGAAGAAAAAGAAGGTATGCGCTTATACTTGATTAATGAATGAATTAATTAATCAATTCGTTGAGGCGTAAAGTAACGTGAGAATTAATTCAAATCGCATTCGGCAACGCGAGAGTAGGTCGCGGAGAAGGCGATGCTCAATGAAATTCAACGAAGCGTGGGTTGACGTTGCAGATGCAGCTGCAGCTCGACTATAGCAACCGTCGGCGCGTTTCTGTCGATCAGCCAATCCCGATTTTTCGCTTACCGAATTTTCCAATACGTCGGTTGTGTGAAATAAAATGTGATAAAATGTGTATACGGGCTGTTCCGTTCGAAGCGAATCCATTCTTACCGGACAACATTTTTTAATTCTCTCGAATCAGAACACTATCATAATAACACTTTTAATAATTTTGCCCAATAATTTTTAGACGAATCACTTTAAATTATGCTGAATTCAATATTTTCGTAAAAATTTGTAGAGAAGTCCCAATATTTAATAAATTAATATTGATACTAGTATTTAAGAAAAAAGTGTACTTTTGATGAAAATTGTGATTGTGACATATTTAAAAAAAAATGGTTTCATTAGTTTAAAGCAGTAAAGCAAAAATATATTTATGTGGGAACAAAAGTAATTGTGAAATTACTCCCAAATTATCGCACTTTACTTTGATATTATTTAAGCTATTTTTATACATTTTCTGGTGAAACTCAATATTATGTGTATCAATTATGATTTCAATGAAAATACTTAGAATTTTATTGGCGGCATCAAATCTATAAACTTTAAGAAAAAAGTTAATCAATGATTGGTGTGTGTGTGTTTAATCATTTCTTTTTTAGCTTTTCCACGTCTCGTTTAGGTAACTTACGATTTTCTTTAAATTTTGCATAGCATTTTTTTAGATTCGTTAGACGTCTAAAAGTGACATTAAAGAATCTTTCAAAAAATGATACTTATTACATTCACTCACGCGAATAAATAAAAAAATTAACCACTTCGAAAAGGATCGGAGTCAAGAGCTTGCGAATTGACATAGAGTACCTTCTATATAAATGTAAACGTAAATAGAGACAAGAAATTAAATCTCACAAAACATTCATCGAATACGTTATCGAAATATCGAGTGCAACGATTTCTCCTCCGACTACACAATAATTTATAAATTGCAATTTGTGTATTTTTAACAAAAAGTTTTTCCCTAAAAAATTTTTTTATAATTATACACAAATTTGATTGTTAATACCAAGTTTTACAAATAAAGTATATAACCAATTTCTTAAAAATATTGCATTTTCAGTTCACGAAATATTTCTTGTCATTTTTGCAAAAAAAAAAAAAAATCTTCTCGTTCAACAAACTCAGTTTACGTATATTATTAAAATATTTTTTTCTTACTTCTGACTTAGCTAATAAAATTCGTACAATTTACAAAATCTTCTCATTACTTTCCAAATAACAACAAAATTGTAAAAAAAAAACAACAAGAAAATCTGGCAAATGAAAAAAGAAACGGAGTTTATTATTTCGAAACTAAAACCGACACTAGGAATTAAAAAAAAATGTGCTAAACTTCCATGCTTACAAAAATGTGTATTTATGTAGTAGTTTCGATTTCGCTAACTCGGTTTATGCATCATACTTGAACGAATCGATAAATTTCGTCGACTGGAGTCTGTTTGTGGTAACGCTACTCATTCGAGGATTTACGAAAGGTCCCAACGGTTTGTGCTTCGTTCTTGGATACTCGTGTTAGAATGGATGACAACGAACGTACTTACACGTATCCGTCTACATCTATATAGCTAATAGTTATATAAACGTGAAGCGTGTAACATGCGCGGACGCACATCGACATTGTCTGCCAGATTGGTGGGGGTTTTAACGCGCGAGTGCGGCACGCAATGTGTGCAATGCACTTGAAAGTGGAAGCCAAAGCTTTTCTCCACCCCATCGCGCCTAACTCGAAGCTTTTCCCTCGACTCTGCCCTTTCCTTTCCCCCCGCCACCCCTCTGTCTTTCTCGCTTGTGCACCCTTTCGACTATGTAGACATGAAAAGGATAACACGGGGGTGACGTATCAAGCACTTTTGCCTTATACTTTCCGACTGTGCTTTCGACTCTCTTTCGCGTGTAAGCTTTCATAGCTCCGCTGCTTTGACAAGCGCGGCAGAGAGGGGAAAAAAAAGTGAGGACGTAAGAAATAAGCACTGACATTGCATGCATTCTTTTCGTAAATCTTCTTTTCGTAAATCTACCTTCGCAAAAACTCATATGGAACTTGACACCTCGTTACAATTTTATTTTTGAGGAGAGGCAGCCAGATGAAATTTACATTATCAATTACAATTTACAATATCTCGTTTGTGTGCCCACTAATATTTTTTGAAAAAAAAAAAAAGAAAAATAGGATCGACCTATGAAATGAAGAATATTTTGCCAGATGGCAAAAGTATACGGCTAATGCGGGTCACCTACAACAATTTTTTTTTTTTTTTCGTTTTTTATACTTTGCATAGATTTGAAAGAGGACCAGTGGGTCGAAATATTCTCAAATAATTTTCAGTTAAGCTATCAATCAGCCAGAAAAGAAAAATGAAACCAAGAAAGTGTTTTTTTTCTGTCTTGACCCCCTTAACGACACTGAATGAGGGAAATCACCATAAGGAGAATAAAGAGATTTCCAATAAGCAGATTTCGGAAAAACAAATTTCAGTAAAATCCACCAAAAGTATTACCTACATTTTTCTGCGAAGAAAATACATCGACTGCGAATATTCCACGGATGAAAAACGTTGAACCAAACTAAAAACAGCCTGAAACTTTAGTACAAACAGTACGAGAGATAAATTTTTTTTTAACCATCTCAACAGTCCCCTCCCCAGCTCCTCAATAAATTCAACGATCAATCACGAAGTAATAAATCATGTAAGAATCATCAATAAATAATTCGTTGAAGATTCTCCAAATCCGCCAAATTTATTATTTAATCCAACTGATTAATTAACCAGACTAAGTACTTCATTTTTTAACCCTACAAATTGATAGTACAATTGTCCGTCTGTAAAATTCAATATACCCACTTTTTAAAATGAATAATAATCCTATCTGACAAGTCTGCCATTGACTGCATAACAATTATCACTCGAATGTATAAAAACTGTAACAACTTCCTATTGTTGCTGTAATTCTCAGCCACATCGTAAGTCGTTTCGTGCGTTCTTTCGGCATTGAAGCACGCGATAAGAAAGAAAAAGAAAAAAAAAAGAAAGCCCAACGAAACACTTCATTTAAGTTTATTTTCGAGACCGAGTCAGAGTGGAATCAATGTGTTGTTGTGGTGGTGGTGGTGGTGGTGGTGGTGGTGGTGAACGTCCGAGTGCGCCGAGGCGAGCACGTCGCGGCGCAGGGGACGTGAGGCAAAAAGGGATGGGGTGCAGGTATATGCGGGTCACGCGATAAATATTAAATAGCAGCTGGTGCGCCGGGCCAGGAAAGCTGGGTGGTTTTGAGGGTGGCGAGGAAGGGGTTGCTTTCCAGTGTGAGCCCGGCAAAGTCGATATTTTTTTAAAGCGAAATCTACCTTACCGGCAACGCTATATATCCACCGATAACCAAACTCCCCTTGGGTCGCTGCTCACGAGGCACCAGTAGAGCTGCCCGTTTATGGTCAGACCCACTGCTCGGCACCCCTACCAGTCTTTCGTTCTATGGATCGTTGAGCAAATATCGATCCTGACCAGTCACTATCGCGATAACCAGAGACACACGAGTGCGAGTGTGAAGAGGATATCAAACTTTCTCTCGCTCTCTGTTTCGATGTATGGGTCTCCGTTCGCGGGATCGAAGCATGGGATATACGGGCCATTTTATGTCATCAAAGCCACCTTTTTTCTTTCCAAGCTTCGGATTGTCAGACAATAAATATTTTAGGTATTTCCAGAGGTATTTTTTGCTGCCTTCCTGAATGAAGGTACGAAAGAAAAAAAAATTAAAATCGGACGAAAATTAGCAAAATGACAAAATGATATTTTGTAATCACATTGTTATCATTTTCACTGTTTCACTGTAATTTTAAGCATGATTAATGTTTTAATTTTGTACAATTCTTCGATTACAATTTTATCAGCCTGATAACATTAATTTTTTGCTAAGATGAACAAAAAAACATATTTTATCTCAAAATCTGAAAAAGAAAATTTCAACGTCATTGATATTACCAAGAACATTAAATTTGATTAATAATAATATCAATAAGTCATTAATAAGTTAGCAAAAAAAATGTTGACTAATTCGACAGAAAATATTATTTACTATCTATATGAAATTAATTTATATTATTTTTCCAAATACTCGTGATGTTTTACCAGAATTTTTTTTTACGATTGTGAAAAAATTTGTGAAAAGAACTTGCAGCCTTCCTCATTGATTGTACGAAAAAAAAATAAAAATCTGACGAAAATTAACAAACTGACGTGCGAAATACAAAAACTTTTTTAAATTCGGATTTAAATTTTGTAATCACATTGCAATTATTTTCACTGTTTCACTGTAATTTTAAGCATGATATGTTTTATCAATATATTTTTCTTGTTCATCGTAGCGAAAAATCAATTTTATCAGGCTGATAAAATTGATTTTTTTTATTTGAGTTTGAAAATTGGGTTTTCTTTTTCTAGAAATACGTTTTTATTTGTTCATTTTAGCGAAAAATCAATTTTATCAGGCTGACAAAATTGATTTTTCATTCAATCAATTGGGTTCTCTTTTAAAAAAAAAAAGAAAAAGAAATTGGGTTCTCTTTTAAAAAAAAAAAGAAAACCCAATTCTATTTTCTGCTTCCACAGAATCTTTAAGCTTACGAATAGATTTCGTTACGAAATCACCATATATATTGTGTTTAACGTAAAACTGTCTATTTGCGAAAAATAATATCCACAATTCACAGCTTCCCGAACATAGCTAAAAAAAAATAAAAAATAGTTTGACAAAAATCTAAAAAAAAAAAAAAAGATGTCTGAATTGTCATAGAATTCCGCGTATATAATCTCTAGAATTTATCATCGGGTAGCCTGAGTGATTTTCGCGTATATTACGACCTCTTTCTTTCGAGTTCACGGAAACAGTGAGAATAATACCTTTGGGCGCAAACGAATCAAGCAGAATGCGAAGAAAAAAAATAAGCTTCTCATTTCACGTGTCACGTGAGGGTTATTTTATTTTCGTATTATGAGGAGGGCAAGAGGCGGGTAAGGACAGACTCCTCGTGGCCTACAGAGAACTGCCTCGTGTCCACGTTGGACAAACAGGGAGAGCCTTCAAGATCGATAAGCTCCTCTTTTACCGTCTCGCTTTCTCTCTTAAAGATATATTATTTCCTTCGTCGTTCCTTTTCCGGAGTCGCGCACCAAAAGATTGACCCTCTGGAGACCGCGACGAAACTGTGCACAATGATGAGCCAATAAACCGAGGCTCTGCAATCTACACTCTCTGTCTGTCTCTCTCTCTCTCTCTCTCTCTCTCTATCTCTTCTTCGTTTTACTTTGACATTCTTTTTTAAGAACCAGCTTGAGTCTATCACTGCGCACGGGAATAACGTAATATTCCATCAATAATGTAGTACAACAGTTTATTGGGTAGGGTGAATAATGATGTTTATTATTATTATTCGTCTTACGAAAAGCGCGTGTAGCACGAAACAGGAAACGGCTGCGATGAGAGACCTTGAATATTATATTTAGAAAACCCATGCCGAAGATCACGAGATAGAGAAGTTGGGACAAATTTATTGGAACATATGATTGATTGCTTTTAGAGAAGCCTGTAAACGTCCTCGTCTGTTTAACGAAAGGAGAATATTAATTGTGATATTTAATTCATTTGGTATAAACCATAATTAATCAGATGATTTCTCGTATAATTTTCAATAATTAATACAGGAATTAGATCTGCATAGATGCTAATTATGTGATTGGTAATTTCAATAATACGAATTGAACGAGGGGGTCAAGTGGGCCAATAACTGTGACTTTCCACTTGTTCAAATGTCCAATCACAGCGTGACACAGAAATTAATCTTGAAATATTCACGTACTCTTCGTCTTATCCTCTTGTATGAAAATTTCAACGTCATATGTTTATAATAAATGCATGAACATTGTGGAATATAAATTTACTGTAGTGTTATGTTTATAAATTAATGTATGACCTAAATCCCTTGTCAGTCACTTAGTGCATTAAAAGGATTAACAGAAATATAGTCCCACAGCTGTGGCATTAATGTAAAGGATACTTCACGCTGAAAAATCTATATTAAAGTGAAGTATGACAAAATAATAGAATAGTCCTTTGACAATTGATTTTTTTAAATAATATTACGAATTATTGTTTATTTTTAATGTCACTATTGGATCTAAAAATATATTTAAAAGCATTTAATCTCAACGAAAAAAAATTTTATTTTGATCAGAAATCCGGTATTTTTCAGACAATCTGAAAAAAAAAAATTCAACGTCATTGAAATTACCAAGAACACTAAATTTGATTAATAATAATGTCAAAAAGTCATTAATAAGTTAGCAAAAAAAAATGTTGACTAATTCGACAGAAAATATTATTTACTATCTATATGAAATTAATTTATATAATTTTTCCAAATACACCCGATGTTTTATAAGAACGTTTTTTACAATTGTGGAAAAAGTTTCCCAAGATTTTTGAAGGGTTCTTTTTATAAAACTGTTCAATCAATGACCTGGAAATGTCAACTGTTTAATGTGGGAACTTTCTATGAAAAAAATATCCAAAATTCACAACATTTAAAACATTTCTGACTAAAAAAAAATTTCACAAACATAATAACTTTGTTCAAATTAAATGTATTACAAAAAAGAAACGAGTGGATTCATTTAATACAGAAAAACCTCGGGATTCTATCGAATTATTTAAACAATTTTTTTTAATCTAAATTTATTAAGAACTCATCGTCATAACACTGACTTCTTTTCTTGAAATTTTTCTCGTCTCAAAGTACTCAAATCCCAAGTAAATCAAAACTCAAAAATCGTTACATCCTGCATATTTTTACACATCTAAATTTATCCTCTAATTTTTATATCTAA
This sequence comes from Perithous albicinctus, assembly GCA_964016905.1. Lineage (NCBI taxonomy): Eukaryota > Metazoa > Arthropoda > Insecta > Hymenoptera > Ichneumonidae > Perithous > Perithous albicinctus. The sequence goes on from OZ024694.1 coordinate 17,195,603, forward strand.
CAAGCTCAGAACTGCAGCTTCAAGCATACAAAAGATTGTTTAGAATCTTATTTCTTATTCTCAAGGCGACAAAATGAAGTATGTAACAATAAGTGTACCTTTTAGAAATTGACAATTGTTAATATTCACTTGAAAGTTTAAGTAACCTTTCTTTAATGCTTCCATAAAAGTATTTAATAGCAACAATCTATGCGCCTATTATGCCACATAGCAGTTAATAAACCGTGAAAAGTGTCTCCAGCAGGGAAAGTCGACACAAACACACCCGCAATATACGTAATAATTGCCTCATTACCTTGGCGTCCCGACTCTTCATCTCCTGTCGTCTCGGCACGAGATTCTCGCCATCGGCGTAAACGAGATTTCTGATTAGACCGTTAAATCTCGGCTCAAATATGACGCTCGGCAGTGCTAGAAGAGTGAGTTTGCTGTTGTACCAGCTCGGCATACCACCAACATAGACATCCGAATTTCCGACATATCTGCCAAACTCGTATTCCTTTCCCCTAGACGTTGAAGTTGCGCTAACGCCATCAACAGTGAGCGTGGTATTCTCATTATTCCTAGCAATCTGTACTTTATGCCAATGTCCATCACCAAAATCATGACCGACCGTGACAATTTGTGCGCCACCGCCAAGATTGTATCTCAATCTGAGCGCGCTCTCGACGAGTTTCACCTCAAAAAAGTCATAAGTACCACCGTCATCGGTATAAAGCAATAATCCATTTCCTTGTTCTGTCTTGAATTCAAATTCCAGACTACCATTAAGCGCTGCATTCCACTTGTTAAACTGTGCGTAACTCGTGGCCGAACCTTCGAGTACAAATGACCACGCGGTACCGGAAAGCAGTCCGAGTATCGGCAGGAAAATGCATCCCACTAAGGAATTCATCTTCAGCATCAGAAAAATTATCCACTTTAATTAACAATCCTATTAGACACTTCACTTGTCGCGCACTGGATGATTATTATTTTTTTTTTTTTTAATTATTAATGATCCGTCAATATTCTGGCACAGTTTGATTTGTCTACAGAATGGCCAATCACTACAGTCCCATTTAAAAGGGATGTTGTCTAATGACACAAGCCTGAGTTTACGCTCTCAGTTCTTTCGAGACGTTCCTCTTTCTTTCTCCCTCTTCAATGTACACGAAATGGTTTATATTAGCCGACGGGCAACTACGACAGCAACGTGTTTCAAAGCTGTTTCTCTGTTCCACGCTCGTAGCACCCTTCCACTTTTCCCGAGCTCGTGCAAATGTTGATACTGAACTGCAAACCTCGATAAGTTCGAATGAGACAAGAAATATCAATGCGAATAAATTTCAAAGAGTGTGGCTCAATTTTATCTCTACAATATTTCTCCCAACTGATCTTTACGTCTGAAAGCGTGGATGAGCTCCAGATGAAGAAATGGATTAACTAAAACAGTCGGGCGTGCTTCGGCATCCGCGACTGGCAAACCTTCACCACTTTCGTTTCCACTTTCTTCGTTTATCAGTTTTTTTTCTTGTAACCTTTCTAATGCCTCATTCTCCTTCCGCAACAGCGAAAAATCCCTCCAGACCGCGATAATAATACGCGTGATATTTATCTCAAGGGTTTTCTTTTCCCTTCCAGCTATAACACAACGTTTACTCGCTCGAGGCTGAAAAAAAAAGTTCACCGCCGACACTCACGCACGACGTCTAAACTCCTCTGGGAAATTCTCTTTGGCTTTTCTCTACTTTGCCTCTTTCTCGCTTACTCACTGGGCACTCTCAGCCGTTTTTCTTCCCTCTTCAGCCTCTCTCAAATTTCTTCCAACTTCATCAATCCTGCTTGTGTTCACAATCTCCTAATTTCCCTCCACAACATTTATCTCCCGGTAATCCCAAATTTCCGGAAATTTCTGCTAACAATTCCAAATTGAGAAATAACTCGTGATCTTGAGTGTGGCTGAGTGAATTCGCGCGGTCTACGTCTTCAACGTTGTAAAACGCCCACGTAACGGTTCTTCAATGACGTAAACACCAAGCAGAAACATAAAAGCTTTCGGGAGACAAATAAATAAAAGAAGATACTTGAAGAGGCGAAGGAATTCCGTTTATTAACGCGCACAGGATGAGTCGATGACCGATATGTTACATATACATATGTGTAGGAAAAAAAGCACTTGGGACGAGAAGTGGGAGCTTCTCCGGAACTGCTTTGCACCAACTTCTCGCGAACGTCACACTCACACACACCGACACACCGAGAGAGACACACTAACACGCGCGACGCTCGTCTTCCGCGAGACTCAAGTTGAAAGAATGGTGGAAGATCCCGACGTGAATGAGGAGCACGAAGACGCAGACAGTTTCAAAGACCAGTTTTCTTTTTTCTTCTTCTTCTTCTTCTTTTTTTTCCCAGTCTCGAGTTTTCAAGAAAACAGATACTCTTTAAGATTGTATCCGTTGGTTCATTACAGGCGAATTCGAAGGATATCAAGTGGAAGGTGGTAATGAGAAACACGAATGACGAGAAGAAGAAAAATCTTGGATAGGATCAACCAGGTAGTCCATAGAAGGTTGAAGACAGCGAGGAAGAGGAAAAAGAGAAGAGGAAAAAGAGGAAGAAGAAGAGGAACAGGATGGTGCTCGTTCCACGAGGCACAAGTACCTCGTCGTCGTTGTGTATCCAGCACCGACTCTATCTCTTGATCTCTCTCTCTCGGACCTCTCTTTCTCTCTCTCTCTAACTCCGTTCTCTATCTCTCTGCGGTTCTCACACAAAGTTATTTCACGATCGATCCGCGGCTCGTACCCTCGCTCACGTATCGCCCCATTTTTTTTTATCTTCGTGATGTGTTGTTTTTTTGGTTTTTCTTTTCTTTTAACCTCTTTCTATCAGAAGCACTCACTCACTTACACGCTTTCTTCACCAGCTACTTTTCTCACTATGGCTGGATTTTGTCTTGACACTGTAGGCTCCTTTGCAATTCTTTATTTCCTTTTCAGAGACTAGGCCATACCATGGAATCGTTGGGGAGTGTCCTTGACACGTTGGGTTAACGTGCACACTTGATGACGTTCGGAACTTGCTGGGTTTTCTCACACCGGATTGGTTACGCTCTTGTTGTTGTTGATTGCGAAGGTTTGGCGTATGCCTTTGGAAAATTTCAGGGTGAAATGGATTGTTGCCTATGGTGGATGAGATTTTTTCTTCTGTATTTCGTGTTTTATGTCGTTGTTATCAATTCACCACTCACTCGATTCTACTCTTTCTGGTCTTATCGGTCTCTCTATTCTTATGTGCTCTCTTTCTAGGTCTCTCGAGAGACCCTCTCGACGGCGCTACCGTTTATACTGGCCCCTGGACTACGAGAGCAACGTCGTGAGACGTCCGGCCGAGCGGCGGAGCGACGCCCCCGCGACGCCGACGCCTCGCGTACCAAAATTCAGCGCATGCGCTCTTCGTGTCTTCCGGCAAAGAGGGGTTGCTTCAGCTTTTCTAGGGTGAGTGCGACGAGGAAATAGGTGAGCTTCCGATGCGCTGGAAGAGGAAAGGTTGTCGAAGGGAGAGATCGACAAAGATGGCGAGTGGGAAAAGAGGGATGAGCTAATGCGATTGAGAGAGAGAGGAGATTTTCGAAAGAGAAAAGGACGAGAGGGAAATGGAATGATGGTTCAGAACTGAAGGAATGACGAAGATGAAACGATTCTATATGCTGAAAGCGTAGTGTACGCTCTGTACGCGTTACAGCCGCGAGGGATTTCTTCCTTCTCGTGGGATGCCAAATAATTTTTGCCTGCTAGTCAAGCGTGAGGGTCGCGAACCAAGTTCTCGTGAATATTCACTTGGCCAAAGTTTTCCAGAATGTTGAATTCTTTTTTCGTACAATTTTTATTGATGTGACACGCGAACGGAGACTCGATTGTTACTTTTCAGATGGTTCTTCTAGTTCGAAGGTCGCAGTCAAGTGGGTTAAAAAGTTGGCGGAGAACGGGGGGGGAGAAGTTTGTCGAATGATTTGATAAGCGAATTGAGAGTGGTAGTTGGTGGAGGGAAGGAAGTTGTGGGTATTGATATTGAAATGTCATTCGGGTTAAAACTGATTTTTTGACACTAGGACAATTCAGGTTGTCACTGAATATTTTTTTGTTAAGTGTCATGGATTCTTAGGCCTTTTTCGACTATTTAAACACAAATGATGAAATATTTGGGAAATGTTACAGGAAGATAGTAATATTGTCAGAATGTTGTGAAATTTATTTAAAATTTTGTTGAAATATTGCATATTTTTTGAGAAAAAAATTTGTATCATTTTGTATATTTTCCATTAGGATATTTTTCGGCATCTGTGGAGATTATAATTACTTTAGGTAGCCTAATAAATCGAATTTTTTTATATTGCAATTTAAGTAGTAAAATAATTCAATAGTAGGTACAGAATATTCTTAAGGTTTTGTTCAATGATAAATGAAACATTTCGTTGATCTCTTCTTAAATCCGTTATTTTTATTGGCGTACAATTGTATTTTTAAATTATTGTCCGATCTTATTTCAAATCCTGTCGTGACATATGAGACTCTGAAATGTCTGAACCCTCCGGGCTAATACGTTCCACGACCTTTGAAAAACCAAGGACAGTCGAGTAGATTGAGAAGTTGTGAGCAAGGCAAGTTTGTCAAATGATCCAGGAGACACGTTGAGCCAACAAAAAAACGAATGAAGTGGGCAGAAGGGAGCGAATGAGATCATCTAGACGGTGTGCACGAAAGTTGAGAGAGAGAGAGAGAGAGAGAGAAAAAAAGAGACGAAGTTGCGTTAAAATAAGAAAAGATCGTCAGGAGAAAAGTAGAAGTCTGAGAAGGATGGAAGGGTTGGAAAACTGCAAGTGGTAAACGAAGGAAAGGTGGAACCGTTGTGCAGTAGAACGTACGTCCGATCCAAGAAGACGATACAGACGTTGACCCTCTAGCTATTCTTCGTCTCTGCTTTTCTCTTCCCTTTCTCCCTCTCCTTTCTATCTCATCCTTTTCTCCCTTACATTCTCACTCCTCTTGCTGCTCTTTGCCGCTTCCCCCCATCAACGCTCTCAGGACATCTCAGACTTTACAAAAAAGTTACTTTTGAACTTTATAAAAAAAGTTCAAATACAATTTATATTTGTTACTAATTAATATTTGTCTCGTTTTTTGTTTTTTAATTTTACAGAATTTTTTGCTATTTTTAGATGGAAAAAAATGATTATTTCCTTGTATAGGATATTTTTATGTGATTACAAAAAAAATTGCAGTTTCGAAAAATATTTTGTGTCACTTTTAATGTAACAAAATAATTGTAGAATTAATCTTTTTTTTTTCTTTGCTTTTTCGTAGAGAAATTTTGGTGTTTGTAAATATCTTATGTATAATAATGTCGGTAATTTTCTTTTTATTCAAAAAGCAACTCAAATTTTGTGATCCTAAAATCGAGAATAACAAACACAACGACCGTGTCCCTCGTATCAAATTCATCTTTGATAATCAATAATCATAAAGTCACGTCGAAAATTGCAGCCGGTTATTTCAGAATTTACATGAGTTGAAGTGTTTACTGACTTTTTAACAAAAATTGCAATTGCAATAAAATGACGTGAAAATCTCGAAAAAAAAATGTTCACGAAAACAAAGCCAATACCATTTTTAATTTTCACTAGTTTGACGAAAAGAAAAACATTTGTAAATTTGATGAAGTCACAATTTTGCTAGAATCCACTTTATGAAAGAAGAATCCGCAAAACACAAGAAAAAAAAATACCAAACTACGAAAAGGATTTGTTAAACCAACAAAACCGGAATCTCCATCTTTAAAAAATTACCAAACTATCAAAAGGATTTGTTAAACAAACAAAACCTGAATCTCCATCTTTAAAAAATTATTTTTTTCACTGTATACACCGTGTACAGTATTCTCATAGACCAACCGTACCTAGACGAGAGATCCATTGTAATCCCCGCACTTTTCTCTCTTGCTATCGTGTGAAAATCCAGCGCCTCGCGACGATTGTTTGCTAACTCGGTTTCGCAGCGCACGGCTGTTCGAAGTTTGTGTATATGGAGAAAACGAGTGAAACAGAGCCGAAAGAAAAGACGAGAGTGAGAGAAGCAGAAAGATATTGCGAGGAAGCTACGCGGAGTGTTCGAATTTATAGCGAGACATGTTTACACGAGTCGGAGGATAAATATTACTCGGGTAATCGAGTCCCGGTGCTTTGGAGCTTGGGAAAAGTAGAAAAATCGGGAAAAGAGCTCGAGCGACGCTTGTATATGTACGCAACTGGTCTATTACTTCAGTGGGTCTCGACGTCACAGCAGTCTCTCTCTCTCTCTTCCTCTCTCTCTCTCTGTCCCTGTGCCGCCGCATTTCCAGCTTCCCCTCTCGTCCGCACCAGCGCGGAAGTTACTACTGGCGAGTAGTGACCGCATGCAACGCGCGCCAGTCAGAAGAGTAGGTCAACCGGCTTCTACTACTACTTTGTGCTCCAGACCTGCTTCTACTACTGTCCGCCGGCTTAGTGGCTGCCTTTACTACTCGACGTTCTCAGCGCCGTTGCGCGCCTTCTCTCGACTGACCCGCTGGCTGACAGCTACTTCGCTCATTCTCTTATACTACTGATGTTGCTGAAAGCTCAGGTTGCATGTACTGTACAGGCAACCTGAGCTCCCCGGCTGTGCCTAGCTTGCTGTAGTTGTTACTCTTTGTAATTATCAACAATCATTAAAAACATTTTAATCACCGTGTAATCTTTTTTTTTTTTTTTTTCTTTATCAAACAGAATTTTTTTTGTAAGTTTCAGTTTCACAAATAAAAGTAGAAAATATTTTTAAAAAAGAACAAAAATTGTTTGTGATACGAAAAACAGAAAAATGATTTTGTTTATTCATTTTACAAAATATTTATTGTCCATCCATTTTTTTTTAGATTGAAGAGTTACTGGTAACAGAATTGTAACAATCTCATCGATTTCAAACTCGCTCTACTTGATTATTTATTCCATAAATTATTTATTTATTTATTTATTTATTCCGATATTATTTCTTGGTCAGAAATATCTTAATATAATGATATGAATTATATAAAGCATTAAAAATAAAACAAAAATTGTTCGCATAGGTTTTAAAGAAAGGCCTTAAAAATAATGAATAATGAGTAATTCAATTACATTGATTTTTGGGGCATGTTACAATTAATTCTGTTTGAGAAAACTTTAATTTTATTTATCAACATTTTCGACAGAAGCATTGCGGCACGTTTTCAATTTTTTTTATCATTTTGCATTTTTTACTTACGTCACAAAAAACTGTTTTTCTTTTTAAAAAAAATAGTGTTTTTTCTTGTAAATTTTATACTCAATAGCTAGAAAAGTGACTTTTTCTCAAATTATGATATTCTGGCTACAGACTTAATACTTTATAAGCAAGACGTGGGTCTCGTAAATTATTTTTATTAAATTTCTCAATAAGGCAAAAAGGGTCAACGAGGTCAACAGAAATAGAATTAACAGAGACAAAGCCATCGATTGCAAATGCACTAAAAATTGAACTAAATATTAGTGTGTTTCACCAATTTTTCAACGAAAAATATAAAATACAATAAAGACGATAATTTGATCTCCCATCCGCAATAATAATTATAAATAACTTGCTGCTGCTTTTCACTAAAAGCCGATTAAACTTTAATTTATTTTTTATCATTTTTAATCATTTATTTCTATAATGGAAAAAATAGCTCTGTTTTTTCTCAAGAAAATAAAAGGTTAAACTATCTTACTTCATTTTCACGTTGAAGTGAAAGACATTTTTTGTCTAATGACATTCTTGTTGAGTTTAAGAAAAAAAAGTAATGAAACACCTTTACTGTATATCCGATAATTTCCAAATGAGAGTCGCTTTCGAAACGAGAGATTACGATATGTCTGACGATTCATCTACTTTGTGGTTTGCTCACCACTGTCCGTCACAATTTACAACTGACATTGGTCGGCTCCTCGCCAAAGATTCCTAGCAGTGGAGAAGAAGGTGCAAGAGACAAGAGCAAGTTGCAATACCCGGGAAGAAATATAGTAGCAACAGTGGGACAAGAGTAGCCAGCAGTAGAACGAAAGAGGCTCGAGACAAGTCTGTAAAACGAAACGAAACGTGCTGCCAACGTAACGCCCACGTCTCCGAATCTCTTTCCACTCGATCTTCTCGTTCCTCCTTCGCCACCATTCCCCCGGCGTCTAGGGGAGAGCTGATCCTTTCCTACGAGCAGTGGCAAACCCCTTTGAAACCATCCCTCTGCCCCTTGCACACTGTTCTCTCGTTCGGAGAAGAAATCGAGTAACATTCCGCTTCCCAATGCCGATTCTGCTCCGCACTGGAAAAATAAAGGACAAAACGTAACGCTCACAGCATCGATGTGCCGACCGACGATACTGATCGAATGATTGGAGCAACGAAGAACGACAACTTATAACGCAAGTGGAAAGGGAAAGCAAGGGAAATATAATAAGCGGGATCATCCCCTTATTTTTATCTTCTCTATCGTAATCCGATATTTCGTTATCGGATCAGTCTCGAGGAGACGGTGTAATCGCGTTATATTCCATAACTTTTCTCGCGAACAAAAAAATACATAAAATAAAACGAACATTTCAACATTTTTCCCGATATCTAGAGTTTAATTTATCTTTAAGGACATTTAGTCATCTAAAAAAAAATGATAAAACCTTTTTTGTGGAATTAGGTAAGTCATGTACTGTTTCTGGATGCTGTGACATGAAATTTAATATTTTTTTATTTCTCGCAGCTTTCGGATCAAATCGGATGATGAATATTTATTATTAAATTACTGTTTATGGGAATTGTTTGTTCGTTTTCCGATTCGAGTAGAATTTTTATTTAATCGATATAGTGTGAAACGCAAACGAAAAATGGGATTCAAAATTGTGTTTCGAATGTATAACAAAAATCGTCGAAAAATCGATATTTTGTTGTTGCAATTTTTCTCACTAAATCACGTTTTTGCCTGAACTCCGAATATTGGTTGGAAAAAACCAACGTGTTCAATACTTTGTGTTAAAAGTACTCGAGAACAATGTTTACGAAAAGCTTCGCTCTATCCTTCGTATTTCCACCGACGAGAAATCGCAGCAGCACCAGCATTGTTACGATATCCCGCTATAGTAATCCAGAGTTCGTCGACCAATTTCTGTCCAACTGCCGTTTCGTTCGTCCCGAGAGTCTGCGGATATCGTCGCTCGGCGACTCTACGTCACGGGGTCTCGACCCAGATCGAAAAATGGTTGTAAATTTTGTGGTGTCGTTCGTACGACGAAAAGCGTTACATTGACCTCTCCCTCGGCTCCACTGGCAAACCTCGTGACTGCTTCCTGAAACTTGTAAAATTTTCTGGGTGAGTGCATCATGCACATGAGTTGCAGGAAGCGAGAAGAAAGAGAGAAGAGTGTGAATAAAAAGGAATGAAAGGTAGGACGAATAACGAGAAGCAACGACGAAAACTAGTGGAATGGAGGGGTAAAACGAGGTAAAATCAAGGGAAAAAAAAGAGAGAGAAGAATTTCTTGAAGCGAAGATACGAGGCGAGAAGAAAAATGGACGTGGCAACTTTAGCGATAACTCGTAACAATATGTACGACGGCCGTTCGTACATTCCGGCACCCTCTTCTTCTTCTTCTTCTTCTTCTTTCTCTTCTTCCTCCTTCTTGACTTCGGAACCTGTGTACCAAAGTCTCTTCCCCCCCTCTCTCTCTCTCACTCTCTTTCTCTCTCTTCTGTTCCACGCCTCTTTGCATAGCTGGTATACCTACCCCCTTAGCTCGAGATGGAAAATAGGAAAAAAATTGCGCTCTCCACCGGTATACGCGGCGTCGAGGCGAAAAGTTTTCGCAATTTTAGCGAAGGCATGGCGTCGCTCGTACGCTAGAGAGAAAACCGGGAAAGCGAAAGAACTTGGCCTGGCGCGCACTGCTGGCGACAATGACGATGGGCCCGTAGTGTGTACCGCATGCAGAAGAGACGCTACGGGCCAAGCTATGAGCAACGAGCCAACAGGAGAACGTTCCTGATGCTTCCTCTACTACTACGCTCAGTTCTGATGGCAGACGAAAACTCTTGTGCGCAGTTTGTCCTATGTGGAACATAGTAACAACTGTAGATCTGACTGTCAGTGTGCACTAAACGAGGACATTACTGGCCGAATGTATTCTGGAAACTGGAATACTCGTTTTGGCTCTACCTGTGGACATTTCTCTTCCTCATAGAGAAAGCTTCGCGATGGTGGAAACAATTTTTTCCAAATTTTCGTACCTCTATCATTTGTTCTATATATTTTATATATTGTTATTTATATCATATATTTCTATATATTATTCTTATATATTTATTATTTATTATTATTCATTTTCGTGGCCTCTATAAATTCAACCAGTTTTATCTTGAGAACGAACTTTATAATTTCGTCGGATTCTACCAGTTTTGAATTTAAAAAAAATGTCCTAGACGTTTCTTTATTATAAGTCATACAATACAATTAAAAAAAAAATATTTTAATATCTTATTGAAATAACTATTATCGATAATTCTTATTTTAAAATCACATATGTCACGAAACAATGAAGAAATTTAAATACGTAAAAAATCATTTCTTGTCTACATAGAAAGCTAACCTCTTTTTTTTTAAATAAAATTAACAAAAAATATCGTACATGTTTATATATAAAATAAGTCTTTATTAAATACACAAAATAATTATTTTCATTGTTATAGAGTAGGCTTCTCAAAATGTCCTGCCAGTGTGTATCTATACATTGCTTCCTCGCTCCTCTTTCGCTCGGCGATAAGTGGATCACGGAAATTGGATCAACGAGGTGGTTAGCCACGGGTGCTTGATCGTCCGATTATTGTGAATGACAAATGATGACTGGGGTTTTCGGGTGGCAATGCTCCCGAAAATGCACGTGCAAGAGCATCACGAGAGAGAATTGGTAGAATAGTTGAAATAGGTAGAATGTAGTACTACGTTAGTTGGCATATACCTAGTTGTACATTCTCCAACACTATTGATGAACAAGCACGAACAGTGTGATCGTGAGTTGCGTATATTCGTGGAGAGAACCGCGACATTGCCACTCTCTTCCCGTCGCTTCGACGCGCTTTAGCCGCGACGTCCAAACCCTTCGCATCCAGGCACACACCGAACCACACTCTCGATGCTTGACGAGTTCGGCACACACACACACACACTTGGTGACTTCCTGCACGCTTTCGAACGCTCGCGGAGAAACAGGAGAGTATATCTCGAAACGAGGCATTGGCGGAAATGGGAAATGCACGGCTGTTGATGCTTTTGAGGGGGAAGCAAAGCCTGTGGGAGGTCAGCTACACGGTACAGTCGTGGCTTCACAGCCTACCACACTGTTCAGAGCGAGAGAAAAAGCTTCTGTTACGAAGCGGTGGTCCTGCGCAACCTGTTACAAAACCTATTCGACACGTTCTGTTTTGTGTCCATCGAAATACAGGACACATGCGTATATATGGGACGTCCCATGGATATACGAGAGGTTCGTGAGCCTCATTATTGGTTTTTTTCTTTTGGGATGTTCTAGGGCAACATGAAAAAGCACAGTAGATTTTTTTTCTTCAATTTTTTTTTTTGGTTTTTTCATTACCCAAAATGTGACTTCTCAAAAACTACGTCAACTGTTTGGTTGACATTTTTTTACAGTAAATTCTTTGTTACAAAAAAAGAACATTTTTGGCACCCCGAAAGTCGACGAATAAATAAAATAATGTTACTTTTCAATAAAGTATTTACTGTTTTTGAGGAAATCAAATTTTGGGTAATCATGAAGACACTAATTTTCGAAAAAAATCTTTTAAAAAATACGAATAATCGAAACCAGATGGAATGCCCCATATATACATATGTACATGTCGTAGGAGGTAAAATTTTACTCTGTTCGAAGCCCTGCTGATGCTACGAGAGAGTGGTAGTTTCAAAATGTGACTGTGTATACAATTCATGCGCTTTTACAGTCTTCTCTCTCTCTTTCTCTTTCTCTCTCCCTCTCTCTCTCTCTCTCTCTTTCAACATTTCTGTTCAGAAACATAGGAACACGAGCAGCAGTGTTGTAACGGAAACTCGCTAGCCAAATCGAAATGGGCATTCGAGGAAAGCTGCACATTCGCCAACAACAGGGTTTTATGGATCGACAGGGACGATAACCGGACAGTTCGTGGTTTACTTTTTGTTTTTATCAGTAGAGCGATAATGGAACAGCACTTTCATTATCCGCATGATAACATCGGGGAGGAATGTCGAATATTTGTTGCGGGGCGAGGGGGGGGGGGGGGGAGGGGGGAGTGGAAGAAGAAAAGTAAAGATGTACTTCAGATTTCTAGGCATTAAGATGTTTTAATGATGTCTTTTTAATTCGTGAAAAAACGAAGATTGGAAATCAATTATAGCTGCTTCAATCTAAATAGCTAAAAAGGCTTTGGCAAAATTTTATTTCTCATCTTTTTACAATGAGCAATTTTTAAAAATTCAAATTAAACAAGCAGCGACAACCTGACGAACAATGGAAAAAATCATAGCTTTGGTATTTAATATTTAAAAATCTATATGATCAGTCTAATTTAATCTTCAAATGTCAATAAGCTTGATTCAACTTTAACATATAAATTGAGATTTCTATATTGGAATCCTCGTGACTGATCCACTTTACCAACTAGATCAGAACTGGTGAAAAGTCCGCACCAATCACTTTTAACACGGTCACATTTTGAACATTCGTAGTCGTAAATTGTTCATTGCTGATCAAAATTTTAGAAGCTATGACGGTATTTCCTACGTGATGATCTGATAATGCAATGTCTCACGTTTTGTTCGTGAAGCTAAAATTGCAATCCATATCCAAGGAAAGTTCAGTGCTATACGAGTTCCTGACAATCGTGAAACGATAATAATTTCAGGAAATTGCGGAGCACACCGTTGTGAACGTTGTTTTTTTTTTTTTTTTTTTTTTTTTTTCCAAAAATTGTTCATCGTCGTGAAAGCCGAGAGCAGACGCACGTTCGTGGCTGGATTGTGCTCAAGGTACGTCATTAGAATCTCTCGTCCATTTATCACCGGTGGAATACATTATAGACTCTCGTATATGCTCGTGTGTTAGATGAGATGGAAATTGCCATCTCCTTCAGGATTGCTTTTCTCAACCGGAAATGGGCTACACACTGCTCCCTCTTTATCCCAAAAGTTATCCAACTCTAAGAGGCTTTTTTTCCTCCTTTCTCGCGGATTTTCTTTCTCAACATGTGACACAGTTGGCTCAGTGTCATTCATGTGTCACGTATTCACGATTCTTTTTTCTTCTTTTTTTTTTAAATTAGTTTGGTGCTCGTACATGCGGTTGTGTACATGGTGCTTCTGCTGGATATTGCGGGGATTACATGTGGAAGCTTCCGCCTGAAGATTCCTATAAGGAAGACCGGGGCTAGTTAGATCAAGGGCAAGTAGAATCAACCCCGTTGCGTTTGCACAGCATAGCATATTTTTTTTTTTTAAGAAAAATCTGTTAATCTCACAAACTTTTTTCTCTGTATTACAGATTTTTGCTTCCTCATAGAGGAAGCTTTGTTTTCAATTAAATTTGGCACACATGTGGATTGTCCTAGAACAAGTCTGGGTATAAATTTTACGCAAATCGGTCGAGCGGTTCAAATTTTATAACGTTTTTTAACTTTTGAAAAATATCGTTCGAGCATTCGCTCGCGCAAATTGCGAGATATCGGGTTTAAATTTGTTTTACTTCTAGATTATGATAAAACAAGGTTTTTATTCAAATTTGGCACGAATCGGCCGAGTAGATCAAATTTTATAACATTTTTAATTTTTTGAAAAATCTCTGCGCAATAGCTTGCACAAATTAAAAGATACCGGCTTCGAATTTATTTCACGTATCGAGCACCGTGAACCAAAGTTTGAGTACAAATTTGACGAAAATCGGTTGAGAGGTTTAAATTTCATGACGATTTAAAAATTTCAAAAAGCTTGAATGCGATTTTTATAGTTGACAAATTATTAAATATTATATTATTTCACACAAACAAGCCTGCAAAGTAGAACCTTGCAAACAGCTTCCTCATTATTTTACATTTTTTAAAAATGTCTACATGTATGCAAAGTAGAACTTAGCAAATTGTTTTCTCTACAAAGCTTCCTCTGTGAGGAAGCCAAAGTAGATAAACGTACTTCCTCATAGTGGAATCTTTGTAGAGAAAACAATTTGCAAAGTTCTACTTTGCATGCATGTAAACATTTTTAAAAAATGTAAAATAATGAGTAAGCAATTTGCAAGGTTCTACTTTCTTTATTTAAATTTTTCTTTTCCCTAAACTACTTTTGTCGACATTTTAAATCATTCCGAGTGCACTAACGTGAAAATTTTACTCATAAAAACAAAGCTTCCTTTACGAGGAAGCAAAAAAAATCAAAATTAAACAGTGACTCAACTAGCCCCTGCTCTCTGGTTCTAAGTGTTGCTCTTCCGAGCCTAAATCTTCGCTCTGTGAGGTATCAACTCGCTCCTATTGCAAAAGTGTTGGCATGCTGGCATTGCCAACTTTCAATTCTACCTACCAGCTTTTCCTCCACTATTTCTGAACATACACCACAGCCATACTACTCCATAATACTATGCTACATGCTTGTCCGCTCTTCTTTTCCACCCCTTTCTCTCCTCTTCTCTCGCGGTCGCCACGATATTACGCTCGCTTTCGAAAACTCTTGAAAGGCTAGCTCGACTTGCACCCCACCGGTCTCTTCAGTACTTTGCTTTCCAATGTTACTGTGTATATATATATATATATATATATATATAGCGTATATACTTTTACGAGAAAAGCTCTTGCGGCCTACTCGCGAAATTCAGAACCCGGAATTTCCCTAGCAGTATTAGGTATACATATCTACATCTGGCCAGAGGAGAAGAATATATATTTCCACTGTATGGCTCTTCGCAGGCAACTCTTTCAGCAATAACACAAAATGCATGAAGCCAAGGAGCCAGTTACTCATCTTCCCTCAGTTTCACAGTAAAATATATATGAAATCTACAGGAAACTCGCTTCCTCCAAAAAAGATGATCAAGAATAATAAAGTTGAAGAGTTTTCAATTATTCATATGTTTCTCTCGTATGAATTACACTTCCATATTTAAAAAAAAAAGCTTTTCGAGATTCGTAAAAAAATGTTGCAATCAAGAGCTCTCGAAAGGAAGAACTAAAAAGATATAATGACATTTTTCATAACAGTGGTTTTTTCGTCCAAACACATACAAGGAGGTCTGTCTAAGGAAGGGATCAATTACAGTAAAAAAAATGTGTCTTTTTTGTACTTGCAAAAAAATCGTATAAAAAATCTGTTGTGCTTGTGGTCATTTTAAAAGATCCAAAAAAATAATGTAGGATTTGCATTTTTTGGAAAAATATTTAAAAAATTTAAACTCCTTTTACAATTTGTTCTATTCGTATCTGTGAATATTTTTCGATGATCAGAATATTGTTATAAATAATCAATGTAAAAAAAAAACACAATTTTTAGCCTGTAATTGGACCCTTTATTTTGAAAAGCTGAATCCAACAAAAAAAAATGGTTTTTTTGAATTCTTTTAGTCTTATTTTTTATGAAACTTTTTGGCTGCATTTTCTATGTAAAGAGTTCAGAGTCTGGCAGAATACTCGAGGTTTTTCTAATAAAAAGGTTTTTATCAAGAGTAGCGTATCGACGCCATTGCAGTCCACGTGAAAAAATTGATATGACTGGTTTGTATTAAATATTTTACGTAAATAAACAGCATGGCAAATATTGGACACATCCAGGAGATATGTATCGATTTTATCGCTCATCCTTTTTCAATCGGATTTCTTGGCTCTCCATGAAGCGCTATATTGTGCACAATTAATGTGAATATGATCTGATTGTTAATTGAGTATTTAATTGTGTTGAAGCCTTTATATCTGTTCCCTTTTTGTTTCGAATTTTCGCAGCCTTTAAATTGAACCATTGTTAAAATAAATAAATGTATGGGTTTTTACACTTTGCACAAAGTTCCAAAAAAAATTTAATGTGTGCACAATATGAACTCTTCCAGCATGAATGTTTTTTCTTAAGATTAACCTCCAATGTATTTATAAAAATATTTTTTTAATCACTTTTTAAATTCTATGTTATTTCATAAATTGTATCTCTATCATAAATTGAACTGCACCTGTGGCCTATAAATAAAACAAAAATTTTAATGAATTACATTTTTAGTCGAAAAATTGTTGAATTTTTTAAAGATTTTTTTAAAAAGTAACAAAAAAAATGTACCCAGAATCAGGCTATTTTTGCAACGAAATGTATCTTTGGAAAATAAAATCAATTTTTCAAATATTTCACTCCGACTCGACTCCCTTAATACAATCTCCCATTCATAAATGATTATACATTATTCCAGAGATATATTTTATTGTATTCTAATTGCAGTTATTTTGGTGTTTATTTCTTTTATCAGACGATAATTAAAACCGTTTGCAATATAGATGCGATACATTGCGAATTTACGTTTCCATAAGAGTGTACAGCGAGTTCTCGAGGCGCGGTTGTTCTGGACCGGTGCGTAACTGTGTTGCCGACATGTCGAACGATTTCCGACGTTCCAACCAGCAGAGAACACGACGCTGTCGTCTCAATGTAAAATAGCAGCAAGTCAGCCTCTCCCTGTCGGAGTTTGGCGGGATATAAAGGCGCGCGCGAGAGTATATGACTCGGAGGCTCAGGCTAGTGTGAACACCGAGCGTGCCGGAGCCTCCGGGCAAAATGCGCCGGTACACAGTAGTGAAGAGGGCGCAATGGAGTACACGGAGAGTGCAACTGACAGGCGTCGGTGCGGCTTTGATACCCTCGGAAATCCAATTTCAAACGTTGGAATATACGGGGTGTGCCATTTTTGAAAAATACATTAAAATAACTAATATTGCAATAAAGGTCCTGTTGAAAAGTGTTTTAAAACAAAAGTTGTATGATTTTCCGGGAGGTCATAAAATGGTAATATCATTAATTTTTTTTTGTTCGATCAACCTTAAGGTGATATGAAGGGCCTACTTCATTATCTTAAATGAGAATCATTTGCCCTCCTCAGAATTTTATTCGAAATGAAGACGAATCGATTGAAAAAAAAAATTACAAAAATAATGGCGAAGCAATTTGCAGATTTCTACTGTGTACGCGTTTTTTTAAAAACCGGACACCCTGTACATCGAATTTCTCTCCCACTCTTCTCGTATTTCGAACATACCGGACTAGGCTCTGGCACGCCGCGCGACATTATTATGTAGTGAACTCGCGTTTCGTAAGAACATACAGTACTTCTGCAAACAAATTTGTTGAAAAAATATTCCTATGAATGATAAATTTACTTTTGACAATATTGAAGGAGACTTTCGGACGTTGGATCACAAATAATATATCTTGCTGTTCAGACATACAAAAATTAATTATTACCATCGTGTCGTTCATCGTATCATTGATTATATTTTATACAGAAGCAAAAAAAAAAAGAATCTAACGAAGGAGAAGAAAATCAGACATACATTCTTCTAGTAGGAAAATAAAAAGTCATTAAAAGTTTCATGGAAAAAATCATATAAAAAATCCCATGTCCTTGATTGTTCGTAATGGTTTTGAACGTGAAAGTAAAAAGAGCCTTAAATCGAAAACAACAAAATTGTAGATCAATTACAATCTATTATATTCGAAACTGGTAATTTTTTTTTTTCACGTCATTAGAACACCGCTAAAAACAATCAAGAACATGAGACTCTTTAAACGATTTTTTTAATCAAAAGTAAAATTAAAGAAAACATGCATTTGAAAAATATTTTTTGTACAGAATATATAGAAACCATTTAATAGTTATGTGAACAAAGATTAATCTTTTTTTTTACTTAAAATTGTTTAATGAGTAATTGATTCATTTTTTTCGTTTTCGTTGCTTGATGAGCGATTTTTTAATTTCAATGAACCCTAATTCAAAAGCAAATATAATTTTTTTTTGTTTCTCGATTTTTATCACCAATATTCCAGTTATAAATATACACATCACATATACTCTGGATTACATGATATAAATCGAAAACGATGTGAACTATTTTCCTTCCTCAAATGTCACAATTTTTTTGCTCAGATCTGTTTCTCCTATTTTTTTTATTTATTTTTGTTTTTAATACAGCGTTTGCGGAACATTTTTGTTGCCCTGCAAATGACGATATGGCAGTCAGGCATTCAATAATATTTCTTTCTCTCCGTTCACTACTGCATTGCGGATTAACCACAGTCTTTCTTTTTTTCTTTCTACAGGCAATCGTTTCGATTCATAGTTCTTCTCGACAGGACAATTCGTTTTACGAATTTGCAAAGCCAGATATCCGATGCTCAGACCGCAGCGATCGATGGATTCAAAACGTTTTAATGCACACGTCATTCGAATGTCCCGGGAGAATTTCATTCATTTTTCATGCTCGATGAATCTATCAATTCGCTTGAGGCGATCGTCTAGGTGGTTCGAGCGCACTTAAAGCTTGATAAAAAAAAATTAAAAAATCGAAAGGAGCCCCCAAGGCGTTCGCGAAGCTGTGAATTATCTGTCGAAAAGATTCCAACGTGTGTTACCGATTCGTGTCGTTTTTCCAATAAAATTCTTGCTCCAGATAGACGTTTATACAATCGTATCCTATCATTGGTAGAGTAAAATTCATGTATTAAGCCAGTGGCATTGAATACAGTTTTAAGTGTATCCGATAGTCTACGTGTCCTGACCTACTTTTCCAATATTCCATGATAAAATTTCCTTATCGAACGCTAGACGGAAAAAGTACAAGGCTACATGAATAGATGAAAATGTATGGAGTATTTCATGGCAACCTGGCAGGGTCGTTCTTGTATTAATTTTTTTTTAAGAATCATTATATACTGCAGAAACGTTGCATAAAAATAAACCACTCCACACCAATTTTTTAATCGTTTTTATGAAAAAAAAGTTTTTACTAAAAATACGTCGACAATTTATTACATTTTTTTAACGGTATATTTGATATTTTTTTTTTATTGAATAATATCATTTTTTAGACTGTTCTGAAAATGGAAAACAAGAATTGTCGTTACAAAAAAATTAATATTGAAAATAAGGTCTTTCCACAATTTTTAAATTATTATCTTTTTTTTTTTTTAAAAAAACTGTATTTACTTATTTCTTTGTGCAACATAATTCAGACACTAAAGACACGAATTTTTTATTGTCTTTAAAATGTTTTCCATAAAAATGACATTACTTGAAATTGGGAAAAGCTCTAATTGTGAATAATTTCCAAAATAAATAAAAGTTTCATTTTTAAAAAATGTACTACATACGTTCCACAAAAGAAGAGTTAAACACAACTTAAAAAAACAGTTTTTGACTAAGAAAGAATACCAAAATGTAAAAATTAGGAACAGGACCAACTTTTAATATTTTAAAATCTTTTCACTTCAATCCTAATTCCAGGAACCTAGTAAACACAAAATCTTCGATATACTTTCAGTAAATAACATTTTTAGTGATCCTGACGAAATATATTTTAAATGGATTTGGAGTATTTTTTTGACTAAAATATACCAAAAAAAAAACGAGTGTCACGACTTTGTCGATTTAACATGGAATTTCGCATATATGAGAAGTGGCATTACTTTTAATTGCACTATATATATATTTTGTTTTTTCATTCCATATCTAATTTTATTTTAGTTATATTTTTGAAGTATCTTAGAATATTGATAAGATATATAAATATTTCAATAATAACAAAGAATATATATTTTTTATTTAAGTTCATTAAAAAATGCCATAAAAAATAATTATTCGTTATTTCTAATTTTGTGCCATTTTTTTATGCAGTTTCATAATAACAATCTATTTTTATTTAAGTAAACTGTTTTCCTCGTTTTTTTTCACTGACACCATTTTTTGTAAATTATTAACATTAAATGATTTACGGAATTTTTCGTTGAATGATATTTCTTTTCATCTTTCTCTTACTTCCTTTTTCCACTCTCAGCCTTGAAAATAAATTGCCAAGAATCTACTATCGCCCGAATTACGTAACTTTCCCGTGACCATCAGGGTTGACAGGCGGCTGCTCGTCGATTCGGAAAAAATTTGTTCTCGGAATATACTACATTGTCTGACCTAACGTTTACCTTATATACTAGATACTATAGAAACTACTTTTAACCTGCATCAAATCTGTAACACACGGAGAGAGAAAATAGAAATATATTCAGAGTTTTTCTTCTAAAGGTCGAAGATCATGTAGGTCATGGATTCAACGCTCTACCAATATATTTAATAACTGTGCAATGCTAAATAATAATTATAAATAAATTAGTCACAAAATAAATATTGAAATAATATTAATCGAATTACTGATCAAATAAATATTGAAATAAAATTAATTGAATTACTGATCAAATAAATATTGAAATAAAATTAATCTAATTACTGACTATTTTTTCTAAAGTAACATCATTTTTCTATTAATTATCTCAAACTATCAAATCGTGGTCGACGCATTTTCATTTCAGACAATTACTTTCCGTGCGAGTTTCTGCCCCAGAAAATATCAGCCGTTTGTCAGGATACATAAAAGCGATCGGAGCCAACCGAGCTCAAGCCGGATATCCATTGAACGTGGACCAAAATATTTGGCCACGGGTTAAACGTCGAATACCTATTACCGCCAGAAATACAAATACATATACTTCTATTTACACAGCATAGAATCAGTAGCAAAAAAAAAATGTACTTTTGAGATACAAAATTCAGGAAGCCAAAAGCAAACCGCAATATTGCTTCTTGGTTTTGGTTATTTTCCATTCATTCGGTCGCTCAATCAAAATGATTGCTCTGTACATACGTCGAATTTACTAAATCACATTCATATCGGCAAATAACGTGAATTCAACGAAGAAGACCGAGACTAATTCGCTCACTATTCGATTTTTGATCTTTTGGTGCTAATCTCAAGTTACATTATCAAATTTAGTATTTAAGCATCTTTTTTTTACCGTTTTCGAGACCATACAGAGGAAAAAAGAAACCGCGCAAATCGACTGATTGCCGTGAAACGCATAAATCCCGTATTTTGTGCCCTAGAGGGGCAATCGGTAGTTAAAAAGGCTACAATTACATAGCAAAAGTGAATGCATCACCCAGTCCGATTGCTACACGCTGCAGTAACTGCGTGAATGTATATATAATAGAATGCCGTATCGAATTGCCCGCCACATACAAATTGCACACACGCGACCCTCGACATTTTTAGTGATTCCTATTCAAGTGGTGGGTGGACTAGAAAGGAAAAAAAAAAAAGATAACGAAACGAAATACTACTGGTACTACTACTACATGGATGAAGACAAGAGCTTGTAGCTGCAGCAATAGCGGAGTAGAGAGTATAAAGGTGAGCGGAGCTCTCGGTATATTCGATTCGCCATTATATCCTTCATCTCTTTCTCTCTTTCTCATCGTTTCCTCACTGCCCGGCCAATCCCTCTCACAGCTTCCAAACCACCACCTCTACCGTTGTATTTTCCTTTTGACCTTTTTCCACTTTTTCTCTGCCTCGACATTCGCACATGAGAGAGAAAAAAAAAAGCTTCTGCGCTCACGGCTTACCTGAACTACTGTATGTGTGTCGATGAATGAGAAAGGGGAACGAAGGTTCGAAAGAGGAAGAAACGAGATCGTACTATTCCCCCTTGCGGCACATTTGTCTGTACACCAATTTTTGTGTGTGATCCCAGATATTTTCCTGTTCGCCAACAATGTGCTCCCTATTTTCCATGATATCTATATGCATTGAGTATATATGAGACATTCTCTGTCAATTTATTAAATTTATTGAATTTATTAAACAGTGTTTTCTTTTGATCCTAAATTTAAGGATTTCTTCTCCCTCAGAGAGGACACTTTGTTTTCATACATTTTTTTTTTTGGTCTTGTTTGAGATTTTCATGTCAGGACACTCAGAATGGTTCAAAACGTCGAGAAAAGTGGTTTAGAAAAAATGTCCATGTGTGTGCGCGCGTGTGTGTGTGCTTCGAAAATTCAATAACCCATAACTGAAGAACCGTTCAAGCGATTCAGCTGAAAGTTGGCACGCAAGTGAAGTAGTTGCTCCGCTTTGACTATTGTGATTTTTAACAAAATGTATGCAGGAATTTAGACTTTATAGCTTTTTGAATTTTTTTTTTTAATTTAAAAAATAAAAGATGTTCGTCGTTCTAACTTTCGTAAAAATTATTAAATTTTGCTAATTAGTTCTTCATAAGTGCAGGTATATTTAATTTCGTTTGGTTTTCGATTTGCCAGAAATCGAAAAAGCGGTTCGAATTTTATGGAGTTTTGAAATTTACGTAATTTTTTTTTTAATGCTATAACTCAAGAACGGTTCAAGCAAACGATATAAATATTTGTACAAATCTTAAGTAGTTTAGGTAGAGTTCAAAGGGTTCAAAATTAAAGAGTAAGAAATATGCAAAGATCGACTTCGTAAATTTTTTCTACTTTATCAAGACACAAAATTTGTGTAAAATGATAACAATTTTTTACACATTACGATTTCAGTTAAAACATACAAACTTTATTCCATTCAAGATTAAAAAAAATTATTTACCAATATTTAAAAAACCCTGGAATGATTCAGATTAAAAATCTGAAAGAAAAAATCACAGAAACTCCTTTCAAGTAGTGATACAGTCCTTTTAATTAAAAAAAATATTGGAGTGATTCAGGATTTAAAAAAAAGCGCCCGAATTGACAGAGAATGCTTTTTATACAGCTGCGACATGGCGTTGCGGTCCAGGACATTGGCCTAGTCGAGCGGAATGTAAGAGAAATGTATAGATATACTGCAGAAGTTATATCGGATGCAAAACAAGCGGAAATACACAGATACACACGTGAGGAAGAAAAGAGCTGATGGCATTTCCTGTTTCGCCCATTTCACAGCTCGACAGACCGCGAGAGAGATTTCTCGGTGTGTCGTTGATGCGCGTTCTGCAGGTTTTACGCTCGCGTACCTCGTTCGATTTGCGGGCGTACAGATCTCTAGTCGTATCTGTCACGATCTTCCTTCAATATTCCCCGGATCATCATAAATTAATGGCTAACCCGTTTCCACGATTCTCCAGCATTGTCTGGTTTCGTGGTTCTGTCTGCAAGCTGTCTGGATGAGAGTCTTTCACCACATTTCCCAAGGCTGCTTCTCTCAGAGGACAACGATGCAATTTTCTGGCACCTTACTTCGCTGATTTTCCCTCCGGTAATTTTCAATTCTATTTTCATTGATTTTCGTCCTGAGCTCGAGACACTCGAGATGCACTTTGCGAGATAGTCGGTATCGTTTCACGTCGCGAAAACTCTTCGCCATGATAATCGTCTTCTTTTACGCCATCCGCTTGAAATATCCGACAGCATATTTTATACACAATTTATCATTATGAGAGACCGGGGCGAGTTGAATCATCGCGTAAGGAGCGATTTTAGAGTCGAATTTTCAGTCATAAGAATGTAAAATCGAACTTAAGACTGAAAATATATATAAAATTATAAATTACTAGCAATTTTGGTTTTCCGATTTAAAAAGTCAAAATTGATTCTACTCTGTATAATAATTCCTTCGCGGTGATAGAATAGCGAAGTCAAAAAATTTCATGAAAAAAATGATAAAAAGAAAAAGAACTCGAGGGTCAATGATATCCGTTCCTTTTCGCATCTTTTGCTATATAACGAAATGAAAATGCAGGGCATTCTTATCGCGCAGTTTCGCAGTAGTTTTCCTCTCCGATAGTCGATGGATCAGCGGTGCGAATCACCACCCACAATTTGAAGAAAAAAAGAAAAAGATCGTTTTTATTTGTGATTCTGAATAGACAACTAAATCACTGGCTCCTGGCGCGTCCGCTATTCAAGATCTTGAGAAAATCCCTTTCCTTCATTATATTCCACCCTTCGCTCTCTCTATCTCCCCCCCTCTCTCTCTCTCTCTCTCTCTCTCTTTCACCAAACTCCCCACGCTGCCACTCGAACAAGATAAAAGTAGAACGTTTCTAAAGTTTTATTAGCCGATCCTGAATATTCCAGGAGCGTAGAAAATTTCCTCTTGCTCTCTCCGAGTCCTGGCAAAAGCTCTTTACTTTTATTTCTCGCAGTTTCTTTGGGTCGCTCTCTCGCCTCTCCCTTGAATTTTATCCGCTCTGTCTCTTTATTTTCCCTCTCATTCTCCCTCCCTCTCTCTCTCTCTCTCTCTCTATTTCACTCGATAAATTATTAATCGTCATGCCGAAGCACTGCTTCGACAACTGGTCGAAATGTAAATTTACAAGCTGCTTATATGCTACTTTATTCCTTCTTCTATCCTGAAAGAGAATTTTTTTTACAAACTCACATGTTTACGAATAATTCGTGCAACACATATTCTACTCGGTAGTCGTTCATTTTTATGCCTCGAATTCACTCTGGGGAATATTTCGACAAGCCGTTTGCATTGATCTCCGCATATGAATAATGAAGATATTAATTTTTCACGCAGTCCCAGAGAGGACACATCGCGAAGAAACTCTGCCGTCGATACATAGTATCAAGTTTTACCTTCATAAACGTTTCGTGTGAAAGGCCAACCTCAACATGTATATGTATATGGTAGAAACTCAACGTACGTCTTACTAACTGAGAGAGGGGTCGTGAAATCCAACGTTTTCCTCGTCTTTATCACGAAATCCGGGCTTTCGTGAAACTCTAAAGGGCACCACGATCTTAGCTATATCTTCGCCAAATATATAGTACTACTGCGATATTGTACACTATATCATAAAGCTTCTATATTTATATATAGAGCACTCCATATCACTTCTGGGTCTTACCCAGTCCTCTCGGATTTGATCCATCATTTTTTATGTTATTGCTCGACAGTGGGGTAATTTTACAGAATTTCACTCTACACATCACCGACTCTACACAACAGCAACTCTGAACAACACTCGAATCTATACAGCAGCAACTCTACACAATTCCATCTCTAATACACAAGAAAAAATTCAACGAAGTAAGTCTTGACAGCAAAACTCTACACCAGACAAAAGCCTCGACGACAAAATTATTCTACAGAGACCAAACTACCCACGACAAAACGGTACATGGGCAAATTTCACCAGAGTCCCGATTCTACACCATCACCATAAGCCAATCAACATGCGCCGACAGATAGAAATGTTTGAATGGGCGAATTTTTGGAGTGAATGAACGGCGCACGTTGATTGGTTTGCGAGTTGGCGAAGGTGTAGAATTGGGCGTGTGTTGAATAAAAATATTAAAAATTCGTTAACTTTGAATCTAAGTTTTACGAACAAAGTATAAACAACGGGAGGGAAAAAAAATGTACATCGCAACCTCAAACTTCGAATGCCGTGACGCAAAGTCTCGGACGACTTTCATCTCCAGGGATGTATCTATACATTTCCCAACGCGTAAGTGAGCTTAGTAACACCGCCCGGGCGTAATGCAGGCGTACATGGAAGGAGAAGGTTCTCGCCAGAGGGTTGTTATACCTTTGGCACAAACCACTCGGAACTTTGATTTTTCTTTTCTTTCACCCCATGTTACTATATTTAAAGACCAATATAAACACCTAATAGCTGAATATTACTATTCAGAAAGTCGCAGTATAATATATCGCCCAAAAGTTTATAAACGAAGGGTGATGGAATGTTGAATTCTCCATATTGCTTCCTCATTATTTTTTAATTTTCGCAAAGGTACCTCTATTGGAAGGTATGGTTATCTATTTTGGGCTCCTTGTAGTATTTGACGTCAGATTTTGAATTTTTGTATTTTTGTATTTTTGTATTTTTGTATTTTTGTATTTTTGTATTTTTGTATTTTTGTATTTTTGTATTTTTGTATTTTTGTATTTTTGTATTTTTGTATTTTTGTATTTTTGTATTTTTGTATTTTTGTATTTTTGTATTTTTGTATTTTTGTATTTTTGTATTTTTGTATTTTTGTATTTTTGTATTTTTGTATTTTTGTATTTCTGTATTTTTGTATTTTTGTATTTTTGTATTTTTGTATCTTCGTATTTTTGTATTTTTGTATTTTCGTATATTTGTATTTTTGTATTTTTGTATTTCTGTATTTTTGTATTTTTGAATTTTTGAATTTTTGAATTTTTGAATTTTTGAATTTTTGAATTTTTGAATTTTTGAATTTTTGATAAGCGTTTCTCGACGTTTTGGGTTTTTCTTATTATGCCAACGTGAAAATTTGAAAAAACAAAAATTTTCATGAAAACTTCTCTATGAAAAAGGAAAATTGTTGTGAACAGAAGATTCGTCGGTGATAAGACAATAAAACAAAATCAACTATGGTTAACATTAATAGTCAACGTAAATAAATTTTCAAGCATAAATTGGGAATACAATCTTTGATAATACTATTTTCTTTTTTGTTCATCGGACGATTCGGAGTTTAAAAAATTGTTGTCAACAGAAGATTCGTCGTTGAATCGCATTCTTTTCACTTCTCATTCGACATGAACGAGAGAGAAATAAATTCGTCGATGCATATGCGCCCTCGACGGCACGTTACTGTGAGACAAAGAACGCAAAAATTTCGCAAAACCCTTCGTAGGTACGAGCATATTTTTTATCGTCACCAGTTAGACAATACGATGGAGAATGGAAAGCATACGTGACCGAATATAGTCGAAACCACGGAGAGCGTGTGAGTTGTACGTCACGACGTGCAACTCACGTATATTTTCAGAGTAATATTTAAAAACAGAAGAAAAAAAAAAAAATGGCACCCCGTATAGTAGAGAATTGAAAATAAAGCGCGGGAGGCGGACGCCGAGTAGCGTTTGGGTGTCGTGCGGCATTGTACTCGCAGTCCGGGTATGCTGAAATATTTGAAGTATGCACTATCCGTCGGTTTCACCAATGCAACGACATTTTTGGTGAGGTAACCCTGCCGAGTTTGCCAACACTGCCTGAAAACAGGAAAATACATGGGTTCGCGTTTCACAAGACTTTCAATACAAAATATCGAGGCTGCATCGAAAATAAAAAAAAAGCAAATAATAAAATACTGCAACGATATGTAAAAATAAATAGATGAATAAATATCAATTAAAAAAAAATGTGACGTTTCTTTTTTTAGTTCTTTCACGCTGTTAAACAGGCTTCAACAGTACGCACAGTACACTATTTTTTTTTAAATGGAGATACAATTTCTGTGAAGTGACAAACGCAGTTTTGTTAATTAAACAGAATTTGTTTATTTTTTACGGATTTTTTTTTTAATTAAAAAAGTAACAAACTTTTTCTTATGCAAAATTAGAAATGACAAAAAAAATCAATCGGAATTGACATACAGAATTATTAGTAACAAAAAAAAAATAGAACCTTGCAAATTGCTTTTTCATAGAGGAAGCTTTGTAGAGAAAACAATTTGCAAAGTTCTACTTTTCATACATGTAAACATTTTTAAAAAATGTAAAATAATGAGGAAGCAATTTGCAAAGTTCTACTTTGCAGGCTTGTTTGGGAATAAAAGGTATTTTTATCGATATTTTTACCGATTCACGATTTTTTAATCACAAAAATTGAAAATATTTTATATTTTCTTGGTTTTTTAGTGAAATATATTTGTTATAAACCGGTACATATCTGCTACATAATTTATGTATGTACCATGTGGTTTTGTACACTACCTACTGGCTCTTTGTGGATTAATACAGCATCTATTATACTTACATAAGCCACAAAATCACTTCAGAATGATTGGCAGATGAAGTTGATAATATAAAAAAATATTTAAAAATGTGTCTACAATAAAAATCGCATTGTGCTCAATACGTGAAATAAATTTGAAGCCGGTATCTTTTATTTAATGCGCAAACGAGATTCTTCAAAAAATAAAAAATGTTGTAAAATTCGAACTACTCGACGGATTTGTGCCAAATTTGAATTAAAACCTTGTTTTATCATGATCTAGAAGTAAAACAAATTTAAGCCCTATATCTCACAGTTTGCGGGAGTGAATGCTCGAACGACATTTTTCAAAAGCTACAAAACGTTATAAAATCAGATCTAGTTCTAGGAAAATCCACATCTGTGCCAAATTTGATTGAAATCTGCTTATAAAAGTCGAAATTTTTTTTTTCGCGACAGCAATGTTTTGCTTTTTTTTGGAATAAAATCGAAATTTATCAACATACCGACCGTTCCCTAAAATAAATTCATCTTGGATATTCAATAATTGTTAAATCACGTGGTAAATTGCAGCCGGTCATCCCAGAATTTAGAAAAGTAAAAGTGTTTACGGACATTCAAAAAAATTAAAGTTGCAATAAAATTTGAACCACTCTATCGATTCTCGCCAAACTTGGCACCAATCATGGTTCACTGTAAGTTCATTTGTGTTCAAAATTTCAGCCTGATATATCGTAATTTACAAAAGTTATAGATGCTTTAAAAAAATGTTCAAAATGCTCTAAAATTTGAATTTTTCAACCGATTCGCGTCCACTGTAATCCCAAAAGTTGTTGTATGATAGCCCACTTGCGTACCAAATTTGAAAAAAATACATGAAAAATTGGGACCCTTATCGTGCTAACAAGGCAATTTGCACATACACACACACATACACATACAGACATTTCGTACAAATCACTTTTCTCGACGTTTTGGACCATTCTGAGCATGCTGATATGAAAATCTATGAGGAAGCAAAAAAGAAGAAAAAAAAAACGACCACCGATTAATGTAAGCCTTCATAGAGCTTGATTAGTTTCAATGATTATTCCGTTATTATTCACCACATTTAATTCCCCAAGGCCCAATTTGTTTTTTCAAATATTGCTCTACAAATTCACCAACTAATAATAGAGGCTTATTTTTACAGATTAAAAAATAAGGCTCTACATTTTGAATAATATAAGAACTGCAAAAGCGTTCAAACATTTCTGAGCAACAATTGTACATGACTACAATTTTTCATAAATATTAAACTTTTTTTCTCCCCTTCAATGACGCCCATTCCTTGAATTTGAATAGTGACGAATTTTTCCTACTCGTCATAAAACGGTGTGATATTAAAGCGAGTGCAACGAGTCAAAAGTGTGGATGAGGGAGGGGATGAAAAAAAAAAGAAACGTCGAAGGGTCTCTGAAGTTTCTCCACTTTACTCATCGCGTTTGCTCGACGGATTACACCCTGCCGGATGTCCGCAAAGAGCTCCTGCGCTTCAGGCAAACAGCAAAAGAGAAAGACCTAATCTGATCCCTCCACTCACTTTCCAACAGTCGTCTCTCTGCTCTGCTTTCTCTCTCCATCTCACCCCCTGGCAGGGAGAAAATAATTGATGCGAATGAGATTGCGCGGCGGCGATCTTTTCCGGATAAACTTTCTAATTATCCGGCTTCCTCTCGCTCTCTACTCCTCTGGTGCTCATTCGCTCTCCCGAGCCTCGAGCACACAGCTCTCGCTAGCTTCTCTTCATTCCCTCCGCACCTGCCGTTGCTCTCCTTGTACGTTATATGGTGTGCTTTCGATCTTTGTAATTTTCCGAGCTCTTTCTCGTTTACGTAGTTTTTTGAATCTAGAATCTGTGCTCTCTGTTTTGACAAGCAAAAAATGTGAGCTGTCTTTCGGCGAGGCTTTCAAGGCAACGAGTCTCGGAAATTGTTCGTACTTTTTGATGGCTGGAGACAAAATTATAATTGACGAGCTAAATTGAGGGGAGAATGTTTCAATTGAAAAATTTGCTGATGTTCAAAGATTAATATCTTGGGCGCTAGTATTCTTTTTTTTAATATGTATTTTTGGCCTATATAACAAAGTATTTTTTGCCAGATGAGAAACGTTTGTGGACTATGCGGGTCAACTACAATTTTCTTTTCTTCGCTTTTACACTCTATACACTTGAAAAAAAAATCAGTAGGCTGAAAAATTGCGGAATAATTCTCAGTTACGCTTGAGATTAGTCCATCTGGTGCTCTGTTAGGGGATTTAAGATAGAGCTAAAGTTGAAACCGTAAGTTTGAATGTTTGCTTAAAAAATAAATGAGAACATTACCAATTTTCACAAACAAAAATTAAAACTTGCATACAGGTCATAAGGCCCGATCTTAAGGTTAGCCGAAAATTATTTGGGAATATGTGGCTTACTGGTTCTCTTTCAAAAGTGTACAGAGTATAAAAACGAAAAAAAATGTTTGTAGGTGCATTACCAGCATGCCTCGAGTCAATAAAAATTAAATGTCTTTAATGTTCTCACTATTCCAGAAGGGCTTTAAATGATCCAACGACTGAAAATACATCTTCTACATTACAGGAGTATCACCGTAAAGTTACAACAGCACCAGTACCACGACTCTCCCTCCTTCTCGTGTGAGTCAGAAAATGATTTATTGTCTCTAAGGATTACCAAACACTTCGTATTCGGCCATTGTCGAATATCCGTTCCCCAGACCTACCAAAAATCCCACTTCTACCCCAACTATAATACCATATACAATATATAACACATAATACGGTATTCAATGGTGCTGCACATACATAAGTTACCAAACTTGCTACAGATACTATTGACCAAGTCGATCGAACAGTATCGAAAAATGCCATTGATACAAAAGTAATTTAAAATTCGATTAGCCTACGACCCACACATCAAATACATTTTTGTATCTAGCAGAAAGTGGACGACAAATCTATAATAAAAAAAAAAAAAAAAAAAAAATAAAAAAAGTAGTTAACGAGAAAATGAGAAAGATGGGTTGAGTATACTCGTTGAGATATGAGAAACTAATTCCCTAGTCGTCAAGCTGATCACGTTCCAGACGACGACGATGACGACACCGAGTATAAGGACAGACCGCTGACGTGTATCTCCTCTCCTCCTCTTCCTCCTCCTCTTTACCCTTCTCGTTTCACGTTTCCTCTCTAGCTTCGTTCATTCGTCGACCAATTATAACACCGTGTCACACGTTCTATCTCGTTATTATTATTTGCTTACTCGTGCACGATATTCCAGTGGCTTCGTTATACCCTGTGTCTATTTACTCGGCTTTGCCACGCTCTCGATCTCACTCAGAGCTTTTCCCTCTGTTTCTCATATTCTCATTCTACGGTGCGTACTTAGTCATGATTTTTTTTTGTTCATTTTGTTTTTTTTTCGTTTTGCTTTTAATTCTACCAAGCTGCTGTTACGTCGAAAGTCGAATCGAAAGCTCTTTTCCCCAGTGATATATCTACCCTCGCTCATCTCTATATCCCGAGGGATTTAAAAAAAAAAAGCATTGGAATTGGGATCGATAACAATTATATACCTGACACAAGTTCTCGCTTCCTGTATGACTATCATCGCCACCAACCTTTAATTTCCGCTCCCCTGAGGCTTTCTTTTTTTTTTTTCTTTTTAGAATTTTTTTTTTCCCGCGTTCAGCACTTGTCGACAATTATATCCCAAGTGGAGAAGCGAACAGATAACTCTTTAGAATGTGTAATGTGAATAGTGGTTCAGCTTTGAAAATAAAATGCTTAATGTCGTGTGTCTTTTTTGATTAATTGAGTGACTCTTCAGCGACTCTAATTTATCATTTTTTTTATGTGATAATATCCTTGGCGGAATTTTTATCTCGCTAAATTAGTCCTCAAAAGAGAAATTTTGTAAGATCGTCAATTGGGGTGTAAAAAAATTTCTTTTTCCATTATTTTTTTTTAAGCATTAAAACCCTTCTGGGAAAATAATAAAGTGACTAAATGTGTTCTTAAAAATGTTACAGTTCTTCTTGAAATTTGTAGAATATTTTTGTTGTATTGAGAATTTACATAATTTATTATTATATTTTTGAATTTTTTTTTTTTTTATGCTTTGTAATTCTATTAACCAGAAAAGTTTGATTTTTTTGTTGTGCGTCGAAGTAAATGGCTAAAAATATCCTCAAAAAGGGCCTCGATTTTTGAAGTTTTGTGGATAAAATGATCAAGATTGTCCAAAAAAAAATGTATTGCAGTTCTCTTGTAACTTTGTAAAAAAAAAAAGGTAAAAGTACCTTTAAAAAACAATAACGGCGAATCTGGAAATTGAGTGAAAAGATGAAAATTGAAATTGGCAAGAAACTCGTATATCTTAAAAATATTTCAAATGTTTTGACACAGTTTAATGAGTACACAAAATATGTACACATTTAGTTATTACTTTAATTATACGTATATATTCTCGTTTTGTATGATTGAAATATAAATCAAAGTAC
The DNA here is from genome assembly GCA_964016905.1 of Perithous albicinctus. Taxonomy (NCBI): domain Eukaryota; kingdom Metazoa; phylum Arthropoda; class Insecta; order Hymenoptera; family Ichneumonidae; genus Perithous; species Perithous albicinctus. The sequence continues at coordinate 17,228,011 of OZ024694.1, forward strand.
TTTACTACACTTCGTAGTATACCGCTGTTGAGTGAAGATGCAAATGTAAATAGCCGGGTATTTAATATAAACGTCGTAAACGTAACGAGCTGCAGTCCATTACAAATGTACATAATTTATTAGCGACGCTAGTATAGTAACAGTAGATACCAAAGCGTCGGTAGTAGTGAAGCTTGACGCTTGAGTCGTACTACTGCGAGACAGAAACCAGCGGCTGCTAGTGGAATGGAAAAGCAATTGGTCAGACACTGAATGCTAACGCCACCTGATACCTCTTCGCGCAACTATGAAAAAGTATTCACGCTGTTTATAACTACTTGACGTATCGGTACATAATTACCGACAACAGAAATCTGTAAATACAAAAAATGTTTTGTCTCAATGTCTCAACTTTTGATTAATTATTTTTTTGTCACTAATATATTCTTATTTCTATTAATATTAAGAAATGAGAATTGTCCTTTGATAGAGTAAAATATTGTAAAGTTCAGAAAAATGACAGGTTCAATTGGATTTTTAAAATAAAAATGACAATATTTTTTTTGAAATTTGGCAAAACTGAAAGCTCTTGTCATTAAAAATAAAAGTTCTAAAAATATAAACTATTTCCAAAGCAGCTCAAAAAAAATCTGCAGAGTGAAAAACTATCTTATAAAATCGCAATACTATGTTTCGTAACAAAAAAATGTTAAATAATAACCAAATCTATAACTCTAACAACAACAACAAAAACATTTTTTCATTTACGATTTTTTTATAAACTAGCAAAATTACGAAAAAGTTAATCTCGTATATTTTCCACGCTCTTTAAGATACAATATTCGTAATTTTAACAAACACAAACTGTCATTATAATCTTTTTTTAATATTCACATTTTCAGGACAACATTTTTTTCAACCTTTTGAAACTTTATTTGGAAAGCTTAGAAACAATTTTCTATAAGAATTGACAGAAAAAAATTGTAGACATTTTTGGGCAAAAAGATATTCTCAAATATAAAAAAATGTTACTAAAAGTAGAGTGAAAAAAAAAGTGTGTACCAACTACTAACAATCTGTTCTTAATTCACTGAAAAATTGTGTACAATCGTTGCAAGCCTTCGCGTATTGTTTTATTGTCCTTTTAATGGGAAAACCAAACGAGGGGAATATCCGAAACTGGGCACACTCGACACTCGGAGTGACCAGCACGTTCAAGCAGTAAATTGGCAAGTTATAGTGTCGGGACTCGTGGTAATTTCCATCCACAGGAGTAGTATGGTTACAGGATGACCATAGGGAACGGATGTAGGTGTAGGGCTGAGTGTAACCTATCGGTGTAACCAGCGGAGTTGGAACTGTTATTGAGCTCGAGAGGTACACGTGAAAACGTGTTCTCCGATAGGGTCATTCGTGTTGAGAAGGGGAATTGCATGTAACAGTATTCCATATATCCGTTTCACAGCGTAGTTATACCAATGTGTACATGAAAGTGGCCATTGATATAGCAATGGTCTCCCTGATAAGTATAATACCAGACTACAATGCAGAATAAAATAAGACTTTTGAATGAAGAAGCAGGAGGAACATGAGAAGAAGTCGCAAATTTCCACGCGAAGGAGTGAAGCGCCCTCGAGACGTCCGGTCGAGGGAGGCACTTCTTTTTTAATACCACCGGAGGTTCCGGTCTCGTAGAGAAACGCTCGGCGACGTCACGCTCCCATCGTTTTCCTCCCTTTGGAACCAACGGCATCTCAAGGACGAGCCGCTTTGTTCCTCCTTCGCTATCCTATTATAAATTATAATACAATATCGTTGGCATCTCGAGACAATCCGATCTAATTACGCGTTCAGTCTACCAGATAAATTTAATTACAAGATTTTTTTTATGACTATCGATTATACGAATGTACAAGCAGTTCTGGAATATAAAATTCGATTTTACTGTAGTTGTGAGTTATTAAATTTTGGATGTGAAAATTGAAATTGTAGGATATATAGATTTAAGTGAAGCAACGCAACTTTTTGTATGAGAATTCCTAAGCATATTTTTAAATTGAAAAGCATTTCAAATATTTTTTATGTGAAAACATGTTTAGCGGAATTTTTTATTTTAAAGGTGTTGTTAAGAAGCGTAAACTGTGCTTCTGGATAATGAGTGAAATTAGCAAAAGTGTCCTTAAAAGACTAACGAACATTTTGAACAATCAGTGAAGTATTTATAACATTCATAATATTAAAAACTGCCTTCGAGGCAGTTCATCTCGAGATTAAAGTGTAATAAGAATTATATCATTATGTCTTCAATAGTATTGTTTATGTGAGTCATTTTTTTCTATATATTTAAAAAAAATGAAGGTTAGCTTTTGCAGTCGGGAGTTTTAAAAAAATTTTAAGTTTGTTGTTATTTCAAGCTTTTAAAGTTTTTTTTTGTGCATATCTTATTGGGAGGAATCCGATTGCAACTAATTAAACAGACAAAAAAAAATCGATTGAAACCTATAGGAGCCTATTAAGTTTCAACTGGACATGTATCCATTTGATCGTTTTCTATCAGTTTCAATCGAAACTCCTAAGCAGGGTATGCAGGTGCAGAATCGAACCAGACTACGAACTATGTACCTTGTTTCCTTATTATTACCACCTTTAAAAAAAAAAAAAAAAAGCAATTGCGTCTCATACAAATGCAGGTTGAGACTCGCGGGCGGTATCCAAGCACCAGAGATGAGAATCTCTACAAACACTCTACAGTGAGCACCCTGAAGTGAGCTACGAAAATGATATTTCGATATATTCAAATAGGCTATTTGTAACAATTTGAAAAAATCATTTATCTATGCGAATCAACAATTTATCACCTTAATTTATGAAAAAAAGACATAGGGCGGTAGTCACAGAATCGACATTCAAAATTTGGTTAAGTAATTTTCTACCGTTTTCGAGAACATTGGCTTCAAAGAAATCGCTCAAATCAGTTGATCGCCGTGAAACGCATAACACCCGTCATTTGCCCCGCGGGTCAGTCAGGAGTTAAAAAGAGCCAACGTCCCTTCTGAAAGTAGCCAAATGTGAAATGGCCAAAAGCGTCCTCAAATAACCGTAACGGAATACACTTAATTTCCTGTATATTGAGTGGATTGCTATACATGTCCTCGAGAAGTGGGGCGGCTATTCTGGAAACAGAGAGAAGTTATCAAAATTGAAATAGACAAAAATCCTGCCTGTACTAATGCTACAATAAATATATTCACCCGGTAAGAATACGAAATTCACTCATTACTTTTTTTAAAACTAAACACTTACAACTAATTATTGTCCATAAATAACAATAATTAAGCAAGTATTTTTCTTACGATAAACAATAATATTTCATAGGCGTAATAATAAAAAAAATAATTTAGTCAGCTTATTTTAATTAATACCTTTTCACTGAAAGACGTACACGAAACGACAGAAAATCATTCATACTCTCGGAAAACGGTGGCATACTGCGGAAACGATTTTTCCCATTCAACAACAGTTTATACGACTTTCCTGTCGTCATACCGCGAATTCGATCAATTTTATTCCAGCTTGACGGGCAGAACCAGCGGCCAAAAAGGGAAAATATATATACACGGCATGTATATATATACATAGACGTTTATATTACATACATACGAAAACGGAAACGACATCGTGCCGGGAATCGAATGCCAGAATTCGCGACCGCGCATTCTCGCGATACGTCCATACGTACCGAGTACGTGACTCCGAAAATTGGATTTCGAGATTGAAATCGATGGTTTTCTTCGGGAGAGCAGCGAGACGCCCTCGCGCGGCCAGTGAAATACCCGAGAGGCAAATAGCGAAGAGAGACTATGTGAAATCGTATGGATAATCGTACGTGCGAGAGGATAGAGAACCTCGTGAGAGTCACGTGGTGACTCCTCTCGTCCACGTTTCATCGATTTAACTATCTACATACTTATATATACAACCAGAGATAAGACCGGGGTTAATTGGGTCAAGGACAAATAAAGACAAGCCCCTTAAATCCTTAAGTCCAAAGTCTCTTTTCTGTAAAAAAATGTACTTTTGAAAATATCACTTTTGAAAGATCCTATTTAAAAATGTTTACACCTAAATTAATAAAAAAATGAAATTTCCTTTGATAAATGCCTCGAACACAGATTTTCATAATGATTTTTATGCATTTTCTTTCCCTTAAATTCTTACCCAACTTGTCTTACGAATCATACAAAAAAAAATAGTTTTTTTTTAAATCGTCGTACTATGATGATTTATTTTTGTTTTATTTTGAACCAGTAAATATATTATTTCAGTAATAAAATGCAGACAATTTGAGAAGTTGATAAATGTAGATTAGAAATATGCAAAGTTTAGAAGAAATCTGTAAATACGAATTAAATGAAGTAAATCATCGTTGATTATATGGAAAGATTGGAAAATAACACTTCTGACACTAATTCACTAAGATTAAATTTGAAAAAATTCAAAAGCAAAACAGTGACTCAACTGGCCCCGACCATCCCTGTTGTAGCGTGTACATCTGATAGAAAATCGCAGAATAAATCGTATTGAGCCACTCGATATACTCAGACATTGTCAGAAAAAGAAATTCTATATATAGAATAGTTTCGTACTGTTCCAAACCAGTCCGGAGAAGAACGTGAAGAATTGCCCATCGTTTGGAATAAGCGACGACTTGGAAAATAATATATATTGATGAAAATAGAGAAAAAGTAGAGGAGGTAAAAGTTTTCCGGTAATAGCTTACATATTGTGATGTGCGTCTGGGTGCTGCTCCCACGCTGTCTTATATCCGTTGAGGAGAAAAGCGAAAGATAGAAAATCCACTGCATTCGTCTGGCAAACTGCATTCGCTCTTGTTCGGCGCGGCTGAAACCCTTCAAAACAAGTTTGGAAGAGCTCTTTCGCATCTGAAAGAAGATATACACACAATATACATATCTGTATACTGTTTTGTGCATCGAATTTTATACTCCTGCAACTATATATCTGTATACAGTGGATATGCTATATTCGAGGCAACGAGAGCAACTTTTATCCTGGCTTTTCTGTTTGCCACTCGACCATGAAAAAGACTCTTCTTCCCTTTTCTAGATCGGATAGATCTCCGCCGTATTGTAAAGCTTTAGATGAAAAGTATTTTCAACAAATAAATATATTTTTCATTGCGCATATTATGATTATCAATATAATATTGCACTGATCGTTAAAAACAAGTTTGAACTGGTTCTGGAGAGTTCATCGTTAATAATTCAACTAAAATACACTGGCATTCGTTATTAGGATGATTATTAAATCATCTTAACACGATAAAAAATATTTCCAAACAAAATATTTTATATATATCACTTATTGTCCCGAACAAGTTTGGGATGGATCGAAACGGTTCTCCGTCAACAATGCGTCTAAAACAAAGCCGCTTTCGGGTTAAGATAGTTTGACACGAAAAATATTTTAAATAAAAATATGCTTTTCGTTTCAATGAATCTATATAGAAGTTAACGTCCCGAACAAGTTTGAAGTGAGTCTTCGGACGGTTCTCTGTTAATAATGCAACTATAACGAAGCCGCTTTCGCATCGAGGTATAGTTTGAGATCTCGCCCTCGTTTCTCCGCTATATGTATAACTTCCCTCGCCATCAATTCCACCCTCTGGTTCGACAACTTGTGGTGTGGTTTGCGGTGAACGCCTCTCTCGCCCATTCGCTTGGACGTATTTCTTCGAAGCAATATACTAAAGCGGGCCTTGCGAATGGCGATAATTATAACCGATCGATATATTTGTGCACCATAACTAGAGACTGCTGCTGTCGTATAGCAGCTTCAGATACTCCAGATACCGATATAGAACGATGGTGAAATTACATAATCGGGACGAAACCTCTAACTCGTAGCGATAGCGCTCCTAAGTTCGAGCTATACGTATATTCTCCGGCATTGTCGAGAGGAAAACCATAGATTTGACCTACGACCTACCAACCTATACCTGAGTATGTGATACATGCATAATTGCGCATTATGCTCGGAATTGCAATTACTATTTTGTTCTTAAGAACTACGGCACATACATTCCCAAACAAAAGCTAACAGTTTTCAACGAATAAGTGATCACAGGACAATTTATACACTTAAGATGAGATTTTATACATATTTTGGTAGTTTTAATTTTATTTTTGTTTATCAGCATCTGAGGATGAGATTCATTTTATATTATATGCTCATCTAAGAATTTTCAGTTGAGTGGATAAAAGACAATAACACGCTTTATATAATTAACTAAACCATTTCTTTTCAATTTTAATTCTTAAAATTAAGGTAGATCATTTTGATATCGAAAATGGCATTTGCGGCATATTTTTTTTCAGATCAATTGTAGGTATGCATTTTTTTGTTTTTTTTTTTTTTTGTAAAATTTGTTTATACATTTTTTGTACATCAAAGGAAATAACCTCTTCAAAACCGACCTATCTTAGTTCACACTAGTTTTTCCTTTAAAACGTCTACAAACAATTTTTTAAACTTAGTACTTGACTGACTTGACTGTACCGCAAGAAATACCTTAAGGACATTTAAAGCTCAAATAAAAATTCTCAGATAAGTGGATAATGAAAAATCTCTAGGTGAAATAATGCATACCTGCTGAATATTAAAGTATTGAACGAGAAACCAAGGAAATTGAAACGGGGGAGGTGTCACGAGAGCCAAAGCGCTCATACAATTGAGAACCCTGAAGGCTCTTGAGATAAATCCTCAGCAACACGTGTACACAGCAACGAGTAATCATAACTCTCAGAAAACCAATTACATATCCTGATGGAAACATCTCATATAACGTAGATTTACAGATCGGTGCAGTCGATTTACCGCACAATGAGGTAATAATAGTGCAATCATTTTGCTAAGCTCCTCGTTGAACGAGACGTTAATTACCGCCCGGATAGTTCATCCATAAATCGATAAATGTGGAACGGTCGCGGTAATCAATCGCGTGAATTAATGAGAATTAAATGAGCCACGAGAGGAGGAGCTTTCCTGCCGGAGAAGAGGAAAAAAAATGTATATAAGCGTGTCAATCGTGAATCACGTCTCGTAATAAATGACGCGTTCGGAATATCCTCGGACCCAAGTGAGAGAACCATATTTAGCAGTCGCTCAACCCAATAGATTCCAGTGTGCGCTACTGTATATATGTGCTGTTTATTTAGTAGCTCTTCAGAATGAACGAACAAGTGGTCTTGGAGAATATCATCGATAGAATTATATCGACGGGGAGAAAAAGGCACCTTTCATTTATTTATTTTACCTCGTCGAGCTCTTTTTTCAGATTTACTTTTTTCTTATTTCTATTGATCTTTCATATTTTCGGTTGTCTCAGTCTGATTGCCCTTTTAATTATGCTTTAGTTGACCTGTAGTACATTTGCTCTGACACATGTTCATTAAAAAAGAAAAATATGATCTATTTTTATAAATAAATTGAAATTTCCGAAGGATATCGATGTGACCTTTAAGAATTTCCTGCACTTATGAAACATCGGACAACGATAACAATTAAATCATAATTCTGAGACGATCATTTTTAAGCCACTTTTTTCCGTCATCGATGATTTAAGTGCGGATTTCTTTAAAAAAAAATTTGGGATCTAATTCTTCTAAGCTTCGAGATTATTGTCTCGAGAAAAAAATTGTAGCTTTGTTCCTTTTTCGATTATCTAAATGCAAATTTTTTCTAAAAAAAAAAAAGGCTCGAAATCAATATTTTAATTTGAATCACAATAAAAAATAGTTGAAAAGTAACTTTAATTGAGAATCTTTCAATTTTCATTTTTTTTCTCAATATCTGACGTAAGATTAATTTTTTTTTCTATCGTCGTATCATACTAAAAATATTTGTTTTCAATCGACAAATTTAATGTTGATAAAAATGTGCAGCTTATTTAAAAAGCCGTTCATTAAAACTTTCAGCACTCTTTCTTGAAAAGCATTGATTAACGAATCCTCGGTTTGAGAAAGGCCTTGACAAACTTCGAAATATGAAACGTCTCGAGGTCTCAAAGAACTTTTCGTATGCAATCTTCACGCTGCAACGACAGCTAGAGCAACAGTAACTGAGGTTGATAACCCTTTCCTCCTCGGTCCGACAATCCGTTCACTCTCCTCGCGTGGCTGTCCAGTAGCAGCAGCAGCAGCAGCGTTCACGAGGCTCGCTGACTTCGCGAGGCCCGAAGTGTGTTTCGCTCTCTGCGAGGAAACGAGACGAGAACACGATACACATAACGAGAGAAGAAGGAGGGAGTCGAGGACTCGCCACGGCCGCGCTGAGACTATCGAAAGACCTGAAGAGAAGCTAGGGAGAAACGAGGATCGTCAGTGTTACGTCGGTCCTCACTTCGGCTACACGCCCTTTTTTTTATTCATTCAAACTCGACACTTTCTGTGTCACGCGAAAGTTTTAAACTAAAATTGTTACTAATTTTAAAAAAAAGAAAAAAGAAAAGAGAATTTAAAAAAAAAATATTTGTTCATTGTGACGAGTTGATCGAGTTTGCAGGTAAGTTTTTAAATTACTTAATATAATACGAATAAAAATATATATATAAAAAATGCTAGGGTAGCAAAAAAATTAATTTAAGATAAAAAAAATCTTTCCTTTTCACTTTTTATAAAAACTCATTTATTGTACATAATATTTGCTTTATGGTTTATTGTTTTTATTAGCAAAGTCAAAGTCATGAGCTTTAGTTTGCTCAGACATAAATATAAAATTTTTGAAAAATTTATTAGTGAACCATTTTCTATCTTCACCAATTTTGTTTTTTTTTTTTAATATGTTTTCCTTTTCATTTTATAAAAACAAACTAATTATACATGAAATTGGCTTACCGGTTTATTCTTCAGATTAGCAAATTCAAAGTTACGAGCTTCAGTGTACTCGAGCATAAATATGAAATTCGTCAAATTTGAAATTCAAAGCACGTACACCTCGTTTATCGAAGCAACTCGCCGGCGCTTGTCGCTCATCCCTCTGTTATCCGTCAACTCTCGGTGCACTCTTGATGCTCGCCACGTGCATGCCATGTGCTGCAACACAGTAGAAAAGCAACCAAACTATAGTAACATATCAGTATAGTGAATCCGATGACGGTTCGCGTTGCAGATTCAACTTTTGGCACGCGCGAGAAGTAACTTACACAAAGAGAGCGATTTTTTATGCACAGAGAAAAATGAACTCGATATTATTCTAAGAGTTTCCAAGACACTTTATAGGAATTCACCAGAATAGCTTCCAAGACAAACAGGCAGAATTTTTATTTTCGTATTTGCGTATAAAAATTGCTAGTTTTAACAAAATAATGTTGAACTTTACTGGAATAATTTTGGTCATTTAACATTTTTGTAAACTTTAATTTCTAAGAAAAAAAATCAACGTCATTGAAACTACCAAATGCTAATAATATTGATTTTTTAAAAACAATAATAATAATAATAATTCCGTTATTAATTAATTAATAAAGAGAAAAATAATGTAATAAATTCGATTCAATAACTTCATTATTTTTATATAAAATTTATTATATGATATTTTTTTCAGTATTATCTTGCAATTGTAAAATTTCCATTTTTTTTTTAAATTTCAGAATATTCAATGGCATTATTTTTTTTTTAATTTTCAAAATATATATAACCACTTTTATTGTACATCTAACGTGTATATTAAATATAATGTATCACTTTTTGTATAAAAGCTTTCGAGTAATTAATCGAAATTTTAGAAAGCGAGTCACGAACAAAAATGGTTTTTGCCTTTTTGCTCAAAATGGTCATGAACAAAACTCCAAGCTTAATTATAGAGAACGTTCGTTTATCAAGTTCTCTGTGTAATTAAAAACGAAGCACAGCAAAAAAAAAATCTCAAACCGTTTACAGGCAAATCAAAGTGGTCTCGTATCAATAAGCGTTACCTAACAAACGGCATTGCTTAACCTTTTAGCCCACGCGCAAAACATCTAATATTCTTGTAACGCACGCGTTTATTACGTTAATGGACCGGAAGATGAGATTCGTCTCGCACGCGCGATTCATTTGCAAATTCGTTAAAGGGGCTCTTTATGCTCCATGGATGCTGAAAATTACGAACAGTGTCTGTATACACAAAGTTCGAGAATTAACTGTGGGTGGAGAACGAAGGTGTGGGCGGCCGAGACAGCGCTCAATTATATCGACAAAATGCATCAGCAACATATAGTATGGCGCGGATAATTGATGTTTATTGTTTTGTCGATCGTTTCAAGTACGAGTTTATTTTTTTCTTATTTTATTAACGGAGGAAAAAAATTATTGATTTAATCAGTGATTTTTAAAAGTCTCTTCTAATTGTTACAATTTAATATGAGATTAAAATAATGATTTTAAAATTTCCAAGAAAATATATATATTTTTGGCAGTTCGTGATTATTGGAAATTATTGAATTTTCAATTTTTTTTTTTTTTTTTTTTTGGTGTTGATTATAGTGATTATTAGTGACTAATTGTGTGTGAAAAACAGCATTGTTATGTTATTATAATTAAATATGAATATAAATATAAATGATAAATAAATTTTTTCTTTTTTTTTTTTTTCAAGTGAAATTAGGGGCTGGTGGTCCCTTTCCTGATAAAAAAAAATAACATCGTGTGGACCAGTGAGGGAGGCAAAGGTGAACGCTGCTGGTAAACAGAATGGCTGCGCCACAGGCGTCGTCGCGCCTCGAAATGTTGCAGGTTAGTGTTTGGAAAAAAATTATGTTCATACAAACATATGTACACATTTAAATGCTGTGACCACTCGTTACTTATGAATTTACTGTTTTTCTATACTTGTTTCCTAAATAATTAGATATTCCTTTTACAATATCCATAAATTAGGAAAAAAAATATAAACTTTTTATTAAAATAAAAATATTTACCCACATAAATTCATTAAACAACGAAAAAATGATGAAATATTAAATTAAAAATAACACAAAATTTGTGTAAAATTCTGATTTTATATTTTTACTTTTTTTTTTCAAAACTAGAAACTGGCCAAAAAATTTGTTGTTAAATAAACTCAAATATTCTGTGTCAGTCTAGTGACAAAATCTTTCTGTTAAAATTACACAACATTCCACTTAATTTTAATTATTTATCTTGACGAAAAAAAAAATTACCATAAAAAATCAAGCATATTAACTTGTTGATGATATCGCGGTGATTTTTATTATTTCAGCTTTGCCAATCGATACATTTTATTGCCCATTCGTTGCACTTCCAATTGACGATATAGTGGTCAACTTTTTATCACTTGAGCTTTCCTGATTGATACATTTTGTTGCACAATTTATTGGTGCAAATCCTTGTATCCATCGAAGCCAATAAAAGTTTCATTAATTGATCGATATGGTTTAAGCATCAGCCACATATGTTGCCAATACATATACGTATTTTTATAGACCGGCGAATGTTAGACTTTAGGTAGATGTATGGATATAAGTAGATGTAGAGGTGTTGCATATATGGCCTGTTGCCTCGACCGGTACAGCCTAGGCAACGACCCACTTGTCTCGTTTCTGTGCTCTCGAAAATCTCTCAATGTTCATCGTGTTTCTGATGCGTGGTCTGCCTCGGAAGATCGAGTATGGTGCGAGAGACGCATAGAAGCACCACTCGTTAATTTATGGCCAACAGCATCAAGCAACAACAGAGGATCATCGAGGGATCTCTCGACTGCTCGCACGTCCGACGTACTTTATCTGATCTATAGCACCTCTTGAAATCCGGGAGCAATATTCTCTAATCTTCGTGATTAATATTTTCTATAAATAACATCGATGCCAGTCTGTCTAGAAAATTTTCATCGGCCATTAACGTTATAAATATGAAAAATAAATTATTAAGTGGGAGTTTAGTGTGCTTTGGAGTCAAATTCAGAAGACAGATTGATTAATCGAATTTAATAAAAATTTTGTAGAGTCGAAACGAGAACTCCCACACTTAATAATAATAATAATTGTGATACCAGAACATTATTAATTGATAAGAAAAAAATTAATTAATAAGTTCGATAGAAATTCTTCGTTTTTTAATATCTTTCGAATCCATATATTTCTTTAGAAGATTTTTTTCTTAAATTTATTTCTTTTTAATTTTTTTTTTTTTATATTTCAAGAGCCTCCAATCTTAAAACAAAAATTATTGAAAACTTAAGACAATTCAATAATTTCGAAAAAAAAATCTTAAAAAGATTATATGTTAAAAAAAGGAATCTTCAATAAAATGTTTTCAACTGTCTTTTTTTTGTGCTTATTAATAGTTTTGTGGCATTATTATTATTAAAAATCGATTGTTTTTCTTTTCGATGATGTTTATGTTTTTTGTCTGAAATTCGTATTTAAATTCTAATAATATCAAACTTTTCTTCGGTAAGACCTTTCGGTTTTCTTCGTTAATTTAAAATAATTTTTCAGGCAACATTCTCTTGTATGTAGCTTTTTTTTTGGTTCATTTTCGCTTTTTCATAGCGAGGAGTTTACTCTCGCTCGGTCGATCTCTCCAGAGCGCTGCTCCCCCTTCGTACACTCTTTCACCTCTCAGCTAATTAATTTTCTGTGCGCTAGGAACTCCGCACCGGCGGAAGTCTGTCGGGTGTTTAACGTCGTTTGCTCACGCAAATTCACTGTGCTTTTGGGTGAGAGAGCATACCGAAAACATCAGCATCGCGTATGTTTTCCATGCAAACACCGGTAGCTAATATTATGAGCGTACAGAGATATCCACAGTTTTGAAAATTGAGTAAGATACTCGAACGAAAACTGGGGAGACACTCTGGAATTAATTTGCCGCTGTACAATATTAGTTATTTACTGCACCCAAAATCTTGGCATGCGTGGGAGTACCAAAAAAAAAAACAACGAGGAGCGAGAGAAATGCGTTTTGTTGAGTATAGAAGATTCTGAATTTGTTTATTTAATTCGAGAGATATTATCATGATGATGATGAATTTGTTCTACTTTTAAAAATATGGCACTTTGCAAAATAGATATATAAAAAAAAACATTCTTCGAACAAAACTTGCATTTTTTGTGTATAAATTATAAGGCTGATTTGTCAAAATAATTTTTTTTTAAATATCTTCATAAGCACACAATATTGTAAAAGTGTTTTCCACTAAAAAAAAGAATCTGAAGTGCACTCAAGCTAATGAGTAACTGTGCAATAAAGTTGCATTTAATAAAAAATAATAATTACTCATAGGCTGCAGACGTGTGAACGTCAAAAGTTAATTTTCATTGTTTTTTTTTTTTTAAATAACTTCATAAGCACTTAACATTGTAAAAGAGTTTTCCCACTAAAGAAAAATCTAAAGTGCACTTGGAGTTAATAAGTAACTATGTAATAAAGTCATTGTCAAGTGTCAAACCATCAAATAACGAGAGAGTAAAGATAATGGCTTGCATACTATACAAGGTATTACTGGGTGCTAGTACTATTCATAGCTCAAGTGCAATAAAGTTGTTTATTCTGAGAGATTACTACGATGATGAAGAGCGAGTCTCGAGTGCATTCACGAACCACAGTGCGAAGTACATAGTATACTGCAGCTAAAATCGATGACGATACAAGATCGTGTATAAAGATATATAAAAGGGATATTGAGGGACTTGGAAAAATTCTGGACTGAAGGGGACTTAGAAAAATCGGGGGTGGTCAGGTTCGGTCACCTATTCAAGTACTGTCCCTAGTCCTGAGGGTCAGTGGTTGGATGGATGACCGTCTGACTCGATTCTGGGACAGTGATCATTTTAAGCCAAGATTTTTTGATCGAACGGCTCGATTCTTGAGGGACTTGGAAAAATTCGGGCGTTAGTGCATGGGAGCCTGAAAAATTCAGGCCTGGAAGAGGGACTCGATTCTTGACACGAGGCGAGGTCTTTATCTAATATATATAGGGTAGTATAGCCAATGGATGAACACCTACCAATGAATGAACACAACCATGTTTTCGTTTCTAAATAGTGTCTGTGCTTAGAAATCTTGAAACGAACATTCCTAAAGTTTATTTTTACATTGGAAGTCGACGCTGGCGTTTCAATCTTTTATCATTTAGGTATAAAAAAGGGTTTAAAAAAGTCCGAAAAAAAATTAACACTGATAAAGTTGATGCCAAACCCATCAATCAGTAAAAAGCTAGATAAAAAGAAATAAAAAAAAGTAATGGCTAAAAAAAACTCCAAACAGTGAGAAAGAACAACAAGACTCGTAAAATCTAGTATTTAAATGCCGTTCACTTATTGTAAACTTTGTAATAGCGTTATTACCTTAGTTTTGAGGACTGCCCTGGAAAAATCTATGGATTCTTAAAAAATAAATATGAGAAAAGAAGAGAACCTAGCCTAACCTAATCTAAAAGAACCCAAAGAACCTACGAGGCTTAAAAGTCTATAGATCCTTTACTTTCTTTTATTTTTGCTTCACTTTACTTCACTTTTCTTTATTAAAAAAAAAAATTCCTAGATTCTTTAAGGACAGTCCTCAAAAATGCCTTCTGATATATGTATATATAAAGATGTGGATATGTATATTATATACACATATGCACAACTATGTATAGAATAAACGCTTGGCCTGTCAACCGCAACCTTCCACCGGAATCCCAACCGTAATACTCCTAACGTCACTTCCGGTGCTTACTATTTGCCTTATCTGCTGCTGCCGGATCGCTCGCACTACTTTCACGGCTAGACAACGCGAAGACGAGTCGATTATCCTCACGTAGAGATACAATATAATCTTCCGCTATACACTTGCTATAAATTGTCGCACAACGCATTCACGTGCAAAACCACCTGTGGAGCGCTTTTATATATGGATCTTTTAAATTCACGCCTGTTCGTCAAAAGAAAAGGAAAAGGTACAACGTCTCTTACATAAAATACAGGTTTTTATATCATTTCCAAGGATCAATATGAAATTTAACGATACTCACGTTGCAAGGATAAAAAATGAAATATTGAAGTTTTGATGCTGGTCAACTTTCGTTCGAGTTTCATCGTAAAATTGCACGAAAGTGCAAACCCGCATGATGTTGAAGGAGCAAGAAAAAAATGAAGTTTATGAGTCAATGCGGACGCAAAGGACTATGTGGAGAGCGCGGAATGGGTGAAATGTGAAATTTCATGGTTTGCTTTAAAAGCTGATGGAAATTTCGCGATACTGGTCAATTTGAAATATTGTTGAAATATTCGTGAAAAAAAATACCGACAGAAAAAAGAATACATAGTCAAATAAATCGCCTGAAAAACAAATGTTTTGAAAAAAAAAAACTAATGGAAAAAAAAAGATTAAGCACAAATGCTAACGTCTGAATGGCTAAATCGATAATTATTATTCAGACCAATTGGCTGATTTAGTGTGCAGGTAAAAATGCATCTTCCTACGCGGAAACCATTTTTTGTTTTTAGAAAGTGCGAACTTTTGTGCATAAGAAATGATTTTTTTTAACGTTCATCTGTATTCGTACAAAATATAGAACATTTATAATCTAACAAATATCAAAAAAGTAATTATTTAATATTTACTCCAAAAAAAAAATCTATGGATTTACTAAATGTCAAATTTTCATCCTGCTAAAAAAAATCGTATAAAATTTTCTGGCAGATAAAGAATTCAACAACAAATCTAGGTAATTTTTTCCTACGTCGAAACTTTTTCTCCCATGAACATTTTTGACTATAATCTTTTTTTCTATTTTTTTTTTCTTTCCAAGGATATTTTTGACGATACCGGTAAAACAAAAAGAAAGCATTTGCAAGTCGATATGCGGGCACAAAGGACCAGTTGGAGAGCAAGGAACGGATAAAAACATAAATTTCCATAGTATGGTTTGACAGCTGAGAAAAGGTGGTTCACTAGTGGCGCGGCTATTATGAAAATTCTTGGAAAACCGTGTGGTTCGAGACTCGCGAGAGTGATGAGTCAGAGAGCGGTGGGATATCGCGTTAAGCCGCGTGGGTGTCGCGCGCGCGCGCGTAAAGGAAAGAAAGAGTAGTTCTAGCTCGACACTCGTACTCGGCTCTCCCGAGCGAGTCTCACGTGTAATGTCACCTGAATATCGCTCCCGGCAACCACGCGTGGGACTCAGGTGTTATGTGTATACGTAATGTACAACGCACGACCAAGATCGAGGTAACCCACGCGCGTCTCCACCTCGCCATGTCCTTCAAACAGGAATATATCCTTCTCGTGACCGAATCCAGGACCTTTTCGCGATAAAATCTACCCCTTCTTTTTTTTACCGTTTCATTTAAACTTCAAATTCTCTTCCATTAATGAAATTTAACTAATTAAAAGATGGCAAATCTTCTTAGGAAACTTTTGAAATTTTGGAAGGTCATTTATTTTGTTAGTTGCAGTCTAAAAACTGACCGATAAAATATAAATGAAAATTTCTTTTTTTTTTAACTTAATTTCATTTAAATGCTCTTCCACTAAAGATTTATAATTTTGGAACTCTGGCGAACGGTTAAAAAAAAAATAAACTTGAATTCTTCAACATTAATTCATTTTAACTAGCAGAAATATGATAAAACTTCAGAGGCATATATTTTTTTAGATTATGAAAGTTAATTGATTTATTTTGTTTACTTAGCAAAAAAATAAGTAAATTGAATTTTATTTTCTACGTTTTTTTAATTAAATGAAACTCAAATGCTTTTTATTGGAACTATGGAAAACGATATTTATTAAAAAGTAGACTAAAGACGGCAAAACTAGATCGTAAGCAATTTTTTTTTTCATACTGGAAGGTAATAGATTTTTTTTATAGTCTACTTAGCCTAAAATCTGTAAAAAAAAAAAAGTTATTTTCATCTTTTTTTAAATGTAATTTAACTTAAATGTTTTTTTTTTTTGTTATTAAAAATGTATACTTTTGGTATTCTGTCGAATTGTTAAAACAAAGTCGTAAAACAAATTTTGAGGGCCATCATTTTTTTATTTTAGGAGTCGCTTTTTTTTCCAGAAGAAATCGCTGAATAAATTACTTAAGAAATTCATTAATAATTTTATTTGTAGCAAAGAATTTTTTTTAGCTTCTTTAATATTTAATTAAATAACGTGATTCTTTAATTTCAAGTAATATAGTGTATGAAGAGAAATAAATATTCATTTAAGTGGGTAAAAGTTTCAACAACTTTGTTACAATTTATAATTTCATAACTTGTAACAAATGGGCAGTAAAGCATCGACAATGTCAAGCACGTGCTGGTGTCAAGGCTGAAGCGTCGATACCGAATTTAAATGAACAATCTTTTTGCGGGAAGCCCGTACCGTAACGGACAACTAGCATTCGATAATGATGAATAAACAGGATGAGAAAACAACGAAAGCCCACGTACGTGTTTAAATTTGAAATATTTGAAAGCGGTACAGCGACGAGCGTTTGGAATTGGATGAAGAAAAAAAAATGGAAGGCTGAGAGAGAGATCGCGTGGGCACTCACGACAAATGAGTATAGTATTGTGATACACAATTTAAATATCATCGTGTCATATGGACGAAACTTTCGAAGTTCCGACTTTGAGAAAATCGCTAACAGCTGCTCGTTTAACATGTTATTATTGGTTTCAAATCCCTCCTGCAAAACTAGCCTGCATCTATACAATGAACTTTATCGAGAGTGCGCCTATGCTCTAAATGGAATAGCTAGTAAAATGGAATAGCTAGTAAAAAAAAAGTTTGGTATTTCGACTGAAATCATTTTTTTCTTTTAGTTTTACTTTTGAAGACATAATAAAAGTTAAATTAACATTTTTGAAATTTTAATCCAAATTCTCGACTCACAAACGTCCACAAAAACTTTTTGTCAATTTTACAAGATTTTTTTTGCTATTTATAGTTTTACGAAAAAGTTCAAATATAATTTGTTCAACATTTTGTACTTTCTTTCGATAATATATTCTTGTAATTTTGCAAGAAAAGATTTGTACGGTACAGGATGAACGAAAATGAAGAATAAAAATTACATAGCAGTAATTTTTAAATTGATAATTTCAGAAAGTTGTGTTTGTAAGATCTAGTTTTATATGCAAATGTACACAATGAATTTGCATTTCTACTCAACATTGTCATTACGTTTTGTATTATTTTTATCATTTTGAAAAAAAAAAAAAAAAAAGAAACAAATGTTATTAATCTTCACTCTTTGTAAATAGAATATTGTCTTGGTTGCTATAAAAATGTTTGCGGCTTCAAACGATACTTTTTCTAAACAATTATTCTCGACATTTTTGACCATTTTGAGTATGCTGACATGAAAATCTCGAAAAAAAAGTTTCATGAAAACAAAGTGAAATGTAGTTATATTGACCAAATCGGCGTTTTTCGACGTATGACTCAATTGCTGGTTCGTACAACGAAAAAAAAATTATTAAATTATTAATTAATTAAATTATTAAAATTATTCGCATTCGTTGACCAAAATGTTTCAGTCCATCAACATATTTCATTGTACTAACTACAAATTCAGTCATAAGTTGACAAACGTTCCTTTAGTTCATCCAACTATTTTCTTTTTTTTTTCACTGTGACCATTTTACCCCAACGTTTCGTCTAGTTATTCAAGGTACCCCTATAATTACGCAGTGTGCAACTGTAACAACAGTATTATTACGACTTCGGCGAACGATTCTAAGGGTACTTTATTCGAAGCGCATGCGTAACGAGGTGAATTCTCGGTGGTGTGTAGCTAAGTCAAGCGGAATGCACAGGGTTCCCGCATATCAGCGTCGCAGTTGTGATGGCAACCCCCGACGTGCCTTTACCACCACGACCGTTGTGTTGCCCCAAGTTTATTCTCAATGGCCGGTTGTCGAAAATCATTCGAAAACGCTTCACCAGGAATTCCAAAATCCTTGACTGTACTTGACGCAGTAAAAAATTGAACCTCTTCACTGTACAAAATTGACACAGCGAGAGATTCACTTCAGGGACGTCTCCGATTAAAAAAAAAATCCACGTGCTGGCTCCATTATGTGATTCACGATCATCAGATCGATAATCCTGAATAGAATCACTTTTCTTCACTCCTCGAAAACCTCCCTCAGTGCAGAATCTCGTGTTTTTAACTCTTGGCACGCGAGCTTGTCTACTGTAATTTTTATAAACTGTAGTTGGAGCCTAATACAGTTTCGTGCTTCCCAGTTGACTGTGAACTTGACATCGATTTGTTACTGACCTTTAAAAAAAATAAAATAAAATAAATAACAATTGTATGCAATTAGTCTGAGTGACAGAATAACATAAGAGGAGGAAGATAAATAACGAAAACTAGCGATACTTAACAAAGAAAAAAAGGCGGAATTTTTTGATAACGATTGGTACCGAAATTTTGTATCAACAGTATTTGGAATTAATACAGTTTTGTGCTGGCCATTCAACAGTAAACTTGACATCAACTGAAGCTTATTTCTGATACTAAAAAAAAATAAAAAAATAATTGTATAAAAATAGTTTGTGTGATAGAACACATAAATAAAAAAGAGGAAGATTAATAGACGGAAGTGGGGACGCCTAAAAACGGCTACTTTGAAGAAAAAAGGTGGACTGCTTCGGCAGCCGAGAAAACTACGAAAACGAGGCGATCAAGGGACAGATGTAAAAAAGGAAGAGGAAGATGGAATGCCAATTCGCTCTCAACGACTTGGCCGTGGAGCCTTGACGCTGGATACTACTGAAAATTCGTGGGCGTCACAAGTTCTCGCGTCAGCGACCACAAATATCAAAGACATGGTACACAACGAAGCTCCACATAAATATGTAATGTTTGTGTGTGACTAGTTCGTTACGTCACCAATCAATTCGTCGCTGTTTATTAAATCGATTCTATGATTCAGTCATATTGTTTGTGGCTGGAATAAATTAGTATGATAAATTGATCACAGACAGGGTTAATTATTCAGTTCCGAAAGCATTTTTTATGAGATTTAATGAGATTTTATTTTATTAACATGTACTATCGATCTATCAAGCAAAGAATTTGTTGCCACGTGGCAAAAGCTTGCGGGTAATACAGGTCACCGACAACAATTTTTCTTTCGATTTTGTATACTCTGCACACTTTTCAAAGAGAACCGGTAGGCAAAATATTCGCAAATAATTTTCAATTAAGCTTAAGACAAATTCTTATGGCATAAGAGTAGATTTTAA
Source organism: Perithous albicinctus (assembly GCA_964016905.1). Lineage (NCBI taxonomy): Eukaryota > Metazoa > Arthropoda > Insecta > Hymenoptera > Ichneumonidae > Perithous > Perithous albicinctus. The sequence continues at coordinate 17,248,245 of OZ024694.1, forward strand.
TTTTTTTCTCGTAAAAATTAGTAAATTTATAATTTATTGAAGAAAAATATTTTTTAAGTAACCATTCAAACCTACGATTTTGCTTAAACTATACCTTTATCTCAAATTGGTACACGCATACCGGAAAGACTAATCTGAAGCACAACTTAGAATTCTTTGCGAATATTTTGCCTACTGGTTTTTAGTCAACAGTATGTAGAGTGTAAAAACACAAAAAAATTGTTTCAGGTGACCCGCATTGCCTGCATACTTTTGCCACCTAGCTAAACAATTCTTTGTTGGATTGGTGAATGGTACATATATTTAAAAAAAATAGTACCAGCATCCAAATAAGATATTAGTCTTTAAATAACGGTCAATTTCACCTGATTCCCTCTCCTTAAGATGTCGATTTAAAAAATCGATTTTAGCGGTATTCACCTTTCCATTTTAATCTCGTCCGCACACTTATAAAACAAGCGACTAAGTCAGCCAATGCGCTCTGGACAACTCTGACACACATGACCATCTACAGAGCAAAATTCCCTTCTCCCCTTCGCGAGAGCCGACACTCGGTTCTCGTTTTGTCGAGACACGAGACACACACTCCGAGGACCACAAGAAGATCGGTGTGTCCGGCATAGGAGCGAGAGCTGGGCATTATCCTCGTCCAAGTTTCAAATATTGCGAAATGAGCACAAGAGTGGCCCTGTTCCCAATAAATCGGATCAGTTGTACACAAATTTTTATGGGTTTTCATTGTCATTCATTATCCGAAAGGGAATCGGCTGAATATGGTATGGTTCAACTTTGTGATATGGTTTGGTTCAAGTTCAACGTGAGTTTCGCCATATCCATCCTCCAGATTACATCAGAGTTGTCTGTTTGTGTATCGGACTTTTTTTTTCATTTCTCTCAGCTTTTAAAAAATGTAATTGAGCCATTGAAATATTTTTTGGGTGCCATTTCATAAATATATTTACAAATATTAATTTTTTAAATTAATTTCATTTTATGACTTTCATTTTAGAATTTTTATAACCACTTACATTTTTTCTATCATTCCTCCTTTAAAGTGTTTGATAAATCGAACAATTCAGATAACAAAAAGAAACATTTTGAGCGCCATTTATACTCAATACTTGTATAAAAATTATTTTCTTAATTTATTTTAGATGAAAATTAATAAAATTGAATTCAGTAGAGAGGATGTAAATTTAATAATTTAATTAATAATTAAACCAACTGAAGTTAGTTTTCTCCATTTAAAAAATTCTTTTGGTTGTTGCACACTTTTTTTTCGTCCTTCTTAACGCTTTGAAAAATGTAACTGTCAATCAAACAATTTACAACACAAAAAGAAATTATTTGGGGGTCCTTATTATGCCGAATATTTTAATAACAATTATTTCAAAAAATAATTTTCCAAATTATGTAAATTGAATTTTGTTGGTTGAAAATAAATTAAATTGCTCATTTAATATTGAAGCCAACTAAACTTATTTTGAGCCATCAGAATTCGGCCGGCTTCACTTTTTTTCGTCATTCTATCATCCTGCTCTGAACTATGTAATTGTTCAGAGACAATTCAGATTACAAAAATAAGTATATTGGAGACCAATTCATACGCAATATTATTATCGAAATTACTCTTTCAATTTATGTTCATTGAAGCTTAATTTTCTAAATTAATTATACTGCATTCAGTTAGCTAAAAGTATATTTAATTAATGGTTTCAAAATCAAACCAACTATTTTTAGATGACTTCATCTAAGAAGTCTTCTGCCTGAATACGCTTTTCCAACATTTTATCCCAATAAACTATTCTATTCGATAACAATTTAAAGAAGATAAAAATAAAAATTTCTTTTCCGCTGTCCAGAGACTTTTTTTTCAATTATATAATTTTCCATTCAAATTTCAACGTGATCAGCTTTTCTATGACATATATCGAATTTCCGTCACAATAACTATTATACTTTATAGCAATTTATAAAATAAAAACGAAATATTTTGTTTACGATTTTATGCCTACAGACTTTTAAAAAATTTATCTAATTTTCCATTTAATATCAGATATTTCAGATATATCAGATATTATCAATCAGATGAGAACATATTGTCTGTCGTCCCTGCCTCGTTACCCGGTCACCTATATTTCTTTTTTTAGTAATCGTGTCGTTAGACACGGTTGTTTCGAGCATGGCGCACGACTAAAGCTGCACAAGCCCGATAGGGAGACACGAGTACAAGAGAGCATACGTGTTCATGTAGAACACACAGCAGTATACGTATTAACATTTGTCCAAGAATGGATCGATTTGCGACACGCAGCGCGATATATTCATACGATAACGTTACGCGTTAACACGCGTCAACGATTCACACGATTATCCCTACATGAATTGCTCTATGTACTTAAATAATATCTACAGCTAACGTCAATGTGTATATTGGTCGCTTGGAATTAGTGAATAAGTGAATATTCTTAAAATTCATAGAATTAAAACTCTTGATGCTTGTAGACCGCAAGTTTAACGAGCGATAAATGTGTGCAAAGGAGAGAGAGAGAGAGAGAGAGAGAGAGAGAGAGAGTGCAGAGAGGGTGATAGTGACGCGGCTCTTTCACGCTAACGGGTTTACTAACCCCGTAATGGTCCGATTCTGTGCGACTATGTAGGCTGCCGGGTTTAATCGATGAGAATACGTTAAGGGTTTATACATGCAACTACGTATGAGCTTCTGTAGAGAAGCGTCGCACATGAGGAACTATATATAAGCTATAGTCGCATTCATGAATAAATCTTTTTTTAACGACAATCTCGTAGTATGTTGGAAATCGTTTAAGGCTGAGAAATCGATACTATAAATCTGTTGTAAAATTTCTATTTTTTTTTTGTACTTCCTGAAGTGTTGCTAACAGTTTGGTAGACAAAGATTCCATCTTGTTGTTGAATATCAATAACAATATTTTATGGAATCATTTAAATCGAAAGGCATTTAAGGGTAGAGAGTCAGCTTAAATTTAAATAAGTAACTCTCCTATATTAATAAAATGTATACTTCAATGAGGGAATTTTCATACTAATATTTTGTGCTGAATATATTAAAAATCTGAGCTGATGAAATTTGATCTGTCGATATTCGTACGATACTTTGGAATGGATTGATTTCTGTACAAGGCACTGATCGATCGGTGTGTGTCGCGTGTTCCAGGCTCGATTTCAGCAGCGTCAGTTACTCGAGAAGGAACAAAAGCTGATGCAACTGTACGATCAACAGCAGCAGAGAGCACACCAGGTAGCTCAACGTGGTAGTGCCGGCTCCAACGGTTCCAACAGCTCGGGTAATGGTACCAGCAGTACAGTGAGCCATCATCAGACCGTCACGAGAACTACCACCAGTACTCATTCCACTGGAAATACCCAACCAGGCGGAAAGGTACTAATTATTATTTCAACCATTTTCTTTTTCTTTGTCTGAAATGAAAGATTATCTATTATTCTCAAATTTTCCTTATTCGTAAATTTATAGATACATTTTTTTTTAAATAAAGGTACGACAAATGTTTGATGAGAGAAGGCAGACGAGCGTGAAGGGAATCGACAAGAGCTATCCTCTGGAACCGCTGGACAATCGATCGCGAAAACAACAAAGTACCACGACGACTAGTAACGTCGTAGTCTCGACTTCACCGTTGAAGAATGGAAATCCAATGAGCAATCGACAGAGTCTCGTTATGAGAAGAACCGTGCGTTCCGAGGCGAACAGCAATGTAAACGGCGGCAAACCGATAGTCACGTATCACGAGGAAGTCAGTCGAGAATCCTGCGGACCAACGGAGCGCGATAACGAACTTGAGGAATTTGGCGACGACGACAGTCGGTATGACAATGGAAATCGGCATATCGATCAGCGCAATGAGGTGAATTTAAGATTTTATATACATATTTTCATGTAAATTGACCGAGTTTATTTTGATTGGTGTATTTTTTTTTTTTTGGCGTAATGAGGATCAAAATGTAGGTGATCCTCATTACCCGCATACTTTCGCCAGCTGGCAAGAAATTCTTAGTTGTGGGTAGATGAGTAATACAAATTTTTTAAAAATAATACTAGCGGCCAAGCAAAATGTTATTTAAAAAAAATCTTGATCAATAAAAAAAAAAATTTACCAATGCCCTCTTTTCAGATGACGCATTCGCCTTAAGAGATTGATGAAGTGAAAAAAAAAAATATTAAAAATTTAATAAGTGGATAAATGAAAAATATAAATTTCAGATGCATATCGAAGACGTAACGAAGGAAAATTCGACGCAAATGCATCGAACAACCGCCAAGATTCACCTCAGTGAATTCGACAGTGAGGCAAATCGAGTCGGCGATAATCTGGAGAGCGAACAATTCCCCGAGGATTTCATGACGGATACGCCCGGCAGATTACCGAGACGTGCTCCAGCACCGAAAAAACCCTCTCAAGCCGAGGCGAGACTCGAACGTTTCAAGAATTCGAATACCAAACGACCCGGCCAAACGACCAAACAAGTGGCTGGTAATACTACGAGCTACACGAAGAAACGAACGGAAACGAGCGTTCATTCTGGTTCAACATCGAGGTAAGATTTAGTTAACATAATTTTAGACACAAAATTGTTATTGTAAATACTGAGAGATTGTTGTGCCGAGCTCTAACTACTCAGGCTGTAGGGCAGCTGCTAATTAATAGTCAGTGTACACTCACGTTCATCCACTGAATCGTTAGTAATAATAATGATCGTGATTGAAAAATTCATCTGTGTAAAATAATACTCTGCTGTGTATAATTTTGGTGTGACATTTCGGTGCCGAATGGTGAATATAGAAATAATTGTAATTTTAATAAAGAAGCGAAAAAAAAAAACGAAGAAGTGCTGCTAATAACCGCAAAAAAATCTATGGCTAACATAGCGAGAGGAAGATTAGTGCAAAAGTGAAAAAAATGCTCCCATAACTGGCTTTGGAAAACATATAGCAAACGCACTAAATTGGGAAATGGTCTGTGAGAGAAACAAAAATAGAGAGAGAGAGAGAGAAAAAGGAATGATTGTTAGAGAAAGAATTTATGACAATGAAAATGATCCTCAGAGCGTCGACAGTGACGACGATGGAGGAGGAAGAAACCTCGACGAGGGCAAGATCACCGATGCCGGAAGTCGAGCTAACCGGAAGGCCGAGAAGTTCGACGCCGGAGGAAAGAGAGAGAAAATTAACGTTTCCCGTTGTCGATCGTTCATCCATCGTTACGAAAAACTCCGGTGTCTCGAAAGTCAGCCAACTAACGCACAAGAATTCCATGGACTTTTATCCAAGAAGAAAGTCCGAGTTTGAGAAATCCAAGACTTTCCGGAAGCTGCAACTGGAACTTGGTGAATCTTCGCCTGAGCCTGCCGAACCGGAAGATGAATTGCCGGGTACTTTCACGAAACAATGCAGGAAAAGAAGCTCGATTCTCGATGAGAATGTTTATACTGAGCGACGTTCATCTTCGTCAAGTCCAACTATCGATCGAGATGCTTTGGAGGAACGTGTAAAGAGTCGTGAGAATACTCCGGAATATTTGCATGTTCGTAGGAGATCAGAGAGCCCCATTCATGGAAGAAAATTGTCTGAAACGAAAGAAGAAATTAAAACATCGAGTGTTATGTCACATACTTTTTCCTCTAGACGTCGTTCGTCAGCCTCCAGTGTTACTACTGATCGCGATACTTTTAAAGAACGCATAGAGAGTCGCGAATTGTCGCCTGAACTTCCACGATCGAGAAAAGGATCTGAGAGTCCCATTTATGAAAGGAAATCGACGACGAAGAGTGAAGAAACTAAGACAACTGACGGAGAACGTGAATCTACGAGCGTGGAATCGAATTTTTATTCTTCTAGGCGACGTTCGTCGTCCACTCGTCCAACTGTCGATACTTGTCCAGTTAAGGGACGAAAAGTCAGTCGTGAAAAATCTCCAGAACGTCAAACACGAAAGGGATCAGAAAGCCCGGTTTATGGAAGAAAATCTACAGTGAAGAATGAAAAAATCAAGAACACCACTTCGGGAATTAAAACAACTGGGCAGGAGTCGAATATTTATACTCCCAGACGTCGTTCTTCGTCCTCGAGTCCAATTCCTGCTGATCCTCAAAAAAGAGGAAGAAGTAGTCGTGAAATGTCGCCAGAACGTCCTCAATCTAGAAGAGGATCTGAAAGTCCAGTTTGTGAAAGGAAATCGACTGTAAAAAGGGAAGAAACGAAGACAACTGATGGAAGACTTCAATCAACGAGAGTGGAATCAAATTTTTATTCAACTACGCGTCAGTCCTCATTCAATCGTCCTACTATCGAAAGTTGTCCCGCTAAAGGGCGAAAAGTCAGTCGTGAAAAATCGCCAGAACGTCATCAATCACGAAAGCAATCAGAGAGCCCAGTTTATGGAAGAAAACCTACAGTAAAGAATGAAAAAATTAAGATCACCTCTTCTGGAATTAAAACAACTGGGCAGGAATCGAATATTTATACTCCCAGACGTCGTTCTTCGTCCTCGAGTCCAATTGCTGCTGATCCTCAAAAAGGACGAAGCAATAGTCGCGAAATGTCGCCAGAACGTCCTCAATCTCGAAGAGGATCCGAAAGTCCAGTTTGTGAAAGGAAATCGACTATAAAGAGGGAGGAAACGAAAACAACTGATGGAGGACTTCAATCAACGAGAACGGAATCGAATTTTTATTCAACTACCCGTCAGTCGTCATTCAGTCGTCCTACTATCGAAAGTTGTCCCGCTAAAGGACGAAAAGTCAGTCGTGAAAAATCCCCAGAATGTCATCAATCACGAAAGGGATCAGAGAGTCCACTTTTTGAAAGACAAGCTAGAGTAAAAAATGAAAAAATCAAGATCACGACTTCTGGAGTTAAAACAATTGCCCAGGAGTCGGATATTTATACTTCTAGACGTCGTTCGTCGTCATCGAGTCCAATTGCTGCTTATGATCCTGAAACGGGACGAAGAAATAGTCGCGAAATGTCGCCAGAACGTCCTCAGTCTCGAAGAGGATCCGAGAGTCCAGTCTATCGACGAAGATCAATTGTAACAAGTGAAGAAACAAGTACAACTCGTGCAGAAAATAAAGCAACAAGTACAGAAAGGAGAGTAACAAATGAAGCCTCGACAGTCCGAAGCGAAAGTCCAGTCTGCATTCGGATGACACGAAAACGTTCGGAAAGTCCTCGCAGAGACTTTCGTCGTCCTTCCACTGATCGTGAAGAAGCCAATGTGAATACTGATAATCGCAGGACTTCTGGAGGAACTCTTCGCTCTGTTGAACTTGTGAAAAAACTCGCTCGTCCAGGAAGCTCTGAGAGAAAACCGACAACTTCGACGAGGCAATCTTTGGAAAGAAAGACAACGCTCGAAGATGTGGAATTTCAAAAACAAAGATCCAAATCACCGCAGCACAGAATTGTGAAAAAGGACAAAGCGGTGATGGACAATTCCAAGGAAGAGAAATCAAAGATCAAGGAAAATGACAGAAGAAATTCGAATGAACTGAGGGGAAGAAATTTGCGTTCTAGATCAAGAACAACGTCTCCTTCACCACCATCGTCAAGAACCATGAAAGAAACTGCATCTTTTAGAGCCAAAAAAGCTGAACGAAAGAATTCAATGGAAATTAAGAAAGTTGAATCCAAGCACCATCAACACGAGGAGAAAAAGATTCACGAGATCAACAAGACAAATGTGTCGCATGAGAAAGCTAAGATCTGCGATTTAACTAATGTAACTCGAAGCCCTTCGCCCTTTGATGATAAAAATGATCAATCTAGAAGATCGTCTGCTGAAATTACTGTGAAACGTCACGAAACTTTCAACGTTCGCAAACCGAGTCAAAGAATTATTAAAATCGAACGTGAAAGCTCCGTGGACGACGATGAGTTACCAATTTGCAAACCGATCAAGACAAATGTGAAGGATAAGACCGAGCTTTTGGAGAGAATTGAGAAAATTCGTACGACTCTGTCAAAAAGCGGCAGATCGGAGCAAAATTTACAAGAAGCAAAAGATTTTGAAAGAACCGATTCCGTGGAATCGGCTTTAAGGCGTTTTGATTCCATCGGCGTTGAAACCGAGCATCACGTGACTGTGGGAGTCGATGAGATTGATCGGTCATCAGCGTGTCCATCTCCTGAACCAATTTATCGATCTACGAAGCAACCAGTCACCCAGAAAGAAATAATCACAGGAAGGTCGGTAGGCTCGCGAAACAAATCGACTAAAATAACTGTTGCTGTTGTGAAAGCACAGCCGAGAGCAACTGATTCAAAAACTCGCGATCCTTCCAAGGAAAGACTTTCCAAAACGAATCACAGTCAGAAGATGACCGAAACTACGAAATCGATAAAAGGAAAGAAGGAGAAATCGGTAAGTGCGACAACGCCGCGACAATCACCGAAATCACGAGTGAGTCAAAAGATCTCAACCTCTCTCGTGGAAAAATCTAAGCTCCGAGGAGAGGAATCGTCTGGCAGAGGAGAGGGGAAAGCTAGGGAACGATCTCCGGATTGCAAAAGAAGACTATTTGACGATTCGGAATCGAACATCGAAACCGATAACACAAGATCGACTGTCGTTATGTCAACGATCACGACAGTGACGAAAAATCCGGAGCTGTTTGGGATCGAGACGAGAAATAATCGCGACAACAGAAAAATCGGTAGCGAACAATTGATTCTATCGGAATCGAGCCTCAGAGAATGCGATCACGAGCAACCAACGAAGCTGCGCTCCATCGAAGATATTCGAAAATCGATAAAGCGCGAGAGTCAGGATTTTAAGCGTGAGCTGAATAAATTTAATACAGCAATGAGAAAAGATGAGGAATTGTCTGCATTGGTATCTCCCGATGAGACCGTCACCTCAGGAATCATATCTTGCGTTAAGATAACTAAAACTTTGAAACCCGGCGACGTAGAACCGGTTGTTAAAATCGAGAGATCGACTGTAAAATTGCCAATTACTCATAGGATAGCGAAGAGCCCGAGTCCTGATATTGGAACCAAGAGATCGACGGAAGGAAGAGCGAGAACACCGACGGCATCGGTAAGGAGAAGCGTTCCCTCATCGCCTGCCAAAAGTCCTGATGCAACAACCAGGGTAAGAATATTTCGTACAAAATTCATTAAGGAGGTTCAACTACCATAACAATAAATTTGCAAATATTTTAATTCTTTATTGTCTCTACCGAGGACACTTTCTGATTGGAATTTTTTTATTTAATCTAAACTCGACTAACTTTTACTATTAACGCAAACAAACTTTAAATTTCTATTGAATTCATTATACAAAAATGAATGTTTCCCATTTTTTGCCTTTCGATAGCTTCAAAGCTGTGGAATATTTTTACAAATTATTTTCTTTTTTAATTATTTTTTACATCATTAACAGGAAGACTTAAAAAAATAATACTTTTCTCAAAAGGATAGTTTTTTTCACTCCAAATGCCATAAAAAGAAAATGATTTGTTATCATTTTCACATCTTCTCACAAGCTCTGAGCTCTGAAGCTTTGGGGATGTAAAAACTTTTTAAAATTCTAATTTCCGTGTAGCTTAGTAAATAAAATGGAGATCCAACATTTGAAACGATTCTTGCAATAATACTATAAACAAATATTTAGCAGCAATTTGATCAGTCTCCACCATTTAAACTTTCAAAGCCACATTAATTTAATTTCTTCCATAACATAAATTCCATCGATTATATTAAATTATCAATATACTTTTTGCAGTACGGTTCAGCCGAATTGAAGATCGCTGGACCGAGACCCTTGGCAAGAACTTCCCCGAGTCCTTCTTCAGCAAGAGAAGACCGAATGCGCTCGGAAGTATCAAGTACCGCCGAATATTCGGACTGCATCGATGGTCCTGCTAATCGTTCCGAATTGACAATAACCGAAAGTGTCACCTCGACGACAACGAAGAGAAATGATGGCTTCGTTATCGAGTACGACGATGACGAAGTCTCCAGATGCAAGGAGGGCTTGTCATCGAGTCAGGGAAAGCCACCTCTTCGAAAACAATCAACCGAAGTAAGTTTTGGCTTTGCTATATATGCATCATACAGATGCAATATATATATATAGCTTTGGTAAATACTTCCACGCGTTCCGTATTCTCTTTATGACGGTCTTACGACACGTTTGCGTGCACGCAAGGCATCGCAGCTGCGACTATATTAGTCCAGTCCTCGTGGCTAGCCATCCAATTATCGGCGTCGTCCAACTGCCCGAACGACTCGCTCTTCGATTCACTAGGGACGTTTTTTTTTTCTTTTCCTTTTATTTATTTATTCTTTTTTTTGCACCACGACCTTCTGTCGCTGACATCATCGCTGCGGTCAGAAAGACGCTCCGGGCTGAATGCACTCTTCAGCGATGCTCAACCATTTATGGAAACATGGTCGCGAACCACTTTCTTGAGCAGAGATGGAAATTATCCGAAGGAAAAAGCATTAAAATTTTTTATTTATTTTTTTCAAATTACATAATTATGGCTAATTATTATGTCGAAATTATGATAATAACCAATTTATTGTAATAATTTTTTAAAAGTATTATTGTTATTGTTTTTTATTTAACTAAACTAAAATCAAGGAATTAAAAAAAAGTTTCATTTTCATGCTCTTAAAATAATGATGTAAAAGAGTAATTATTCGAAATATTATTATGGATCACAACGATTACAAAATATTTGGAATAATTACTATTTACATAATTATTTCAAGAGCCTGGAAATGAAACTTTTTATTAATTCCTTAACTTATTCTTTTCTTTTTTTTTAAATAATACTATTATGAATTATATAATAATGAAAAAGCCTGCAAAGTAGAATCTTGCAAATTGCTTCCTCATTATTTTACATTTTTTTAAAAATGTTTACATGTATGCAAAGTAGAACTTTGCAAATTGTTTTCTCTACAAAGCTTCCACTATGAGGAAGAACGTTTATCTATTTTAGATTCCAGATAGAGGAATCTAAAGTAGATGCGTAAGAATCTAAAAAAATGCATACATGTAAACATTTTAAAAAAATATAAAATAATGAGGAAACAATTTGCAAGGGTCTATTTTGCAGGCGTGTTGGTGTATGAAAGGCATTTTTATCGACATTTTTACCGATTCTCAAATTTTTTATCACAGGAATTAAAAATATTTGATATTTTCTTGGTTTTTTAGTCAAATATATTTGATATAAAATATAAAAATATTCAATATATTATTTATTTTTAAATAAAAATATATTGTGCAAGCTAGTACGTTAGTAGTTTTGGACCATTCTGAGTATGCTCTCACGAAAATCTCGAAAAAAAAATTTCACGAAAACAAAGATTCCTCTATGAGGAGGCAAAAAAGATTAAAAACTTTTTGGCGTTGACTTAATCATGAACGAAATCGAGGACTGCCATGAAATTAAGAAAAGACAATCGTTGACATTTTTATTAATTCAAATCTGACGATATGACGACGTTAATTTTCTGACGAGCGATAAAATGCGAGTTTATTAGATGTTGGTACATGGACGGGTCTCGAACCTGTACTCGCCTCCGTCTAATTTTTTTTTTTCTAATTTAATTATTGTGTTTGAAAAAAAAATTATGGGTCATCAGGATTAGAACAAAGAAAAAAAACGATTTTGCAGAAATCATTGACATCCCAAAAGCAACAAAGATCACCATCGACTACACCTCTTCCTCGTCCAGCCTCGGCACTGTCGACTTCTTCCACCGGAAGTGCACGTGGCCAGAGCTCGCAGATAAATTCGAAAAGCAGAATGTCTACGAAAACGAAAGCTCCGGCACCGAACGTACCGAAAGGGTCTCCTGGAAATGCTAGAGGCAGTACAGCAGCTCCAGCCAAGTTAGTAAAATTAAAAATTAAAATCTTTGTAAAAAAGCTTATCGGAAATTGAAGAAAAAGAAGAACCCTTTTATTTTCTCTTTTTGTATGATGCAGTGCGGTATAAAAAAACATACCTCACATATATATATACTTTTTTTTTCTTTAATTGTTTAGTGAAAATCATTTTAAAAAAAAATTATTTACCAAAAAACTACGATGACGATATTTCCTTTATTTTCACAATGCATTCTTGATTGAAAAACAACATTTTCCAGGCTACTGGAAAGCTGTGTGTGAAACTAGGACAGGATGAAAAAACACTAATTAATATTTTTTAACACAAATGATATATTACTTAAAATTGAGAAAAGCCTTAATTTGAACTAATTGAAGAAATCTAAAAATTGGTATGTTTTTTTAAATGCTGAACTACAACATACTAAAAGAATAAAAGAATCTAAAAATACGTGTTACAACCCTATCGATTAGCTCCAGAATGGACGTTACATAAATTTACTGATAAATAAAATCGCACTTGTTTCTCTTTATCATATAGTGATGGCTTGGCACCATGCAAAATCTGCGGACGTCGTTTTAACTCCGATCGCATCACTCTTCACGAGCAAATCTGCTCGAAGACGGCTACCAAAAAACGCAAGCAATTTGACGCGACTATACATCGAGTGAAGGGAACGGAATTGGAATCATTTGTTGTGAAGAAAGGAGGCACAAAGAAGGGTCATACTGACGTGAGTTCACAATTCTTTTTATAGCAAATTCTCCTTTTAGCTTTTTTGCTCTCCTTGATCGATTTTAGATATATCTCTTTTAATTCAATAAAAAAAACATTATCATTGCTATCATTTATTTGGGAATATTTGCCCTAGTTCTTTTTAGAAAATGTGTAGAATGTAAAAACAAAAAACAAGATTTCACCTAACTTCCTGTTTTTAACTGTTACTTACTGTTTTTTTTTTTTTAATTAAAGATTCAAATTCAACTAACTAAAATCCCGCGATTCTCAATCTGGTAAAAACAAATAATAATTTTAAAAAAAATTATCAAATAGTAATGTATTTTTTAACGATTACAGCGAAAGACATCGAAGCCAGAAGTGAAGTCAAATTGGCGTCGTAAGCACGAGGATTTTATAAACGCCATAAGATCAGCAAAGCAAGTGCAAGCTCACCTGGCGGCTGGTGGAAAATTGAGCGACTTGCCACCACCACCTCCGAGTGATACCAGCGATTACGTGCAATGTCCTCACTGTGGACGCAAGTTCAATCAAGCCGCTGCAGAGCGTCATATTCCGAAGTGCCAGACGATGATGCACAACAAGCCAAATCCTCGTGCACCCCCGAAACCTAAGCGCTAAGCCTTTTCAATCGATTCAGTCAAATCTTTTATGGCCCTTGTATACTCGTATCGATTCCTTTCTTTCCACAGCAGAAGAATTCATACACAACATTCTGTGGACAAAACAAAAAAAATTACTACATACATTCGTACACAATCTTAAAAATTGGCTAGCAAAAAGCGAAGATAGTCTATTAATTCTTGCTAAACAAACGCAGGGTCCTACATTCGTCTCCTATTATTGAAAATGTGATTTTTTCCCCCTCTTTTATAATAACTATATTATTATAAATCGTATACTGTTCGTAACTACGCAGCGTTTATAATCATACGAGACTATTATTTACAATGCATACTAAAATAATAAATATATTGCAGATATCATTACACATGTTACATAACGAAGGTACTTTTAATGCATTTTATTTCTGTACTAATGTAAATATCAGTTATTTAAATTGCGGAAGGCGTATATCAAAGCTGCATCCACTATTAATAAGTACGAATTACTAATAATTGAAGGTAGAGCACGACCACGTGTTCTCATAATAATAATTTAAATACTGGTCGAATATTTTTATTCAAGTATACCTTCGATGTTTTTGTTTTTTTTTTTAATAAAGCTTCTATTACATCGTATTTATTGACGTTGTGATTGACCCTGGAGATTAAAATAATAGCAGGTTACGAGATTTTTTTCTAATACCTTCAATATTTTTTTTTTTTTTACAAAGTTTTCACGTGATTAAATATTATTACGAGCAATGAATTTGTGGAAATATCAACTTATCAATGGCTATTCCTGATTTGGTACATTATTGGTTACGTTTGTAAATTTTTAAACAAAATGGCCATTTTTCTTTAAATTTAAGTTAAACAAAAAAAAAAGTATTTTTTTTATTAAAAATTGATCCGTGAAATGGCAGTCCAGATGTTTGTTATTTTTAATCGTTTAACAATTGAAGCAATTTGTTTGTGAATTAATATTTTACCTAAGTAAAGTGGCTATAATTTTTTAAATATTTTCACATCTATTGAATATCTAGACTGTTAATTTGTCTTTAGAGCAACAAAATAAATCATTCTGCTTCAGAATAATTTTCTGCTGTTGTAGAAATCGCTCTTTACTATTGTTTTAACATTATACAGAAATGAATACGTAAATATAGCATTGCAATGAATTGTGTCACAATTGCTCATATAAAAGATTATTTAAAAAAAGCCACTTAACAATTATATTCAAAAGTGAATATTTTCGAAAGAGACATTTTTTTGTAGTCCATTTCTACAGAGCACATTTTTTTCTATTTCTAAATTCTCATTAATTTCAGGTTGCACCAAAACCATAGTTAACTTTACAATATTACATGTCCTTAAAATTTTCAGCATCTGCAAAAAATGTACTTTAGCAAGGTTTTTGTTTCTTTTTCGATTACCTAAAAACGGATTTTTTCGAAATATTTTTTCCAAATTTATTTTTCAGCAAGCTGTAGCGCCTAAACTATTGACTTGGGAAAAAAAAGTCTGGAAACTTTTTCGAAGAACAGTCTAATAAAATTTTGTAAAAAATCCTTTGTTAAATAATCGAAAAAGGAAAAGAAAAGTCCGCAGACTTTCTTTTCCCAGGTCAATAGTTAAGGCGCTACAGCTTGCTAAAAAAAAAAAATTCTGAAAAAATATTTCGAAAAATCCGTTGTTAGGTAATCGAAAAAGAAACAAAAAAAGTCTTATAAAATGTTGTTTTTCAAGCAATATCTAAGATGTAATCGCGTGTCAAACCGAAAAATTGACTCTACTTTTTCGAAAAACAGTCTAAAATTTTTTTTTTAAATCCATTGAAAGGTAAATGAAAAAGAAAAAGAAAAGTCCGCAGACATTTTTTTCTCAAGTTAATAATTTAGGCGCTACACCTTGCTAAAGTACATTTTTTGCAGATGCAGAAAATTTCAAGGTCATCAATATCTCCTTCTCCAAATTTATGACATTATCGAGTTGTTTTTCTTTTTTTACATTTCATATCTATAAATTGCAAGATAATTTTATTTTATTATAACTCAGTCTTTCATCGCTCCTATTGTCCCAAGAATTCAAATAATGGCGCGCCTTTTGTGGCGCATCAAGTTGGCGCATCGAAGACCGGAAACACGACGGTATAGCTTATATACGTCGATTTTACTGGGCAAAGAGAGTGCGTTTAACTCCAAGATATAATTGTGAAAGAGGAGGAGAGGAGGGATTCGTTGGCCGTCGGCAGGGCCGGCACGAGAACTCCGAAGTCTATTAATACAATGTCTACGGTGTTGTCCGACTATTTTCAATAATTATCAATCTACTAATGGCCGGCTTGTGAATTACAAAAAATTGTCCATGTAATGAATGCAAGAACGTTACTGTGTCGCGCGTCAATTGAATCGAATAGATGTACAAAGAAGCTAGATAAAATATGGATCACTTGATCATTCTAGTGGCGGCAGTACATTTATTGTACTGTCCGTTCACGAAAGTCGAGGAGAGTTTCAACCTGCAGGCTATGCACGACATCCTGTACCATGGCTTTAACCTAACAGAGGTAAATATTATATATCTGCATTATAAGCAAACAGTTTACTTCACACAAACACATCACACCCGTGTGCATTGCCATCTGTTTTGGCTTGCGAAACTACGCCAAAGGGATGTTACGCAAAAACCACCGCATGTAAAATTAGATATCAATGATTTATTTATAAACTCGAGATCAGCTGTTATAATCTTCCCCATTTTAGTGATAAACAGCGCCACGCTTTTTTATCACGGCTATGTCACAAAACACTCGATCCGCCACTGACCCGCGCAATAGTTGCTACTTTTAATATAGTGAGCGCTCTCAAATCATTCTTTTAATTGCTATTATCGGGAATTTCTTGGCAATCTTTTTTTCGTTTTTCCTTCTAGTGGAAATAAAAATTATATAATAATAATAGTAATGTTTATTGCTTCAAAAAGAGTACATAAAAGTACATAATGACTCTTATAGCAAACTCTTGTGTAGTGGAAATAAGAATTGAAATTTATATTTGCTTATAGAAATATTTAATCGATTTTACATTATATTTTTGTCTATATTATGAACATATTTTGCCACCGCTACCGTGTTGGCCCGGCCTTGAGGGACCCTTGGAGGACTTAGAAAAATTCGGGATTGAGCAGCCCTTGGAGAACTTAGAAAAAATTGGGTTCGAGCAGCCCTTTGGGACATAGAAAAATTCAGACTTGAAGATTCTTTGGGGGGCCCAGAAAAATTCGGGTTGTCGAATAGAGAAATACAAAAGAATTCTAATTTTATCATATTCACTGAAATTTTTGTCCCATTTCTTATGTTCATGTATGTTTTATAGATTCACCCTTTTAGCTAGTTTTTCATAGGTAAATTTATATATATACATATTTTTGTTGTGAACTTTTGTAGAATTTGTTTCTACCAGTTTTATATAAAACTTATGATATATATTATTTGTCTTCTATAAAACAGTACGATCACCATGAATTTCCGGGCGTCGTGCCAAGAACTTTTGCAGGACCGCTGATAATATCCGGCCTATCATCTCCAATTGTTGCGACTATCACGCACTTAAATCTTAATAAATTTTGCGCCCAATACGTAGGTAAGTTTTTGAAAGACGAGATCAGAAATAAAAAAAAGTAATACTAAAGGAGGCTCCATTAATTTCAGGGAAATTCGGGTCTTATTTATTTTAGTCGTAAAAAAAAAATTGTATCACAAAGTTGATTTTTTTAATTTTCATTAAATTTAAAACAAATAACGTCTTTTTTCCTGAAATCCGTGGAGACCCAAAGAAATTAATAAAGTTAAAAAGCTCATTTTCTTATTCTGTTTTTTTTTCTCTTTTAGTAAGGGCCGTCTTAGGATTATTGGTGATCGCTACATTAAGATTGTATAGAGAAGCTCTCCAAACAGTATTTGGAGTACAATTTGTAAAATGGTTCGTCGCTATCACAGTAACGCAGTATCATTTCATGTACTACCTCAGCAGGCCATTGCCAAATATTATGGCCATGCCATTGGGTAATGATAGATTGAGGTAGAGAAAGTGTTAGAGCTATTTTGCATGTATCAACCAATAATGCATATTAATTTGGCTTCTAGTATTACTCGGTCTTCACGGATGGCTGAGACAGAGTCACATCACATTCATTTGGTCGTCAGCCGCCGCAATTATTATATTCAGAGCTGAGCTGGCTATGCTCCTCGGACTATTTCTGCTATATGATATAGCCAGCATGAAAATTACAGTGCCAAGGTAAACGCGAAAAAAAAACACTCAATTAATAAAAAATAAGACTTAGAAAAAAAAAACTGTAAATTGTTTTTTTTAGACTGCTAAAAATCGCAATACCAGCCGGTATATTTTTCTTAGCGATTACAATAACTGTAGACTCGATATTTTGGAAACGAATATTATGGCCCGAAGGCGAGGTCTTCTATTTTAATACAATACTGAATAAAAGCAGCCAATGGGGTGTATCCTTTTTTTGTATATTACGATTATTCAGCAATGCAGTTGATCATCGCCTTCATAAGTCCTTAATATTGCTACAATAGACGTCGCCCTTTCTCTGGTACTTCTATTCGGCGCTTCCACGAGGTCTGGGACTCTCCTACGTCTTAATTCCTTTAGGAATGCTTTGGGATGCACGTGTTCGTGCTCTCACTGTTCCTGGTATCGTCTTTGTCCTACTGTTCTCATTTTTGCCTCACAAGGAACTCAGATTTATCATTTACGTGTTTCCCCTGCTGAACGTTAGTGCCGCCGCAACTTGCCATAGAATGTAAGTAATTTCGATTACGCTGAAAAAAAAAAATTTGCGAAAAATTACTGATTTTTTTTAAATTTTATAGATGGGAAAATCGTGGAAAGTCAACGTGGAACAGCATTGTTGCTCTTGGTCTTGTTGGCCACCTCGCATTGAATGCCATTTTTTCAATGTTTCTACTTTGCGTTGCGGGCTCGAATTATCCTGGAGGCTTGGCGATTGCCAGATTGCACAGACTCGAACGAGATGCCGTCACTCCGGTCAATGTACATATTGACGTTCTCACTGCACAGACTGGAGTGTCGCGGTTTACACAGACTAATGCCAAATGGACGTAAGTCTTGGTTTTTTTGTTTTTTTTTTTCGAAAACACTAAGAAGACAAAACTAAAAGTTCTGTACTTTTTACTTTTTTTCTAAATTAAAAAAAAAAAAACAAAAAAAAAGTTTGT
Source organism: Perithous albicinctus (assembly GCA_964016905.1). NCBI lineage: Eukaryota > Metazoa > Arthropoda > Insecta > Hymenoptera > Ichneumonidae > Perithous > Perithous albicinctus. The sequence continues at coordinate 17,266,761 of OZ024694.1, forward strand.
TAAAAATTTGTATTTTTATTTTGCAACACATTTTTATTTAATTCTTTTTTTTATTTTAGTTTAACATAAAGCAATTGTAAATCTTATTTTTTGTCACTTTTAATTGAACAAAAATAATCCGTAAATATTTTTGAAAAATTCGTCTAGATTTATTGAAAAAAAAGTAGAAAAATAATGATAAAATAATTAAAATTATGATCGTTATAACTCTGTTGTTTACAAAAACTAACACTCTTATTTTACAGAATTATTTTTTACTCTGCAGCCAAAGATTTTATATTTAAAAATCGAATACTAAGAGTATATATATATTTTTAAATAATAATTGCATTATTTCAGATACTCCAAACAAGAAAATTTGACTTTCGACGATCCGGAAATGTTGAAATTCACACATCTGCTGATGGAAGCAAAGAGCAAATATTCGCCAAACATAAAACCGTATCTCAAAACCCACGATATTCTAGATTCGGTCGACGGTTTTTCACATATCGCATTGAATTATAATTTTATACCGCCAATAAAAATCAAAACTAAACCTACAATTTTTATCATGAAGAGAAAGCAAAATATTGTTTATGACGCAACGAAAGCGTCCGCAGTCAAAGAAAATGTGGAAGAGGCAATTATATCAAGTGAACGAATGGAAACGAAACCCCACATCAGTATGGAAGAGGAAGAAGTGGAAGAAATACCTTTTGTCGAAGTTGAACCTGTACAAAAGACTAAAAAAATTGAACAAAGTGCGGAAAATATTCCTACAAGTGAATCAGAATTCGAGAGCAACTTTGTCATCGAAAATATGCAAACGGAAAGTCAAGAAGACTTCCAAATGGAAATAGCAGAGGAAATAGAACGTCCCATGGATTTTATGGATTTTTCCAGTTACGAAACTACCGATCAATTTTCAGAGGAGTTTCTTGACGAGGAAATTGAACCAGAGAACGAAACACTGGAGCAATCATCTCAAGAAGAGTTAAAAGATACTGAGAAAGCAAAAGAACGAAAAAAAATTGAACCGCCTCCAGTAATCGAAAGTAAAGCGGAAAAACGCTTCCAAAAACCTTTAAAAATCGATATAAATCCTCCAACAACTATAAAACCAGATATTCCTCCTGTCGAACCTCACAAAGAAGGTAGCGGAGTCAAGGAAGCAGTAAAAAAAATGATTCAAGAAAAGCTGCAAGAGGTAAAAGTGAGGCAGACACTGAATGAGGACGTTCAAGTTCCGAAAATAAAGAAAATCGTTCAAGAGAAAATACAAGATGCGAAAGTAAAGCAAATACGAGCTGAGGAAGTAAAGCAAATACAAGCTGAGGATGAAACGCAAATTCCAGCAGTGAAAAAAGTGGTTCAAGAGAAAAATCAAGAGTTGAAAGTGAAGCAGATTCATACTCAAGAGGAGGCTCAAATCCCAATAGTTAAAAAAATGGTCCAAGAGAAGATGCAAGAGGTCAGAATAAAGCAGATTAAGACTGAAGAGCCTCAAGTTCTGAGTAAAACTGTGCCAAAGGCGCAAAAGCCAAAAAACGAAAAAATCGAGCTACCGAGAAAAGTAAAACCAGCATCGGAAAAATCATCGAACGACGATAGAATATATTCCCAAAACGAGAAAAAAGTAAACGAGCAGAGAGTCAGTAATGTTAAGGAAAGTATACGAAATATTATAAAACAATTTAGAGAATTTGAGAAGGATCTTGTGGCTGAAGATCCAGTGTCGTTAAGAAAATGGACGGATAACGATGATATTGAAGATCTGTCTACAGCAAGCGAAAATGAAATAGGAGCGGCTTCGCTTGAGGAAAATATCAATGAGATGGATAAATTTATTGTTGAAAATCAGGATCCAATGATTCTAAACGACGCTAAGAAAAGTCTGAAGGAAATAATCGAGCAGTTTAAGGAATTAAAGAGCGAATTGTCCTCTGACGAGGACGATCAATTTGATGAGATTGCACGAAGATTTGAGGAACGTCCTATTTCAGAAACTCTAATGCATTTCAGCGAAGCTCTGAAAAATCTCGTACAACGACGAAAAGAGAAAGTCAATTTGTTGACTGTTAACAGAGGCACTTACACGAAAGATAAATTAGCAGAGACGGAATACCGCGCTCAGAAATCTGTAAATATTGCAAAGAATAACGCGGGTCACGTAAGAAAAACAAAGCCAAAGGTCGAATCGAAAGACTCGCGAGCTCAGAAAAACGAAAAATTCGCGGACGCGTCGAGAGAAAAACACGTGCAGGAAGACACGTTTTCTGACAACGATTGGAAAGACACTGCGAGTAGTACAAATGTTTGAATGTTTGTCTTTTCTTTTTCGCACTAATGGACTGTTTCTACATTATTTTTTTTTTTTAAATCCGAGCGATTCCACGATTGCTTCTTAGTAGACGAAAATATCTTACACTCTGTGATACCAAGAACGTTATTATACATCCTGCTGGAAGCGTGGAAAGGTATCAACGATTTAAATTAACGCGCTGCAGTATCGCATTTAGAATTCATACGTTTGTCTATTCCGGTCGTTGAGAATGTGTAAAACGAGTAGAGGCTATGTTTTATTTTCTTATTGCCTGAATTTTTTGCACTCAAGTGAAAATATAGATTGCCCTCATTGTGCAGTATAAAATAAAACAAGTGCAGAAAATTTTGGCGATGAAGAGAGCAGCTAATTTTTGTATCAAATGATTAAGCAAAAGCAGCAGGAAGTGAATGTAGATTCACTTTTTATGTTGGTAACGTTTACTAAGCTACCTTCAAAGTGCCTTAACAATTCTTCCCAATCCTATCATACTATATTATCACTTTTATCATACCAGATGTAATATGATGTATGTATAAAAAATACTAAGAATTGTCGTTTAACAATGAAACGTCTATAATCCTTTTTTGACCTTCGCATTTTCGCATATAAATTATTCCCTGTGTCCTTAAATGTATTTAAAATTATATGGGACATTTCAACTGGGTCCGACCTGGGTCTGAAACTTGAACTTTTTTATACATTTTTAATTATCTACGATTCCTTTAAAACGAATTATCGAACGACGCATTTTAAAAATCTGAACAAATTCTGAAAAGCCTTTTTTGGAAAATTTTTGGATTTTTTTTTTTAATTCTTTGTTTTTTCCCCTTTTTTCAATAAGAAAAAATAGGAAAAAATAGTAACCGTACGATAGGCAGGAGCTAAAAAATGTTTGTATGCAACACATGATTTTTAGATTTTTTTTTTCAGACTTTTCCAATGTATATACATTTTATTTCATAATGAACGTTAAATAAACATTAATTTAAAAAAGGCCTAATTTGAGATTATGTAAGCAAGATCGTAAAATTTATTTGGAAAAACCTGAAAAAGTTCTCAAAAATATGTTGCAAACAAACATTTTTTAGCTGCTATCATAAAATTACTATTTTTTTTTTTTTTTCTATTTCATTTTGTTGGGAAAATGCCGAAAAAAATAGGTGGAGTCGGTTGGTTTACCAGAATTTAGTATTTAAGAAAAAAGGTTTTTCAGAATTTGTTTCAGGCTTTCAAAATGTGTCCTTCGATAAATTGTTTAAAAATATCGTAGAAAAATATGTAAATTTTTTGTTTAATTAGTGCTTTTAGAGTTATGTCAATCATATAAGAAAATTGCGGACCCAATCTGAAGGTTCAAGTGTCTGACCCAGGTTGAAACCACGTGGAATGCCCCATATACATATATATAGTTCTATTTAAATTAAGGATTCAAAACTGAGATTTGTCTTTACAGAAAAGTCGATAACATCGGAATCTTCGGCAATGTTGACTCAGAGCCGAATTATGATGATCCAAATCTCCATTTTAACAATGTTTAATCAATGTCGACCAATGCACAATATATTTTAAAGGAAAACTAAAGTTGCATTTCATGCATCGGTTCAATTACAAAGAACTTCATCATCTACTTGACCAGCGCATTTAAAGCCATTAATTTTTACTAAATTTCGCGTTTCTCCATATAAAACGAACACATCCGAGGAGTCCAAGGGCCATTAAAGCGTTGCTAAAATAGTAAAGTATTTTGTCGGGCGTTCCATTCTTCAGATAAACCGGCACTCCATCTTCACACTACAAACATAATTTTCAATTTGCTCAATATTATCACAGATTATATTTTCTTCTTAAGGTAAATATGCCGAAGTTAGACTCCAATCGAAAATCGTTCGGAATTTTTTTTTAAGGTTCACATAAATAAAATACTTTTTAAATTTAAAAATATTTTTTAAAAATACTAAATATTATATTCAAAAATATTTTAAAAATAAGTATAACTAGATATATTTAACAATAATTTTGTTGACTGGATTTTTTTTTTTCATTTTTATCATTTTCCCAAAAGTTGCAAATGAATAATTTGAGATTAATACTCCCAAAGATTTTTGTTACTTATTTTAATATTAGATAAAAAAAAATTGGCCTTAAAAATACATAGACATCAATTTTAATGAATTAAAATACTTTTTATATTTAAAAATATTTTTCTTAAATATGAAATATTATATTTTAAAATATTTAAAAAATAAGTATAACTAGATATATTTATTAACAATAATTTTGTTGACTGGATTTTTTTTTTCAATTTTATCATTTTCCCAAAAGTTGCAAATGAATAATTTGAGATTAATATTCCTAAAGATTTTTGTTACTTATTTTAATATTATATTAAAAAAAAATCGGCTTGAAAAATACATGGACACCAATTTTAACACAAATTTAATTTCATTTTTTTTATATTGGTCCACCATTTAATTTTATTTATTAAATTTTATGTGTTTAGCATTTACATGTTTTGTTTATTATAATTATTTTATCTTGTCGGTATATGTCATCATATTTTTTACAAGTATACCTTTAAACAATAGTAATAACAAGTGAATATTTGGAGATTATGTTATTTTAATATTTCCAGAATATTGTTAACAAATTTTCAAGTTTCAGAACAATGTCGCCATATTAAAAAAAAAAACAAAAAAAAATCTATTTTAAAAGAATTTCTTAGCTATGTAGATATATTACTTTTCAAAACAAAAATCGATTCTCAGAACTTAGTCTTTGTTAATATACATAACTAAATAGTTATGTACATTAACAATACAAATATAACCATTTTGGGCCAAAAGACGCAAAAAGTGTATCCATAAATTTTCACACGTCCTTTGTCTCCATTTTCTTCTGACCCAATTAACCCCGGTCACCCATATACAAAGAACCGAGAATTATTTTTCGAATCTGACGGTTATAAGTTCGAAAATGTTCGTGTTGGTTCAGAAGGTAAACTGCCGCCGCATTGGATTTATGTACTTTATTTCATCATGACTGAGAAAAAAAATAGTACCACCATAAAATAAAAAATTATATGTCAATTTTTTTCTACAGAATTCAAAGTAGTTTTTGGATAAAATCGAGTAAAAGTTTCAACAGCGCACGTTTTAAAGTCACTTCTTAAGAAATATTTTTAATTACGATTGAAAAATGTTAATTTTTAGAACAAAAATCGATTCTCCGAATTTTAGTCTCTTGTGGTGGCTCTATAACTAACAGTTATGTACACTTACAATATAAATGTGGAAGACCCAAAAAGTGTAACCGTCAATTTTTAAACGCCCTTTGTCTCCATTTTCTTCTGACCCAAGTAGCCCCGGTCACGCCGCCGCGAGCATAATATATCTTATCTGACGGTTATAATTTCGTATCAGTACAGGTAAACTTCCCCCACATTGGATTTGAAGAGAAAAAAAATAGTTCCCCAATAATTTCCCAACCCCATTCCTACTGTAGCCTCATCACTTCGCTACATTTACCAATTCTCTTAAGTTACGATAAAAATACCTGCATACGAATCTGCATTGCCTTAAGTTTTCGAAACTTTTTCGAGTTCTCAATCGTGGAGAATCCCGTTTGAGCTCCCAATTTTGTCAAAGACAACAATGTTTTAACACGGGAATGCGAAATATTCTTTAAAACAGACATTTCCCCTGCTATTGACCTCTCAAAACTTGAAGCCGTAGGAAAAAAAAAATGACTCTCTTTTTGTCCTTCAATTGTCAACGAACAAAAAGAAAACATTTCGCCTGGGTTACGCTTTCAAAAGGAAAATCAACAATTTTTATTTATAAACTACATATCTTACCTTTTTACCTTCTCTCGAATCGTAACTATATACGATAAAGGGCCAAAATTTATATTCGCGAAAATAAAAAAGCTACCGAAACAACCAACAATCTGTCCGAGAAGTCGATCGCAACTGCGAAAACATTAACCGAAATTAACAATTCAAAATATCCCAACCGGAAGCAGTTGCAAAAACCCCGGCAAAAAATAAAACAACCCCTTCCGCCGTTCCTTCCCGTGTATTTCATATTCGTTTCTGCAACGTTGCCGGACTTGTAATAAGTTTCGGAGTGGGAAAACATTGTGGTGGGGCGGGAGGGGAGCGCCTCGGTGTAGATTCGAGCGACGCATGCGCATTTCAATCTCGACGCTACAGTCGTAAACAACATTTTTTTTCAACTCAGAGAATCATCGTCATCTTACATTAGCGAGGTAAACAAAGCTTCGCGATCCTCAAATCACGTACACAACAACGTAAAGCATAATTTACCATTGAAAAAAGTGGCAATTATCGATTATTCGAGGCTTATGTTCAGCAGGCTAAATTAACTTGGGCATGCGGTGACGTCATCGCGATCGTTCTGGAAGAACGCTGCAGGACAATAATGGCGGGTGCGTATTTTACGACAAATAGAAGCCATTTTAATGGACTAAAAATTGTTTGAAATGAAATCTTCGTGCAGCGAGACTAACGCGCCATCGCCGTTTATTACAGACTTATACGCAAAGTACAATTGCACTTATTGTCAAGAGGACATCACGGGTTTGCGCGTCAAATGCGTCGAGTGCCAAGATTTCGATCTCTGCTTGCAGGTAAGTCGAGCGTTTACGCCATATGCAAACCCCTGGCCTGAATCACGTGACCTTCGATTTCCCCACTACGCCCCCACCCTCTTATTTGTTTTGATGCTCTACTTTTTTTGTTTTTTTTTTTCTTTTTAAATATGCTTGAATGAAACCTTCCCCTCTGGGTGGTTTATCAAACTTTAATCATAGCACCTTATCTTTTTACTGTAAATTTATAAATATCACTTAATGCAATGCGTATGAATTGTATATTGACCCTATGAAGATAATTATTTAGAATTTTGTGTATCGTCCCAAAATAATATATCAATGCCCCAATTTTTTTTTTTCTTTTTACCAGTTGAATGAAACTAATATTTGAATGGTGAACTATTATGCACGTTTTTAGTACAGAAGATTATTATTTATGAATGAACTGCATTGAATTATATAGACTCTAGGGTATTATAATAACGAAGGGTGTTTCACAGATTTTTGAAAATTCGACAATGTTGTTAAAAAATAATATTTTGGTATAGTACCCAAGTATAATTATAAATAACTAACCACTACTTTCAATTGATAGACGTCTCTGGTGACCAACTTTAATGGATCCCTCAATTAAAAAAAGATAAAATTGTTATTATTTCAATGAGGCGCCCCTTAAATTTGGTCACCACAGTTTTCTATTTGCACAAAGTAGTGGTTAATTATTTATAATTATACTTGGGGGTGGGAGACAAAATTTAATTTTTTAAAATCCATTTTTAATTAAATTTTTTCTTGAATTTTCAAAAATTTGTGAAAAATCCTAATAAACTCGTTATTACCTGATTAATAAGAATTTCCCGTTTCATCAAAAAATAAAATTTTACCACTTTAATTTTTTTTTTAAAACCACAAATGAACAATTGAAACTGATACATGAAAGTTAAATCACTCTTCTTTTATCTTTACTACAAAGCTTTAGCTGCCAACAAATCACATTTGCTACATTGAAGAATCGAATAATTTTTCATCTGAATCTATAAATTCTGGAGAAATTTAACAAGTATAAAAATTTCATTAGAATTTTATTCAGTACTTTGATTTGTTTAGAAAAACATTTATTTAAGCTGAAAAAATTAGAAAATTTGATTATTACAATATGTGTCAATTATTTTCATTAAAAAAAGCGTCGTCATTAAAAAAAAAAATTCCTTTTTAAGAGAAATGGAGCTTTGTCACGAAAGAGTTAATAAGGCTTTTCTGTAACATAACAAAATAACAATTATTTATTTTCATAGCTTTGGCATGAACAAACAGCCAAAATACTCATGATGATTATTTCAGCGTAAATGAATTAAATACTTCACTCTTTTTAATTTAACTTTTGGCCAAAAGTTTCACACCTCTTAAAAAATTCATTTCATTCTTTCTAAAATAGAAATTTAAATCAATTGAAATATAGAAATGGAATAGATTTCTGTAAAGGGCGATGATTGTTTGCCGTAATGTTAAATATAACGAAGAGGAGTATTTTATTTGTGTACACTGAAATATTAATCATTATAGAGGATTGACTTATTCTTCAAAAGCTAAGAACAAAAAATGTGTTTTTCTTTACAATTTTTTTCCTTCCATAAACCACTTCCCCACATTTAATTGTAAAGTAAAACTCATTTGAGCTTAAAGAATAAAAATGTTCTGTATGGTAACAAAAACAATATATTAACGATTAATAAAATGTTCTTTTTCTTTTGTATCTGCAGTGTTTCTCTGCTGGTGCAGAAATTGGCCAACACAAAAATGACCATCCCTATCAGTTCATGGTACGTTTCTTTTTCTTAGTATACAGCCATTATTGGATTTATGCGATACTTATTTTACCAGAAACTAATGACTTATTATTTTGAAAAGGACTCTGGCACCATTAGTATATTCAATGGGAGGGGTAATTGGACTGCTAGGGAACACCTTAGGCTCTTGGATGCCATTGAACAATTTGGCTTTGGCAACTGGGAGGATATCAGTAAACATATCGAAGAACGAACCCCCGAAGGTATGCATAAGACTAGAAATCTTGATTTCTAAGCCTTTCTTACTTATTTTGATATTGGATTTTTAAAAATTGGCTCTAAAACTACACATACCAATTTAAGTGGAAACTCAATGTTTTTTAAAATTCTGCTCCACTATTTAATTTTGTTTATTCAATTTTTCTAAGCCTTCGAGCCTACCAACAAATAAGAACAAAATATTACAAAACCTTTGTACATTTATTGATGAGCTTTTGATATTTGCAGAGGCGAAGGAAGAATATATTGTTAGGTACTTAGACGGAAATATTGGTAAACACACATGGCCACCGACGGAAAGCTACAAACCAAATCTCACGGACCAAACGAGTTCGGATCATGGGCCACTCTCTCCCGATCTCACAGCCAGGCTACCTCCGTTAGATATTACACCGGAGGAGGCCGCGGAACTAGGATATATGCCGCAAAGAGACGACTTCGAACGGGTAACTTAAAAGATTTTAATTCTCTCGATTGCAACTGTAATATTTCTTGAGTTTTCACTCAGAAAATATTTTTCAATTGCTATCCGGCCAGAAAATGGAACTGGTGCACGTTGTTTGACGAAACTGATGAATTTGTTTTAATCGAATTTATTTCCTTTAAGGATTACAATCACGAGGCCGAGTCACTAGTATCTTCTCTATTTTTGAATCCTGCAGAAGACGACGATCTCGATATAGCGCTGAAACTGGCGCAGGTCGATATGTACACAAATAATCTCCGTGAAAGAGCGAGAAGAAAACGAGTCGTACGTGATTACCAACTAGTGTCGTACTTTTTCTCTTCGTCTCGGAAAGACAAGGGGGTGAAGAAGAAACAGACAAAAGACGAAAAGTAAGTAACAAATACAGTAAAATTTTCAAGAGATTGTTGAGAAATATTTGAATAATTAATATACTTGTGTGAGTTTTTTTTGTGTAAATTAAATTTAGTAAACAAGGCAATATTAAAACACTTTTACATTAAACACTTTTTTAAAAGTATTTAGTACGCCGTACGTTAATTTGACATCAAACTTATGCGTTAAATTTAATATTCGCGATTTTTGCACAAAGACTTTCATTGCAAGAATATTAATAATCATAGATAAATTCATTACAGTTAATCCACAATAATAACGATAAATTGAATATTTACAGAGATTTTCGCGACAGAATGCGAGTATTCGCGCAATTTTATACGGCCCAGGAGTACGAACAATTTCTGGTAAATCTCGAGCGTGAACGTGAGCTTCGATTACGATTATCCGAGCTTTATCGTTATCGTGAAAACGGCATAACGAGGCACGAGGAATGCGCACATTTCGAGCAAGTTTTGGTACAAACTCAGGGACAAAACGAGAGCATGGATCACTGGACAGACAAAAAATCTGTAAGTATTACGTACCGTCTTCATGTGAAACACGAATGAAAATTTTATTATCGAACATGACACTCGTTTACATAAGACACGAACATGAGCAACACGATGCACAAATTTTTTAAACGCTTTAAACTTTAATTTCTCGACTTTGAACTTTACCGTTTTTTCTTTCTTTCTTTTTAACCGTTAAAGTGCAACGACGAGAAGAGATTCAATGATTTAATTTTATTCAAATATTTTGATAAATGCCTGCCCATTAACTAATCCCATTGTTTGTCGTGCGTGTTGCCAGGCGTTTGTGAACAGATTGTATCAGTTTGCATTTCACTTAGGGCAGCAGTGGGCCGTCCACTCCAATACACCGCCACACCTCAAAAAGAAGGTAAGATCGTGAGAACGACTTTTTCTTTCTTCTCTTTGGTAGAAAAGTTTTTAATTCTGCTAATTTGTATTTACGATGCAACCATTAGCTAATTAGATCCCTGAGTTACTTTTCAATGAACCCTCTGATATTTTTCTTATATTTTTTGTGGCAAAGACTGCATTGTGTTCGCAAGTTCTTATAACTTTAGCTGTATTTTGTTGTTGTTGTTGCGTCTTAAGAATAAACAACTGCATTTTTTTTAGAAATGTGTAATTATTGCTTTCAGACAATTAACGTCACTGCGAGTGGCATATCCGTTTTTTTCTTCTTTTTTCGCTTTTTTTTTTGTTTTTCAAAAGTAAAGGTTGCTCGCTATTCGTAACATAATATGCAATTTTTTATTGAGGAAAATTAGCAAAGAAACAAAGATTTTCTTCGATTATTAAAGATCTAACATTTGAGGATTAAATTGAAGATTTTTTCTCTTGATAATACAACCAATTTTTTCCGACTGTTTCAAGTATTGAAAAATGTTAAAATTTTAAGACGTACATAAATCTAAACACACAATTCTATTAATTATGTAAATCAGTTAATAGTTTTACCAAGGGATCTTCTAATAAAAAAAATTGTAACATGAAAATAATGCAATATGTTCTTAAGAATAAAATATGACGTCATAGAGTGAAATCCATCAAGCGGTTTATTTTAAATCATGCTTAGAGTTAAATAAAAACCCCAAACTGATTTTCCAAGGAAATCAATAAGCTCACCTGGTTCTGACACTGTTAGAAATATTTTTTATATCAATTCCCAAATGATAGATTTTTAATTATATTGATTAATAGATTGTTAAAAAAAAAAGAAAATACCACAAGATCTTAGATTTGTTGTTGAATTTTTTTCACTTAAAGGAAAGAAAAGAAAATATTTGATGTTCCTCGTGAAAAATTGTGGCTTTACAGGAAAATCATTAAGCTGAGCTGGTTTTGAAACTGCTAGAAATATTTTCTATACCAATTTTCAAATGACAGATTTTTACTTATATCGATTAATGGATTGTAAAAAAAAAAAACAGAAGATCTTACATTTGTTGTTGAATTTTTTTCACTTGAAGCAAAAAAGAAAACTTTTGATGTTCCTCCCGAAAAATGGTGATATGCTGGTGATATAATGTTTTCAGAGAAGAAGAAAAAAGCTACTCTTCCACAGACCGAAAGTACATTGCAAAGGCAGAATCGGCCAGCAACACATTCACAGCCAGTCAAGCCAATCACAGTCGGACGACTCCAGCTAATCTGTCGCTAGAGTCTGATAATAATTCAAATTCACAAAATCAATACTCTGCTGTGTATAAAACAACAACAACAACATCAACAACCGCAACAAATAACAACATTAATACAGCAATATCATCGACGAAAGCAAGTGTGGCGTTGGAAGAGACTGAGAAGAGAGACATTGAAATGGAAGCTGCGGCGCATCTTCTGAGCAAGCAAGAAAAGTCCTTGTGCCTCCAGCTCGATCTGAAACCGACACAGTATTTAACACAAAAAGCGCTGCTGTTACAAGTAAGAATCATCATTATTGCTATCAACCAGAGTTCGGCATTTATTCTGATACTATTTACGTTCTTATATAAATCGCAAAATTATTCAACGAATTAGCGTAAAGATGTACAATTTATACGGATGAAACGGAATTGACGTATTTATTAGTTTGTTCAGTTTATTTATTTTTCAATAATAGTTGGTTTTAATAAAAAAATTCCAACTCTGATCTTAATAGCGTTCTACATTGTTGACATTAGTTTTTAAATATTAATTTAAATGCTGCGTTTATAACTTGTCTATTTTTTTAAGATTGCAGTTTTCGAAGCACAACTAGAATCTTTATTAATCATTAATTAAATTGATTGACAAATTTAAAAAAAAAAAACGAAATTTTTAATTAACGAAACTGAAAAAAAAACAGCCGAGTTCTGAATCTATTTTTTTCACAGTTTTATTGTGATAAGTATTCGTCGATTGTGATTTATTGATGAATTTTATCAATTGATTATTGAGTTTGGGTCGTTTTGTGTGACGAATTGGGTGTGTGAAATTGCATAATTCGTAACACATAAAAAATGATTCGACTAGAATTTCAGCCCTTTGTGACGAGGAAAATCTTTAAAAAATCTTCATTTAAGATACTGAGAACATTGATTTTGAATAATAATAATAACGATGACAAAAAGTTATTAATAAATTCGTTAAAAAAAAATTATTCATCGAATTCAATAGAAAACTTTATTTAGTTCTACATGAAATAAATTCCTTCATTCTACCGAATGCATGTGATTTTTTAAAAGAATGTCCTTATAATTTTGTTCTTAATTTTTTTTTTAAGAAATGTTTGAAAATTCCGGAATTTTGGATATATTTTTGAAAAGTTCCACATTACACACAAAAAGTTTCGGAATTATTGAACAAACAGTTCACTTAAAATAGCCTTAAAAATTATTCAAAAGTCGAAATTAATTGTCGAAAAATTATTTGAAAGGTCGTATGTATTCGTAAAAATCTTAATTCTTTGATTTTTCGAATTAATTTTTAAAACATGTTTTGTATCGAATTCATTAAGCAAGTATTATTTGTACGATTCTATTAAGAGAAAATACTAAGTCCAGCATTTCTCTATGGAACTAATTGGACATTTCATGTTTTCGTGCTCTAAAATGTAAAAAGAATCACTAGAACAAAATTTAAAAAAAAAATTCTAATGCGCGTTGCGATTTCAAATTCCCAATCCTGTTTCTTTTTTGAAAGATGTCGGTCGTCATTAAAAAAAAAATCTTAGTATTTTTTTATGCTTTAATCTTAGGGACAAAAATTCATGCCCTTAATTTGGTCTTTGTTGGTACATTTCGCTTGCATCTCCCCTAAATATGTTTTTGGCACTATTCAAAATTAATGTTCTTGGCATTTCCAGTCCATTTTTTTTTCTAATTAATTTATTATGAAATTATTCTAATTTTAATTAGATCCAAATTTTGGCTAAATATACATGAAACGTATTCCTTATGCCTGACGCTTCTATAAAAGAAAACTTCTTAAAAGTGACATTTTTTAATATTTCTACTGTTAATGCAGGAATACCTGAACGGTAATAGAAGAGCCAGCGTGGTGCCACAGTCGGAGCCAGAGAGCAGGATTCTCCATTACCTGGTCGCCAACGGTTTGATCACAGCCAACTGATCGTCCGTCGCGTCAAACAAAACATCTGTAATCCGGCTGCTCCCTTCTCCAGTCGTGCCGATTTAATCGACAGTCAAGTATTCTAATAAAAAAATAGTCGAACACGTCACTGTCCGATTGGCGTAAATATCGCGCAGGTAAAAAATAAGAAAAGTGAGAATATTGTTTGGCACGTGCCTGCGACAAGATAGCGCCGAGAAGCATCAATTCTGTCTGAAACGCGGAAAAAATCTCCTGTTTCATTTTTGTCTATTATTTCTTATTTTTATTTTATTTTTTGTTTTCATAATACCAATTATTGGTTCAAAGCTTGTTGCGATTCTCGCACAACTTTTCTTCCGCAAGATTGGAAATCGCCAATCTTTAATTGGCCATCAATTCCAGTGATGACCATGCAAACGTTTTCCCTCTCTAACGCCTTAACGCATTGCTCAATACAATCTTCCATTTAAGATTTTTTTTTTCACCCTGTATAATTCATCATACAAAAACGGCATTTCTTAGGGAAAAAAAGAAAAAAATATTGCCGTTGTCGGCAGTGAGAAAGATGAAAAAAAAAACTGCTTTCAAACGACCTCGGGGCCAATGTCAGGAACAGACGGTCCTCCGTGGCGTTGAAAAAAAAAAAAAAACTTCGCCCGAACGGAAATGTAACATAAACGACGAAAGATAAATTTCCTCTTTTTTTTGGTTCACTCTTTTTTTTCACCGCTTACTGCTGAACAATGGTGCAATTAATTAAGATAAACGACAGCTGATACAGTGATCAATAGTAGAATCTGTATAAAAAGAGTCGTTTGTACCTTCGTTTAGTTTTAATGAATAATAAGAAACGAACCATTTGAAGCACAAAAGTAATAATATCCTTCAGGAGACGATTAAGGAATAGAAAGAAAAAAGTAAAACGTCCATATTGTGGCGTGAAATAATATCTATGATGTGAATTTCGTAACGTTTGTTGCGTAGCTGAAATAGCAAGTTTAACGACTAAGCACGGATCTATATTTCTAAAGTTTACGATTTATAATAACTGGGTCGCACGCGCGCTCTCACGACACAAAACTATTCAACCAGTTTATCATTCAGACGCATGCAAGAAAAAGAAAGAAAAAAAAGGAGAATGAGGCTCCGGACGACTCTGCTCGCGTCTCTATTTTTTCACTACGTCCTTAACAGCGCATGCTATTAAAAAAAAATGTAGAACATTATCCTCCAAAACGTTCACGCTTATTCGAATATTCGACATGTAAATTAGATAGATAAAGTTTCTTATATGGAAACTGTCGTTATATTCGTAAGAGAAAGAAGAAGGAAAAGAAGAAAAGAAAACAGGAATTATTGTTTGTGCTTAACGACGAGACACATTGAAATAGTCCGCCAGACTTCGAGCTCACGATTAATAAACGCGAAAAGCTGGCAGTGTACATAATTTATACATAAATAATATTGTGAGATAATATTTAAGTAGACTAGCGTTAAAAATTCATTTTGAATTTTTAAATCGAGGGTGATACTAGTGAAGGAACGCTAATCGATTGCGAGAGCATGCTCATTTTTTATTTTACTTTTTTTCGCATCGATACATTTACCCGATAAGGAACAAAAAGCTACAAAAAAAAAAGGAAAAGAAAAGAATGTCAGAATTCGTCGAACAAAAAAAAAGGAACACAATCTCGTTTTGACCATTGTATATATTCACGATTTCACGAACAAAAAAATCAAACCTTGATTTTGATTTTCATTACGTGAGCTAATTATACATTTCATACGAAATTTTAGTCGTGATGCGTGAATTACTCTTTTTTTTCGAATGCCTGATTTAGAAGTGTGAGACTGTGTTCATTGGATAGTTTGAACATTCATTTTTAAATCACGAATGTATTTTTTTTTTCGTGATGGGACGTAGGTACCTGATAATGTGCGCTACTATGTAGTAAACGAGAAAAAAAAGAAAAGAAAAATGATACGCCGTATTACGGCGAAAGAAAAGCGAGTCTAGCTGAAAATTTTTAACTATTAAATCAACACGAAATGGTCCAAAATATTCCCCATTTCTCCGCTGGAAAGAAAAAAAAAAACGCTTCAATAATAAAAATAGATCTATATTCAATCTTCCAATAACTAAGAACGCTTTCCTGTCGCATAACTTTTGGCGATATTCTTTGGAATTATCGCAAAGACCAGCCCTAAACAACACTTAAAACACACACAAATCGTCCGTCTTTTTTCCTCAAACTCTATTTCTCCGTTGTTCTTGATGTAGTAAACGTGTGGGATATGTGTTCATTGATTTCAAGGATCTTCGTAGGAAAAATTTGTACGCCTTTAACGTACAGAATAAATTGCATAATGTCTCACTCAAGTATCTCTTGTATTCAAAATTTTTTTTCGTGATCCTGCGCGTTTTTTTTTTATATCCTTACCTCTTTGGATAAACTTTGCCCCGCACATTGTCGTGAATGCTTTGCCGTTGCGAGAACGTCATGGCAATTCCAGACAGACCGAAGACATGCTGACCTCAACCTTGACATGAGACTTTGCCATATTCTAGCGACTGTTTATTACACCGAAGACATTATCTTGTTAAATCTCGACGTCTGAGACAGCGTTTGATACATTGATAATCGTGTGGGAGTGAACAAAAAAAAAAAAGAAAAAAAATTGCAGGAGCGGCTCTTTGACTTAATTCACTATTTGTAAACAGAATAGCCTTGTAAACACGTACAGATTAATTGACGATAGTCCAGTAAGGAAATAATAACTCATTAGAGTTAATCCGAATGACCTGAATTGAGAAAAATGTTTCATTGCAGTAATGTGTCTCTTCCGTTGAAGTGAAAGTATCAATAGCGACGATCAATCAAGGACTATCCTTAAATTGCCCTATCAACAAACGAATTACGCTAGAATTACGTAAATTAAAAGAAAAAAATATCAAAGTGTCGAAGGTGAAGACGATAAATAGCAAAACAGCGATTAAAGCGATTTCGATGATTATTCCACGAAGAATAATATGCGTTGCACGACAGAACAATTATCGATGCATTTGGCGTACCGAACATAAAAAAACACGTGCCTCTCTTGAGGAGATTGTGCACGACTGTCGCGGAAGACTTTTATGAATCATCAGAGCGAGATCGAGACGAGTCGTGGCGTTTGCGCAGATTTTTTTTTTTTTCTTTTTTTTTTTTTTGCTCTTGACTTTGATCTTTGTTCCTTTTCAATATAGCATAGTGGAGAATTTAAAAAAAAAAAGCGCAGAGACCCGTAGGCCTTTTAAGTGTTTGCTATTTGCACAGCCTTATTATCGTCAATTGTTATAGCGGAGTGTAGGAAATACACAATCTTTGACCGAGGTGAAAAAACTCATTTCCACGTAGAGCGATCTGCTGACTAAATGAATCGATGAATGAAGAAGAGCGGATGTAAAGATCGATGAATCTTGCAGGCTATTATTAAATTCTTAGAACGGTCCTATTGAGTCACTCGTGTGATAATTGAAATGTTTGATTTAAAAATATCGAGAGAATATTATTATCAATTTTCTTTCGCGGCTGTCCTATCAAATTACGAGAGATAATCACGTTAATGCGTCGACGAGCGCGAGCTTTACGCTTGTGAGTATCTGGGACGAGTAATTAAATTACGGATACGGTGCAATTAACGGGAAGACGAGTTGCAAAATACGCGAGCGGAATAAGGGCGATGCGAGGAAGAGAAAACGAGCTATGCTTCCGTCGATATTTGCTAATTCGTCACTATTACTATTTTTAGTAAGCTGCTTAGATAGGGGCAACAAAAAATACTAGCCGTTTGCAGCTGCTGACGTCTTTGTTACGTTCTTGTTAGTCAGGTAAATGTGAAGATGGATAACATTTTTTATTATTAAGGGGATTGAGTCAAGTTAAAAAATCGGAATATTAAAGGATTGTGTTGCAATTGCACATATGAAGTTTCACAATGTCATAATTAATACACTTTACAAATATTAAATAATAGAATATTTTCATAAGCGAATTTTTTTTTAGATGTATGGTGCGAATTATTTTCCAGTTTGTTTGAAATTTTGCTGTCAAGTAAACTAGGAAATTTGTATAGAGACCAAATTTTATGACGCTTTTTTTTGCGGATTTTAAGATATCGAATTAAATTTTTCTTAAAAAATGACGTTCAAAGACGATCAGTATTGAAGCTAAATGTAATGTAAAGCAATTTTCATCAGAATATATTGAAGCAATTATATCTTAGAGCATTGAGAATTAATTTTTTTTTATTACGCAATTTTCGTTAAACTTTAGATTCTACCATCTATTTACAATTAAGAATAAAATGTACAACATTGCATATTACTGCCTTATTATTTCTCATTTTTGACACAGCTTCCTCTGTAAGGAGCCAAAAGTGGTGTACATATTTCCTCGTACACTTGGCCGTGAGAAAAATACGAAATAATCAGGAAGCAACGTGCAAGGATCCACTTTGTAACTTAACTTTCATAGAGGTCAGACTACACTGATGAATTTAAATTGGCTTTGCAAGGACTTATTTTCCTTGTAAAAAAATCTGCTTAGTTTAAGAATCTCAATTTGAAGTTCGTACACAAAAGTTACCAGAAAATTTGGTAAATAATTCATTCCAAAACTGACTATTTCTTCTGCCGTTGAGTTTCAAATAGAAATTTCTGTACACTGATCAAAAAGAGTGTGGAAAGAGGATGAAACCTTGTGAAGCCTATTTAGTCATTCCAATCTGAATTCAAATTATAACGAAATAAAAATGTAAGAATAAAACTATTTTCTTCCACAAAACTGGGCTAGAAAAAAAAAATTCTTAAACTATAAAAATGCTTAAATTTTTTGTGCTTGCCCAGCGGTACTTTTGATAAAGTCCCAATGTTTCATGTATGCAATCGCAACGCTTATTTCCATGATTTTTAAATTACTCAGCTCCCTCAAGGCTTAATGGAATTTATTTAAAAAATTAAAACTGTGCTCTCATTCTTTTTGTTTCAAGAAATCCAGTGCTGATGAAGATTCATCGAATAAAGACGAAAAAGAAAAAAAATCGCCGAGCGTCAATAATGTGAATGTCAAATGCAGGTGGATGGATCGCTTCGTGAACCGCAGCGATAAATAATATACAACATATATCTAGCACTTATAGTGTGAGTGCGAACGCATAAATGCGCATGAAGAGTAAGAAGAATCCCTTCTGCAACGCTCCTGAGAAGCAAAGGTGAAGGTGGGGATCGTCGTGTGTTCTGTCTTGCAGGTAGAGTCGAGAGGAATCGAGACGTTTCCCACCTCGTTAACAACCCCTCGGGGGGATATTTGCGTAATAGCTGAGTCGCGCGTTGTCGCCTATAAAAGCCGAAGTTTTATGAACGAACGGCCAGAGACTGCACAAGCAACTCAAACAGAACTATTAATTCTCAGGTGAGCTTTACTGCCGGACAAAAGTGTGTTCTCCAATCTTGTCCATCATTTTAATTTTAACGTGAATTGAATTTTAATTAATATCTACATTTAATTCAACAGTCATGAAGTTCTTCGTGATCGCACTTGCCGCTTTGGTGGTCGTCGCTGTTTCAGCGAAACCCCAATATACCACCAAGTACGACAACATCAACTTGGATGATATCCTGAAGAGTGAACGTCTTCTGAAAAACTATGTCAACTGCCTCATGGAGAGAGGCAACTGCACTCCTGATGGCAAGGAACTCAAGAGTAAGTCATTTTTTACACTATAAAATTCAAAGATCTAACAAAAAGACAAGCTAACAAATGACAATGGTTTACTTCTTTATTTTTTATAAAGAAAATTTACTGAGAGAAATTTACTGAGATATTTATCTGACTAGAAAATTAAATTGTATTGTTACTTTTTTCTGGCTAAAGAAATCTCCCGAGTGGTAATTAATTAGCAAACTAGACAAATAATTTGTATTGAACTATACTGCTTTTTTTTCTTTTTTTGTTTAAGAAATTTCTTGAGTGATAATTAATTATCAGGCTAGAAAATTAATTTGTATTTAACTGTATTGCTTCCCATTTTTTTTTTTGGGGAAAAAAAATCTCAGATTGGTGATTGTGAGGCTACGAAATTGATTTGTGTTTTAATCGTCGTTTCTTTTAATTTTCTCATTCACCAGCTTCCCTTCCCGATGCTCTTGAGACCGACTGTTCAAAGTGCAGCGAAAAACAGAAAACTGGCACTGACAAGGTGATCCGTTACCTCGTCGACAACAAGCCTGAAATCTGGAAGGAACTCATCGAGAAGTACGACCCCGAAGCGAAATACAGAAGCAAGTACGAGAAGAAGGCTACGGAGCTCGGAATCAAGGTTTAAGGCGCTACGAAAGAAGACACAATTGCAACGCTGAATCCACAGTTGGAAGATGAAAATGGAACGGAATTTTTTGTGACAAATGTTTTTTTTTTTAAGTGTTTATTATTATGATGTATATAAAAAAGAAAAGGAAAAGTTTATACTCTATAAAAATGAAATACCGAATGGCTTAATAAAACGATGAACGAATTCGCGATTTTTTGTGATTTCAATAATCCTCTCGTGAACGATTGTGAGATGACAAAATGATCACAATTGAAGTACAATTGTCGGGGATATTTCAATCTGCGTTTCTAGTGATTTAAAAAAAATCAATTATCAGAGGAAACAGAGTGAGATAGTAGATAGCAATTTAATTTTTATAATCGATAAAAATGGTGGCGAAAGCGTTTTAAAATGCGATTTTTCTTCTCCCACGTGAAATTGGCGATTCGATAGCTCGATAATTTATTCGCGTCAAAAACTTGGCAGGCAAAATAGTCTCTTTATGAAAAAAAAATATAGTAAATAAAATAGCTTCTTCGTATAATTACATAGAACTTTTCAGTCACAATGCCGGGACTCGAGAGAATGAATCGATTCGGCAGAATCGTCGAGCACAATCGTGAAAATTTTCTCTTATCCTATCTTAAGAATTGTCCGACACTTTTTCACCTCTGTTACGATCCAATTGGCACGCACAAGAGAACACGAGCTGCACTGGGATTTTTTCTCGGCTTGTTTCTCGGTATCATATTCTACGAGACAATTATAATAGATTTGCAATTCGATCCTTACACGAGTCTGGCACTTGGAGCTCTCGTCATAACGATGTTATCGATCGGTTGTGCGTCTTCGATACAGGTAAAATAATTTTCTATTATAATAAGACAGCAGGAAATTATAATAACTTCCCCATAATTTGGTTCATATCAGATTTAGTAAATAATTTTTCACAGAGTTTGTCAATTATTCATTCTTAAATCGCAAATGAAAAATAAATCAAAATCGGTGTTGAAATTCACCGACTTGTTTTACTCGTTATTTGAATAATGCCTGACTCTATATGCAAAGCATGTGCTGTTGTTTTTTTTAAAATTGATATATAGTGTCGTGCAACATGAGATTGTAATGCATTTTATTGGCTAATCTCAATGATTATTCCATTAATTATTCATTAACATTCGAATTATTCACATTATGCTTTTTCTTTTTGTTTGTTTAGGTCAGATGTGTTTGTCTTTTGACGATACCAGCGTTCTTTGGGCGCGCCGGACGAAGTGTCCTGAAGGCCTTGGTTCTTGGCTACGTCATCGCAGGCCCGATATTCAATCTTACGTACAACGGCAAGGAAGTCGTGCGAACATTTGCCTGCACTACTCAACTCACGTACAATCTCACCAAGACACGTTTTGATCTTATGTTCAAGCCATTCCAACAGGTGCATTTATGTACATTGGTTTGGTTTCTTCTTTAAGGGCATGGAGTCAGGTCAAATTTATGGATATTCAAAGACTAATGTGTCATTTACGTGGTCGCTAGTATTTTTTTGAAAAATTAAGTACTAACGATCTCTATTAAGCGAAGAATTTTTTGCCAGGTGGCTAAAGCATGCCGGTAATACGGGTCACCTGTGACAATTTTTTTTCGGTTTTATACTCTGCAGACTTTTGAAAGAAAACCTGCAGGCGAAATATTCTCAAATAATTTTCAGTTTATCTAAAGATAAACCCTTATGACGTAAGTGTAACTTTTAATTTGTAACTTTTAATTGAAATAACCGTTCAAACCTGCGGCCTTCCCTTAACTTGATCTCTATCTCAATTTGCTACACTCATTCTGGAAAGACTAATCTGAAGCACGACTGAAAATTATTTGGGAATATCTGGCCTATTGGTTCTCTTTGAAAAGTGTGCAAAGTATTTTTAAAAAAAATATTGTAGATGACCCGCATTGTCAGCTGACGAAAAAGTTAATTGTTGGATAGGTCAATAGCAGGTATATATATTTTTAAATAAAACGAGCGGTCAAATGAATAGACGAAAAGACGAATGATGAAAAACTTAAAGCTTTTTTTTTTGTAATAAATCATGAGGTGCATATAAATATGCAAAGCAGCGAGAGGATAAAAGTGCAAATATGCATGGAAATGCTTTATAATTATTGAAGAAAGCCACTTCAAAATACAAACATGAGAAGAGACTGTGTTTGCAATATAAGTACTTTTTTTTTTGACAGAAGACATTTTTGAGTGGTAATTATTTATCAGACTAAAAAACTAATTTTCATTTATCTAGGCTATTTTTTTCTTCTTTTTTTTTGTTGACAAAATGCGTTTTTTGAGTGATGATTATAAGACTATAATATTAATTCAATATTATTTGTAAATATAAGATGAAATACGCCAGACTATATTTGGAAGCTGGAGTCGGGAAAGAGGAGCTTGGAGGTGGAAACGAGAAGGAGGGCTGGGAAATACTTAATAGATATAGGAAAAACGAAGGAAGGAAGGTGTCCAAGATATGTTTAAAAGAGGAAATAAGGAACAATTAACGGAAAACCTTCACGGTGGAGGTTGGACCTTAAGGAAGCTATAAATGAGGTGGGGGACGGGGCTATTATTGGTTTAATAAGAAATGAGGAAAGTGTAGGGAGAATAAAAAAACTTCTGAAAGGGGGAAATAAAAGAAAAATAGAGTAGGATACACAGAAGGATTGGGTTAAAGTAGATTAATCGACATCCTGTGTTAATTACAAACCTATAAAAAGAGAATGGAAAAGAGAAGAATATTGGGACAAAGAGGGGTCAAATGGGATAATAAAAAAGCAATGGGCAAGAATAAGATGTGGTAATGTAGGAATAAAAGGGAAAAAAGGGGTACATAGATTGGAAATGTAGAGTGTGTCAAAAAGAAGAAGATTAAAGGAAGATTAAAGAAGTTTGGGTAACAAAAATAGAGGAAAGAACCAGAGTGGAAAAAGAAAGAGGGAAGGGAAACCAAAGAGTTGATAGGGATTAGTAGTAACAAAGAGAAATGTATTGTGATAACTAAAACTTATTTTTTTTTATAGAAACATAGGATATACGATTGTAGTCACGAAAGAAAGAGACACAATAATTTTAATAATTTTGAGATGTAATGTCATAATAGACTAAGATTATATTATATAATAACAATAATAATAATAATAATAAGTTTATATGTTTATAAGTTTATAAGAGAGGGTATGTAAAACGTTGGAGGAACCCTACATTATTAAATAAATAAAATAGGGAGCCTTTTTATTTTGTAATAACTCACGACGTGCATATAAATATGGAAAACACCGAGAGAACAGAAGTGCAAATATCACGAGCGAAAAAACTTTATAATTATCGAAGGAAGTCAATTGAAAATCAAAGATGAGAAGATGCTGTATCGACCTAGATCGCGTGTTTGTAATATCATTATACACCTGGGAATCCGCATCAAGGTCTACTGGTTCATGTCTGACCGCAAAAAAAAAAAAAAGAAGAAAATGACGCATTGCAATTGAAGAGTTGTGTGTTGAGGATGGATAATAGCGATTGGTGACGCGTATTATCAGAATATAATGATACTTGTGTGATAGACTTGTGATAGACAGACACGTAGATCAAAATAATGGAAGCTGCATCTCGAATGAGCTTGGGAATTATTTTTTTCTACAGGCAATGTTTGGGATGAAGACTGATGCGAATGAGGTGAAGGATACTTTGTCCTCAGTCAGAGATCTTATAAGTCCCATTGTTGAGGAAATCGAGGGCGAGGAAGAGATGAGGAGATTAAAGGAAGAAAACGATTATCTCGACGAGCTTCAGGATGATACCAAAAGGAGCGAAGAGATAAAAGAGAAACAGGAAAGAGCGAAGGAAAACGCACAGTCTGAAGGTGATGTTTATGAGGCGAAGTACAGAGAGAAAATTGAAGCCAGGTGTGAAGAACAGCTTAGCAGAGGTTCTGAGAGATGCAGGCAAGTCCATAGATTTTTGGAGAATTGCCATGATTGGGAATCGCTATTTATATCTTTTTTGTTTGTTTTTTTTTTCATAGAGAAAGCTTCGTTTTTGTTATGCCAAAAAAACTCCAGATGAAAATATGAAAATTAATTTAATAAATTCTCTTTATATCCCCTATTTTTTAAAATAATTTTTACTTAAAAATATATAATTGAATATGGGGATCCAAATAGATTTTTGATTTTTTTTTTTATATTATCTGAACAACGCTGCGACTAATCGAAGCTATGAGATCTTTTTACACGACTTTTTTAATTTTAAATGAAATAAAAATTGTTAGCAATCGTTATTTATATAGTTTTGCTTTTTCATAGAGAAAACTTTATTTTGATCATGTGAAAAATTCACAGATCAAAATATGAAAATTAATCGAAATAATTCTTTTTATATCACCTATTTTTTTTTTAAATACAATATCTCCTTCAAAAAAATATGTATTTGGATCTGGGAACCTTTCTACATAATCTGAACAAAGTTGCGATCAATCAGAAGCATAAGATTCTTTTTCGAAAATGCAATCTGCATTTTTCATCTTTTTTCAACGCTGTATAACTCGAGAACGATTCAAGCAATTGATTCAAAATTTTGCATAAAACTTGAATAGAATGTCTCGCTGTTTGATATTGAGAACTCAACAAACAGATCATATTTTAGAGAATTTTTTTTCTCCACAAAGTTTCCTCTCTGAGGCAGCCAAAAATTGGTAAAAAATTAAAAATAATGAGGGTGCCTTGTGCAAAGTTTTACTTTACATCCTTTTTCTTTTTTTTTTTTTTTCAGAGACATGTTTTCCAATGCGTACGACAAATGTTACGCGACAGTTTCGTGGGTCGCAGCTTGGCTTCTCTGTTGGCCAATGAAATTGACTTTTGTCTGCAATATTGTTCAGGCACTCGGAGGATCCAGCATCTGTGATCCCGATGGAAAAATCGACACTGGAATTGGCGAGGGATACGCCAGTTTAAAGAGTAAACCGAATTTTTTTTCTCCTATCTCTACTTACAAAAATCTGTTAATTTTATTAATAAAATAATAATATTAATTGTCAAATAATAAAAAATACATTTGTTCACACCAAATATATATTTTTTATACGATAAATTAAATTCTTTTTTTTTTTTTTCTATCTTTGAAGAATCCCGTGATACTTTGGGTCACAGTTTAAAGGATGCAAAAATGCAGTACAAAATAAAAGCAGCGCCAATCGTTTTGGATGTTCATGGTGCAAGCGACACTGCCAAAGCGGTGATGCATGATTTTAATGTACGTAAGACATTTTTCGACGCGGTGATGACTCTTCTGAAGCGCTGCCTCGCTTTTGTATTCATCAAGATCATACTCAACGCTCAGAATTACCACGATTCTTATCTTACGGATATCGAGTACGATAATCACTACGTCACCGCTTACTTTCGTAAAATTGACGCGAGAAGAAATGCTCGTGGTAGCGACACTCTTTTGCCTTTGAAGAAAATCGAGATGGCTAAATTTGTGGATCCTTATGGTTTGCGAACGGGAAAAGTCGAGAGAGCCAATCTCATAGGCCAAACGGTGAAGCTCATACTGGAAATGGTCACTGCCACGACTTTTGTACTTCTCGATAGACTCTTTTTTGAAACTCTGGATTTGGTGAGAAGACACGCTCATCTCGAGTACACTCAGGTATATTACAATCACGAAAAAAAAATATATTGTTTTAGATTTAAAGTGTAATTTAAAAAATATTCATGTTGATTGCCCTAAGATATAATCTAACTCCTTTAATTTTAACAATTTGAATTTATGGCAAATTTTCATTTGATGCAATTGTAGCAAATTGACTACTCGAAGAGAAAAATTAACGTCAATGAATTTAGAACAATTCAATCAACAAGAATGCCAATTTTTTTCAAATAAATTGATTGAATAAAAAGAATTGTCGATGAGCTTACAAAAAAAATTACTTATAAGATTAATCTTTGCAATGTCGACAAATGATTTTAAAAAAAATATATATATAAGGTAATTCTTTCTCTCAAAGAATTCATTTTATGAGACAAAAAATACAGTTGTCTAAATATTTGTTACTGTATTTTAAAAAAATTATTTTATTAATCACAGCGTTGTTAAATTTAAAAATCACTGTTCAGTCTTAAAAATCGTTTTAAAAAAGTAAAAAAATAAAATTTCCTCAGTACTGAAATTCTGATCGAGTCAAATCTTTCATTCGCTACTTTATCGTCTTTAAAGTCGTTCCGTCATTTAAAACTGAAATTACATGCATGCTTTAAAAAGCAACCAGTAATATTTCATCGTAAGTGTTTTTGATTCACAGGCAGGTCATCACGACATGAATTTAGAAGTCCGGGGTACCGGAGTCATAGCTTCCCTGGTGAGAAGCGTAATTCGTGGTTTCAACGTGAAGAAACGTGTGAAAATGGTGGTAACGAATGAGGCCTGTTTGCCACGTCCAAGCGAATTATCGAATTACGTATTGGCGAAAATATACGGCACTTATTTAGGCATTTGGACGATGCTTTTTCTCGCTGGTTACACCCAACGATTGCGTCGTTGTATATGCTCGTTTTTCTACCGTAAACGGGAGAAACGACGAGTGCTTTACTTGTACAACGAGACACTGAGAAGAAGAATCGGTTTCTTCAGATTTATGAAAGGCAAAGTTCGCGCATTGGTCAGAGCTCGTCTTCTGGAACGAGATTTGGATCCGTGGCTCGCTTTGAGATTACGTTCTCCACGCTATTGCCGATGGCTTGAATTTTTCGCCTGCGCCAGACAGAAGTGCCTCATATGCGGCGAAGCTGAACCTCGAAAAGGCCCAAAATTTCGCAGATGCACAACACCGGGATGCACTTTTGTTCACTGTCCAGAATGTTGGCGTGATGTCGAGGGAATTTGCTTCGCTTGCTCACAAATTCCGGATAACGATTCTGAAGATGATGACACTCAACCCGGCGAACCTTGAGGGAGGCGAGTTGCTAAAAAAAAAAAAAGAGTAATGATTTTCAAAGATTTATATTTTTTATTCTAATAGTCATCCAGTAAAATATGAAATAAATATATTACTTAAGGATTATCAGTTCTAGGCTTTTTCAACTCTGCGTGTGATCCGGAATTAAGCATTCATAGGATTCAAGAATATATTGACCTTTTTTTTTCGTTTCTTCAGAAACTTATTTTTATATATTTTTCTTTTTCATGTCAGCAGCTCTTTCATTTTGAAGTTTTCTTCATTCTTTCTCTCGCATTGACCACGAGGTAAATCTCCGAAATTTTATTTCTCTAGTTCAAAGTCCATCTGTCTTATCGAATCCTCATCATTACAGGCTTCCGTGCAGTTGCAACAAAGTTGTATCATCTTCACTAGTGAAAACCACGAATAGGAAGAGAAAAAAAAAACGCAAGAGAACGAGACGTTCGTGTCTCATTTATCTCACTTCCACGAAATACAAGCAAGGATTTCGTGCTCCAGCAACGAAACGAGCACTAGGCAATTTCAGTTAGTCCTCACTGTAAGGATTGTCGTGCCACTAACGAGCAAATCATCTTCATCCTAAAATATATATAAAGCTCGGAGTGACTTCGTTCACAGTAGATCAAGAACGCGGCTAATATATCGAAGATAAAGAAGAAAGAATAAAGTGCTCAGGCTGCGAAGATGAGGAAACTTTTTATCGCAGTATTTTTCAGTTCCTTCACAGTCGTCGTACTGTGCTCGCCGGAAGATCATATGTACACAACCAAGTACGACAATCTCGATATTGACGCAGTACTCAAGAGTGAAAGACTCCTCAAAGGCTACGTTGGCTGTCTTCTCGATGAAAAACCGTGTACTCCTGATGCAATGGAACTGAGGAGTGAGTATCAGTTATTTTATTGTGAAAATTAAATTTTAAAATTTTTAATTTCTGTAAATTAAATAAAAAATTCATTACACAAACATTAGCATTAAAAAAAAATCAATTTCATTACAATTTCAGTACTTTGAGACGAGTGATAGGTCTGAATAAAAAAAATTGATTTAAAATAGTGATAATGTTGAGATATTGATTTATTAGAATAAAAAGAATCTGTACCATAAATTGGATGGAAAACTTAATTTTACGTTGGTTGTCTTCTCGATGAAAAACCGTGTACTCCTGATGCAATGGAACTGAGAAGTGAGTGTCAGTTATTTTATTGTGAAAATTAAATTTTTTAATTTTTAATTTCTGTAAATTAAATAAAAAATTCATTACACAAACATTCACATTAAAAAAAAAATCATTTTCATTACAATTTCAGTACTTTGAGACGAGCGATAGGTCTGAATAAAAAAAATTGATTTAAAATAGTGATAATGTTGAGATATTGATTTATTAGAATAAAAAGAATCTGTACCATAAATTGGATGGAAAACTTAATTTTACGTTGGTTTTCTTCTCGATGAAAAACCGTGTACTCCTGATGCAATGGAACTGAGGAGTGAGTATCAGTTATTTTATTGTGAAAAGTAAATTTTTAAATTTTTAATTTCTGTAAATTAAATAAAAAATTCATTACACAAACATTCCCATTAAAAAAAAAATCAATTTTATTACAATTTCAGTACTTTGAGACGAGCAATAGGTCTGAATAAAAAAAATTGATTTAAAATAGTGATAATGTTGAGATATTGATTTATTAGAATAAAAAGAATCTGTACCATAAATTGGATGGAAAACTTAATTTTACGTTGGTTTTCTTCTCGATGAAAAACCGTGTACTCCTGATGCAATGGAACTGAGGAGTGAGTATCAGTTATTTTATTGTGAAAATTAAATTTTTAAATTTTAAATTTCTGTAAATTAAATAAAAAATTCATTACACAAACATTAGCATTAAAAAAAAATCAATTTCATTACAATTTCGGTACTTTGAGACGAGTGATAGGTCTGAATAAAAAAAATTGATTTAAAATAGTGATTATGTTGAGATATTGATTTATTAGAATAAAAAGAATCTGTACCATAAATTGGATGGAGAACTTAATTTTTTGTTTAGCATGTAATTCATTCTATGATTTTTTTTTTCGAATTGTGAAGCTTCTATTTTTGAGAATTTTTTTGGTAGTTTATCGTTTTTCACAGTTTCTGAACATTTCTTTGAAACCGTAACAAAGTTGCGACTTTTCACATTTTTAAGGAACATGAAAGAAGCATATGGATTTGAGAAAATTGTAGGATTTATTTTGTGTTTTAAAAAATGCCTTCGAATTAGTTGGATAAGTTTTTGTAATCAATTTTTGTTGAATTTTTAAATTTAAAATCGATGTTGATTTCAAAGTAAAATCGCACATTCCTCATTATTTGCCATTTTCGATAAAGTCTGTATAAGGAAGTATGTTGACCAATTTTAGCTTCCTTTTAGAGGAAACTGTGTTAAAAAAATGTCAAATAATAAAGAAGCAATGTGCAACATTGTATTTTTTATTCTTATTTAAAAAAAAATAGCAAAAATTGAAGTTTAACGAAATAAAAAAATATAATGAAAATTATAGCCAATATCGATAACTTATTCCTATTATTATTATTATTATTAAACTGGTGCGACAGAACTTTAAAGCAATTCCTCAAAAACTACAGAAATCGTAAATAAAAAATGTAACCTTCTATAAATTTAAATGCCTTCATCAATTTTCGCCAATTTTTAAATCGAACATTCCTTAACTCTATTATTATAAGAACTCATACAACGTTCTAATTCGAAAAAAAGCAAATAAAAAAGTCACCACTGTTTTATTTGGCTGCATAAATTTTAACAAGCTCAAACCGACATTTTTACGAAATGTGATTTCAGGATCTTCCGACATTTAAAAACTAGAAAAAAAAATAAGAATTAGAGAACTCATTTAAAACATAAAAAAGTAGAACCTTGCAAATTGTTTTCTCTACAAAACTTCCTGTATGAGGAAGTACATTTATCTACTTTGGCTTCCTCATAGAGGAAGCTTTGTAGAAAAAACGATTTGCAAATTTTCAAAATACTGTAAAATTTGATTTTTTCAATTTTTTTTTTACTATTTTATTAATAATTTCTTGACATTATCATCATTCAAAACAGTCTTCCTATCTTCAACGACATTTCTTTTTCAAATTCTAAATAAATCAAATTTTTAATTGGAAATTCATCCATAAAAGAGTAAAATCTTTTTCTTTTACTCCAATTTTATTTTCACGCTCAAGTTACGTATTTCATAGTTGTATTTTTTTTTTTTTTTTTTTTTTTTTAGAAAATATACCGGACGCCTTGACAAATGGTTGCGCGTCCTGCAGCGAAGCTCAAAAAAACATAGCAGACAAGATAGCGCATCATCTGATCGACCAAGAGCCCGAAGAGTGGTCTCGCCTCGAGGCCAAGTACGACTCAACAGGCAGCTACAAAAAGCTCTATCTGGAGAACATGACCGAATCCCCCTGAGCATCAACACGACAAACGCTTTTCTCACTTCTATCTTTTCTTCCTTTTGTTTTTTTTTTTTTTTTGCTTTTTTTTTTCGTTGCGCTGAAACGTGTGGAGACGGCCCACGCCTCTGCAGCCTGGTTTAAAAGCATTCTGAGCGCATCGAATTCGTGGTCTCCTATAGAGTGCAGATAGAAGTAAACACATCGAGAACAAGATCATAAATTCAGAAGAAGAAAAAAATTGCGTTAACCTTGCACCACAACTGTTTACCAACGAGAATACATTTTTCTTCTTCTTTTTTTTTTTTTTTTTTTTTTTCTTCTTCTCAACTGCATACCAATGTATAACACATCACGCTAATTCAATTATGTTTTCCTCGTCTCGTCGAGTTACGTTAATGTTTGAGAATATTGAATAACAATATGTCGATTATACGGCGAAATGAGAAGCTTACAAATACGTCTTAGCTTCATTATTTTCAATCGCTTCGATGGGTTTTAGGTGCACTCGGCGATGCTCGTGCGAGCGTGAAGCAAAAGTGTTAATCAGTCGTGTGCAACGAGAAACAAACAACAGTTTCTTCTTTTTTTCCTGGCCTTCCTTCTTCAACATTTCACCTATGCTCTTGATTTTTCACACCAGGAATTTATATTTCTTCCTATTCATTCTATTTTCAATGATAATAATTCTAAATACCAATTTTGTAGCTGGTGTGTCACCCGAATATCAAGAAAATAAAATTTGTCATTAATTTACAGACATGAAATTTTACATCTGTGTTGAAAGAAAGAACAAAATAATTTTTGAAATTTTGCAAGCAATTTTCTTTTGTAGGTTTTTAGTTTTCTTTTATTTTTAACTTGTAGGTTCGGGTATTTTGGTTATAAAATGTTACTTGGTGAAGACAAATTTTTTGCACAAGTGAGTATAATAAAGTATAATAAAGTAAATTCTGTTCGCGAATTTAAAATATTCATTATTATACTTCAGACCAGAAGAAGTGCTTGCGCAGAGAATATTAAATCTTGCATAGTTTATTTTTTTCATCGACGCAATCTGAACTTTACAAGTTGAAAATGGAAAATTTATTTGGACCGATGAAGTGAGTTGCAAAGAAAATATTTCACTCATGAAAATGTTTCAATTTATATGAGCTTGCTGAGTGATACTTTTTTTTTTTTACCAAGTTGCGAATTTTTATTTGCGCAATTGCAAGATAACTTTGAAATAATGAGCTGTATTTATAGCAATTGTAATCATCACATTACAAACTCACTCTATTTATTTATTTCCGAAAGAATTTAATATTTTTTTTTTAATGTCCTAGGATATTGAAAAGAAAATGCATAATCTTTTTAGAAAAAAAATTGTTCCATGTAACATTGATTTAAAAAAAGACATAAAAATCTAAGACATTAACAGACCATTAGTTTTCTATGTATGGCATTTTTAATCTATGAGGAACATTAAAAAAAATTAAAATTGTATAAATTTCCTTACCAATATGATTGGCTATTCTACAAAAAATGATAAGCAAAGTTAAATTATTCATGGATGAAATAAACAATTGGTGTGAGTTAGAAATAAATGATATGATAGATATTTGTCAAAATATCTTCTTTAAT
This sequence comes from Perithous albicinctus, assembly GCA_964016905.1. NCBI lineage: Eukaryota > Metazoa > Arthropoda > Insecta > Hymenoptera > Ichneumonidae > Perithous > Perithous albicinctus. Next base: position 17,299,125 of record OZ024694.1, read on the forward strand.
TTCAATCCAAAAAATCTGAAAAAAATTGACAAAACGCAACAAAAAATTATTTCTTTTTTTATTGGATGTAAATATTTTAAAAACTGCAATTTTCGAACGCGACATTTTTCAAATAATTTGATAACAGTACAGAAAAACAAATACATATTTGAAAAACGTCGCGTTCGAAAATTGTCCAGATAGACAAATATCTTTTAAACAGAAACGACGTTTAGAAATGAAAGCGTTAAAAAAGAATAATTCATATTTCGTCGTGTCGACAAAATTTTTGCCAAAAATTAGAAAAAAAATTAGGAATCCTAGAAGCAACGATTAGATTTCATAAGTTTATATCAGCAAAAGAGATTTCGACATCAATATCACTAAATTTCGTGGCCTTAAGAAAGCGAAAAAAAATGATATATCTTCCTATGGGCAAAACTTTCGCCGATAGAAATATCCAAAACAGATATTAAAACCTTTGCTACTTCTTTATACTCGGAAGGACAGATTTTAACGACTAAATTACGCAATTCCCAATAACAGAACCCTTTATTTAAAAAAAAAAAAAAAAAAGGGAAATCCTGTTTCCTTCAATCCGACTGAAGATTTGCCGATAGAAATTAAAAATCCCAGATCCTAACGACCTGTTTTGTATCTTTATACCCAGAAGGACTAATTTTTAAGTGTACAACGTAACCATATCTATACTCTCGTCAATATAGTAATTAGCCATCTCCTTTCGGCGAAGACCAACAGAAAAGATATCTCTCTTTCACGTTCTCATCATCATCATCATCATCATCATCTTCTCATCGTTTGCTGCCACTTAGGCATACCTTAAGCCCATTTCTTCCAACCAACTCTACGTCCTTTTTACCCCGAACAACCGGAGTATTAGTAATCGCTTCGAATTCCGGGTGTTAGTTTAGGGTTACCAAAATATCCTATGTCCGGGTCTTTGCGTTCAACATATCCACTTGTGTGTATACAGTACATTATATACTCTATCAAATTTATATTTTATATGGGGCATTTCATGCTAATTCCATCAAGATGAAATTCAATCCTCTTTATTTTCCGTAGCATATTTTTTTATCATTATCGTATCATTATTATGATTGAAAAAAAGACACCTGTGATTTTTATTAGATTCTTATTTTGAGCTGTTTATTATTTATAAAAAATAATTAATAAACAATTTAAAAAATTCGAACTTCAAATAAAGACGTAACTTCGACATAAATACGGCCAATTTTTTTGTTTCAATATTCTGTTATTCTTCATTTTTTTTTTATATATATAAAAAATATTCGAAGACTAATTAAAGATTCCATATCTTTTAAGCAATTCTATTAAATGAATTTTTCGAAAATTAGCGAAATTTTAAAAAATTGTTGTAAAAAAGGAACAATAATATTTTTGTTTGAATATGAAAGATTGATGTTTCCATCATGGCACTAGGATCAAAATTTCGAGTTTTCAGTGCAGAATTTTAGTACATTTTTTAAATCCATAAAAGGGAAACTTAATATTTCGATTATTCTTATATCAAAATGGGTTACATGAGGAAAAAATTGGCAATATTATTAATGTCGAAATATATTTTTTTAAATTCAACATGGAATATTTAAAAATGTTAAATTAATTTTTTTTTTTTTGTTAAATCCATTATGAAGCAATATAAAAATCTAATAAAAATCATAGATATTTCTTTCGGTGATAACAATAATATTAAAAAAATATATGGGGCTCCGTAATTTTTTATACAAAATAAATTTTTTTTTAGATTTTTTTAACACTTTTTACTTGAGATATCATTTTTCGAAATTTAAAAAAAATCTGCGTTTTTAGAAATCTGAAAGAATTCTGGAAAATCTTATAATGGAGATTTCATAACTGCCAAAGATAAATTTGAAAAATAAAATAAAACATTAGAATGCATTTTTGGGATAAAAATGAACAGAAAAGTTCGTTATACTATAGATCGAAAAAGTGGTATTATCAAAATTACATTAAAATAATATCAGGGGCATTTCATGACATCTGGATCAGGATCTGGCGATGATGTGTCAGATCGACTCCGTAATTTTTTATACGAAAGTGCATGTCGAAAAAAGCGTGCCAAATTTTTTAAAACATTTTTTAAAACACTTTTCACTTAAAATTTAATTTTTCGAAATTTTTTTGTCTCAGGTGAAAGGTGTTAAAAAAATCTAAAAAAAAAAAAAATGCATTCTAATAATTTATTTTATTTTTCAAATTATTTTTCAATTTTATCTTCGGTAGTTACGAAATCTCCATCTTCGCGTAAGGCTCAAAAATTTTGTTACATTTTATAAGATTTTTCAGAATTATTTCAGATTTTAATAAACGTAGGTTTTGAAAAAAATTCAAAAAATTATATCTAAGGTAAAAAGTGTTAAAAAAATCTAAAAAAAAATTCGTACGTGTTTTTCGACAAGCACTTATGTATAAAAAATTACGGTGCCGATCCGAGACGTCATCGCCAGATCTTGTTCGAGATGTGACGGAATGCCCCATATATACATCTTAGGGAAATTGAAGAGGCTCGGATTTCATCCTCTGTGAATTATCGTGAAATGCCCCATATACAAGGAGTGGGTGGAAGAGCCCGTAGCTCTAAACGCGCGACGAGGAGCGTAACTTAACGTGGGTGGTCGAGGTATCTCCTCAGGCTTCCTAGAATCCTGGGTTCCCATTGAAAAGGGAGAGAAGAAAAAAAAGCCCCTGAGAGGGTCAGAGAGAAGATCATATAGCATATATATATTCAACATGCTACAAGTCCAGTATATATGAAAAAGGGTAAAGAGAGAGAGAGAGAGCTTTATACGTTGAAACTGACTGTATAACACAGAAAACTGAACGAATGTGGTAATAAACAAACCCCAAAGTTCTTTGTTCAGTGAATATCTTGAAGAAGAGGAGGATCCAAAAAGACTTTGGAGAGCCAGAGACACGAAAAAGAGAGCCTTATTCGGCCTTTTCCTTTCACTTCAACCGATAATACACTGCTTTTTTTTTCTTCTCTCCCTCTCTATGTTCTTTCTTTTGATATCGATAGTTTATTTCGTCTTGATCTCTCGCTGCACCCACGAGAAGGATCAAACGGTACCCCATAATTTATGGATGAATCGTGAGCTCCTGAAATAGCACTTGGTCTTTGAAGAAGCTACCGAGGAAGAGAGAAGAATTCGAAAGAATCCCGAATTACGCGTTTCTTATTTTCCATCTCTTGATCTATCCAAATTATCATTCCGAATCGACATTTCAATTCGTCTTTTTTAAATCTATAATCGTAGTTACATCATAATACTCAGAGGAGTGCTAGTAAAGATTTAAAAAAAAATATATTTTAAGTATTATGGTATTAAAGTCCAGAAGAATTTTAAACAGGTCGAAAAAAAAATTGGTTTGTGAAAACGTCTAACTATTTGTATTTGTTGAGTGGATTTTTTTTGCAACCAGGTACAAAATTTCAAATGTGCAATAGCAACGTAACTGTATTTTTGATTTTCTGGCGTCTCTGTAAAAAATTATATTTTGATTTTTTTATATTGAGCAATTGGCTCGGTATTGACTAAAAAATGATTTCAAGTATGAGTGACTCTGGTTTAATATTTTCAAAGCGAAATTACGTTTTGAAAATAATATTCAAAGAAAAATCATTTTTGCTCAAATTTAATGGGAGAAATATAGTTTATTTTTATTCGAATATAAATAATTAAATAGTAATAATAATAATTAAGTAAATAAATAATTTAAGCAATATTTTGAGCGAATATTTAATATTATATTAAATATGTAATATTTTTCATCAATATTTCGACAATATTTTGTAAACGAAGGTGAACATGAATTTAAACTATTTTTCAAAAAAAAGAAAGTAATACAAATAATTGTATTTATTACATTAAAAAACATTCTAAATTATATAGACCAATCCACAATACCAGAACCCTTAAAAAAAAGGAAATCATATTTTCTTCTCTGGACTGTAATTTCGTAATCGAAAATCTCGTGTTTCTACTCCATGTCTCAATCTACAAAATGATAACTCCAAATGTCTAAGACATTTCAATTCGTTTCTCCCGGATTTACAATGATAGTTATATCATAATACTTTCAGGACTGCTGTGCTGCGATGTTATATTTATATGTTACGTATTATGAGTATTACAGTCGCGTGCAGTAGGGTCGTTGGCGACGTACATCGTCATTTACCGAACGAGCAACATATACATACACTTTCACGGAGCGTGTATACAGCCGTAGCTATCGCGTGGTTATTAAGGTAACGAATTCGAGCGAGCGAGAAGCGAGCCACAACCGAGCCAGCTCGACTTCGCCTCGACGGACTAACGCGTTGGGTGGTCCCGAGTCCGCTGTTTATGGGGCACTGCATCTGCTGGCCCGTATAACCCGGCTGGAACGTCTTGTGTGGTCCCTCTTACATACTCTATAGCTATATAACAACCGCACTTGTATATATACATGTACATATATATTTATATATATACAAAATTCACATAAGTGTTGCAAGTATTGCGTTTTAAACTTGTGTGTATATGGGACATTTCACCTGGTTTCAATCTGGGTCTGACCCTTGATCCTTCCGATTGGGTCTGCAATTTTTTGAATGATTCACATAACTGTAAGAAGCCCATTTTAATTAAAATGTCTTTTTTATACTTTCTTAATTATCTACGATTTTTTTAAAGTTAAATTGTCGAACGACACATTTTTTACATCTGAATAAGTTCTGGAAAACCTTTTTTGGAAAATAAAGATTTTTGGTGACCGAGCCAAAGTCGACCGGCGATTGCTTCGATTTGTTCTCGAGGTTTTTTTCGACAGAAAAAATGTGGAAAAATTGTAAGTTTACGATGGGCAGCAGCTATTTTTGTACATAATTTGAGATTTTTTTTCAGATTTATCCAATGTACATTTATTTTATTTCGTAATAAACGTTAAATAATCGTTAATGAAGAGGTCTAATTTGAAATTATTTAAGCAAAATCTCAAGATTTATCTGGAGTAATCAAATATTTTCTAACTACTGCCCATCGTAAAGTTATTATTTTTTCTAATTTTTCCAATTTTTTTCTTGTATACAGATTGTAGTTTTTGTAAATAGATGGTATCGCCACTTCGGCTCGGTTACCAAAAGTCTTTATTTTCGAATAAAGATTTTTCACAATTTCTTCAGATTTTTTTAATTTTTCGTTCGATAATTTGTTTTAAAAAATTGTAGATAATTAAAAATGTGGAAATTTTTGTTGTAGTTTAAATGAGTGCTTTTTGGAGATAAAAAATCGCGGATCCAATCGGAAGGGTGAAGGGTTAGACCCAGCTCGAAACCAGGTGGAATGCCCCATACACGAGTAAACTGTATAGAGTGTATATCTTCGTTGTATAGCTTCAACGTCTGACTTAACATTCGATTCACTACTTGCTAATGGTAGTTACATTAGCATTAGCAAGGAGAAGCAAAGAGTAAACTCACACACACACACACACACACACACACACCAAAGCCTATTCCATCTTTCAGCTACTTTTATTTTATTTTATTTTTTCTTGAAACCCTTACACGTGGCTAGCGAAGAGGGCTTGTCCATCGAACGCGATATATCGCCTCTCCGTTATTTATCGAATGATCGATGTGGCATTCGCTTAGCTTCTCTGGCAAACATTGCCCAGCGGACAGTCCACCTCTCCTTTGGCATCCGAGAATGAATGAAGAGTAAAATGGGTACAACCGTCTTGGAGGCTTCTCTCGTTAAGCACCAGGATATTTCGTTGAAACTTCTAATAGATCGTGAAGGTGAAAATAGAAGGGTGTTTGGTATTTCTTTTTTTCTTCTTCTTCTTCTTTTGCTTTTCTTCCTTTTTGTGTAGGAGAATTTGCACGATTTCACGGTTCGTTTACCTCGTCTTCATTTGCAGATGGTCTGCTGAGTCTGTATCGTCGGTTTATTATAGCTTCGTGTGTATTGTACACAAATAGAGATAATGGGGAGGGAAACAAGTAAGTAGCCTGCATTATTCTTCGGGAGAAGACAACGAGATTGCTGGTTATGCGGATAACTTATAGAGCAGAAGAATGGGATGTGAAAGATTGGTCAGAGTAATCGCTGTATTTAGGTTTGCCAAGAAGGAACAAGTCTGCTTGGTGCTTTTCTTACTACTCAGATATGTGTGTATGAGGTATTCTCTGTCAATTCAAACACTTTTTTTTTCTTCTAATCTGAAAATATTGCTTATAATAACTGAGGTTTGGATAACACTTATGTAATAGGTTTTGTTGCTTTTTTCTCAGATTAAAAAAAAAATCAGATTACAATTTTTTAAAGTCAAAGTATGTCGAAAACTGTGAGATACAGAAAAGAAAGATTGTAACTATAAAAATAGTAGTTTTATATTGGCTTTGCAATTAAATTTCAATCAATAATTTCATCAGAGTGACACTGATTTAACGTTTCAGAGTAAAAAAAAAAGGAAAATCCTACAGAATCGCATGAAACTGGACGGTAAAAGCTAAATTGAATATTGTGTAATTAAGAAAGGGTACAAAAATAATTTGCTAGAATTATTGTATTTTTATTTCACCAAATATTTTTTTTCATTTCTTAAATTCTTTTTTGTAAATTTGAGAAATTTGTTTGTCACTTATAATTTTACACATTCTTCCTTTGTAAATGTAACAAATTTACATCTTTTTGTTACCTTCCGAATTAGAGATCAAAAAAATTTGTCAAATTTGGGATTGTTATTTGAAAGACTGATACCCCAATTTTACAACAACAACAAAAAGTAACTGTGTTTTCAATGATTAAAATACTTTATCAAGATAATAGTCATAATTTCAAAAGCTTTTCCATGATTTAAATTATTTTACTACGGATCGTCAATCAATGCCAGTCTGACATTTAAAAAAACCAATATCTTCAACGTTTTAAAATTCTTTAAATTAACTTTATCAAGTCAATAATAATTATTTACAAAATTTAATTGAAAGCTGTTATGAAACAACTTTTAACGCGAATCTTTTTTTTGTAACTCACATTTTTCATCGACTAAAAAAAAAAAGATGCTTAAAAAATCCGAAAGAATTTACAAAAAGTATTCTCCAGCAATTCTGAAATTCAGCTAATTATAAAAAATATTTGATAGGGCCAGAAAAAAGAAGAAGATTGAATTGACAGAGAATGCCTAATACGTGCTATATTTCGTTGTCGATTCTCCTTGGCAGCAGATCGTATGGATAAGTTACGATCGCTAAGCTCAATTACTCCATTATTCCAGTCCTGTTAGCAGCCTGAATACCGGATTATCTCACGTTTTTCATCGTTCAACGACTCGAGCTCCTCCGTTTTTACCCATCATTCGATTTTCTTGCTCATAGACACAGCGCAAACTCGTGTCATTTATAGAATGACGAACGACTGGCAAAGCCGATACTAAAATAATTTCTTGCCAGGGCTTTTTCCGGCTGGCGCCTGTGAGAGCCACCTTGCAATCTTCTTAATTCTTCGCAAAATCACTACCAACAAAACCAAGATAATTCTGGCTCTAATCCAATTACTCAAAATACCTAAACCTCCTCTTCTTTTTACGTCTTCCTTCTTCTTCCAAATATTTTAAATTCTTAACTCGACGTTGCTGCGATGAGTGAAATGAAAAATGCGGCAAAAAGCCCACGCAAATTTTTGTCTACAGTCATATATATCCGGTGAAGAAGAGAATGCGAGGATGTGTCCCTCGTCGCAAGGACGCGTCCACGTGCGGCGTGAAGAAGTAGAAAAAAAAAAAAAAAAAAAAGCCTCTGTGCCGATGTGGCAAGCTGTGTGAGTGGTCTCTCTTTCCTTTCGGAACGAGTGATAAACACACGCAGGGTAGAAACGCATCGAGAGTGAAAAATGCAGTTCTGTGCTCACTGGAGCGAGTACTTGTGCATGGATCGTCTCTCGTGGTCGTCGTCGTTACATATCGTCGCCGTGGGCATCTCGCCGGGCAAAACGAACGTTGATCGATCGATCGCGTACGATCCCCGACGGCGAGGACGATTCCTCTCTCTCTTTCTCTCTTTCTCCCTCTGATCCCTACGTCGGCGTTGGATAAACTGAACTCAAGGGATAAAAGATATAGTGTCGCGGTCCTCGTTCTTCCTTCTCTCTGCAATTCGATTCTCGTTGTCCGCTGCTTTTCGAATTCGCGTCCTTCTCGTATATACATCGTCGAAGATGTCCAACTCGCCCCAAGATCCTCGTGTCTCAACTCTGCGTTCACGTCCAAGCTATCTTTCGCGTCGTTGTCGTCGGACCACACGCGTTGACTTTGCTCCATCTTTCTCACTCTCGCGACTTTATCTTCCTTACGACTCTTCTCAAATGCACTCACGAATCCCTTCGCAAAATATACTTCCTCTTGATTCCCTTCTTATCCGCTCTCGTCTCAATGGAATTGAAGAAATTGCGAAACTATAGATGTGGAATATTTCTGGCGCCTGTGGAGAATGAAAAAGATTTTATTGAAATACAGAAAACAAATCATTGCATCGATAGGTCGAATGATATTTTTTTTTTAAATGCAGAAAAAAATAAGAAAAAAAAGAAAATTTAGCCCAACAGTTGGGTATTTTTTAAAATAAAAATACTCAAAATATTGTACATTTGAAATATTAATTTCTACCTAAATACATATATTTTGTATTACAATTAAATTCAGGATGTACGTAATGGAATTTCATTACTCGTTAAATTTAATCAGAATTTTTGGATTAATATTAAGAAGGTTAAAAAAAATATTATTTGTGGTAAAGTGATTGTAATTTTTAAAAATTATGAATAGCTGAGATTTGATATTTTTTAGGTCTTTTTTTTTAGATTAATCTTTTCATATTTTCCATTCTTTCAAATTGAATCTCCTACATTATTTATATTCTCATCTGGAAATTTGTTTACGTAATCAGACCACACTTACAATGAATCAAGGGCTCGAGATACCTTACACAATTTTTTTTTACAGTACTCAATTTCATATTTAAACCAAAACGCTGATTTGTAGTTCTGTCCAACATATAAAAACAAATATTCATGGAAATATATTGTGCAACATTCCCCAAAATACAAAATTTAAATAAAAATGAAGAAAGTGATTGTCGTCTTGTAGTCAAGCCAAAAAAGACTGCTGGACCAAGAGATAAATATACAGAGAGAGAAAGGGCATATAAGACAGTGAGGCAGTATAATAGAGTAAGCGTACAGAAAGGGTGAAGAAGAGAAGGGATTTGGGTTGAGAAGGACAACGATAGGCGATTCAAAGGGCGAAAAGATTGGAGAGCGGAGAGCGCTGAGAGAGAGAGGGACCAGGCAAGCAGGCAGCGAGGCATGGAACAGCAGCAGCCTCAGCAGCAGCAGCAGCAACAGCAGCACCGACCACCCACGTTGAGGGCGCAAAGGCGATATTTAGCGGAAGGCAAATCTCTGCCAGACCACCCACGTCGTACCGCCACGTCTTTCCATATCTCTTTCTCTCTCTTTCACTCTCTTTCCTTCTCGTTTGCCAAAGTTCTCTCTCTCTCCCGGCTACCTTATTTCATGGTAGCTCGCACGTTCCTCCTTCGTCTTCGTTCTCTTCTTCGATACCCCCGACATAGACTCGTCTCTTTCGTCGATGACGGACCCCGGTTACGTTTCTCCGTAAGCGTAACGCCGTTTTCCTTATTCTATGTACTTTAATGCCTACTCTGGCATCACACTGTACTACAAATACCAGTCTAGACACTGACTCGTTCCGTGAGTAAACAGCGTGTAAACGGTTTTACGCTTGAGCTTTAGAAGAGCACCGCGAGAAATACGATTGAGCGAGTGCGCCGGGGGTTGCTGAAGAAGGGCACATAGACACACAGACATACTGTTTCTCCTCGTGTTAACTCTAGATCCTCTCGTTGCCTAACACCAAACGATTTTTGCGTTACGGACCCCGTGACGGATACACGCCACGGGCTCTCGAGGCTCACACGTATATTCCGTCACGGCTCCGGGGGTATATACCAGTAACAATGTTTTTTTCTTCCTCTTTTTGCCTTCTCTTAAAGGAAGAGTCCCCTTGGTCACTCACATTAAATGCATTCAATGTATTTCCCAGAATTTATGGCAGGGAGAGAATACATGGAAATACCGAGATTTTTGAGCAATGGGGAAATGGATATTAATTGAATTTATAGTGAACCTGCGGTTTGGGGGATGTCAAATAAATATTTAGTGAAGCTTAGAGTACACTAATGATGATAAATTGTGTATTCTATAAACTGGGAATATTTTAATTGGTTGATTTTTTAAAAATATTATCATCACTAATGATGATAAATTGTGTATTCTCTAAACTGGGAATATTTTAATTGGTTGAATTTTTTTTTTAATATTTAGTGAAACTCAGATTGACAATGAAGAGAATTTTTTTTATTTTACATACTCGGGGAGAAAAAAGTTCAAGAAATCAGTATTGAAAATGGTTTTAAGTTCATGTGTTCATTTTTCTTTTTAATCAAGTTGGCTTTCATATTTCCATGCGTACTTTGTATGTTTGTTTTCTTCTCTTCTCTTCACTACCTCGAATTTATCTGAACAAGAACATGTATCTTTTCTAATGAACCTAATTAAAGCATATTAATGTTATTTAACTCAGAGTAACCACACAACATTATCAAGTTCGAATAGAAATGAACGGACAAACCAAGCTAAATACTTTGATATTAAAAAAATTCACAAGCTTTCTTTTGACCATTGATTTAATTCACCCAATTCACATCTCAGTGTGAATAAATAAATGATACAAAAATTAGCTGATAACTGATTCATTCCCCAGTGTCATTACTCGAATTTGCATTAATTTAACTGCACAGGAATAATTCACCGTTAAATTTATAGAGCGCGAAGGTAGCAGCGTGCGAAAAATTCAGCAAACCGCAACGCTTTCGAGGGGAAAAAAAAAAAAAAAAAATTAAAAAAGAAAAAAAACGAGGAGAAAGATAAGAGAGACGAGTCCGTAACGCATAATTCCGTTGCTGGCAGGTTAGCCCCGAGGCGACGTTCGAGGATTCCGAGCTATATTCGAGGAGCCCGGGACACCGGGGCACTCTCCGTGTGCTCTCGAGGGTGTGCGCGCCGTCATTATCCGCGACGAATAACACGTTACGGCTGCAACGTAGCAGTATAGTATAATATGCGATATACTGGTAGACGTAGAGCTTACTTTGTGAGCGAGTTAAATTAATAATTGGAACGTTTTGAACGACAGGCCTGGGCGTACACAGCTAGCACTTGGGCTCTCGTGCACTCGGCCACGAGTGCACAAACACACACGAATATATACCACATATATATCACTATATTCGTGAGCGACATACACACGGTGTGCCAAGAGAAATTGTAAGGCACATTGTAAGGGATATTTACAACGCTCGCGGGGCTTTAGCGAAAAAATTTCGCTCTGATGGACGTTGGACTCTTGCTGGTCATGCTCTCTGTAATGTTTCCTCTTCGTCAATTAATGCTCCGATGTTCCGCTCTCGTGTCCACAAATCCACTCGTAATTGCGAAATCAAAGATCTCGGAATGATTGCAGACTTGGAGAACTTTCCAAGGCGCGATGAATGTTGACTTGGTTGGATTTTTTTAAATCAATCGACGACCACAAGAGCTCAGAATCCTGAAAAGTAAAATTTTTATATCAATATTCCGGAGAATTAGCATTAAATGTAATTTATTTTTCAGGGATTATTTGATCGAAGTGCAATGAATACAGAAGATTTTTGAAGAAAATTTGAATTTTTCGTAGAGCAACCCTTAAATAACATTTTTTATTTTGGTTTGAAATGGGAGTTGAATTAATTTTTTTTTGTGTTGTATTGATTTATATGTTAAATTAAAAGTGACAACAAAAATTGTACATATGTTTCGATTTTTTTTTAATTAGAAGCGACAAATAAAATTATTTTAAATTCTTTTTTTTTACACAAATTATATTGTAAAGAAAAATAACAGTTTTAGTAAAAATGAAAATATTTTTTTTTTGTTAAAACGAGGGCAAAAATGTGAAATGAAAATACACGTTTTTTTACAAATTTTTTTAGATTTTCTTTTTTTTGTAAATTTAGAATTTAGAATTTTTTTTAGTGTAACTGACCAAAAGGATCTTGTAGAAGATCGAGAAAAAAAAACTTGTTATTAAAAACAAAATGAAAAATTAGCTTCGTTTTTACTGAGTAAATATGGTTTAATATCGAAAAGAAAAAAAATTTAATTTCCTGCCGGTAATAATAAAAATTCATAAAAATTGGCAATGTAAACAAGAATTCTTAAGAGAATCACAACGCTTGATAATTAAAAAAATGAAAAACAATTCAAATAACTTTTTTTCTTCATTGGAATTGTCAAATTTTCACTCAAAAGAGTTTTTAATCGCACATTCGTAATTGGAGAAAAAGAGTGTTCTTTAAATTTGGAAGGTTTACTAAAATAACTAAAAAAATGTATTTGCAGGTAATCGCAACTAGGTTTTATTCTTAGAAAATATCAGTTCATTTAGTGAAATTTGACGTGAGTTAGAGCAAGATGACATTTAAAAAAAAATTAAAAATCCCATAAAACCCACTTTTCTCGACGTTTCGGACCATTCTGAGTGTCCTGATATGAAAATCTCGAAAAAAAAAAATGTTCACGAAAACAGTTTCCCCTATGAGGAAGCAAAAATCTTATAATTTCTCGTTAAAAAAAAATTGTTATTCAATCTGAAGAGTGTTTTCAGTAAGTGAGACTAAGAAATGCATTGTTAGCCGCGACCTCGTTTCGCGTTCCCATTTCGTATTACTATCATAGGTATGCGAGCGTTCTCGCGGATTCCGACACCTATGTCAGCTCGTTATCGATACACCCTATCGTACTCGAGTTTCCAAGATTATTAAGGCCCTCATCGCATGTCTCTCCTCTCGAGCGGAGGGTATACACATGCTCTGTATATATGCATATAAGCGTTAAGCGTGTCCGATATGCCGCGGGTGTCTCGGGTTCGCGCAAATGTGGCCTCCATGCTTGAGTGTGTGTATATGTATGTGTCTGCACGACGTGCGACTCGCTTCTCGCAAAACTTCGATCGGACCACCCAGCTAGTAACCGCGGAAGTTGCGGCCTGCGGCTGGAAACGCCCGAGCGAGCAATTCCTCGCTTATGTACTGTATTATTCGCACCGGCGCAATCAACGAGCGCTAAACTTCCAGACCGACGATATCCTTCCGTCCCTCCTGTCTCAATAATCGCTCACAAAACTTTTCAACCGCAATTTCACCATTTCTTTTTTCATGTCAATTTACTTGCGGTTAAAAAAAATACCATTTTGTAAAATTGACATTAATTTTATTCCGGAGTTGACGGTTTTTCTGCCAGGAATAAAAATGCCTTTCTGGAGCTCCAAAAACTTGCTTGAAACTCTTCCAAGCAGCATTATTTGAATATAAATGTACTTTTACATTTTTCAATGCATCCTTCACAGTGAGAGCAACGACTCCACATTTCAGTACTTCAGAATGGATCAGCTTTGATCTAAAACAAAATAAGAGCAAAATTTGTAATAAATACGGCGAGAATGTTTCATGTATTTGCATCACTATATGAATATTCCCACAAGTTTGTGGTGAAATATTGTAAATTATTTAATTACTCAAATTACAATTTATATTATGTGGAATATTGTTGAAAATGACAAAAATTAATAAAGAAATATTCTAGAGTCATTGTGACAATATCAATAGGATAACACATATTTTACAAGTGTCATCCTGATTCAAAAAGTTGAATCTAATATCGCTGAACCCAAAAATAACAGAGCAATCTTGAAACTACAACTTAGGAGATGAAATTTCCAGAATTTAGAATTTATTAATATTAACGTTACATTTTTTAGCAATTATTTAAACAACGCTTGAATACTAATTTTTGCAGATTGGATCTTTTTAAAAATATTTTGTTCCAGATATCCAATATTGGATTCCAGAATAGTGACTTTGAAAATGCACAGATTCTTTAAATTATATAATCGAACTAAATTATTATATCTCATTATTTAATTTTTATTAAATTTTACATGTTTAATGCTAACAGTTATTTTACTTCAATAGTAAACTTTTAATTAATCATAAAATTCAATGACCAAAAATGTTATTCATGCCAATGTTGTTAGAATATGACATTTGTCATTTTTTTCAGAGATTCAATTTATTCTTTTAGGAATACTTTTAACGAATATTTTTATAATTTTATTAAAAAGTATTTCTTTAATATATTAAAATCTATTTAAACGTTCAAATTCAAATCATAATATTCCAAAGCTGTAATTATTATATAACTTAAAATAAGTAAAAAAAATTGCATCTGTCGCAAATCAATGTAGAAAATCGGAGTTCATCCAAAAAAAAAAACGTCCAACCAAATGTAAAAATTTAAAGACAATATGCTGCCACTTCTAATTTCTAAAGACAGGACAGGATAATTCAAAGCTCCTATATTCTACTTATTGAATTGCAATCCTCTTTAACGCAAAGTTTGCGTCCCCGCGTGCCGCACGCGTAAGGTAAACTGTGAAGTGGATGCCAAGTGAGACAGAATAAGAAAAGGAAGAGAAGAGCGAGTGAGCAGAATTCAAGCGGCCTCTTAGTAGCGAGAAACGCGTTGGGTGGTCTCAGGCTCACCGTGGGCGGTCACTCACTAACACCGTTTTGATATTAACCAGTCTCTTTCTCGCCATCTCTCTCTCTCTCTCTCCCTCTCTCTCTCTTTCCCTCCTCTCTACTACTGTACCAAACGATGAACGTCCCTTCTTGAGAGTCTATAGCGATAGTTACACTACGAGAGGTAACGCAGTATACTCATACAGTGTATATAAGCAGCATCGAACACCGAGATACACGGGTCGCCAGAGTTTCACAACGATTTATCATTTGGCCACAAGAATTACTAACACATTAAAAAAAAAAATGCTCGCACATATACAAAGCTACTCTGTTCTCTGCAATTTCTGTCTTTCGAGTTTCTCAGATTCGTGCCTGTTTAAGGGACGCGAGTCAGTAAAACAAAAAAAAAATATTTTCAGAGATTTATATTTTTTATTCTGGTCATCGAATAAATATGAAATTAATATAATATTTCAGGATTAGAATAAAATATTTTTCTGTTAGTATTAAAATCAGTTTTGTTGATTAAATGCTAAATAGTATAAGTAAAAAAAACTCATTTTAATACTGACAGAAAAAATGTTTATTCTAATCCTGAAGTAATATATTTATTTCATATTTATTCGATGACTAGAATAAAAAATTGTAATCTTTGAAACTCATCTTTTTTTTTTACTGACACGCCCCCTTAACTTCGGAAAGGATAAATGGACGACCTTATTGCGAAAATTTTTGGAGCACACGCTAAAATCTTAGAAGTGTCTAGAGAAATGATTATAAAAGCGTCTGACTCGAATATACCCAATCGATGTGGCAATCTACCTGTCTTCGCTGATTTCACATACAAAACCGCAAATATATTACAAGCGCGTATTTCTCCCATCGATATTTGTCAGTCCAAGATTAACGCTAATCAACCAACAGTATTAACGGCGAGATAGAGAGTCGCGGGGCGCGTTGAGTAGTTTTGCCCGTGGAGATGCGTAATAGGATTCTCTAGAATCGCTGGGTGGGATACCGGCAACTTCTCGAATCGATTTATTATCCTGCTAACTTATCGTACGTTTCCGATGATCGTTTCGCAGAATTAATTCGTTGTATTTTTTGATACGCGGTCGAGGATAAAAGGCCTCGATTTATACTTCTGAGCTCAAAAAAAAAAAAAAAAGAAACATTTATTATGCAGTCGTAATACAAGCGAATGTCCCAATTATCAGCTATTTTAACGAAATAAAAAAACTATATTTGATGGATTAATGTTAATTTTAAAAAATATATATTTTATGAATAACTCTGCTGTATACAGTAAATTAATTTTGTAAAGTAATATAACAACCCCGCTTTTTTACCTTGACATCCTTTTTGGATTGTGCAGTTTTTTTTGTTTGTTGAATTAGTATTGACTAAAGATCAATAAAATGTGTCACACAATTTTTTTTGTTATAAATTTGTTTTTTTTGTATAGTCAAATAAATGAATTTGTAAACAAAAACTAGATGTAAAAAGTATCACAAATTTTGTTTTTGCTTTCACTGAGTATTTGCTAAGAGTCGAAAAAAAGTGAGCCAAGGTTTGCATTAACAATCAGTACAATGAAAGTTCGTTAAAAATTTAGTAATCTCATGTAGAAACGATAACAAAAATTTAGACGCTGATTTGCCTATTGTGAAGCTCACCATACTCCTAAAAATAATCAATATAAACGAGCTCGAAGATAAAGCTGTTTTTCGTCCGTAAAAAATCAGACCATGGTAAAAAATTGCCTGATGCCTGATAAAATAGCGACGATTGGGACATCCATCTTCCTTCACCGAACTTCATCCACCAAGAATACTCTGTGTTTCCTTTTTTCTTTACAAAAGATTCCCAAAAGTCTGTCTGTTTTCCTCAAGAGTTCATTCCATCCGGTGTTTTCGAAGAAGCCAGCATCATGAGCAACAACATGAGGAGCATTGCCCTGGCACACACGACGAGCAGATCGGGAATAGGCAAAGTAAAAGTCTACTCGTGTTTGTGCTACGTTAGGGCGCGACGTGCCGTCGTATAATATGGACGAAAGCCCATCGTGGAAACTCGGCCTATTGACTGCAATGTTACTCCTCGTCGTGGGGAGCCGGTGATCCTGTCGTCGAACAATAGAATGAAAAATAACGCAAAGTTGCGGAGAGAGAGTGAGAGAGAGAAAGAGACCAGGTCGGGTTAAGACTCATCCTCTACTTCTTCTTCTTCTTCTTCTTCTTCTTCTTCTTCTTCCTTCACATCCTCTTCTTCTTCCTTCATCTCGGACTAGTCCTCTCAGTTGGTGCAGACTGAGAATTCCGCTAAGTCAATTCCAAGGCGGATGGCAGAGGCGTCGGCGACTTGGGTGGTCGACCGTCCTACGCAAACATCCGAGAGGATCACTCGCGCGACCATCCCATCACGAAAACGACGCTACCAAAAACGTAGTCCCGGAACAGGTAGTCAAATTTACTGACTTTACTGGGCTTTACGAAATTTCGGCTTCACGAAGGATGTAGCAAATAGAAGAGTCGTAGTGTCTCGGTTCATTATACGCTTTTCGAGGGTGTCCCTTACATTCCTGTGTATATTTCTTCGCAACGGCTGTAAAAACCCTAGAAGCAATACAACATGTTGCATTATATAGGCATAGTGAACCAAGTATGTACACTGAAACTCTGTCAACTAACAATAGCACCTACTTTTTATTTCATTTCCCTTTTCAGACCCTATGTTTACTCTCCAATCGATATGTATACGGTTGACCGCAAGTTAAGCTTTTTTTTTTTTTTAAAAAAGCACTATTTGCACATGACACCTCGGCAGTGAGAAGCATGCATTTACATGTTTACCCACGCGATATTCCGACGTTGGAAACAATACTGGAGAACCTGAAGCAAAACGATCCGAGACGTTGAGACAATCTTGGTGAAAACGACGAAGAAGGTGTAGAAAATGTTGGTTGGTTCTTGCGATGTCGTCAAGTTGTTATAATATTGGAGATTCTACAGTTGGGGGAAGTATCCAAAGTCCAGAAAATATGTTGATTAACTTTCGCGTAATGAGGTCCAGTGGGAATCTGTAAACATATTTCAGAATTAAAATGTGAATTGTTAGAGTTTTAATGGCAAACCACTTTCGAAGAATAGATTTGCCGGTGCGTTTTGAAGAGAGTTAAATATTTGCCTGGCGCGCTTCGAACCCTCGAGGGGTTGCGTGTTACCAAATAAATCATTGAAAGAGAAAGGGAATGGAAAAAGGCGAAGCTGTTGCTGCTGCTGCTGCTGCTGCTGCTGCTGGGTTTACGCGCGTATAAACGAGGTAGCCGTCCTTCGATTTCACCCCTTTCACTCTTACAAGGCAGTCGTGTGGCTTTTGCCAAGGGTTTTTGCGCTTTCGATATGGTACGCTCGACATTTACTTTACATATAGTGTAATATATTGCCGCAGAGAACTATAAACCACGAGGAAACGAGAGCGAGATAAATCGTACAATGAATTGTTGTTCAAGTTTTAACAGTGAGACTTAGCTTCTGAGTTTTTTGAAATTTTTCATGGCTAACATAATGAGTTTATAAAATATATAAAATGCGTTGCTTCAATTTTTTATTGAATCCAAATATGGGTTTTTGCTTACGGTAAAAAAAATTGTAGTATAAACTCCATACGCTTAATTTGGTCGGAACAATCTTCTGATATTGTGAAAAAAAATGCCAAGGTCCGAATATAAAAAATTGTAGTTCTATTTTTATTTTTTACAATGTTGATTTATAGTTAATTAAATGGAATTCCTATAATTTATTTTTCGGATCTGGTTATTTTTTTACATGATTACAACACCGATGCCAATAATTAAACGTATTGGATTTTTAAATAACATTTTTGATACCAAATTCGGTACAGTCTTTCTTTAAGATGTTTTATTATTTTTACCGGTAACAAATTTGCGATGAAAAATCACATACAGCAGATTTTTCGTTATAATATCGAATCTGTTCTTGTAAAATTCTTAGGTGCAATTGTAATGATTAGTAGTTTCTTTTTTTAGGAATGTTTTTTAAGAATGTTTTTAAAAAATGTATTAAACAAAATGAAACTCCTATAATATTTCAAACATTATTTTTCGCCTCAAAAAATAAAAATAAAAATTCTTTTTTGAAGCTGAAGGCTTTCAGCGAGCACAAAATTCGTGTTTTACATTTTCTCAAAAAGAAAAAAAAACTTTAATAAACTTTATTCATGTAAAAATCTTCTTCTTATAATAAAATGTAGGAAATCCATTTTTTTAGAAATATATTGACAAAATCAAATTCTTACAATTTATCATATTTGAATCTGCGGTTTCATAAAACATTGTTACGAACAATCAATTTCATAAAATTAGAATTACAATTTTTTTATCCCGAAAAATCATGAAACGCGCTTTTTTTTTAACTAAAATTGCTGTGATCTGTTTCCCGACTTTCACAAAACAAAAAAGCATAATTTTTCATTAATCGTATAGAAAAAATTCATCCTATTGATTGTTCATGTAAAAAAATATACACCAGGTATTACAAAAAATGGTATATTCATTTAAAAAAGATATATAAAAACAAAAATGTACTTTTGTTTCATTTTAAAAATATATATTCGATTAATGGATCTACTACAATTTTTTATAATCACACCTGAAGATTTTTTTACATTAACATAAAACTTTTATAAACAATTAATCGCAACAGGATTTTGATATAAAATCTTGAATTAGTTTTTTTTTAATCGTAAATTGAAGAATTTAATTGATTAGAAAAAGTGAAAAAACAAATTTTTGCCGTTATATTGTTCACAAATGAAGAGCGCAGCTTTAAGATTATTGTCAGACCAAAGACGGAGGGAGTTTATATTACTTTTCATCGCTTACGTAGGTAGAGGCTGTACCTACGCGCGAGAGTAGGTGCTCGCAACGTTGTGCGGACCACCGGCGTAGTCGCAATTAGTAAGTTGAATCTCCCCTGCTATACACGCGTGTGGTGCGCGCGAGCGAGTCTTGTCTCGGTTCGCTTACCGCTGCTGATGTTCCCGCTCCTGCTCTTTCCCGTAGCAGCAGCATCAGCAGCAGCAGCAGCAGCTTAACTACAGCCACACGGGTGCGTTCGCCGGACTCTGTTTTAGAATTAATGATCTATAAGAAGAAACGCGGTAACGATCACTCCAACATCTTGAAAACTATCTTTCTCTCTGGTAATTAGGTACGTGCGTATACTCTGTGTATCCAACCGGTGTATTCATGCATATTTATGTTATACGTATGTGAAGAAGCACGCCATGAAAAACCGCGGTGAATTCTACGTAATGTGAAACCGTTTGCTTTAATTTTTTTTTTTCGTATTGACCTTAAAAGTATAAAAAAGTCGAATAAAAAAATATCTGAAGGTTGACTTGATTGCAGTGGGCGATGATCCAAAAAACAGCTAGAATTATCCGCGTAAATCACTGCATCAATCATCCATTAAATTTCGAGAAAAAAAAACTCCTCAAAGATTCGATTGAAATCTGAAACAAAAAAGACAGAAAAAAATCAACGCGAAGAAAAATTAAATCGAAAGCATGAGATTCGTATTTTCAATTAAAATCAAACACATGAACGTCAACACTAATAAATCGATACTGTATGCTAAATATTTTTCAGGAAGCTCTTTTGGAATGAGCTGAATAAGATTTTCATTTTGTTTGAGTAAATTAAAATTTAATACGAACATTTACAATTCAGATGTGAATTTTTTGTAATTTAAATAAATATTTTTATACCTTTCTTAAATATGTATCAAATCGGTAATATGATTATTGAGAAAGATGCTGTAAAAAAAATGCGGTGAATTCTCTATAAAGAGTTACCATTTGCTTTAATTTAAGAAAAAAATGAAATAAAACAATATTTCTACGATGGCTTCATTGCAGTGGGGGGGGCGTTGATGCAAACACAGGCAAGAAAATGGTGAGCCAGAGTTATCCGCTTTTTAGTCTAATTGAGATATAAATTTCTTCTACTTGGTAAAAAAAAATTTTTTGCTTTTGTAAATATGTATCAAATCGGCAATATAATTACTGAAAAGCATGCTATGAACAACCGCGGCGAATTTTACTCAAACAGAAACCATTCGCATTAATTTTTTTTTATATAAAACCTAAAAGTAAAAAAATAAAATAAAGATAAAAAATATCTGAAGAATGGCTTGATTGCAGTGGGCGTTGATCCAAACACAGGAAAAGGGTAGAGCCAGAGTTATCCGCGTAACTCAGAACCGGCGTGTATTCTGGTAGCGTGGTCCGCGCGGTGTCCCGATTGCCGATTAAAGAAACTCGTAAACGTCCGAGTCGGTTTCCTTCGCGCGTTGGACCACCGAGTGATGCAGACACTCGCGCCGCTGGCTTCGTCTTTAACGCCAATTGGACGCGGCACTGTGCTCAAATCTCCAAGCTACAGGAATTATAAGTACTCCGAATCGGCGTTTATTGCTGCATCGTCCTTAAAAAAAGAAGAAGAAAAAATGAAGAAATTTCGCCTCACTGGGGCATTACCCTGTGAGCTTTATTTATAGAGGAAGCTGTAACCATTTGGCTTTGAGACCGTTTGAATTAAATTCTACATTTTCATGTGGAGTTAACGAGAGATCAAGCTGTGCGATTTGGCATAGCTATAATACTACAGAAATGCTCTTCTTGAGCCAATTATAAAATGTTTAACATGCAATATGAGAAATAAAATATATTCACAATATATTTATACATTTACAGCCCACTTTTGATCAATTTAACTTTGCGACGAATTACTTTATGGTAAAAAAAAGGTTGTTAAAAAACACCTCACATATTGCTTTGTTCTTATTTCTTATTTTCCACAGAGCCACTTATTGTAAGAAAGTGTGATAACCAATTTTTGCTTTCTCACAGAAAAAGTTGTGTAAAAAATGGAAAATAATGAGGAAGCGTCTTGCAAGTTTGAAATTTTTATCGTTTAAAAAAAAAATGGTGGAAACTGCAGTTAAATGAAATTTGAGTGCTACAAAAATAAAAAAATTCAAGTACTCTAAAATCTCATCGCTTCAATATATTTCAAAGAACTTACAGCGTAAACTAACAAGCAACAAGTTTTAAACAAAATTGTTCAATTATAAAACGCTTAAAATGCAATAAAAGAAATCAAAAGGATAAAAAAATATATCTCACACATTTAGAACCCACGTTTGATAAACTAAGCTTCGCTCCACGAGCGATAAAAAGATAAACCTACATGATTCGATTCGATAACAAATGTCCGAGTAGTAATTCAAATTCCCACCCAATTATGAAATGTTCTATTTGTTATGTGCGTAAAAAATAGGACTAAAAAAAATGTAGATGACATTTAAAACCCACGTTTGATGGCCTGATAAGGGAAGCACAACCCACATCGACGTCCAATCGGAGTGCTTTATCAAAGATCGAATAACCGGACTGACCTAGCAACCAGTAGCGGTGTACAAGGAGTCAAGCAGTCGTCTCGCGATTCGTGCGACTCACGAAAGGCAAGAACCGAGTGATCGTGCAGCAATAGTGTCTCTCTGTCTCAATCTCCATCTCTCCTATATTTCTTTCTTTACAATATATATACAAGCTCCGACTAATACTCGTCCCCAGTCAGCCTAACGACTCCCCACGATGAAAAAGTAAAAACGAAGAAAAAAAAGAGAAGAAAAAATCGATGTAGTTGCTCCGGAAGTCTATATCTCGTGGCAGAGTCGGCCGCCGGGACGCCGACAAGAGACAGTACCGATCTGCCACGTAGATAAAATATGACGAGAACGGGTGAGACAGAGATAAAAGATATGAAACGAATAGAGAGAGAGAGAGAGAGAGAGAGAGGACGTAAGGATTATGTGCTAGCGCGGTAGCGACTGTAAGATGCAGATAACTCACGAAACAATCTCCCTCTCGGGAGCCAAGTCACCGCGAATAACGACTCTCCTCGTTATACTCTACAACCTACACTACTATATCTTTTCCTCTTTCTCCACCGCTCTTCTTACATCGTGCGATGCGCTTTAACAGCCATCAATATCTTTCACGAACTCTGCATTGGTCATCCATTAAACATCGAGAAACGACCTTCGAAGATTCGATCGATCCCTAAAAAAAGAAAAAAGAAAAGATGATGAAAAAAATCAACGCTAAGAGAGATGAAATCGAAAGGATGGAATTCGCGTTTTCGATAAGAATCGAATACCCGAACGCCTACATATAAATTAATAATGCATTCTAAATATTTTGCGTGTTACGCACTTTTGGGATGTGATGAATATAATTTTTTGTTTGTTTTTTAAATAAACGAGAGTGATAAGGTAGGTTTGTTGTCTTATTAAAATGTTATACGAATATCTACAATTCGGATGTGATTTTTTTGTACTTTTATGACATTTTTATTGCTTTTTGCAATTATTTGAAAGCTTAGACTTCTTCACATAGGTATGTATGTTTATTCAATTTTATCAAGTAATATAATCAGTTTTTCTTTTTATATTATATACATGATTACATAATCATATTTTTAAAAATGGATGTCATTTTGCAAACAAAAAGAAATTATTACGTGAATTGAAAGAATATGCAGTCTTATACGAAGAGTTCTAAGCTTTCTACTGAAACTATAGTCGATTTTGTGGAAATTCAATATAACATTAGAAATCCCGAAAGAAATCTCCTCGGATTAGATGGTAATAAAAGAAAATACACTTTTTTTTCTATTGCCTGAATTAAAAATTGATTCATTTAATAAGCAAGAGATTCGTTTCTTAATTTAACAACATGTGATTCTGTCATTTACAATGTTCTTTTTCTAACACTAGAGTAACCATTTTTTATAAAATAAGGACAATAAATATTTTCAAAACAAAATAAACATAAATTTAGACGAATCTTTGGTTGTATTTTAGTACTTTTTTGTAGAATTAATGTTAAATAACTGTAAACGTTTAAAAACTTTTTGTTTAAAATACATTTCTTAGTTTTTTTAAATAGATTCGTACTATTGCGGATGCAACCGATTTATAATTAGTGAAAGATTTGATTAAATTGGAAAATTTGTATTTATTTCTTTTCTAAAATACTAAAAAAAATAAATAAATTCTAGAGGCATAGAAACGCAAAAAAGGGCACTGTATAAATTTAAAAAAAAGTTTTTATTAAAAAAATAAAATAATCATTTGATTGGTACGTTCGAATCCTTTGGTTATGAAACCATTGTGAAAATACTTCACCAAGCATTGTAACGAATTACAAAAACTATTTTTCGCAACACGATTAGAACGTTTCGATTGGTCACATCCAATCAGTGATAGGCCTGTGATAGTCGTTCGATGTTATCGGACGGGATGAAGATAAACGGCGGTAAAAAAGAGTTGGAACGCGTGTACTCGACGCCACCCCGAGCATATATCCATATATATATACCGTGTTTATCATTTGGCGAGCGAGTGGGTGGTCCAAAGCGTCCTGCTGTCGTCCTGTGTGAGCAAGGAAGCGAGAACCGTGGCGCACGACGATACAATCTTTCTCTACTTCTTCTTGTGTGCGGCTGGCTCTTCTCGATATATCGGTTTCCCTTTCCCCTTTCTCCTTATAAACTCCATCGCCGCTGTGCTTCTGTTGCCGCGCATCGTTCCTGTCTCTGCTTGCGTAAGGAAGTAGTTTTCACGCTACTATGACCTGCAACCCAAAAGAATTTACCTTTCTCATTTTTTAACGTCTATAGAAGCCCCAAACGAGGATCAAATGTCTCTCGATTCGTGGAAGGTAATGAAAAAAAAAAAATGAATCTAACGGTAGATCTTACATAGATCTTTAATCTCTTTGAATACCATTTAAAATAAGAAACATGATACCTATTATATTTTTTTTTCTATAAAGGGTAATAAAGAATCTTTGCTGCCAGTGAAAATGATACGTCTTTAAAAAAAAATGTTACATATCTTCTAAGAAAAGTTTTATATGATTATTACTTGTTACAGTAAAGCCCCTGTCGATATGCAACCACTCAATCGTCACCGCAACTCATATAGAGTAAATCCCGGCGTCCAAAGAATCTTGTGTTGATTCTCTTCTCTTCGTTCATCTTCCTCACATATTTACCTTCCTCTTTTCTCGCTCGGCTGTCCACGATGAATTCGCTGTCTTTATCCAACGCAAAGAATCCTTCACAAGCAACAACTCACCGCTCTCTTTCTCCATCTCTCGCGTCCTCAGTCGCTCATTAAGTAGATAGAGAGTCGGCGAAGATCAAAGCCCGTCTCGCGAGGGCCCGCTTAATACCGGGTGGCAAGTTTAAAGTGTCGTAAAAATTATTAACTGCCGCCATGCGGTGCTTATCGACGATCGAACTGGGCTCCCAAGCCGCGACGTGTAACTCTCTCGGTATTTCCATCTCGCTCTCACGGCTGCTGCTCCTCTCTTTCACTCCCGCTCTTCAAGAGCCTAAATATCTTTTTCGCACTTTGTTGCCTGCAAAACAATGCAATTGCATTGTATTATTATCAAATATTGAATTATTCGAAAATGTAATTGAGATTAACATTTTTTTAAATGCTTTGTTAAAAATATTTGCGTATATGTATTCAATTTTAATTAAACAAGCATCAACTGTAGTAAAATTACAAAACTTTCATTTTAAACTTCGTAATTTACGAAATACTTTGTACAAACTATTTTCGTACAAATGTTTTCTCAAGATTTTTTGTTGTTGGATAAATTAGTAATGTGACAAAAAAAGTTCATTTGTCAAATTTATATAAAAAGAATTACTAAATCTTAAGTAACAAAAAAAAAGCTAGAAAAATGAAAAAAGCAGAGATAAATTGTAAATTTTACCTTTTTTTTTTAATGTTTCATAAGAAAATAACTATTTTTTGGTTTGAATAATAACAGAAAATATTCTGTAAAAAAAAAAGACAAATTTCACACAAAAAATTGTTTATGCACTTCTTTGCAAAACTAGTAAGTTACAAACTTTTCCTTTTTAACTCATTTTTCTACTTTTTTAACCACTGCATTCTCTCGCTATACTGTTAATAATTAATTTTTCAATACATTCTTTTTCTTAATCTCCAATTATTTGAACTTTATGTCAAGTATAATTTTGATATTTGGCTTTGGCCCCTACTAAAATGAATAAAATAAAATGAAAAATAAGTCGAGACGAATGATCTGATAGAGACTTCTCGCAACGATTCTCCAGTCATCTCATTACATATTTCGTAAATACCATCACGCGCATTATTACATTAAGTACCGTCTCGATTGCCGAGTCGAGATTCAAGCTCCACGTGCGGTTTATATGTGTCGTAGAATAATGCATGAACGTGCAGACTATCGTATACGCTGTTAAAGCGTTGAAGTTTAAGTATTGGTGTATCGCTTACATCAAGTAATACGAGCACGGAGTGCGGCATCGCTTTGTAGTAAAAGCGCACCGGAAGTCGCTCCGAGGTGCGCCATTCATTCCGTCTTCTTCGACAGCGCGCGAGACTTGCATCAATGAATACTATATACATATAGCCATTGCCTATCGTGTATGTCTACGCTATATTGCATCGCCGCGCGTGCACACGTCGATATATAAACCTCTGCTCGATCTCCTGAAACAGAAAAATTTTACTTTTAAATTTCTCCCAAGCGAATTAAATTTTTCTATTTTCTTTTTATACATTTTTATCTATACAAAATTTTATCTACCCTTCCTCCTATCACTCCACACCCGCACTTCGCTAAGCTAATCTAACTTCCGATGGGTCCGCAGCCGACTTAGCTACACTGTACCGCATTGGGCACGGGGAAACTGCGGAAAACCCGTGCCGGTAAAGACGGCACTATATTTCACTGATTCTTCGGTGTATAATAAGAAATAAGAAAATAAGAAAAAATGCCTCCCGCTCACTTGTTGCTGTGCCAATCGGTGCACGGCTAAGCGGTCACCCATCCAAGTATTGGCAGCACGAATGCTGCTTAACTCGGGGGACCACCGACCGCACAGCCATCAGTGTCGGTTTTTTGTATACATACTTCTCTCTCTCTCTCTCTCAAAAATACCCCATTAGCAATTACCACGTAGCGCGTTTAGTTTCGTTAAACTATAATTTAATTCGTTGAGTATAAAAGAGGGTGTCGGATAGCTGTCTAATATACTGACGAGAGAGATACGAGGATAAACATGTGTGCCTCGTGCCCACAAAGAAGCTAAAGAGAGGAAAAAAAAATCTTGCCTTTTTTTTTCATTCTTTCTCACCACTTCTTCTTTCTCTGTTAATTTTTTTTTCTTTCGTACAATCGCACGTGTGAAATTGTTTCTTGTTGGTTGAGGAATAGTGGGGTGAGTTGATGCGTGTAGGATCGAGCGAAAGAGCGAGGCGTCGCGGTCACTGTGGGTGGTCTCGTATTTGTACGATATCTCTGTCTATCTGTCCTTCTTCAACGAAGTTTCATCCTCTCTTTTGCTCTCGTTTGCTGCATCGTCCTTCTCCCTCGCTCTTGTATCCAGGCACAGTCGAGACTCTGATGTCGCGCTGGTTTTCTCTCTCACTCGCATTATCTATACGAGGCATTTCATATCAGTGTAGCTACTGAAAAAAAAGTTTTTATTAAATAATTTACAAAAAAATTAGTATATAAAATTTCAATAAATACAGCAAGTTTCACATTTTTTTGGAGAACCTGTAGAAGTAAAAAAAAATTTCAACAGATAATTATTCTTTTTTTCTTAAAGTCGACTCTCCAATAAACGAAGAATCGTATGTGAAATGTTTGAAGATAAAAGCTTACGGGTTTTTATGGCTTGTAAGATGAAAATTTATTTAGCTTTATCTGAGTAATTTAAAAGCACATTTTGTGGCAAAATAATCAAAAATATATTTTTTTAAAGTAAAGAACACCCGATATTCATTTTTTTTTAAATCTCAAATGATCTCTAAAAATCAGATTATATCATTTCGGCAAATGCACCAAATTCCGATTTTTTTTTTTCAGGGGGAATTTTCTGACTTTTGAACATTTTTTAGTCAACCAATGATAATTCGGGAATTTAACATCCTGTCTAAAATTTAAATAGAGTAAAGTATGAGATTTCTCCTGACCTTAAAATTACTCAAACTTACTCATATTCATTTGGAGTAATTTAAAACCACATGTTCTAATGAAAAAATAAAAATATTTAAAAACTATATTTTTTATATAATTAAATTTTCTTTAATTTCCGCATATTTTATTTATGAAAAACAAATTTCCATCGCGTTCAGTTTTTAAACTCATTGTTTTTGTAACTTCAGTACAATCATTGTGGTAATATTTTGTTTTTTTTCCACCAAGAATGATTGCAAAATATAAACATTTTTTCGAACTTCGAATACTAATTATAAATTTCTTCAAAAAATTTTAATCAAAAAAAGTCCCGATAATTCGTTTCTTATTTACAGACTTTGAAAAAAATTAAGTCGACAATAGCCGTGCTTTCTCCTTAAACAAAAACTGTCGAATCTGCAAATAAAATGTGATTTCTACTTAATAAATTTAATCTGAATGAACTTTCTTCTTACAAACCGCCAAAAACCGCATATTCTTATTTAAAAAAATGTTTAAGTGATATTTAAAAAATAGATTGAACATTCCCTGTAAACCAAAAATTAATCTTAGTCTCGTTGAAATGAAATAAACTAATTTCTATGAATAACTTCAGTTTTTTTTAATTAGTAGCTAAATTGATATAGAATGCCTCATATACATATAGCATAACCGAGTGCTGCTTTTATCGCTCGTTTCGTCTTTCTCGCGGAGCTGGAGTCTTTTTCTCCGTCCTTCTCGAGAGACTCGGAGGAAACGTCCACGAGAATCTCCTGCTATGCTCTCGCGCGCGCGCTGCATGCCCGTGAATACTTGTGCGAGAAGAGAAGTGAGACTCTCATCTCGTGTACATACGGTTGTGCACATATTCTTCGAAAAGATACTGTATATATATATATTCATGCATACCGTATATCATACGCATAGAGGCAAATATAGAAGCGGTCGAGGAGCCACTCGACAAAGAGAGCCTAATGAAGTCCCGTCGTTACGCAGATATTACGCCGACAGGTTAATAAGTCAATTGCTTTGCTCGCTATGTTGATTATCGTATTTTCGTTTCCTTTTTTGCTCATCCGTGTGCCGGCAATTCTGATGATGTTGAGGTCAGAGATGAGGCCTGTAACATAAGCGATATAAATACGTGAATGGCAATGTCTGTTTCTAAATATATCAAACGTTTATAAATGTTTCAGGGCTTACTTGCAGCTATTTGGCGTTATAAAAGGTTGGCAGTGCCGAGGTCGGGGTGTCAATCGCTTTCACTCCATGCCAGGTTCCATCTATGAAGGAAACTGATTTTGCATAACAATTCTCTTGATAATTTGCATTGCCATAATAAAGAATATGAGATATAAGGTGGAATTTGTTTGCTGCTTGAACTTTTGTTTCGGCTTTGAGAAGCACTTGGAGTCCAGTATTTAAAACAAAAATACAGGAGCAAGAATTCAGTGATAACTGAACTGCTTCGCCTGATTATTCTACAGGGCGGGGTAATGCGGGTCACTCTCGACAATAAAATCAATGTACACTCTGATCGTACCAAAGTCATTTTGTTAAGTAAGTTACAATTACACTCAAATAAACTTACCTCAAATAAAATTAAATAATGTATGTTTTTCTTTACTCTATTGAAGTAACAAACGATTTTATTTTCATAAAATCGTTTGTTACGATTTCTTTTTAACTAGAAAAGTGAAAAAAGGTATTGAAATTTTGTAATTTCAACTAACGATAATTTTGACATAGTAACAAGAAAAATATTTTGAGGTTCACAAAGTTTCAGGGTTAATACTTTTTCTTGCAAAAAAAAAAAAACCAATTTTTCCTACAGATTTGTTAGAAAATTAAAACTTAACTTTTTTTCTAACATTAATAAACAAAAATTGTGGTCGACAAACTTTTTTTAAATATACAAAAAATATTACTTCCTTTTTTACTGTATATTACAAATAATGTATGTCAACAAAGAAAAGCAATTAAGCGACGTTTCATATTCAACTTCAGTTTAGAAAATAAGATGATAAAAATGGAGCTAAATGGATTTAACAACTTATACTATATCTTAATAATTATCTAAAATACAAAAAAAAAAAATCAAAGAGAAATATTATTTTTTAATTAATCAAATATTTACTGGTATCACTAAATTACACCTTCTAAACATTCATAAAAAAACCCAATCTTACAATAACAGTTCAGAAATATTTTATTAATAAAAAAATAACATTTATATTTCATTTCAAAAAACGATAAAAGTGTGATTTTTTTAAAGTGAACTTCAATATGAGACGACATTGTAATTACATTTAAATTCAGTTTTTTATTGTTGGTTGCATAAAAAATGATTATTTTATGGATTTGAAGTAATTATTAGGTGACCCGCATTACCCACGTTTATGTTTTTCGTTACTGTGCTATATTACGAATACTCGAAAGCTGTACGTTCGAATACCTGTAGCTACAACAGATATATATATAGTTATATGTACGGTATACACGTTAGTACGCCGGGCCCGCGTGCGAGTTGCGTTAAGGTGATGTGCTACACCGACTGAGTCACCGCAAGTGCGAGAGAGACAACGTTACCGGTGGCCGCGGTGGCGCGAGAGAGAGCGACGGAAAAGTGTAGCACATCGTCTTAAGGCCGTTGCGACGGTGTGTGCCCCGTGTCGGTGAGCGTGTGTGGGTAATGTTTTTGCTCGAGGGGAAATGGTACCGCGTGTGTGGTCCGGTGTTGTTTCTCCTCCGTCCTCCCCGCCAGGTTCGACGCCGACGTCGCCGCCACCGCGCACCGTCTTCGTCGTCCTCCTCGTCGTCGCCGCTGCCGCGAGACTCTCCGCGTATCCTAGCAACCCAGGACGCCGAACGCATCCATCCAATCAACCGTGAGCTTCCTCCTCTTCGGCTATTCTCGGTAACATTCGGTTCTGACGTCAGCGGTACCGGCAGCACCGTAAACCTATAACACTCGAACCCTGCTCGTTCATTATTTAAATAAATAATTAATACGATAGTACATTATTCATAATTGAAAAAGAAAAGTTTTTCAATGATTTTTGAAAAATTACCGCAGCTAAAAAGATGACAAAAATGGAGCTAAATGGATTTAACGATTTATACTTTGTAGGAGCTTTCAATGGCTTTAGAGAGATAACTTAATTTGCAAAAATTTGATTATCTGACTGAAACTTGTGATAAAATACACAAAATGTGATTCCACAATGTCGAGAAATTAATTTTTGGATGGAAAATTATTTTTTTTAAAATTCATTCTGAGCAAATTGAGGGTACATTTTCAAATCCCTTAATCGACTCGTTTGAAGGGTGGCCAATAAAAATAGTTTAAACAATTCTCTGATAAAATAATCATTTTTCCCTGACTGAATCAATTTTTGTAAATTTTTTAAGTTTTTTCTTTAACAACGTTTATAAATGCAAAGTCAATAAATAAAAATGTGATCTCTACGTGAATCTTTGAATGAAATATTTTCAACAGTGAAGATTCTCCCTAAAACCAATGTCCACCATATAATAGTGCCTGAATCTTGGAACCCTCATCAAATTCGTGTATCATACACTCCTGGATGTTTGTGCAGAGACTCAGTCTCATCTCTCTTTCTCTCTCTGTCTCTCAACCTCCTCGCCGCGGTGCTGCTGGTTCGGTTCTCTCGAGAAGGTACACGGAGAGGGGGTTTTGCCATCAACTATGGCCGGCGCATAAGCTCAGGGGGCCCACGAAAGAAATGTGCCCGAGAGTTTCGCTTAGTACGGACTTAGACTGCACTGAGAGTGGCGGTCGGAGACGACTTACAGTAGTAACACAACATCACACTGGACCCAAATATCATTGCGATAATAAAGCCCCCTACAGCAGCAACAACAACAACAACAACAAAACATAAATCACAAAGTTAAAACCTGCGGCTTTACCGAACAAACATCATAACAGTCAAACGCAGGGTGTATCAAATATTAAAAAAAAAAAAGGATGAAAATAAAAACAGTGCAGACTTGAAAACTCACGTGTCTGGAAATTGGTGAAGACAATAAATAATCAAGACATTGTGCAGTGCGTCCAAAGTTTCCGGCCCTGTGTGTAACCGGATGCCAGGAGGAAGGAGGACCACGCTCACCCTGAAGAAGACTATAACGTAACCTGAAGGCTCTTACGAATTTGGAACCCGAGTCTTCCAACTGCCTCTTCTTCTTCTTCTTCTTCATTTTCATCTTCCAGCTTGGATTATCGTCACTTAGTGTTGCAGTTTTAGTACACAAAGTGCATTGAGGTGTCTTTCGTGATCACTTCTTCGAGCACAAGTGCGAGTGAAGAGACCACGCGTACGTGACAGTGAGTATAGTACGCTGACTTCTCCTTCTCCTTGCAGCAAAGCAATGTATATATATCGATACGAGCACGCTGTCCGCGAAATACTGTGTATCGTCCGTGACACGGACTAAAGAATCTCTTCAGCAGTGGTGGGGGAAAAACGTGCGAGAGAGAGAGAGAGAGAGATAGAGAGAGGCAACGAAAGAGCTTCAGCAGCGTGCTCTCAAAGAGCGGAGCTACAGAAGATCATTGAGAGTTGGAAGCATCGCTACGGAACAGCATCACAGTGTTTTTGTGTATATATAGTAAAAAGGAAAGAAAGAACAAACGCTGTAATCACACGAAATATACAAAATTTCCTCGAATGATCAAGGATAGACATTCCGAGGAGAACACTTTTTTATTTTGGAGACATCAACATTTTATGGAATTTTGTCTAAGTGTGTGTTTTTACTAATAGGCAGTGATTTTTTTTTTATTTGTTGCTTTGTTGTTGTTTTTTGGTTTTTTATTTTTTCTTCGAGTGAACAGTGTAACGGAAAGTAGTACGAAAGTTGTTTCTGTCTGGCGAGTTGATGTGAAACACAAGAAGAGGATTCAGTGGTTTTCAGAAGTTTTTTCTTTTTTTTTTGGTTCGACGCTTTTGGTTATTGTTGTTGTTCTTTATCTCTATGGAGGAAGTGATATGGATGTGATTGATTGACGATTTGTTGTTGTTATTAAAAGGGAGGAATAATTGATAATTAGCGCGTTGTGGAGTGGGCAGATGCATGACGAATCATGGTCGCTGCGTCCGGCCCTACAGGGATCCTAGCGGGACGCCCTACTCATCAACATACACCAACGCAATCGTACTCGCAACAAAATGGCACGGGAAATCACTCGAGGTGCAACACCGGGAAAAGCACGTGCAACACCAGCAACAACAACAACAACAATGTCAACAACAACAAACTCGCGGAGAATACGAAACACAGACACGAGTCGGATCTTTATGTCAGGCCGAGCTGGACCGATGCTTCCATCGCGTTGGATCAACTCGAGAAGGTATGTACATTGTTTTTTTTTTTTTTTAGGCATTTTTTATTGCTACGAAAGTGTGTAGTGTCGAAATTTGAAAATATACATTTCGGTTTGTTCATCGACTGGTATATAAAATTGAATATCTTAGTGAATATGCCAATGGTCATTTTACGCTGTTTTATGTATGTCAGGTTGCGAATTTAACACTTTGCAGTTACTGAATTACAAAGTGCTAAAATTTGAAAATTTAATTCAGGAGAAATTTTGCTCGTGTTTACGTGTTTATAAATTTAACACTTTACAGCTGCTAAATTACGAAGTGCTAAAATTTGAAAATTTAATTTAGGAGAAATTTTATTCATCAACTGGTATAGAAAATGTTAAACCTGGGTATATATATATGCCAATGCTCGTGTTACGTTGTTTACGTTTGTTAGGATGAGGATTTAACATTTTACAGCTGCTAATTTACAGAGTGCTGAAATTTGAAAATTTAAATTAATGGAGATTTTATTTGTCTGCTGGTATTTTTTTAAATTTCATACACAAGTGAATGAAGTGAATGAAGAACATTTTTTTGCTGTAAATTCGTTTTATTATTCATCTCGCTCATATTTTATTTTTTATATATTTGTTCATGTACAAAAGTTTCAACGCGCACTGTTAAAAATATTTGCAAATTTTTGTTAGCCAATATTTATTCTACAGCTGGCACACTAAATTTAATGCACAAGAGAGGTAAAATTACAAGCTATTATATTAACCTTCCTAATTTTCGAAATATTTAGCATCAATTACTGTAATTTTACATCTCACTTGCAGATTCATTTTAATATACAAGTTTATGCACAAAATCCTTCTAACTAATGGAAGTTTAGCAAAAAAAATTAAGTGTTGGTTACAGTTCCATTTGTTAACAGTAGTTGAATTGTTTATATTTCTTAGAATCATCACTATAAAAAAAAAGTTTGGAAACTTTTAATTCGTCAGGAAAAAGTAGATAATTAAATGTTGTTCAGTGAAAATCCGTTGAATTTCTAAAAATTTTATGTTTTCCTTCAATAAAGCCTGTAAATACAGAATTTCATACAATTTATCTATTACATACCATCAAACATATTAAAGTGAAAATTGCCAATTACAGAATAAAAATTGTGCCATTTTAATTAGAAATTTTATTCCTAGATCGTTTTATATTAAAGTTATTGACATAAAGAATTTTTATATGACTCTCTGTAACATAAAGCCTGTACAAAACGTATTGAATGTTGTTTCATACGATGAACAGCTGGCGTCCCAGAAGCTTTTTAATATCATGTGTTGAGCTCTCCAGCGATCGATCGATGCAAGCGAGTTACACGTCCTGTGCAGGACGAGCGTGTTGGTGTCTCTTTCATTGCCAAAAAATTCATCGCTGACTCTGCATAAAAATTCAAGTTTGCGTTTTAAAGATGAAGAAAAAAAAACCCCATAATAGCAAAGAAAAATGCAATATATTTTCCAATACCCCAGTAGAAGATTTTTCTTTATATTTATCACGATTGAACAGCGACCATTTGGGCGGTCCCTTCGAAAGGTCCCAAATTTCTATCCCTTGTAGAAATCCTGACGGTGTTTTTGCTATGTCGAAGAAACCTCGTTTCTCGGAATTTTTCCTTAGCTGACGCCGCGCCACCATTTCTAACACACAAACAGCATGAAAGCTGCTCACGAACAGGAAGCCCCTTTAACACTTATTCTCGCTTCTCCCCTCGAATTCCAAATGCCTCGTGCTGGTACACTACACAAGCAAAGCCCACGAATCCAAACCCTGTTGAGTCCAAGTCTAACGCAATTAACATTCTTCCACAAATTTTCTCGATTATCCTGCCTCTGGACATTTCTCTTTAATGTCAGGAGTTCTAACTGTACATTGACACTCGTTATTTTAGAGTCAATTTAGTGCCTAATGCCCATTCACAAGCCTGTGTATCAATAAATCTTTATTTTAGTATTTCATGTAACACATTATCTTAAGTGCACTATTAAAAAAAAATTCAAAATTCATGTATTCTTGCTTCTTTACAGAGAAAAGTTAGTGGTTAGATGGTATTTTTTTTTCGACGTTTTCGTTTATATTTATTTTTGTAAAACTTCATACGTTTGATCAAAATTGATGGTGTTTTGATTTCTCATAAAATCACGTTGCTGGATATTATTTTCATGGTTTCATTGGTCAAGGAAATCAGGGAAAGGTCAGAGAATTTGAAAAATGCTCAGCAAAGTTAGGAAACAGTCAGGGAATTGAAAGAAAAATTAGGAAAATCATGGAAGAGTCAGAAAATTAAAAAAAAAAAACGTCCGGAAACTCATGTAAAAGTCAGAAAATTTAAAAATGGTTAGGAAAATCAAAGCAAAGTGAGAGAATAAAAAAATCGTCAGGTAAACCAGGGACAATAATTTTCAATTTCAATCAGGCAAAAATAATGATTTGATCAGAGTCGGTAAATTCTTCTTAACTTTTTTTTCAAAGACAATTCTAAGATCGTTTCTTTTTTTAGAAATAGTTTGAGCAAGTGCAGGTCGCTCTTCAGGTAGTCTTTAGTGAGATAGAATAGTTTTAAACATTAAGATGTACTGGTTTTGTTTTTGCTTGACCGGAAGTCGTTCCGGGACCACCCAGAATGCTTATTTTTTTTCCTTTTTTTTTTCTTTTAAATACATCACGTACGTAAATCGCGTGTCGAGTTCGTCTGGGTGATTCGCGAGGCTGCGAGCATGCCGGGCGGGCGCTGTTACTTTTTATTGTTGTTTACGCGATTGCGCAATTGAGAGCCGCGCGAACACAGCCGGGGGTCCGTCGTCGCGCACCGAATAAGCAAAGTCGTTCGCCCGGTAAGAGAGAAAGAGAGAAAGAGAGACAGAGAGAAAGAGGAGAGTGGGAATTTCGAAGCAAAGATATATACCCTCCGGTTTCTTCGAGCGACTCTCGCAGGCGTTCCACTTTTCTCGCTTTCGTCGAGGCGACCATTCTACGAGAGTCTTTCACGAGACTCGTTTCTCTCTCTTTCTCTCTCTCTCTCTCTCTCTCTCTCTCTCTCTCTCTCTCTCTCTCTTTCTCTCTTCGAAGTCACTCGATCGTGACGATATTATATTTAGTTTATCGGTTACACCATCGTAACCGGTAAATAGTTAACGAATCTTACCTGAGGTATGAATTATAAGCAACAGGTTTTGCAAAACGAGGCATAACGAAAGCGGAATATATATAGGATCTAAAAGTAGAATTGTGCAGTGAAAAAGAATGCGCCGGAAAAGAATCTTCAAAGCGAAGTACCGCACTCCACGGTTACTTTTGGGCGTAGATTTCGGGTATTTCGGCTAAGTCGAGCCTGTAGACCGGCGTGAAAAATTGAGGGTCAAACCCACGGCTAACGTCGGCAACCTTAAGGAATAGAGGAAAGTCAGAGATCTTTTCTTTTTTTTTTTTTTGGAAAGTATTAGCGACAGTAAATTTTGCTCTGTTTTCATACTAGAGATATTCAGGATCTTTTAAAAGAGGTTGTTTTCGGTTTTTACAGCCTGAAAAAAAGATTTAGTTCAAGTGACTGAATTTGTTTCTCTTCTTTTCTTTATTTCGACCAACTTAAATTTGTTTTTCATGAAAATACATTTATTTTATTGAAATATATGTAGAAAGGTTATTCTTGTTGTTGTGGATATAAAAAAAAATATTTATAGAAATATATTATTAATATTAATTCCTGAAATTAATAATTCATGTATTTGATTCAAATACGTATTTTTTTTTTTAAAGTCACAAAAGCTGTATTTGAGTGAAAAATACATTTTTATTACGTAAAAAAAACTATCACCAACACGATCTAACTAAAACATATTATTGTTATTTCGTTTCTAATATTCTAATTCTTAAAATATATGAAATTGTTAAAATTAAAGGTGAAGAGACAAAATGTCTCTTCAAAGAATCAATCACATTTTTTTTTTCGTGTCCCAAAGGAATTTAACTGGATTTCACAGACATAAAAAAATATGAAAGTTGATTTTTATGGGATTCTTATGGCTGAAAAAGAGAACCATAAAATTCACCGAATCATTCATCGTATTACATCGCTGATTTAGCGAAATTTGTGATGGGTAATAAAAGTTTCATTGTTTTTTCTCTGATTCCAATATTTATGACAATAATTATTAATTACTCTCAAAAAAAAAAAGAAGATGAACTAACATTTTTATACGATTTTTGTCTGGAAAAAAAAAAAATGGGAAAAATTATAAAAATTAATTTTTTAAATAAAACGAATTAGATTTTGTTTCTTATATTCGGTTCTATTAAAAAAATGAACATCAAGACTATTATTTTGTAATCGTTGCTTAATTTCTGGTAGCTGAAACGATCTCTCAATCTTAAACATTCTTTTTTTTTTTTTTTTTTCGTTTTTCTAACCAAACAGCACAATGCCGGGCATTCACGCACAAACATACACGTTAGCCTCATCTGCTTTCGTCGATGACGATGAGAGAGAGAGAGAAAGAGCGAGAGAGAGAGAGTAAAAGAGAGAAAGAATAAAAATATATGACGCTTGAGACGATCGTGTGCGTGAGGGTTGCCGAGGATTAAAGGGCGCCGACTTCGTGTGCGGCTACCATACTGTGTAATAATCCAAAGGTTCTCCCGGTGCGCGTACCAGAGGCTCCGTTGAAGCCTCTTTGGAGGGCACAACCGTGAACGTCCGAAAGGGAGGATACAGAGTACAGTACCGCGCTCGCTCGGGCAAAACGCGGCTTGGTTCTCTCGGTCGTTTCACCGCGCACACGATCTTTCCTCGTTCTGGCCCCTGCCGGATTCACCGATCCGTCAACCGAAAAAAAAAAATCAAATTCTTCAACGTTTCTCTTCATTCCTCTTGTCGCAACTACTCAAGCTCTACTTTCGCACCAAAGACTTGTTTTCTTTGAGGCGATGTGAAACCTCAACGAGTGCGAGAGAGATAGAACTAATCTTACGATTACAAATTTTTGCGTCATCGTTGATCTTTTGGATAATTGAATTTTTTTCTAAATAGAATAAAGTGTATTAGGAATTATTTCATCATTTTTTCAATCTCTTTTTTTATGCGAGTCTTTTTTTTCAATATATACTTTTTTTTTTAATGAGAGTCAATTTTTGCAGTCGGGAGTTTTTTTTAATTTTTAGATTTTTTTTTGTTATTTCATACTTTTTAAAGTTTTTATTTTATATTTGTTGGTGCATATCTTATTGGGAGAAATTCGATTGGAATTAATTAAACAGACAAAAAAAAATCCTATAGGAGCCTATTATGTTTCAGCAGGAAATTTCGGTACAATCGGTATAATATTTTAACCACTAATCTTTCTTATTTATTATAATATTCTTACAAAGTAATATATTATGTATAAATAAAATAAAGTAAAAAAATATTCAAAGGATTAAAATTAAAAAAAAAAAAAGTAATTGCGCCTCATACAAATGCAGGTTGAGACTCACGGCCGATATTCCAGCACCAGAGATGAGAATCTCTACAAGCACTCTACCGTGAGCACACTGAAGTGAGCTACGAACTACCGTGAGCGCCATGAAGTGAGCTACGAAAGTGATATTTCGATATACCCAAATAGGCTATTTGTAACAATTAAAAAAAATCATTTATCTATGCGAATCAACAATTTATCACCTTAATTTATGAAAAAAAAACATTGGGCGCTAGTCACAGAATCGACGTTCAAAATTTGGTTAAGTAATTTTTTCCCGTTTTCGAGAACATTGGCTTCAAAGAAATCGCTCAAATCAGCTGATCGCCGTGAAACGCATAACCCCCGTCATTTTGCCCCGGTGGGGCAGTCGGGAGTTGAAAAGTGATAAACTCGACTTGTACAATCGTTAGACGGATGTCGACTTTGTCATTTTTTATTCAAAAGATCAATTGGGACGGAAAAAATCGGTATAGTTTTCGTTGCCGATCGAGTAATTTCACATCCTCTAAATGGGATATGCTTTAGTAAATTTTCTTACCGATTTTGGTCGGTAAAAAAACACGATTTCGTAATTTACACTATTCGTCGAATATGCAACGCACATGCTTCAATTTGTACATAATTACAATAATACATGGATGGTACCTACACTCGAATTTTCGTTGAAAGCGTATGAGATATAAAGAAATATGTATTTTTACAAAATTTCTGGAAAGCCAATATGGCCGCCAGAAATGTAAACACCATCCATTTTATTTTGTATTATCATAATAATACGAGAAAAAATTATTAATTATTTGGCCAGGTATTATTATTATTATGAAAATATAATAATAACAATAACGATAATAATAATGGTCAATCATTATTAATTACCATTCCACCTTGAATTGTTATGATTTAAGAAATAATTTTAAAACTTATTACTGTCGACATTTTTATTTAAAAACTGTCCGTACTGAACGAATTTTATGATGATTCAACGTCGGTTGAGCCTCGGTGGTTTGGTCAGTCGCCGCTGCGAGAGGCTTCGACAAGGGATCTGGAGGGAAAGAGAAGCCTCGGGCGAAGGCTCTCCGACAGCGTCTCAATTCTCATGCGACGTTAACGTCTCCATCCGCATGCCGGAAACACAAAAAATTCTTCAACCCCCGGCGCCACGTTCTATTATCGTCTATCGAACTTCCTCATCCATAAATCTTACATTTCCTGTAAAAAAAAAACTTATACACGGTAAAAAGTATTTTTTTTTATCAAAATGTTACCTTTTGTAAAGAAAATAAAATATGTTGCAATACTTAAACATTTAAGTATTATTAAATTAATATTAAAAAATGTGTAAATTTGACGTTTTTATTTTTTTTTCTTAAACTTGTATGGTGAGAAAAAAGAGTTGTAAATATGACATAATCTCATTTACTTTCCTTTTTAATTGCAATTGCACGAAATATTTTGTTAAATTGTTCACATTTACGAAATCCTTTTGCAAAAATGACAAAAAATGTTTCTTTTTACACTTCAATAATTACACTTCCTGCCAAAGAGTTAGTTTCGTTCATTCTAACAGAGTCGTTTGAAGCAGCACTTGAAAAAAAAACACGAGGATATTTACTATCAGAAACTCTGTTGATTCCATGCAAAAGTGATAATTCCAATGCGTGGAAGTCGCTGTAGTTTACAAAAATGCATAAATACACCGGGCGTTCAATGTCATGACCTTGTGAGTCTCCGAGATTTCTGTAATCCTACACTACGTAAATTGTAAACATTGAAAAAGAAAATAAGGAGTTTCTCGGTAGGTGAGAAAAGTTGTGTTGGTAAAAGCAATGCTTTAACGGGTAAAGGGATAGGGTAATTCGAATGCCAGAAAGATTCCATCGGTCAAAACAGCGACGATGCGTGTGCGAAGCCTTTCAAGTCGCGAGAGATTGAAATCGCAAAATCCCGGATCGTGGATTCTCGGTGAGGAATCTCGAATAATAAAATAAGGAAAGGTTGCGTGATCAACATCGAGAAAATAAGGAAACCCGATACTGCTTTAAGCTGTTTTTATTATTAATCATTACATCGTCTTTAGCAGGTTTTATTTGCCTATCGGAGTTAATTAAAATAGCTGATAATTTCCTGGAATCGACTTATATATACTTCCGGGCTGTGGTTATTATTATTACTCGTGTTATAAGTTCAGTTATAAGTATAGTAGTGGATATTAGTGGCGTACACGCCTAAGTGGTCTCTCGCGAGAGTTTCTTCTCTCCGCGGTCTCTGGGGATTCTTTAGCAGCGTTTGTATTATTTCCATCCTTTTTCTTTCTTTCTTTCTTTGGTTTGTTCCAGTCGCCTTCAGCTCGTCAGTCATCTCCTTTTCTTCTTTCTCTCTCTCTCTCTCTCTCTCTCTCTCTCTCTCTCTCTCTCTGTCTCTCATTCCGACTCTCTTCTGTGACAGTAAGAGCCTAACATATCATACACCGGGCTCCGGCTGCTCGGGCGGGACAGTCTGTGCATGCAAGAGGGAATTGAGAGATAGCAGAGAAACGACGACGAAGAAGAAGAGAAGGAAGAAGGAGAAACGACGAGAGTGGAGGGACCACCGTGCTTGACACGAGATCCTGTTATGCCCCGTGCCTGCGCGCTCGCGTACTCTCGCTCCTCTTGTATACGTTGCTATCAAACGTGCACTTCTCATTTCTCCCACTCTCGAAACTTCGCGTTCTCATAAAAACATCGAAAGTTTGAATAACAACTTCGTAGG
Organism: Perithous albicinctus; assembly: GCA_964016905.1. Taxonomy (NCBI): domain Eukaryota; kingdom Metazoa; phylum Arthropoda; class Insecta; order Hymenoptera; family Ichneumonidae; genus Perithous; species Perithous albicinctus. The sequence continues at coordinate 17,340,578 of OZ024694.1, forward strand.
TTTTGAATATGCCAGGTTTTTGTCGGAAAAAAATATATTTTTAACATTTTTGTCGACTTTATAAATTTTGTAAATTCCGTAAATATTGTAAATTTTGTTAATTTCATCAAATTTGTAAATGTAAATTCTGGTAGTTTTGTAAATGTTGTGAAATTCTTAAGTTATGTAAGTTCTGAAAATTTTCGTCAACTTCGAAACTTTTTTAAATTTTCTAAATTTCGCAAAATTTTTTTGTGGATGATTCGGTGAGGGGTTGAAAAAACTTTTGTTAAATATAATTTTTTTTTTTTTCACGAAAATAAAGTGAATTCTAGTTTTACAAACAAACATATAAAAGGGACTGTACTAAATAAATTTGTTTATAAGACAAACAAGGCGACAAATTTCGATATTTATTTTACAAAATATTTATAACAATTTTCAGAATCTCTTTTCTTCAGCGCTAACTAATTCTTCGTTAATATTGTAAAAAAAATCGTGAATGTCTAAACGACTTTTTGTTCAATTAACAAACTCATTTGTCATTTATTTGACAAACAAGTAATTTATTTTCCCAAAACGTTGCGTGCTTCAGTAGTACAATTTTTTTATTTATTACTTTACCAGTGACAAACATACACAAAAAAGTAAATAAATAAAAATGAAAAAGTGGAAAACGTGAGATTACAGTGTGAATGAATGTACAGCTGATTAAATAACGCGGTAATGACAATCGATGTGAATGATAGTTCCACGTAACGACCAATCATTTGTTATTGCTTGTTCTTTTTATATCGTTATTTATTTTTCTTATACGTTCTGTCCGCCATTCACTGAACGATGCCATTCATCGGTTTACCCTACATAGATTAAACTGTACTCGATGTATTACAGTGCCGTTCAATATATATCTATACTATGGAGGATTTTTTTGTTGTTGTTGTTGTTGGTTGTGTTACTACAGTACACACCGGGACGTACGTATCTCGGGGCGGTAGCCGTGCGAGTATCGAATAGCAAGGTTTTCCAGCCAATTAACTTCGCGTACGACGAGGCACTCTCGCGTTCGCGAGGCGCAGGCTCGGGTAACCTTATACGAGGAGCTGGTGGCTGGCGAGAGAGCGCCTCCTCCTTCTACTTCTTCTTCGCCACACAACACACCCCACTGCTCGTGTATATTCTACGGGGCGCGTTGGCCACATGGCTCGGGCTCTCATGCTGGAATAGTATAACACGCTTGGAGGTGGATGCATGAGGAAGAAGAATTCGAGAGTAGCTTGAGCGCGAGAGCCCAACACGGTAGCAGCAAAATGCCTGTAAAGGTCAACGGGACACTTTGGATGTTGTCACTCTGGTATTTTTCGCTCACACAATAAAGACGCGATCGATTGGAATAATGAAAAAAAAAAAAAAAACAAAGGAAATAGTGTTACTGTAAAGTGTTTGTAAAAAATCTTTTTTGTCTACGCAATTGTGCTTATACAATGTGATTTATTTTATGCCACGCAGTGCGAGAACTGCCTACTTCTCGCACTAGTGAGATAATAGTATATTACGATACGAGTGCGATTAAACTTTTTCTCGACGAGTGTTGCAATCACACGAGATCAGAAAAAGTTTCTCGCACGAGTTTCGTATACAACTTTATCGCACTAGTGCGAGAAGTGCCTGCTTCTCGCACCGCGTGGCATAATATACTATTATTTCACCCGATGCGAGAATACCTGCTTTTCCGCACGCCCGTGCGTAAAATGGCCATTATCGAACCGTGTCGACTAAAATTCCGTACAATATTTTTGCGAAACACTTTTTCGTCCTCGTATCATAATGTACTATTATACATGTATATTCATGTATATTCTTATTGAAGTTAATGTAACAATACATGTTTATTTAATTTTTCTAAAAGTAGAAATTAATTGAAATTAATGAGATACAATTACATAATATTACATTACATACAATTAATAATATGCAATCTTGTAATGAGTTGCTGTTGTGTAGAGTCTAGCATTGCTTACAGTTGTTATTGTTGTTGTTGTTGTGTAGAGTTGCTGTTGTACAGAGTCGAGCATTGTGTAGACTGATGTATAGAGTTGGTGATGTGTAGAGTCTAATTCTGTAGAAACGACGTATTGCCGGTTCGCTCGCTTGCAGCGCACATCCCTCGGCTCTCTCTCTCTCTCTCTCTACCGATCTTTCGCTCTGGCTCCCTGCCCTCGCTCTCTCCGGACAGGAGAGATAGGTATTGTTGCGGGTGGTCCACCGAGCACATTGTCAGAGTGGCCACCAGGTAGTGGTGCAGCGTTGCCGCGCTCTGGCAATGTTGCGGCTCGCCGAGTGCGAGCGAGAGGGGGAATTGGTTAAGCACAAATATGTATATATGTATAAGGAAGATAGAGATAGTAAAAGAGAGAGAGAAGGAGAGAGTTGGTTCGCTCGTTTAAGCGCGAGATCGTTCGACGCTATAACTACTTCTTCTTCTCTCTCTCTCTCTCTCTCTCTGGTTTTCTTTTTCATCTCTTCTTTATCCGCTTCCAAGTGCTTCCTCCTTCATCTTTTTCCACCCCGCAAGGCAGACGTTTCGACCTTCTTCGTTTTCTTCATTCTTTCTCTATCTCTGTCTAAAACTTTTTGAACGTTCAACGCTCACGGCTGCCACTTATCATCGTCAAAAGCCCACGCGGCCAATTTAAAGCGCTGCCGCCGTTTCACCTTTCCGCGTTACAGACACAACTCATCTCCCTTTATCATAGCGCCACTATCCACCTATACGTCACAGGTTTATTTATGAATGTTTGGTTTTTTTTTTTTTTAAAGACCATTCGTCTTTTCTAATCAGCTCAAAATTAAAATTTCGAATTTTAATTTTAATAGAAGATTTAATGAAAATGTATTTATTATATTTAAGATACTGCGATTATAATGATACAGAAGATTTGGTACTGATTCTAGAAACTACACAGTAAAAATAAGAATAACATTTTTTTGCAAATTTAACACGGAATTTTTGTCCACATTTTTTTTGATTTTTTATTTCAGTCAATAAAGTGAGTATCTTAAGTTTTATAAACAAAAGTAAAACACACAAAATTGTATACTGTTTTGTATATTAATTTTAGAATTATACTTATTATCATAAAAAAATGTCACTGACCCAGACTCTGAGTTTTACAATATTTTGCTTGTTACCGTTATAATTTTCATTCGTCAAATATGTAAATTTGACGAAATACATTTTTTTGTAACATTAGTAAATTTAACACAACACACATAAAAGACAGAATGAATTTGTGGTACAAAATTCTTTACAAAAATAAACGCTGGAATTTTATCTTTTTTTATGGTTACTAGTTTAGCAAAAAAATTAATTAATTATCAAGTAGTAATCATCAATGCAGGAGTGTAATTTTAGAAATTTATTTATTACAAGACGCTGCAGTCAGATATTGCACAATTATTTCTTACTGTGTATATAAATACTTATCTGTATTTTATTTTTTGTTTCAAACAGGGCAAGGCGGAAGGTCAGAGGTCAGCCGTGTGGATCAGGGCGAGACTGCAGGATCAGTTGAGCCAGTTAGGCTACTTCCTTCAGCGACACGCGGGCAAAGTACTGTTCGTTGCTATACTCGCACTCGCGACCTTCTGCGTCGCACTCAAGTCAGCCCAGGTGCACAGCAAAGTCGAGCAGCTGTGGGTCCAGGGTAAGTGTCCTCATCCTGTATCCAATAATATACAAGAAAAAAATACAAACACAAAATTACAAATAATTATTAGACTTTAGGTGATTATAAAATATAACAAAAGTGTGATTAATCATTTATCTGCTCTGTACATTGTCTCTGTGAATTAATTCCAAATACAGTATTTAGATAACAAAAAAAGGAAGGCGACGTCATTATCAGAGGCTGAATAGAGCATCGAGAGGCATTGCTAACAAGTCACAGGCAGAATCTTCAAGTCTTCTGCGTCTCCTTCGCGAGTACAAGTACATTAGTCGCGTGTTGGGTGGCCCTCTATATTTATCCGCTGATGGTTTATGTTTCTCTCGACTGTGCTGTTGATTTCTCATACTAGTAGTTCCACTTCAATTCTCCCCGTCGTGAGAAAAATATGGCACGTTTTAGCCCAGAGACTCCAAACACAAAGTTCATGATGGCAGTCATGAAAAATTGGAAACCTAGGCTTTTTCCTCTCAATCGACAATTTTTTAAAGGAAGATTTCTTTTTAAATAAAGAAACTAATTTTTCCTGTCTACAACGACTCTACAACATATCTGGAAAAAACAATTTCCTTCTTTTAGTTCACTACTTGTATGAACTATAATAATTCATTTACAATCACTGCATTTCTTTTTATTATATTTTTTTCTTTGCATTCAGAAATTTTTAAACGGAAGACAGTTTATGTTTGTAATACATATTGTTTAGCATTGTATTATTTACTAACAACAAACTTATGTTCAAAAATGAATGAATTGGTCAGTGAAAGTCAGGAACTTTTTTTTCCACAAATAAAATAAAATTTCTCAAGCTAATCAGAAGATCATCAGGTCTCATTTCCTCGTTGTCATCGTTTTTGATTACATTAAACAACTGCGGGCTCACAATAATAATCAATGATATATAAATAGTTAAAAGTTGTAGGGTGAAAGCTACAAAGCTTCGATGTGAACGGGAACGTGAACGAAGGGACGAGGAGGAGGAGGAGCAGCAACAGCAGCAACAGCAGCAGCAGCAGCAGCAGCAGCAGCAGATCAGCACCGGATATCCGTGAGGTGACTGGCTCGAGGGATATGCGGGTGCAGTGTTCTCTCACTTGGCCTCGTCTGGCCTCGACGTCTGGTCTGGTCGTTCCCCGCGATCGCAGTCGCGCTTAGCTTCAACAGAGCAACTCCACTGCACGCCTTATCGCACGATCGCGCTGGACATTTGAGTGTGGGCGAGAGAAAAACTCACGAGAGTACGCACCCACGTCTCGTATCTGAGAAAAACAAACGGAAGATCCGCGTTACGAGAGAAAGAGAAAGAGAAATGAGAGAGATGAATGGGATCGTGGTTGATAATACCAAAGACGGTATTGTACTGTGTTGTTTTTGTATTTAAAAAAAACACACACACACCTTCAGGAAGATCAGCGAATATTATAAAGAGCTGCTGCAGTTGTTGCTCCTCTCTCAGCACTCTCCCGCATCTCTGAGAAGCCGCAGATTGCTATATAGGCTATTCCCGGAACGGTTTGTAACGTTCCCGCCTTCGGGAAACGGAGATACGCGACGACGCATCATCCACTAACGGCAATAGCAACAACACCAGTAACAGCAACAGCAATAGCTTCACTCGGAGCTCTTCTTAACGCCTTTTTTTTGCTTTTTCTACGCTTCGAGACAGGCTTTTCGAGTATAAATGGAATTTTGACTGAGTGCCTCAGCGACACTCATTTCTCATATGCTTTAAGTGTTTAATCTTCTGGGATACACGATTGCAGTGTGTGTGTGTGTGTGAGAGAGAGGGAAAGAATAAGAGAACTGTGAATGATATTTTTCAATATTTCACAAAGTGTGGAAGAGGATAACATTTTTAAATTGGTGAAGGAATGAGAGTTTGTTGAACTGCGTGGATTAAAAAATGTTCACACTGACAGTAAGCTATGGAACTTATTTGTCAATGTTGTGACTTTGAAGTCAAGGAATTTATCACGACTTTTGGATAGGTTTTTTTTTTATTATATTTTTTTTTAAGGAAACCTAAAATAATTCGAAATGGTTCTTAAAAATCTATGCAAATTATGGTAAATCATTCAAATTACTTGTAGGTTTCAAATATTAGGAGAAGATTTTCAAACTGCAATAATTGATACACAATTTCGGATTTTAATAGGACTTTAATCTTTCGAATTCCACAATTTGGCTTTATTTGTTAGGAAACTTAATGTATTATATGTTGTACGGAATTTAGGAGTGCTAAATTCGTATTTTTATTAAGAGAAATTTTTTAGAGAATTTTACAAAATTGCAATTTTTCCATTATTTGTAGTAAGAAAAGTGTCCAATATCAGGAAAACATTTTTTTTTTTTCAACGAAAAATGCGCCTCCTTTTTCAAAGGCTTGAAAATATAAACTAAAATAGAATGTAAAAATATGGAACACCTTAGAATGCATATATAGTATTATATATTTCAATTTTGATTTGCAAATTCTTTAAAAATTAGAAAAATCGATAAACTCCTCCGAATGCATCTGACATTTCGTTTTTATAACAAATTTCATCGAAAAGAATGTTCAAGAATCACAATTTTTTTCCTACTTTGATTCACAAAAATGTTAAACATCTGAAAAAAATTATTTTTCTTAACAGAAAATGGGTTTGGCTCTTAAAGGATTGGAAATATTTCAATATTTTGTAAATGCCCATTAAAATCATATAAAAATAAAAAAGAATTAATGTACAAAGAAGATATTTCAAAATGAACAATTTTTCATCAACACAGAGAAAAATTAAAAAATAAATAAAAAATTGGCATTGCATAATATTCTATTGGACATCCGAAATTCCATAACACAACGTAGTGTCATTCTTTTTGTAAAAGTGCTTGTAGATGAGGGTCAGGGCGACGAGAAAAGCCCACGTTTGTGTGACGAAGAGAGGAACATAGCCCATACAGCCACCGCACAGAGTATACACAGAGTACGATATTGTCGAGAAAAGAAGAGAGAGAAAAGAAGATCGGCTGGATGCTGAACGAACGAGGGAAGGAAAGGCACACTGGAAGGCACGACGACGGCCGTGCACGAGGGCCGGCCGCGACTGCTTACATCTTCATTAGGCCCCCATGCCTCGAAGCAGAAGCGAAGAGAGGGGAACCCACCAACAGTTCAACGGTGCAGAGAGAATCCAGCCCACAAGCAAGACAGAGAAAGAAAAAGAGAGAGAGAGAGAGAGAGAGAGAGAGGGGGAGAAAGAGTGAGAGAGTAATAGAGAGAAAAGGCAAAAGGTACCAGCGAGTGAGAAGGAAACAGAGTCTCGTCCGCAGAGGAACCCAACGAGGAACCGAGACAGAACTAAGAAGGCCCCTGAAGAGTGAGACGAAAAGCGACAGGGTGGCTTTTGTAAGACTCCCCAGTTGCCCGGGGATAAGAGAGTCGGAAGACCGTCGCGTCCAAGGACCCACCGGGAATCTGTTGTTATTGCACTGACCGAACGAACGCGGACGAACCAACGAAGACGAGGCCCATGAAACGGTCCCATAAACAGAGGATCTCATCTCACGTTTATTATTAACGTTATTAGTAGTAGACGTACGCTTATATATAGCTTAAGCTCTGGTATTTGACGTCAACGCTATCGGATGTCGTTGACTCTCTGTGAATGCTTGTTTTCACTCGTATTCCTTCTCACCCACATTTCTCTCGTTCTCCTTCTCACTGTCTTCGCATTCTTGCCTTAGGAATACAAGATCTACTTCCGGGAATATATTCTCTAAAAACTTGTGGCATATTTTGTTATCATTCATGTGCAATTTTAGCGAAGCGTAGGGAGAGAATGTTGTTTTCAATTTCCTCTTTTTTTCTTTTATCGTGACTTTTAAGGGATACCAATATTGAAATTATGAAAATTAAATCATCCAGCAATTGTACATACAAAAACTTTTAGCTTGATAAAAATGACTACTAGGCAAACACGAAAATAGTGAAAAATTTATTCGATGTAGTTTTTTTTTGTAGCCTGAAAACCTTTCTTTTTAAAGGACTAATCTGTCTAGTCCTAGTATGGCAATGTTTATTTCTAGATTTTTCATAGAAAATATGCCTACTTTTGCAATACATTTTTCTCTGCTGAGTAATGTTTTTGATACATTTTTTTTGTAACTTCATAAAAGACTTTTATATGAAAAATTCTATACTCAAACTTCACAAAGATTTCCTACAAAGAGAATTGTCCTTGCACAAGCAATTTGATCCTTTTTTGCAGCCAAAACTCTTCAAATGTAAGACATAAAGCAATATGCGTCTCAATGAACTTAGTTAAACAAAAAATTGCACTTAGAAAAATGTTGCATGTTTCGTGCTTGATCAGTAGTAATTTTAATCAAGGCAAAAGATTTTCTATGCACAATTTCTCTACCATTTACTTTTTATGATTTTTAGGTGACACGGTCCCCTTTTATTTAATTTCTAAATTTAATTTCTACGATGCAGCTTTGCCGAGAAAGAGAAGCAAGTCGTTTTGCATCACCTGTATCAGCAACACCGGTAATGAATGTTGCGTTTGATCAAAGCAAAGAGAGAAAATGTTCAGTATTGAATTTTCTCCTATTTTTAATTATGACTTTTAATTCTATTTCGGCAGTCGTTTCCAATGCGTGCATTACTACCACCGTTCTTGAATAGAACACTTGATCAAAGCAAAGGGAGAAATTGCTCGATATTGAATTCGCACTTTCATTCATTTTGTTACATGAACTTTAATTAAATTTCTACCTTGCAGCTTTACCAGGAAAGCGAAGTAAATATGGGATAGGAGCCATTGATCAAAGCAAAGAGAGAAAAATGTTCAATATTGAATTTTCTCTTTAATTTATTTTGTTATGAGTTTTAATTCAATTTCTACAGCAGCTTTGCCGGGAAAGAGAAGCAAGTCGTTTTTCCATCGCGTGCATGAGCACCACCGGTATTGGATGGAGCATGGGGCTCGGTTCCGGTGAATGGTCGCGGTGGGTGGCCCGCTCGAGTCCGTGTGCGCCAGGCGAACCATCCACAGCCAGGCAGTCGAGCGGGCCCAGCCAGCAGCAACAGCAGCAGAAGGCCCCTGATACAGGCGGTGGGCCTGCGTGCCTCACTGAACCAAGCTGCTTGCTTGCTTGCTTGCTTGCTTTCTTTCTTTCTCTTTCTATCGGTCTTCTTGACCGTGCGGCAAAGTCTCGAAGAGAGTCTGCAGCAGCCTAAGTCCGCGCTCCGGGGCCTCACTCACAACTCCGTCAAGAAAAGGGGGACTCTCTTGGTTATACGGACGGAGGTTCCTGCCGCCGCGGCCCACCTTCTTTCCTCGACTACTCTATCTTTCTCGGCTCTGTTACTCTTGTTACCATCTCGCTCCCTTTTTCTCTCTGACGCTGCGAGCGCATCCTTCGACAGAGAACGCGAGCGGCCCGAAGTACGTGTGGGGCCCTCGGGCCAAGTAAATCCCACTGCTATATACTATGAGTAAAGGTGGGCATCAACCCCGAGAATTTAGGGATAACCGAGGATCCCTCAGGAATTCGCCTCGGGAAAGCTTTGGTGATTTTCGACATTGTGGCACTCGCCTGGTTAGCGTCTGTCGTTTGGGTCATTATTGACAATAGGTGGAATGGAATTCTATGGAAATTTTGTTCTTCCAATCTGAATTATTGTTTTCTCTTGTAAAATGTTTGTTAGTTGGGAAAATTAAGTTTACTGTAAACTATGAGATTGCTCTGTGAATGTTAAAGTTCAAAATGAAGAGTCTAGAGGAAAAAAGCAGTATAATCAGAGTTGCATCAACCCGAGTACTCTGATACTAGCAGTAGCGCATCAGCCATGGAATCATATGCAATTTCCGCACGAACCCCTGTGCTTAATTGCCAATTTGTATAAGTATGGATAAAGTCCAGAGTGGAAGATCCTCCTCCAAAGTAACCAGGAAGACGCTCCGCGTTTCCCTGCAATATGGCACTCTGCTCGATCACTCCGCAGATCCTCAGTGTCTCTCAATCCTGTTTACAAGATTATTTCATAGTGTAAGAACGGTGATCGAGAAGGGACGAGAATGGTCTCGAAAGTCAAGTGAGGAAGTTCCAGAGCGGGTGGATCGACCGAGAAAGGCGTGAAGAATTCTTTTTTTCGCTCGAGCTGCGGAGCAGTCACTCTCCCTCAATGCTCTCGCTATCCTCGTTCCACCTTGAAGAAAAACTACGAAACCTTTCTGACCATCGGCTCCACCTTTTCCATTCGCCTTCTTCCTTCATCCTCTCTTCTTATTTCACTCCCGACAATGTTTTTAAGTCTTCGTTATATTTTTCAGATAAAAATTTATTGTAAAAATGAATTGCTAATTATTAATTATGCAACAATTATCTGAATCAGCAAGATGTTCAAACTTCTTAAACTGTAAAGAAACTAATTTTTTTTTAAATTAAATTACATGAAAAATTGTTTGCGGAAATGGAAAAATGTATTCAATTGAAAAATATATTCAGTTTTTGTCATAATTTTTCGTGTAACTTAAATTTTTTTTTTTTGTTACAGAAATTTAAGAAATTTGAATAATTTACAAGCATTGCTGACTATTTTTATGTAATAAAAATTGTGAAATTAATCATACCATAAATATTAAATTCGTAAAGAAATAAGAAATTAGATTTCCGATTCCCGTTACCAGTCTTTCGAGGCTCCTTTTCCTATTTCACCCAAGAATGTGAAATAACAACATAGTGTTACTTAAAATTGTCATCGCTTCTCAATATTCATTACGACAATATTTTCCGCAGGCCCAAAATAACGAAGAAACCGAAGATGCGACCAAGTGCGTTCTAGATTTCCCGTGGGAATACGCCGGAACCATCTCCGTCCTTCCAGAGAAGCCTCGTGGAATCTATACGAAGAGTCAGGAGAGCAAGACGCGCCGGGGAATGCAAGAAAGGCACAGAGTGAGAGAGAGATAGAGAAGGAGAAAGAGAGAAGCATAAAGCTGAGCTGGACGATGGCTTTAAGCCACGGCCGCGTGCGCGCACGACCAACAGCCGAGAGAGCCGCTGCGCAACACGTGCTTTTTATTTTCACACGCCGTTAAACTGTCCGCACGTGTGTTCGCCCCGGCTTCGACTGATGGTCGCGCATGGGGGGCTAGCTCGCGCGATTTCCGAAGCAGCCGGCAGTGCCGCAAAAGCTCAAGCGCGTATACCACAGCTTGGCACGCGGTAAAACGCTCGGCACACTGCAGACTGCAGACTGTCGTTGCACTACATATACGAGGAAGTGAAATCTGAGCAGCCGTTTGTAACAGGACACGAAAAGGAACGAGAGAATTTTTTTTTTTTTTTTCGTATTTCTCATTTCTCTGACTGGAGAAAATACGGTCAAAATAAGGATTTAAGTTCTTGTGAAATCACAAGAATTTACATGAAGTAATGTGAAATGACATGAAATCACAAGAAACTACATGAAGTAACGTGTAATCACTATATAAATTATATAAAGTAACGTGAAACCACACGAAATGACAAAAAATTGCATTAAGTAACGTGAAGTTACATCCAGTTCCATGAAATTACATGAAGTACCATGAAATTACATGAAAATCTGTATGACAACATTTTAGATCCATTTAAATTAATAAATTTAATACAAAGACTGCAGTGATATTAAATTCGCGAAATCCAATGATTTCTGAATTTAATTAAACGACTCATGAAATCACAAAAATCAGATGAAACTGCCTAAAATATCATATGTTTTTTTTAAATTTATGAAGTTACTCATCAAATCTTTAAAATCAGATGAAATCACGGAAAATCATTTGGAATCAAGTAAAATTGCATAAAATTATTCGAAATCTACTGAAATCATACGAAACCAAATGATTTCAGAAATCACTGAATTCTCTCATAAAATCTCTGAAATTTCAAAATCACCCAATCTCGAACTAAACTTTTAAATAATTTCTGCACCAAATCCTGCATTTCATATAATTACAAAAAGTAACAAAAGCTTGTTTATATATCACTCTTTGCGCAATTAAAATGGAATTTAATCCAAACAATAATGAAATAGCCTGTTCACTAGCAGCAATATAATTTTTCTCTCTCATCTATACTGGTATAGCAGTAGCAGCTTTAATATGCAAACTGTTATTAGTTATATATGCTTTTTAACGAGGTCTACACAGTGCCCATTCGTTTATCTAAAGTATTTGGTGAATCAGACATAGCATGCAACTAAGTTGCCGGTGCTTTCTGCTTTGGCTTGCCTGATGATGATTTCCTTCTCTTTTGGTCGCTCGTTAGTTCGCCATTGATCCCTCTTTGCCTCTTTTAATGAGTATTCGTTTGTTGATGGAAGGACTTCGCTCAATCACACATGCACCCAACGTGGGCCATCAGTCCCCGAGGGATTTCACTGTGTATAGAAGCAGCGTACATTTCGTTGGACCGCCCGATCGCTCCCGCCGGGCCTTTTCGCTTCGTCTCTCTTTTCCTCTCATCCTCTCGACGATCTCGTATATATACCCTTCGACTTCGCGGTAGTCCCAAGTCTGTATCAAGACTAACACAAACGCCAACTGCGCAGCATCTTCTCCTGTAGATTTATATATATATATATATAAATATGTCTTGTGCACCTGCCTGTCTTCCCGAAACCAGCCTTCCCCCGAGGCTCATATATATATAATATATATATATTATATGTACACCTCAATACACTGGAGAGGATCTCTCCAGCAGCTTCCAGAAGCATCAGAAGCGCTTTCCTCCACGGGCGTCTCTCTTCTCTCCGCTTCCTCTCATTCTTATTCCCGGGACCGCTGTTTATTCAAGTGGATAATAATCGCGTGTGTGTCCGCCTCATTCTACGTCCCCAGAGAGCAGTCGTCTTGACGTTTCGGAGTATACTCGGAAATGCGATCGAAACAATCCAGAGGACCCGCAAAACCGGCTTATTATGGAGAATGGATTATCGAACGATGGGACAAGCAATTTTTCTTTATACGTCTCTATACAAACGTTGAGTTACCGAGTGATGCGGAATTGTTCATCAGTTGCTCTGGCATTTCTGGATACATTGGAATTTACAGTTTTCTGATAATTCACTGGATATGTCTTGGAATTTTCGATTCCCTGGAAATGTCCTGAAATTTTTGTTTTCTTTTTTTTCTTCTGGAAATCTGGAATTCTTTATTTTTTGGAAATATTCTGAAATTTCTTTTTTCCTAAAAATATTTCAAAATTTTCTATTTTCAAAATTTTTTTATATTCTGAAATTTCCATTTCTTGGAAATATTCTAGAATTTTTTTATTTCTTGAAAATATTCTGAATTTTTTCTTTTCCTGAAAAATATTCCAGATTTTTTAATTTTTTTGGAAATATCCTATAGAAATATCCTTGAGTTTTGTTTCCTGGAAACGTCCTGGATATACGCTGTGAATTTAAAAAAATGCGACGAAGGTAGAAAATAATTTTTATTTTTAATGCAGGCAAACTGAGAGACGTGTAAGAGGAAATGAAGAGGAAATGAAGAGAACAACATAACGAAACAATGTAGCCAATGTCGGTGTACTCGAAGTGAAGCTGTAAAAGACAACTTCGGATGCACGATTGGTACACGGAGCGGCAGGGAACCAGCATTCGTCTGAATGGTCCCTCGGTGGGCCTAAACTTCCGACAGAGAGCCCAGGATTCACGGTGCGCCCTGAAGCGATAGGGACGGCCGAAGTGCCCGGTCTTACGGTGCAATTACGGTAGCCGGAAGGGTACAGACCCGGAGGTTCGCCGCTAAGTGAGACAGGGACGGAGAAATAATTACAGAGACGCCCCGTCGATAAATCAAGAAATTCTCTGTCTCCCTTTTCCCTTCTATACACCACAGGGAATGTATATTATACATGTATATATACATACAACTGCGAAAGGAACAACGTTTTCTCTTCCCACAATTCGCCTCTTTCGACGTCCTCGCTCTTCTCTCCCTCCCGCCTTGTCCATCCTTTCCTATATTCTCTCTCTTTTCATCCTTGTAATTTCCTCTGTTAAGCTGCTTCTTACTACGACGCTTCGCCTCTATAAGAGGGCCTCTCGAGAGTAGTGTCTTTATTACGAGAGACGGGATCGCGCTCTGTGTGCAGCCTGAGAGAAAAGAGGCGCGCGGTGGGCGAGATGCCCGCATTCTACAGGCTGATTCATCCAGACCGACTGAGGAAACACGTGCTGAAACAGTCGCGCAACCAAAGTCCTTCCTGGTCTTTCTATATTTATACGCAGTAAAAAAAAAAAAAAAACGAAAGCAGACATTCACTATTAAAAACTTCCTAATTTTCTAATTATTTAGAAATCAATTACTGCAATTTTACAACTTTCTTACATATTATTTTTATAATACAATTTATGTAAAAAAAAAACTGCCTATAACTGTAATGGAAGTTTACACTAAAAAAAGTGTAGCAGTGTTTAAGAAAAGCTCTTTGTCTAGGAAGGTTCATTTTACAGAAAAAGAAGTTCCTAATTTTTATTTTACAAACACAAGTACAAAAAAAAATACAAAAAAATATTGACATTTAAAAAAATGATAAACTAGCTTATTTCTTTGTGAATATTACAATATCTTTCTTGTCGCTATGACAATTTTAGCTTCTCAAAATAACAGATATTTTATGTTAAGAATGCATGGAAAAAGTGTAAATTTGACAAATTTTAATAGTAACTTTCAAAATTATTTCTAAATTATTTTATTCTGTATATTATTATTTGCAAAAAAAGAATGTAGGAGCCACAAAAATTAATATATTCCTAATTTTCTTAATTTCCTGTTTCTGGAGTATTTTTTCACGCGTTAGGAATTCTTTTTTTTTTTTTACTCATCCATTCCGTCCCTTTTCTTCGGATGTTCCTCGATTCTTTCTGGTCCCTTCGCGCCGTTCTTACGACCGCATCCCAGACGTCTCACTCTATATCTTCTTTTCTTTCTCCCTCGGATATATATCTGAAGATATCGGCGAGATCTGGAGACCGCCCGGGGCTCTCGCGACGGTTCCCAAAAGATTACTCGAAGAGTCCTAAAGGCGACGAGATAGGCGAGTAAGAATTCATGAGAGATGGAGAACCTCTGAGCACACGGAGCCAGGCAACACGGGTGGTCCCGGTCGCGGGGCCGCGCTCTGCCGGAACGAGCAAATACGCCGTCGGCATTTTTTACGGTGAAATCTGACTAGGTGGGACCCCCGACGCAACGAGACACACAGACGCATCAACGGATGCGATGACGTCGACGATATCGACTCGACTTTTACCAATTACTTTGCAAACGCTATCCCGTCGTGTACGTGATTATTTTGCGTACGCGTACGGAATAAACGCGTGTAGCGCCCTGTCGTCCAGATCACCGGATTAGCGGTGTTCATTCAGACGTGCCGAAGTCGTAGCATTTTATTTATGCAAGCTAATAAAATGTATCTTTACTAAAATCAATATTTCGTCGTTTTCTTTTTACAGAGTTCGTCGCATTTTATTTATGCAATCTGTTAAAAATGATCTTTACTAAAATCGCTATTTTCTTTTTTTTTTTTTTGCAGAAGGCGGAAGATTACAGAAAGAATTGCTCTACGCGTCCGAGGCTCTAGGTGAAGCTGCACCATCGACGCATCAACTCGTTATACAAACACCAAGACATGCTGGGGCTAATATGCTTCATCCGGCAGCTCTCAAAGAACATTTGGCAATGCTCAAAGCAGCCACACAGGTCACTGTTGACCTTTTCGAAATGTAAGTTCACGGGACTTATTTCTAAACTCCTATCATATTTATTTTTTTAAGCAAAAAATTTAAACAAATTAATACAAAACACTATCAGGACAGAAATAATTTTTTTCCTCTTATTTAAAGAATATATTCTCTCAGGAATATTGGCAAAAAATTATTATAATTTATCCAAAAAATAAGAACTAAAATGATTTAATAAATTACGTCCCGAAAAAGCGCCTTGTTTGAAAATTAGAATGAATTTAATTCAATTTTGCTCTTTATTCATTACTGGTAGCTTAACGAATAAACTGTATTTTTACAATTCACTTGGAGAATATGCACCAAAAATATTAATCGTATTTCATTCCGAACGTCTTTTAAAAAAATAAAAATGACTTTAATAATAAAAATTCAATTTTGCTGTTCAGTCATTAATGGTTATCTTAAGGAATAAACTGTATTGCGTGTGAGCAACTATATGTGGAATTCTTACTCACGAATGCACGTGTTTCTTGTCTCATTGCAGCACGTGGAAGCTGAAAGACATGTGTTATGCGCCGAGCATACCCAGCTTCGACATGCACTACATCGACCAGGTAATTCAAGGCTCCGCAATAGCTACTTATATGTAGTATAAATGTAAGAGGACCTCAAGCATACCTGTGTATGCGAGGAGGCGCCCGGTTCTCCGCATTATACACAACGCACGAGGAACGTGCTTTCGGTGAGGTCTGCGATGAAGCACAAGCACACGATCTTTGAGGAGAAAGAGAGAGAGAGAGGAAAGGCGGTGCAACACAGTACAGCCAAACCGCTGAGCACGGTAGCGCCGGCTCGTTTTCATTAAACACCGAGTGGTATACGCCGTTCTTCTCGTGTATACATCGTCGGCTACAAATTTCACCAATAACGGTCTTCCTTGTCTCTCATCTCGTTTTATTTATTTTTTTATACGTTTCTTAATAAAACTACTCGCATTTTTCGTAATATTCGGGAATTAAAATATTTCTTTATTCTATGAATATCATGAAATGCAAAGCTTTCAAATGGTAGCAATTTAGTTACACATTCACAGTAGAAAATTTTGTTGTTTCAGCAGAGAAAGATTGTGCCTAGTTCACAAAAACTTTGTACTAATTCGACACCATTTTTTCTTGTTATTTGTAATTTTACAAAATTGAAAAATAATTTGTAAAAAATTTGGTGTTTTTATCTTACGAAATATTTTGCCATTTTGACAATAAAAAAGCTAGTTTTTGATTGACTATGAATTATATTAACATTGTCATTAATATAATTAATATATTTACAGAAAAATTTACAACATATTTTCTGTCACTTAAACAGAAGATATTTCTTATTTCCTATTAACAAAAAAAATATATATATAAATTGTATTTCAGAATGTTGTGCCTTGCATTTTTCGTGACATTCGAGAATAAAATGATTTTTTTTCTTTACAAATATCATTAGCAAAATCAAAACAAATTATTTACAAATTGAAAAAAAAAAACAAAAAAAAGTTGTTACACCTGTGCATTATTACGATAAAAGCGGGTTGAGTGCACACGCCGTCTGAGAGTTCCGTGGCTTCCCTCTGGTTCTGTTTACCCGGCTGGTCTACGTCTCGAACGCAGGGAAGGAGGCGGTTCTCGCGAGGGCTAAACTAAATAAGCGGTCGGGCAATTAGCTCGGCGTAATGACGGGGTGCGCCAGAGACGAGAAGCACACACGGTGCACTCATCGCACTATCTCTTTCTCCTCAATATATCTTTCTTCTTCTTGGTCTCTCTTCGCTTTGGTACCCCCGCGGTACCGGTGACATGTGTGGTCCAGCAGCAACAGCAGCAGCAACAGCCACGTCGTAGCCTTTCTCTCTTT
This sequence comes from Perithous albicinctus, assembly GCA_964016905.1. NCBI lineage: Eukaryota > Metazoa > Arthropoda > Insecta > Hymenoptera > Ichneumonidae > Perithous > Perithous albicinctus. Next base: position 17,357,912 of record OZ024694.1, read on the forward strand.
TTCCCCCGTTCTCGTCTTCGTCTCGTCTCGTCATTAAACGCAAAGCCCCTAGGGAGAGGAGGGCGCCGGCCGATAAATAGCCGGTCTCTCGCTGGCCGCAGACCACCGCGCGCACACACAGTTACACTCGTCGTTCAGTACTCACGGCTATACGTATTTTGTAATGTACAGCTAAAAACGACGAGTTTATCTCTGTGTAAGTACAGACACTGTAAACGCACATTTGCTTGCGTACCCAATAGTGAGAGGCATTGGTTTTTGAGAGACTCAAAGTCGAGCCCTCATACACTGGCGTTAATCGGCCACTTCCGGCTTTCCCAGCAGCGAAAGAGAGCGCTATAATTCTTGTAGCGCTTTTTTTTTTAAATCCTTTACATTTTTCATCGTCTGGATCTTTGACCCATTCTTTGACCGGGCTATGAGGCTTAAGATGAAGCTAAGAATTTTGTCTAACGATCCGAGAGAGATCATCTGAACATTGAGCGTTGGGCTGTTTGAAAAAAAAAAGAAACAAAAAATTCTTCCTAGAAACTTGGGAAACTTAATCTACAAAGATCTTTCGACCGTGGTCCCTCTCACGTGCCTAACGTTACCGGAGAATAGAACTCAAAGGGCACGGTGTTGGGGATAGAAAATAAGAGAATCTATTCGAGATTCTGGGAACGCACAAGGTGGTCCTTGTAAACCTGCACCCTATCTTTCCTTTGAAGGGGAAAAAATATATATTAAGAGTATCGCCGTTGGACTACTTTTTCCTTGGTCACCTGTAGTTTTTCAAGTGAATACGCGCTGATTGCATAGAGAAAAAGAGATTATTTGTAGCTAGGAATTGTTAACTGTGCCAAAATCTTTTTTTTCTTTTCTGAACTAATTTTTTCTTATCAACAAATAATTGTTACCGAATTAGATATCACCGCCAAAAAGTGATTATGAATTATTATCACAGCTAATAATTGGAAAACACAACGCATTTATTCTTCACATAATTTAATGAATTCACAAACATTGGAATAATGTAACACTAAGTATTTGTAATTATTTGAACTTATTAACTGTTTCATAACTATTATTTCTTGACCCAGCTTATCTATTTTAACAATTAATAATTCATTAATTGGTTGACACAAAAAAAAATAATTATTATAAAATATCACCACAGTTAATAATTAAAAGGCACTCTTTTTTCCTCATAATTCAATAAATTCACAATTGGACTAATGTGAACTTTCTTAATTTTCAGATATTCGACAGTATAATACCGTGTGCAATTATCACTCCACTTGATTGCTTTTGGGAAGGCAGCCAGCTTCTTGGCCCAGAGTATCCGGTACAAATACCGTAAGTATCCTAGATTCTTCTTTCTAACCATTCGTCCACGTCTCAAATATCGATAACTTGTGCGGATGAATTTTGATCAATGATTCATTGATTTCAGTGGTGTGCAATCGAACACATACGTCAAATGGACAAACCTCAATCCCACGGGAATGCTAGAAGAAATGAAGACGATGGGATTCACAGGTTTTCCCTTTAAGCCTCTGGAGGATTACATGAAGCGATCAGGAATAACAAATGGCTATCAAAGCAAGCCTTGTCTCGATCCCAAAGACCCAGAATGTCCGGATACAGCTCCAAACAAGATATCCGGCCAGGTGAGCATTTCCTCCAAAGAAAAAAAAAAGCTCACCTACACCAATCTCAAAATCCTCATTACCATTCGGCCACGAAATTCATACTAAAGACTGCCACACAATGTAGACAACTGATAATCGGTGCCGTTGCTACTGTTGCTTACGTGACGCTCCATCACGAATGACAATAGAAATCGCTTAAAATTCCGCTATCGTATTTTTATTCTTCGCTAACCGTTGCCTCCGCGTATCCGCGTAACATCTTACGATTCTCCAAACATCCAACGATGGCCCGTTTGAATGTGTAAAAAAAATCGACTTCAGAAGATAAAAAAAAAAACGATCGGAAAAAAGAAGTCAAGTGAATCGTCAATCGGGACTCGTGTTCAGAGATCACGATGAAGACGATCTTGCCCGATGGCTTCAGAATGAAGAGAATACGCCAGCTAAATGCCAAATAGCTTGTTCTCCCCGTCGATATACATACACCGCGGTTCTCTCTCTATCTCTTCCCTTGTCTCGCTTTTATATACTCGAAACAGTCGGACGTATTCGTTGCCTCGCGGGATTCACTGCTGGCTGTTAGCTAGTGGCTCGTCGTTGAGCACAGGCGTGCCGTGCCAGCAAAATCGTCGATGGGTATGCGGGTCGCGTGGATCCTTCGGCGGGTAGCATTAAAATAATAAAATCGCAAGATGTGCGTCATTATTGCGCTACGCCGGTGGTCGTTTCAGGCTTGGTTCAGGACTGGCGATTCTTGGCCGCGCACACCGCCGGCATATTACCCACCCATCATTTCACTGCCATTAACATAAGCTCAAGAAGCGTGTGCGTGTGCCTTCTTATACTCGGTATTATTCCAAAACATGCACGCGCTGCATCTGTAAATGAGTATCCACGTTGCCCGTGTACGAATATACACTCGTGCGAGTTGGATTGCTTTCGGTCTCTACACTCGTGCTCGCAAAGTCGAGCGAGTAAACTTGTCTGTGTAGCAAATCCGCCTAAGTGTGTATGCTATATTCCATTGGAGCACGGTTGGTCGCTCGCTCTTTCACGTGATTACCGCTATTCCGGCGCCTCACCTCGAGGAAACTTGCAGCTTCGCGTCTTTTTATTCTTTTTTTTCTTCTTCTTCTTCTTCTTCTTCTTCTTCCTTTTCTATCTCTCTTTGGCTTTGAGTATTTCATTTCGCGAACGCGGATGAAGTGAGAGAGGTATACGCGAACGGGTTCACGTTCATAATGTATCGGTAAGTACCGATCCTCGGGCCGATGCAGATCGGTGGAACGGCAGGGAAAGGGAATGCATTGCACTCGCGTGAGTGCGAGGCGTTTATATGGAGCGTTCTATACCAAATTCTAACTGGGTCTGGATATGTAGAAGTTAGATTTGACGTAGGATTTTTTATAATTTTGGGTTGAATCTGAAAGGCATAGATTTTTTATTCATTTTTTTTTTCTTTATAATTGTTTTAGTTATAATTTTTAGAAAGAATCATATTGTTAACCATTATTTTTAAAGCTTGTAAACTGTATTTGGTATTCATATTTTCAAGCTCATGTTTTTATTTACGTACTTTTTAGATGTTTATATTTTAATGTTTGAGATTTAATTGAACATTTCTAATATTTGTATTTTTATGTCCTTTTTTTTACTTAAAACAAAAACAGAATCGAAAGCACTTTGATTTAAGGCTAAAAAATATTGACATCTGACACAGGCTTTTTTCGGTATAAAATATAATGACTAACAATTAGAAAAAAATTTCAAACACAAAATTTAAAAAAAATCTGTTTTAGAGTTCTAAAAAAAACATTTAAAAAACCAGACGAAATCCGCTCACACAGAGTGTCAGAATCAGTTCGATTTGGTACGAAACGTCCCGTATAAACACCGTATGTAGGTATAATCGCGTCGACCCATGATATCTACCACACGCCAGAGCCATCCAACACTCACTTCGGGATGCGCTGGTGGCGTCGATTAATTTTTCGTAATTGAAAACACCCTCCCCTCTCGATTTATGTCATCCGCCGGGCAAGGCCAGCATCATCCAGTGGTAAACGTTAGCGTTCTCATATTTTCTCCATTTCTATTTTCTATCCCTCTCACGCCGAGTCTCGGTGGGGTGGCTTGAGGCCTTCGGAGCCCGAGTAGAAGGCACTTTGGCCGTATACTCGAGAGGTAATTGCACTTAATGGGGCAGGGAAGTTCTCTTGCGCCGTTGATGGTTCCCTCGGTGTTCTCATATCTTAGACAAAGTACCTGCGCTTACCAGCCGTCGAAAAATCTTCTCTTCTATCCTGCTATTCCACAATTTTTCTTTTTTTTTTTTCTCTCTCTAAAAGATCTTCAAGTTAGAAAAATTTGCTGCAATATTCGAGTAGTCTTTGTCGTTTCTTGATCCCATTAGTCGCGCGCACCTGTTTGCCTGGCTTCCAGTATGTTTGTTCATCCGCCTGTGTTGTTATAATACAACTGACAAGAATTCATTCTATCACAGAAGCAGCATAACATCCCGAGGAGCAGTAGTAGTGTCTTCGCGCGATGATGAAGTTATCAGAGCGCGCTTGCGTCTAACAGCTTGAAGCTTTTTTGCTGTAGGGTGGTAATTCTCTTCTTCACCGGGGGGACCTACCACCTCTATATAAACTCCATCGTTTCCTTTTCTACCATCTAACCATTCTCTTTTTACCTTTTTCATCTCTGTTCCCCTTCGCTTCTATTCTTCTCTCCTTCATTCTACGCTTATTCGCTCATCTTATTCTTCTTCTTCCTGGCTCCGGCGTACATAGTAAACGCCACAATGCCGCAAGCCTCGCAAGTACTACTATTACCGGAACGGTATGGCGAATCGTGAGTCTTTTGTAACGGAGCTGTGTATCTCTCTCTCTTTCTCTCTCTTACTCTTTTCTGTTCTCGAGCCTTAGTCGCCTTAATTGCAACCGGTAGATCAATTAAAAACTAGTTGCTCAGTTGGCTCCTGTTTTCTTTCTCCGTCGTTCTTCATTTCTCCAACGTTCTCCCTCAACTAGTCAAGAATTCTCAACTTCGTCTTATTCCTTTTTCCGAACTCGCATCTCTTCCTCACTTTTTCAACGTCCTAGGCACTGAGTTTGGTGCGCACGCACGCGTGCTCGCCACCGAAGGAGCCGGTGCATGGGAGTAATCGAGCTTCCTCCCGCCACCGTAGCACTTTGTACCCATCTAAAAGCAGAAGAAAGAGGAGGAAGAAAAGTGTGCCGAGAAGTCGAAGCGTGTGCTATCGCCACCAACGGTTTTATATGTCTTCAACAAAGACGTAACGACCAGCCTCGAAGCCCAATTACACGTTTTAAAGATTTCTTCATTCTCTGCATATATTACCCAACGTATTACAATTTTACAAATTTATCTAAAAGAAATCGTGCCTTGGAAACTTTTGAATTATAAGAAGAAGAAGAAAAAAATAATACCTTTCGATAAATCAAATCAAACTTTCTGCAGTTATTTGCCAAACAAATATCTAGTACATCATAAATCCTTGTTTATGCGACAATTCAGTACACATATCAAATAACAGGATACACACAAAAATACTCGATAAATTGTTGAACTTTACACATACATGCTCGAGTGCGCTCCATCGTCTTCTCAGATTCCGGAAGACGTTGCTTTTCATCTTGTTGTTCTTCCTCAAGCGGTTTCGTGGGCCTCTTGTTTCCTCACTCTCGCTTGGATTTCATCTAACGGTGCGAGAAAGTCGAGACCGAGGCGCTCGAGGAGCATAACACAGCAGAGAAGTAGGAGCGAAAAGAACGACGAAGGAAGTTGTAAAGAGAGAAAAAGAGAGGTTGATGGCGACGGTGAGCGGTGCTTACGCCACGGGGAGAGGAGGGGGGGGGGGGGGGGGAGCAGTGCCTAGGCACCGTACGATAACGTCTTGGGTGGGCGGGCATTACCTTGGGTCGCGGCTCTCTCCAGCATGGGGGTGTCAACCCGCGCAAGGCCCACTTCTCTACCTCTTCCTTTTCTCTTTCACTCTTTTGCTTCGTTACTCTGCCTTTCCTATCCATACATCTCACTTTTTCCACTGGCATTGAAACCGAAGAAGGAAAAAGTTTTTCGACGTTCCGCACCCTTCGTGGCCTCACTCACTCAGCACGGGCCCAGCATGTGACCGACGAGCGTAGCTTCAAAGACCCCCTCGGACTCCGACCAAAATTCAACCGAGTCGTCCCCTTGTGCAAGGCACAACCGACAGAAATGCCATAAGACGTGACATGACAATGAAAAGGATGTAAATATTTTCCTAGGATCGTAATACTAAAAGAAAAATAGACAGGTGTCACGAACCATGAAACTTTGCTTCCTTATTATTTCGTATTTTCTACGAAACGTACATAAGTAAGAGTATTGAATTCTGATTCTGTCGTTGAGAAAGTTGTGCAAAAAAGTGGGAAATAATCAGTTTTTATCCTTGACATTTATTAATGTCATTTATAATCATCATTTTTAGGAATCTTTTATTTAAATATGATTTCTAGCCATTTTGACACATTTTTAACCCATCAGAATCATTGAAAACTAAGAAAAAAAAAGCATCTTTATAAAACCTCCACTGTGAGAAAGCGATACTTAACTCCAAACTACAGACAACTGGCGACTACACTTTTAATATGAATACGATTACAATTTTATAGTTATGGTTGGACTATAACGATAGACAAAAACGTGTTTTATACATTCGTCATAAATGCCAAGGTACTAAAAACTTGTACACGCAATCTGTCGATAGTTTTGTTGTAGGTAGGTCAAGGGTGAAACTGCTTAAAATCTAGAATTCATGAGTTACTGCAGAGTATGTGAGAAGTTGGCGATGGTCTATGCGACTGATGCGGACTGGTGAGAGAACACAGAAGAAAAGAGCAACGGTGCTTCGTACTCACACACATAAACGCACACACTCACGAGACTCTCTTCTGAAGCCTACGTTCTTCGCTGTTGGACCCCACAACGCGGTTTTATGGGGCCCTATAAAAGGGGCAAGAGGCTTGGCTTCACGAGTGGTACGGCCAAGGCATATCAGCAAGGCCTCCGCGACTCCGGCGACTCAACCAACCCTTCATACACATATGTATCTATATACACGACTTATGCATACTACATATCATATTATAATAGCAAAAAAAAGACGATAGGAAAAGAAAAGAGAGAGAGAGGGAACAAGTTTTGCTGAATGCTGTGCGTTACGTCGAGCTCTCGCTATGTCTTTCAGGAAATATAGTACCAGGATTGTTATATAGATGCGGTTATATATCGCATTTCTTGGACCTCGCGTACGCGTATCACGTTAATTGGCTCGTCGTATCGTTGTGGACACGTTAGAAGACGCGTAGACGCGAGAACAAGCGATAACGAGGACCCGACACTCTCCAACCGATACATTTTGCTGGATATATATATATACACTTTACCTTAACCACAGTTTCCTCCTTCCTTAAATGGGCATAAAACTCACCATAGTTGTTTGTAATCGTATCTCAATCTGCTATATTCCCCTTTCGTGTCTTCTCTAATCAGGTGCCGGACATCGGGGCTGAATTGACCGGTGGATGTTACGGTTTCGCAGCGAATTATATGCACTGGCCTGAAGAGCTTGTTGTCGGCGGTGCAAAACACAATAAAACTGGTCATTTGACGCGTGCGGCTGCTCTACAAACGGTGGTACAATTAATGGGCGAACGGGAACTCTACGATTTTTACTCAAACACATACAAGGTCCATCATATCGACTGGTCGCAGGAGAAAGCTTCACAGGTCCTGGAGACTTGGCAAAGAGCTTTTAGCAATCAAGTGAAAAAGCAACTTAATGCCAGCAGCGTTCCGTACAATTCTTACGCATTTAGCACGACGACGATGAACGATATACTTGGAAAATATAGCGAAGTCTCCGTTATGAAGATTGCTATCGGTTGCGGACTTATGGTAAGAATACCACTTTTTTTTTCTACTTACTCACAGAAGAATTTTTTTTTTTTTGTGAAGACAGTTTTTTTTCGAAATTTTAATGTAATATACAACTTTTGATTCAATGTTTGGATTTATGGGTACAATTTTGTTTGATCCAATTTTCGGTGAAATGCTAGCAGTCGTTTAAACTTCGGTTTAACAACGTATTTTTCTTTTTTTTGCATCTAAGTATAGTTTTTTTTTTCGAAAAATATAACCCATAGCTTTTTAGTCTGAAGTATTTTCCAATGTTTCTGTTGTATAAATAAAAATCGACGGTAGAATACAGATTTCTTGGGATTTTTAAGATTTTCAAAAATGTCTTCAATTGGTGTTAAATAAATTTTTTAATTAAATTCCAGCAAATTCTATAGAGTAGAGTAGATTTTACAGAATTCCGAATTTTCGTATATTAAAAAAAAATCGAAAAAACGGTTGACTGATCTAAAATTTTACATAAAATCTAAACAGAATGTATAGATATTTTATATTGAATTTAGTAAAAAATACACGAAAGTTCATATTTTATAGAATTTTACATTTTTACCGTTTGTTTGAAAACTCAATAATTCCCCAATTATTGAGCTTTCAAACAAATTTTAAACACTGAACTATTTAATTTAACATGTAAAAATCGCTCAACATATTTCCTCACAGAGGCATAAACAAAAAAATGAGAAAGCAAAGACGAAGACATTGTTTGCACATTGCTTTCCGATGTTTGTCTTCGTCATTTTTATTCTCATTTTTATCTTCCGAACTTTTGAAAAATCCATCATAAATTCGCCAGTACAAATTGATCTTGAAAAAAAAATTGAAATATTTCATTCTCAAATTCCAGGTTCTTTACGCCGGTGTGTCTCTCTTTCGCTGGAAGGATCCGGTGAGATCGCAATCGGGCGTTGGCATTGCCGGGGTCATGCTCGTGTGTGCAACGGTAGCCGCCGGTCTAGGTTTCTGCGCTCTCTTGGGAATCGCGTTCAACGCAGCGACGACACAGATCGTGCCGTTTCTCGCTCTTGGCCTCGGTGTTCACGACATGTTTCTATTGACGCACACGTACGCGGAGCTCTCGGTGAACGAGGTGCCGAGCGGCGAGCAGACCGGAGTAGTGTTAAAGCGAACGGGTCTCTCGGTACTTCTCACTGGTCTCAGCAACGTATCTGCCTTCTTCGCCGCAGCGATAATTCCAATTCCGGCTCTACGAGTATTTTCACTACAAGCTGGAATCGTAATACTCTTTAATCTCGCGGCGATGCTTCTGGTATTTCCGGCAATGGTGAGTTTGGATCTACGACGAAGACGTTCCGGCAGATCTGACATACTTTGTTGTTGTCTTCCGGCACTGACAAACACAAAGAACGCCGGACACTTTAAGAATAATTGCCGAACCGCAAAACAAGCGGTAACGAGAGCAATACCGCCTGACAGACGCGAAACATGTACGCAAATATTAGAGCCAAGTCAGAATCATCAGAACGAATCGTGGGTCGGTGGTAGCGTCGTTGATAACGATAATGAAAAACATTGCAGCGAAGAGGATACACTGACGGGTTGTACGCAGGACGAGTGTCTAAGTTTCTCACTCACGCAATTTGCGGCTAGGCATTACGCACCTTTCGTCACTAAACCGGCAACCAAAGTTTTCGGTATGTTGCTACTGGCTGCTGTTCTCGCTGGTAGCATATGGCAAGCGATGCGTGTAAGCGATGGTCTCGAGCTCACCGATCTTGTGCCACAAAAATCCGACGAGCACGCTTTTCTCGCGGCACAAGCTAAGCACTTTGGTTTTTACAACATGTACGCGGTAACAGGTCGAGATTTTGAGTATCCAAACAATCAGAAATTGTTACACGAATATCACGACGCTTTTATGAGAGTAAAAAACGTGATTAAGAACGACGATGGTGGATTACCGAAATTCTGGTTAAGCTTGTTTAGAGATTGGCTGAGAGGTCTGCAGCTGGCTTTTGATCGTGACTACAAAAATCGTTGCGTAACTCAAGAGCGATGGTATCAAAACGCCACCGAGGAAGCAATTTTAGCGTACAAACTTCTCGTGCAAACTGGACACGTTGATAATCCAATTGACAAGTCGCTGATCACACAAGTAAGACTGGTAGATTCTGAGGGGATTATTAATCCACGAGCTTTTTATAATTATTTAACGGCATGGGCGTCAAACGATGCTCTTGCTTATGGAGCCTCGCAGGCTAATTTGAGACCGCTACCGAGACAATGGTATTTCACGAGTGATCACGAGCTTAAAATACCAAAAAGTATGCCGTTGACGTATGCTCAGATGCCTTTTTATCTTCACAAACTTACGGATACCAGCGAAATAACGGAACTCATCGGTAGCGTGAGGAATTTATGTCGGAAATTTGAGGAACGCGGATTGCCGAATTTTCCATCGGGAATACCATTTCTCTTTTGGGAGCAGTACATGGATTTGAGAAGTTGTCTGGGAATTGCGTTACTAGCTGCGCTGGGAGCAAGTATTGCGGTTGTTGGAGTTCTTTTGCTGAATCTTTGGGCAGCGCTTTTGGTCGGCACTGCACTTGCCGGTGTTGTTCTTCAATTGTTTGGAATCATGGGACTCTGCGGTATTAAGCTCAGCGCCGTTCCTGCTGTACTTCTCGTCGTCAGCGTCGGAATTTCCGTGCACTTTACTGTTCACATTTGTTTGGTAAGTTTTTCTACAATTAATTTTAACACGACATTACACGTAAAAAGATGTTTCTTCACAAAACCAGTAGTAAAAAAAACATATTCATCAGCGAATATCACTTTTTTTTTAAATCCCTTACGCAAATTGGAAATTAATTTCAAATTAATTTTTGTTTTTTTCTTTTTGTTTTCAGAGTTTTGTAACGAGTGTCGGTAGCAGAGATCGTAGAATACGATTAGCCCTTGAACACATGTACGCTCCAGTTATTCACGGCGCTCTGACGACCCTTTTAGCAGTTGCGATGCTCGCTTTTTCCGAATTCGAGTTCATCGTTCGCTACTTCTGCCTCGTATTGCTGTGTCTAATTGGCATTGGCCTCGTAAACGGGCTCTTTTTCTTCCCCATTCTGTTGTCCATTGTGGGACCATCGCCCGAAGTAATACCACCTCACGAGCATCCCGACAGAATATCAACGCCCACACCTCCCGCGTCACCGGTCGTCAGGAGGTCGAAGCCTCCGGCGCCTCCGAAACGATCGCACAAAATCGAAAATGCGAGATTACACGCCGAGCCTTCGTTAACGACAATCACGGAAGAACCAAACTCTTGGCACAGCACTCAAGAGTCTTGCATTATCGTTCAACCGGAATTGAAGGTCGAGACGACGTCCACATGCGGCAATCAGGTATGTTATCATTATATCTTGTTTTTATTAATTACGTATTAACGAGTGCTGAAGCTTTTACGCGCGAATGCGAAGAATTATCATCAAAGCATGTCTAACTCTCGTGTTTCTTTTTTTTTTCTTTGTAATTGACTAACAGAACTGTGGCGGATCGGACTCGAGTGGGTCTAGTCGAACATCGCCGGTACCGTTCACCTCCCACATCACAACTAAGGTCACTGCCACCGCTAATATAAAGGTCGAGGTCCATACTCCTTTAACCAGTAAGTATTTAACCCTTCAACCATGATTTTATGCTGTTTTCTGCTTTTCATTTTTTCCCTTATTTTGATTCAGATTTGTCAGAGGAGAATTTTGTTTTCTCTGGTAACAATATTTTTCAGAACTTTTCAGAATTTAACTCGGACCGTTTTCTATTTCTTTAGTGAACCATTGTGAAACAAAAATGATGAGATTTTTTTGCGGAAAACTCAAATTTTCACAAATTACGAAATCATTGAGATATTAAAAAATCCTGTAGTAATCATAATTTTTTCCGCATAATTCGCGATTTAAATAATAATGGAAACAAGACAAATGCCGAGAAATCGTTTGACCACCTCCTGAGAAAATCAGGATAATTCTGAGAAACTATTTTTGAAATCTAAGAAATTACGAGAAAGCTTACGTTCGAAGCACATCGTGGTTTTTCATAAATGTAAAAAAAACCTGAAACTTTTAAACCTTAGAATTATGTCTGAGAATTTCTGAAAAACATTTTAACCAGTTTTTTGATTTTTAAGACGAAGAATCTAATTTTGATTTAACGATTTACTGTGAGATAGAATCTAATTCCGATTTGATGTAGAATGTAATTTCGGTTTAATATATATTATTGAGAGGAAGAATCTAATTTCGATTTCACGAATTGTTGTAGGTGGAGTGGATCGTGGTGAAAAATGCCGACACTCGAGTTCCGGCAGCCGAAGGAGCACGCGCTGCAGTACGAACGTTAATACGAGCGAGTCTTCCGGTTCAAGCTCTGAGCCGGATAATGACTTTAACCACAGCAAGCACTAACAGCCGGGAAAGCGAGAAGTACCGGGATGACAGACAGCTACTGCTCAAGTACCACGCGAATCGAGATAACACACAGAAGGCTGACTAGGTTAATTTCATAAATTTTCACTTACGAGTCACGACGCTTTTCTTTTCGACGTTATGGAAATTTGCGCGTTGCAAAAGAATATACGGGGACTTATTGTTTCTTAATTTTTTTTTATTAGTTCCCCGCATTTGTCTCTTGCAAACTGACGCGGTGCTTAAATCAGATGTTTGCCAAATCGTTGGCTCAATAGTTTCGGGAACGGTACAAACACCGTTGAATCCTACAATCAAAGTACTTATAAGATAAAAGAATGTATGATTTATAGGGAAGAAAAACGAAAAAAAAAAAACGAAAAAAAAGCATCGACGCGCCACTGCACCGAGTGAGAGCGATGAAAGCACGAGATGAGAAATCGTTAATGAAGTTTTGATTAGCTAAAATATTTACGATTTGAGAGTCACTTGAGGAAAAAAAAACGAAGAAGAAGGAAAAAGTAATTTTGTACATAGACACATTATTAATATTATTATTATTATAATATAACGCGGAGAGGTGCAAAACTAGTTCAATTCGTTACCAAGTGCAGTATCGGCTTTGTAAACGTTGAGAAGCCTATAATGTGGTTCGTTAGTCACATAAGCGTATAAAATAATATTCATCATTCACGATACTTATAGCAGTCGACGGACTACATTTTTTTTTTTTTTCCTTCCAATACACCGCGAAACGGGCATCTCGCTTCACACGTGTTTTTCATCATTGAACTTCATAATCTTTAATATCATCCAGGCTTTTGCCTGTTTCACTGAAAAAAAAATCAAAGTACCGGTTTACACAATTTTTCATTTGTGTGGCAGTTTTAATTTTTTTTTTTTTTTATACAAATTTTATTTCAAATAGTCACCCCCATGATGAAATATGAATTTCAGCTCTATTATTTATTTGTTAAGCCACCGAATAATGAGCAGTATGTGTGTGGTTCGCGCAGAATGAATCTCATCTTTATTTATTATTTATTTTAATATACCCATCCCATTTGATATTCCAAGTATTTAAAAGCAAACACTTTGTACAATGTCTGTTTTTTCCCCCCCTCTTTTCACGTGCCGACTTGTAAAAATACTCAATTATTTATGTCGCCGTAAAAATATTAATATTTTTATATGAAAAAAAAAAATGCTACTTAATTTAATGAAATAAGTACTTCTAACTGAATTATAATTTTAATGTAAAAAGTTGTAATATATTTATAAGATATAAACTACACTATAGGAAGGTACGAATAATGCGAATGAATTATTTTGGTACTGAATTTTGAAATAATGTACAATGAGGAAAAGTATTTTTTATGCAAAGTCATTTTTGTATACAAATGGTAATCGTAAGTTCCGTATTTAAACAAAGATTCGTCCTATTATATATATTTTTAGGATCCATGATTGTGTATAAAGAGCGTTCTTTGAATTAAGATGGAAATAGTCAATATACCTCCAGTATGCGCGTTTAATAGCACCATTAATTAATATCTAATGACTTTACTATAAAAGGTAAAACTATTTTTTATCGAAAGCGATGGTAAAAAAAAAACAAACAAACAAAACTATATTTGTAATGTGTAACGCATTTTTGTACATAATATAATTATACTGTACTGAATATGGTCAATAATTCTGAACAATCAATGATCTCTTTTTATCCCTACAATAATCCTTGCAATCCTGCTGAGCGCATTCTCTTCGGGCCGATATTTTACGACCTCGAAATTACCGAGAAATTTCGTAATTTTAAAATCGAATTTTCAAGCAGTTTATTTTAAGGTCTAATATTTCATTTTAACGAGACCAATTTGCATGGAAAATTCATCTTAAGTAATATTTATTGAAAAATACTTATTTTAATAGCACCAACAAAAGAAATCCATATAAGGGAGTTATGGAATTAAAAAAAAAAAATCTCGTTTCGTTAAAACGAGAGAGTATTTTAAGTCGTATGTTTTATATTATTTATATGATTCAAGGCAAGAGTCAAAGAAAACCGGAAATATTTAATTTAACACGAAAAAAAATAATAAGTTTTAAGCAATTTAATGTTTCATTGAATATCTAAACTTCCGATTGCAAAATATTATGATAGAATGAACTCCAATTAGAAAAAGATTTCATGTCTAAAGACATGTGTAAAAATAATTAAATGATGTCCGACATATGCTTTTAATTAAACTATGTTTGAATTACAATAATTCAAACACAATTTAATTAAAAACATATCGAAAATGATTTTTCATCTTTTTTAGACTTGTCACTAAAGTAACAAAATTGTATTAAAAAATGATCGAATAGAATATCAAATTGTGTGGTTATTGATTAATAACGCTAATATATAGATTCAATAAGGAATTTTATCTGGAGAAGTCAAAGAATTTTTTTTTCCGAAACAAATATCGGAAAAATAAAAATGTTCTTAAAATCATTCATAGCAAACTAATCTTAGTCTTGCCTTAATTTCTTATTTACCCGAATCAAAAGAAAAATTACATTCGGCGCGCCATTATTCTTCTGATGTTGGCAAGCCTGAAATATTAAAAAAAAAAACAATTCTAGATTTGTATCTTTTAAAATTTCTTCAAAGTCAAAAAATAATAGAATTATAATTCTACAGATGGAGTCAGGAAGAAAAAAATTCTCGGTATGTTTTTTTAATAAATTGTGATTTAATTATAAATAATTCAATCAGCTCCGCGATATATTGCCATAAACAAAATTTCCTCCTCGCATTTCGATGAATTCAAATATCGCGCGTGTTTAGATTTTAAATTTACTATACGTTTGGCAACACTGCTCAAGCAGACAGACTTCCGTTCGGTCGATCTCGTCTTCTGTCCGCCACCCGTTTACGCAATAACTTGATCCGTAATAGAGTTGCGGTCACTCCATCGAATTTCGTGATATTTTCACCGAAATAATCGCACGAAAATGTTGCGAATCGTAGCAGGACGTGTGAGTTCAGCTGTCAGAGGTGTCATCGTACCCAGGACACTAGCTGTCGGTGCTCAAAATGCCAGAGCTGCGCACGACGGTCCCCAGGAAACCGACGAGGAATTCGATGCCAGATACGAGAACTTTTTCAACAGAACCGACATCGATCACTGGGAAATCCGAAAAGCCATGAACGACCTTGCTGGTAAATAAATAACACCCCCCCCTTTTTTTTACATTTTTAACATCCTCAACAACGGCTTCTCATTCATCGAAAAACTCCCATAAAATTTCGCCATAACCCATAGAATTTTGTAAAATCTGCGTCCTTTTTACGATTTTGACAACATGTTTTTCAACCGAAGGACACAGAATTTCTTAATTGACCTTACAACCATTTTCTCCTTTTTTTTTTAGGGTATGGATTTTATTCCTGAGCCAAAAATTATCTGTGCTACATTGCGAGCTTGCTGCAGATTAAATCTTGTTTTATTTCATTGCTTATTAATAATAATATACTTTCTGATTGAAAATTGGAAACCTAGTTTTTCTTTTACTTTGGAAGAATATATTAAATATAAATAATGCTTGTGTCTGCCACATTATTGGGACTGTTTAAAAAATGATAAAATAAAAATAAGTTTTTTTTTTGTTTTATGCTCCGGATTGCAAAATACTATAATAAAAATAGACTTTTATTTTTAAAAATTCTCACGAAAAAAGTCTGAAAAAGAATAAATAATTTCCAACATGCGTTTAATCACTAAAGTTTAGCCATAACTCATAAAAATGTTGTAAAATCTGCCATTTTCACTATTTTTTCAACATTTTTTTTCTATCAAAGATCACAGAATTTCTTAATTGACCTTTCAACAATTTTCTCCCTTTTTTTTAGGTGTGGATATTCTACCTAAGACAAAAAATTATCTGTGCTGTATTGAGAGCTTGCCACAGATTAAATATTCTTTTATTTTATTACTTGATAATAATCTATACTTCCGGATTAAAAATTGGAAACCTAGCTTTTTTCCTTTGAAAAAATATATTAAATATAAATAATGCTGATGTCGGCCACATTATTGGGACTGTTTAAAAAATGATAAAATAAAAATAAGATTATTTTTCGTTTTAAGCTCCAGATTGCAAAGTACTGTAATAAAAATGGACTTTTATTTCAAAAACGTCTCACGAAAAAAGTCTAAAGAAGATGAAATAATTTCCAATGTGCATTTATTCACTAAAGTTTAGCCATAACTCATGAAAATGTTGTAAAACCTGCCATTTTCACTATTTTTTCAACATTTTTTTTTCAATCAAAAATCACAGAATTTCTTAATTCACCTTTAAAAAATGTTCTCCTTTTTTATTCACAGGTATGGATCTCGTACCCGAGCCAAGAATTGTCAGTGCCGCATTGAGAGCTTGTCGCAGATTAAACGACATTGCGCTTGCCGTAAGATTCTTGGAATCGGTGAAGGACAAAGGTGGTGATAGAGCAGGTGAAATTTATCCCTACGTCATCCAGGAGATCAGACCAGTATTGGATGAATTGGGAATCAGCACTCCGGAAGAGTTGGGTTACGACAAACCGGAATTGGCTCTCGTAGACGTCGACGATATTCACTAAATATCATAAAAATCACCTTCAAGCTAGTCCTAATACTATAGATTCTACTTGTCAACATGCTCCATTTGCTCTGCTCATTTCAATTTAGTTTACAATTGTCAATGAAGACCTGTGTACTTTTTGGTGTACTTGTTACGAAACAGCAGTGGTAAATATAAATAAAGAATCATTAACTTTCATAAAAGCTTTTCCTGTTGAATCGTTAAAAAAATAAAATAAAAAAAACCTGAAAATCAACATCGATGACACGAAGTTTCTCTTAAATCTATGGGTTAAATTAGAATCGAATGATATGCACTATTATATTTTAATTTTTTCTTGTCCATCGTCGCCTTATATCATTTCTAAGATTCGGATGAAACTTTTCTTTTTTTTTTTTTTGTCTTTTCTTTTTTACTTTTTACACCCAAAAAATAACAAAAGCGAAAATGCGACACGACTACGACATATTTACAAATTACGTTACACGATACACAGCAAGAGTCATATACACGTATGTCTATAATGATTTTTTTTCTTTTTCAAATTTATGGTAGAATGGTATTTTTTTTGTTAGTTCGATCGACGTTTGACTTAAGTATTTACACTCAGCCAATGTGTTTTTTTTTTCTACAAATTGCGAGATGATGAAGCAAATTAAACGTAAAATAAAGTTATAACAAGGTTTTTCACAGTGTATAAATATTACCGATGTTTATGTGACGCTTACGGCCTCGAAATAATACAACAACGATGATCTAGCAATAATTGTACATTCTCTATAGTATTATCAAAAAACATTTGTAGATAATAATGGTACAGTTGATTACAAAGGGCATTTTGTTGTTTCAATGTTACGGCGTTTCATTTGTTTTCTTTTTTCTTTCATACTGAAGAAAGTACCCGGAAATGAAGTAAACAGTGAAAATCAACTATAACATACAATATTCAACAGGAACTTTGTTAAACTTTGGTATGTGCTCGGGAATCGTTTTTATTTATTTTCTTTCTCAAAGAATATTTCGATACTTGGAATTCAGTGTTTTAGCTTAAATCACGATCAAACACAAAGAATAATTTAATTATACTTATAGTTAAAAAAAAAAAGGAAGAAAATACGCACACTAGAAATAAATTAAATTAAAAAAAAAAAACCGGTACACACTACGTTCGTTCATGAACATACATCGCAACATTGAAACAAGATTGCACACAAACTTATAGTACATTTTTGTTCTTTTCTTTTTTTCCTCAAACGTGGTACAATAATACCTTATAAAAACGACTCGTCGTTTAAATGCAATGGAGGCACAGTTCAACTGGTGTTAGAAGATAGAACGTTCAACCATTTTTTCGTTTATTCTTTTTTTTTTGTCAAGGAGCTAATTGTTTGGCGAAAATCTATAACAATTATAGATTATAGCTGCGACTTAATGGTGTGCATTCGCATTTTTTTTTTTTTTTTTTTTTAATCCGTACATAATTATCTTCAAAAAGTTATACCTTATCCTATTTGTACCCGTCAGAAATGCTTAACTTTTTTGCTATTGGTGCTAAGAACCAGACTAATTCAAAGTATGTATACTAAAGACTATTATTTAGTAGTGGTACTACAGTTTAAATGAAAATATTTATACCGCATTCTTAGAGATTATTTCTATTATTAATCGTCTAATTGGAGAGGGTCGGGGGAGTGGAGGTGGATCGTGGAGGGCTGTTGCATGAACATAAAAATTCAGCACGTCCTGTATCAACGGAATTAAACTATTACAAGTCGTAAGATCGTGGAGTAACTTAGGACTCCTTGTTAATTGCCATATTCCCGGCATTAAAACGTTCTCTCGGCCGAAATAAACTTAAATACGAATTTTCGTAAAGTCCGCTTGTATTCGGAAGTACGATTTTTAGATCAGCGTATGACGATTCCTTTTTTTTCCTTTTTTTTTCGTTACTTTTCATTTACTTTTACTACCTACTTTCGAAAGCTCCGATCGGATAAGCTTTTCTTTTATTTTTTTTTTAGTTTAAATCGATACTATCAATTTGTCGATAATATTGGTATCGTTATAAACGTTCCCGCAATGATCTTTTAATTACGACTAGAGAAAATAATAATACCTACGCAATTAATCAATTTTTTTAATTCCTGGGAACGTTTTGTTTTTTTTTTCTTCATTTGCCATTTTAATTAGCAATGAGACTCGATGAAACTGGCCACAAAAGTATTTTAAAAAAAATGAATGTTTAGACCGAGCAGCTCACCACAAAATGAGCGCTCTCTCTCTCTTTTTCGTGAGTCAATATTTCTACGTGTTTTCTTTTTTTTTTTTTCGTACCTAGATAAAAATACAAATGTTCATTATACCCTTAAATTCGGTTAAACACAATCTTTTTTTTTTCTTCTTTTCTTCCGATTCTCGTTAAACACGTAACACATTCTCTAATCGTTATTATAATCAGCGAAATCTACCACAGAGTGACATACAAACTCGGATTTCGATCGCATTCGTAAATACATTAAACTCGCAACTTGTTCGCGACAATCTCAAAACCAAACCGGATCGCTATTATATTGTTCCTAACTTTTGTTCTCCGCACTTGATACCGCGTGCAAGAAAAAAAAAAAGTGTTTTCTTTTCTTCTTTTTTTGGTAGACCCGTTTTTCATTTAGCGTTTGTTCATACAAACCCCATACTAAAAATTATGCACAAAAAATTCATTCCGGGCTAGAGACAATTTGCTGTTGACTATCCTCGTCCTTAATGATTTCGCCCTGCATGGCTTTCGTAAGTGCATTAGCATCCTTGAGCGATATTACTTGAAGAACTTGATGCTCTCCGTTAGCGTTTATCACCGTCATTGGATGACCCTGTATGGTAACAGCCTCCATGGTTTCGCCATTTCCTGGTTCGACCTTCGGCACTTGTACCATCGGTGTAACGTGCATCGTTCCATCGCTCTGGATATTGGCCACCATCGTCTGATACATGCTCGCTGATACCGGAACGGTGATTACTCCGGAAACAGATACCGGATAGCCTGTAACACCGAAACCGACTGTCCTATGTCTTGCCCACGTGCCTCCCTCCTTCTTTCCAAAACAAAAGTATTTTGCACCTTCGCATCGAAAAGACACTGGAATAACAATAACAACAGCAACAACAACAGCAACAGGAACAAAAAAAAATAGAAAACCACGGACAAATAAGTCCAGTGAACACAACTAATTCTACAACATCGATAAACAATCACGCTTTTTTTTTTCATTTATAATCTAGGTTTTCAATTGCACGGTAAAAGTGCAAAACCGCGCGCAGTGATTACTCGAAATTATATCGCGGATAAAGACAGAGTAAATTTTAACGAAAATCAGAAATGAACAAATAATACAAAGTAATGAAAATACAAAATAATAAAAAACCAACGTAAAATACTATATGTACAGTCGCTTTATTGTCGTCTTAATTAAAAGTAAATAATCAGTAAGTAAGAGTGAAGTGGGATCGCGAAGGGATAAAAAGAAGGTTTCGTATGCGACTTTTACGATTTTGGTATCTTTCGTGTTATTTTTTTTTCTTTTATTTGTTCGTGAGGTAAAGTTGAAATTTTAAGAATCCATTGATCGATCCACAGCCTGTCTTTTTCTTTTCTTAAAAGTTTGTCGACTAAATTGTATTTCCCCGCGAGACTTCGGAATCTTATGATGAAAGGGTATAAATGTAAATATGTATCTATTCAAAACCAACTGATTATTGTCAACGATTTTACTCACATTTATTTATTTTTTTTTATTGTTTAAATAGTATGTACATACGGTTACACAAATAAATGCCGTTTCACGTTTTCTTTTCTCTTCGTTTTGTTTTTTTATTGATCGTTTCATTGATTTGCGATTCTGTCTTCTATAAGTTATATTATCGATCCATTGGAAAAGTCACACTTTTTTTTTCTTTCTTTTTATATACGAATGTGTTTATACAATTACAAACTGAATATTTCTAATTTTTTTTTCCCTTCAAACGGAGTAAATATCCTTCAGTCATTTCCGACAGTTTAACTGTTACAGAGTCAATGGGAATCGCGACGCGTAGTTGTGAATTAGATAATGGACTCTTAAAAAAAAATAAAAATAAAACCAAAACAGCTCCTAGCTTCTTATCATGTTGCAGTATTTACAGCACCAAAAGGGTTCAACTACAAAAAAAAAAAAAAAACAAAAAAACAGAAACATTCAACTTCGTTGAACGAAGCTGAGGAACGAATTTTAGGATTTCGTTCGCGAATAGTGCGCTGTCAGGCAGCATGCAAAATAATAATGGGAGACGTTTCTGAGCCAGGCTTTTTTTCTTTTTTTTTTTTTTTTTGTGAAATCACTGCTCGAGTAGTTCCTGGCCGGCGACGGTGCAGAGCCTATAGAAAACTGTTTTACCGTGTCCGTCTTCGCCTGTCAGGATTATTTGACCGTCCTGACCTAACGTTGCTTCGGTCACGCTGTTCAAATCAACAGCTACACTGCCTTCACCTCCACCCGAAACTTCCGCGAGCGCTTGAACTTCCCCTTGGCTCGTGTGAATCTAAACGCGAGATTAAAAGTAAAATTATAATTGTCAATTGAACGAAGACGAAGGAGAGCCTTCGATAGATCAATCGGGTACTAAGATTTTTAAAAAATCACTCTACTCGCTTGAAAGGAGAAACTAGTGTAGAATCTCATTTAAAGATTTCCTACTTAATGTAGAAAAAAAATTATATAACAATAAATTTATAGAAATTAACAGAACTTACGCCAATAAATCCACGGGCAAGTTTTTTTTTATGCTATTCTTGTGAAGTCAAAATTGTAATTTTAATTCGATCTTAACGAATAAAATTTAATTTTGTTTCTGAGTAGATACTCTATGAATTCACGGAAAAACATTTATGATGATGTTCATCGTTTAAAATTTACAGTTATTTATTTATGAAATAGAAAACGAAGCTACGTTTAAAAAAAACTTCTATTATTTTTTTTTGTAGATGTAAAACGAAGCAAATTACTGAGTGATTTCGAGACACATATTTAAAAAAAAACGGAATAAGTTTTTCTCTCTCGTTAAAATCGAACGAAATTTACTATTTTGACTTGACAAAAACTGCACGAGTTATTTTTTCTTTTTGTAAATTTTTCTTATACATTTTTTGTACATCAAGTGGAGCCTTTTCAAAGCAGATTTATCTTAGTTGGACACTAGTTTTTCCTTTGAAACGTGTAGAAACCATTTTTTGATCTTAATATACTTAATTGACTTGACTGTACCGCAACGACTGTCTTAAGTATAAATATATTTTAATTTACCGTTGCGACTCCTTGAACCTGGGCGGTCGTTCCGTCAGGTAACGTGATAATTGGATTGCTCGGATCCACTTGAATTATCGATACGGTTCCGTCGGCATTCGTTATCGTTTGTAAAACCGTGGTTGGATACTGGGTCATCTGTAAATATGAAAATCGACGCAAAGAAAAAAATAGAGTAAGACGATACTTTCAGTCAAATATATTCGCGTGCATTAGAGTGGTGCGCTAAGATTTTTATTTTTTATAAAAAATAAAATAGAAATTTTAACAGAGAAAAAAAATATATATTTAGGAGTCTTCAATAGTTCAAACATCTTTTTTTTCATCATTTACTCCCTGAGTGTTTTTATTTGATAGAAAACAAAACTCAGAATTTTCCAGATAAAAAAACATGTTTTGGAGGGTTTCCAGACCATTTAAAAGGGCGGAGAGGGTTTATCGACTTTTGTGGCTGTATTAAATTATTGACGAACAAGATATTTTATTTTTATTGAATGTCGTTTTGTGTGCCGAAAAATATAGCATCGAAAGCAAAAATAAATAAAAAAATTAAGAGTATTCGATTTGCTGAATTTGTCGAAAAATTAAATTTCGAAAATCCACCACGACTAAATGTACCGAGTGATAAAGAAAAAGTGCACTTTAATTTGTAATAAAAAAATATTTAAAAAGCAAGTATTCATTTCACTTTGACAAAAATATTGACATCGTGAAAATTCGTATTTAAAAAAATTGTGTGCATAAGTAAATCTATAATTCACTACTTAATGTCTTTGAACAACCAGCAATTACTATATTTTCATCTGTTAACAGGAGGACGAAAAAAAGTGGACACTATTAAGTCGTGAGAATTAATTTTTTTAAATAAGACTTTTCACGATATTATTTTTTTCTGAACAATAAACTCTGAATTTTTAAACACCTTATGCCAAAATTGGTTATGCACTTTCTGTTCATCGATTGCAAATATTCAGTCGTGTTGGATTTAAAACATTTTCTTTCCGGTAAATTCTGTAAATCGAATCTCCTTAACAGATTTTTAATTTTTCGCTTCGACACATAAAATGGAATTCAGAAAAAAATATCAATTCTATCTTCATCGGTAATTTAATGTAGCTACAAAAGTCAATGGACCGTCCTTAAATGATCTTGAAAATAAAAATTCTGACTTACTATCAATCCGCAAATAAGAAAATTCAGTAATCAATAAACGATTTTTTTTAAAAAGCACCTAATTTGCCACTTTATAGCCATGGTAAAGCGGGAAATATATATATTTTTTAATCCAAGAAAAATATTTTTTTTTAGCGTACCACCAGTGCATGCACGGAGATCGTAAACATAGTAAAAATTAACAGACCCTACGAAACTCAACTAAGGGAAACTAAAGACGAAAAATATCAGCAGAAATGCAAACAGCTTTCTGACAGAGAGAATGGAGTGAAAAATTCGCGCGTTTTTTTTTTCTTCCAATTACGTTAAAATTTAAAAAAAAAATTGAAAAAAAACTATTGAATAACTTTCGTAATTTCGAAATTTTCGTCATAGATAACGAAAACACAGTTACAGAAGATCAACGGAGCAACGCAACTCTCTCTCTCTCTCTCTGTACGGAAAAGTTGAATCGACATGGTATAAAAACCGAATCGATACTGACATTGCTATGCTCCAATTGATTTTCCGTTATCTCATGCACTCCGCCCACGAGCACCTGGGTGGCAGTGGCAAGAGCTGTGGGCGACGCGGCAAGGATTTGTGACGGTGAGTTTCCCTTAGATGAACCCGTGGTGCTGAGACGAACGACTCCCACCGTCTGTTGTTGCTGTTGCTGCTGTTGTTGTTGCTGTTGCTGTTGTTGATTTGACGATGTGTGCGACGAGTGCGGCGTCTGTTGTTGTATAAGAACATTCGATTTGTCATCGTCCTCGCTAAACGCAGGCAACAGATCTTCTCTTCCGTGGAACTTGTAGCAATTTATAACTATTTGTCTCAACGCGTGCGTCCAAGAAATCTGTCAAGAAAAATATGTATTTTAGATTATTAACTCAATTTATTGCTAAATTTAGGGTCAATCGGGGTAATTGTGACTGAAAATCGCACAATTGAATTTTATGTTAATGTCATTAATGAATCTTCGATCGGATTTTTTTTTAATTCCTAGGAGATGGTAATTGTCAATTCATTTCATCAAAATATTAAATAATTTTAAGAATGGAATTCATTTAAGGCTTTAAAATGAAGAAGAGCTTAAGAAAATAGCTTTTTGTGTATAATCTTAAATTTCGGATTCTACTTCTAGGGTATTTTTAGAAATGTGATTAAAAAAAATGAAGTAGCTGCTACCATTAATTCGAATGTATGCAATTTATTCAGCATTTAAAAAAGTCTCTCGTATTCATGATAATTAGACAAAAATATTAGCTTTTTGAATAAATAATATGATATTATTGATCTCCATTTTATCCAAAAATAGAAAAAATAGAAATAGAATGTTTCTATAATCCTTTCATAAACATGACAAATCACAAAATTGAACTATGTTCAGGTAATATTTGTTTCTAGGTACTAAAACAATTATACATCTTAACGTACACAGTGAAAAAAAATAATAATAATGTTGCATCCCGTAAAGAAATATCTCACTGTCACAATTACCCCGTTATCACAATTATCCCGAGTTGACCCTATTCTCCAATGGAAATAGAAGCTCAGAACGTTCAAGTACCCGACAAACCTTTTGTTTCTCGTCTTCGGAACGTGCGTCCATACGAACATTTGCCCATGGCAATTCTTTTGGCCACCATGGTGGTCGTGTGCTTTCTCTACCCCAGCCAGGTTTTCCTCTTCCCGTCGAGTACTTCAACATCAGTGGTATAAAAGCTCTCAGCTGTGCCTGAGTCATTTTTTCGACTGGCGTTGGTATACCGTCGATAATAAGAGGCGGTAATTCGTACAAAGACGGATCGTCTTGTACAGGAGGTGGGGCTTGTTGAGCCAGAGCACTTTCGAGCTCCTCCATTATCATGCTTTTCAGATTTTTCACTACATCCTCGAGCGGTTTGGCTCCAAATACTTTGTAACTACTATTTGGTTTGCCAGGTGTTGCTACTAATACAACGGCTTGTTGGCCAACCCGCGTTGCAAACTCGTCTATTGTTTGCTGAAATAAAAGAAAAATAATAAGGTAAATTATTATTATTTCTTAATTATTCTATACGAACGTTGGCTCGTGTTTTGCACTTCAAGCCAATTTCAATGATAAATGTGTGTTTGTCAATTTATTTTGCTTACTTTGAGTTTTCTTAATAGTCTATTTTGTTGCCTCTTCCTGATGCTAGGATTAGTTTCAAAACTATGAGGTCGTTTCCGTTTTTTCGCAGAGACAATCGCCGCTGCTGCAGCAACGCCAACGGGGCCTGAATATATCGTAGCATTAAGTATAAATCGGCTATTTTATCGCATCGATGTCAGTGTAAAAGCAATACCGGATAAGTATTTTCATTTTCCATGGCAAATGAGAATTTCCGGAGTTTTGAAATAAGAAACTTGTGTGTTGGTGAAGAAAACGGGTGTTGTAGTTTGATGTAAAAACGAGAAGAGACACCTGGTCGCGTATAAATAGGATAATCGATGCCACGCGTTGCTTCAGAGATACTATTGATTTACCGGGACAATGAAAAAGAAAATAAATAAAATCGATCGTGGTGTTGCGTTACACTGACATAGAAAAAGGATATGTTTGACAACTGTGTGAAATGAAAAAGAATTTAAAAAATATTGAAAAAAGAAAACACGCAAAACTGTGAAAATATGCGATGAAAAACGTGCATGGAAAATCTAAAAGCTGAATCGTATTATGAACGTGCGATACTGTAACATAAATAATCTTATACTTCAAACTGCTGATAAAAGATAATACCTATTTTAATGCTCTTAGATTGTTGTCTGGGAAACTGTATTTCAGTTGCAAGTAAGACATTGTTTTTGTGATATAATTTTTCAAAAATAATATAATAGGCATTTTTCTAATTATTCTGATACAAAATGACAACAGGATGTAAATTAAAATATTGTGTAAATTATATCAGATTCTCAAACAATTTGAGCATTAAGTAGTACGAAAAAATCGCAAATAAAAATTATAATAATAGTTTATATAAAAACAAAATATATTCTGTTTAAGTTATAAACATTTAATGACTTCAAACTCATTTTATTCGTTCTTTTTTTATCTCATAAATAATTTAGTGTTAATTCTTTTTTCTACAATATCTTAAGTAAGAAAATGTATAAACATTAAAAAACAAAAAAAACTGTCTACATACATTTGTTTAAGAATTTCATTAAAAACGAAAAAATAGAAATAGGAAAAAAGGCCTGTCGATTAAATCTATGAAATCAGAATAAACAGATAAAGCACGTTAAAAATAAATTGCACAGTAACAACTCTATTTCAGTAACTAGAAAAGTTCTTATTTTTTCAATCAACAATCTAAATACTTTGCATAGCCATAGAATGAAACAAACTTAAAACTATTTATCCAAATGAATCAAACCAATAATCAGCAGAAATCTCATTGATTTATATTCCACGTCGGACAAAGTCTGTGTGAGACTTTTATTTGTTTGTTTTTACTTAAAAAAGTTTGGAAAGATTAAGAACATAGGCAACTCGAGGTTTGGGAAAAAAGCCAAAAAAAAAAAAGAATGGAAATCACCATTAACATCTTTGTATTGCCAACCTGCTGCAGCCAGCTGGGCCGTGACATCGTCGTCCATGGCATCTCTGAGGAGATCACCCTCCTCATAAGTTTCAGACCCACTGCTGGGCTCATCGTCATCGTCATCCGAAAGCCTGTCCATTCTGTCCATTGTGCCTGATTCTGTACTAGGTAATGATACCATTGTCTTCAGTTCCTCGCTGTTTTTTTATTACAGGATATTGCAATGCCCCACCAAATTTGAGACGCTCCTCCGTTTTCGATATTTCTACATCACATCCACCTGTAAATTAAAAACATATGTGTATAATTTTTTTTTGCAATTTGTAATATATATAATCTACGGTAAATCAGCCTACAAAATTATCTAGCGACTTTAGAGTCTGCTGTATATTTTATTATGGGTAAATAGGGCTTCTCAGTTTTGTTTGTAAACCAGAGAGGGAAAAAAGCAAATAAAGACAACAAATTTTCGATAGAGAGTTTTGTGGAAGAGAATTATACTTGTAAAGCTTCAGGTTGCTATATAAAAGTATTTCCTTCAATATAAAAGCAAAAACAATAAAAATTATGCTAGTAAGTTTTATTGTTTTTGAAAAATTTATTAAATTTTCTTGAGTGTCAATACTCTGGTAGCAAAAGTTTTTATTCATACACTGATATATTAAATTTTATATACAAGTGTGATATAAAATTAATGTACCTTTACAGCACAATGAATTTCCAATTTTTTCCAGAAAGTCATTTCCCTGATACATCTCTCAAGTATATTAAACCCAATATCTAGAATTATACCATTGCTTAATTATGAAAAGGGAAGAAAAACATAGATTCAAAAATTATGTATTCTAATCAGAATAGAAATAAGTAGTTAAAGAATAAGAGGGAACATAAGCATATAATATAAAAACAGGAAATATCCCTTCACACAAATGATCCAGAATTGAAACTTGGATAACCACTGATATTTATAAACCTAAATTTACTAAATTCTCTGAGGAAAATTCTAGTAGAAGATTTTTTAAAAAGTGAGGAAAAATTTGTAAGAACTTAAAGACAAGAAAGAGTAAAAAATATATCAGTCTAGAAAATTACCTAGTGACCTTTCAGTCAGTTGTGCATATATTTTATAGCACATTATAACAAAAACAAGATACAGGGGTTTTTTCTTTTTGTTTATAAGAGAAAAATAAGCCCAAAAATTTGGTCTGTTGAGCACTGTCTAAGAGACTGATGTTAACTGAGTTTCAGATGGCTATACTGAGTCATGCCTGGGACCCTTTGCATCTGCTCTTATGGCCCCAAAGGCCCCTTAAACTTTATTGCCCTATTTATTGGCATATCCTGTTCTTGATACATCCCCCCCCCCCACTATATTAAACCTTGTACATAAAAAAAATTCCATTGGTCAATTATAGAACCAGAATAATGGGCTTAAGAAAAATGTGTCAAGGAGTTGAATATAGATTTTTGAAAATATAACATTTGGCAACAGTTTTTTTTTTTTACAGATAATAGTAAATATTTGAATAACAAAAGCAAAAAGCTCTGCGATTGGCTGAAAGATGAACATACAACGAACGAGAAAATATCTGATCTCACAACCAAAATATGTGGAATTTTAACAACTTTTTTTTGCAATTATATTTATTTTATGTATAAATATTTCTTTGAATTTTTATTTTTTGCTCTTAATTTTCTATAATCTACAGTTTTATATACAGAATCTATCAAAAAAGATTGATAGAGTTGGCAAAACTCTATGTTGGAGGTGAAAAAATGCTGAATATAGAATCCCTTTTAAAAAATGTTTTAAAAATATTTTTGATCAGCTTCTGTTTTTATTGATAACTGCAAATAGTTGGAGGATGTGAAAAAAAAGAAATCTTAGCTGTGGTTCAAAGATAAATGTACAATATAGAACCAAATTCTTTTTTTTTTCTTCCACTAGTATTTTCACTCATTCAGACAAATTTTATCTCGCTCTTAATTTGATATAAACTATAGATGTTATCTACTGAAATTACAGAAAAATTGACAAAGCGTGCAACAAATATTTGAAGTAAAAACCAAAAATGTTTTAGCTCAACTGACAGAGAATGTTCCATATACAGATTAAAATCTGGATCATTCTTGTATTTACAAAACTGGTCATAGTAAATTCTCAGAGGAGGCAGGCAGGACAATCTGTGTACATATAGAAACAAAAAAATTACAAGAATCTGAGGCCAATAGAAGAGTAACAAATAAATCAATTTGTAAAATGATATGATGACTTTGTAGTAAGCTGTGCATTTTGTTGATAGCACATTGTGAAGAACAGGGGTTCTCAGTTTTGTTTTCACAAGACAAAAATAAGCAAAGAACATTCTGTGCAGAGGACTGTAGAATTGAATGATGCTACTGAGTTTAGGATGGCCATACTGAGTCATGCCTAGGAACCCTTTGCATCTGTCCTTATGGCCTTAAATGCCCCTTCACACTTTCCTGCCCCACCAACTATCAGAGACAGGGGTGCATACCTGAATTATACACTGTACTTGGAATTTTCGATTAAAACTGAATAGAAACCGTGGAGGAAATTGTTTTTATGAATTTAGAAATTAAATGTCTAGAAGGGTCGAATTTTCGGACGTAAGTTCGAATTTAAGTTCGATTTAAGAGGCTCATTCCCCCCCAACACATTTTCGAAATATTTCTCCCAAATAACACGTCAGATTTTATTGAAATTTTGAGAAAATGTGCGAAAGAATGATACAATTGGGCTTAGCGCTTTTGGCTCTCTGCGATACTCAAAGCCGTTTTTTCAAGACAGTCGAAAAACCAAAAACTGAGGTTCGGTGCGAGAGAGAGAGACAGCCCTATAGGCGTTTTAGCATCGGGCGAAGAAGTTCTCACGGATGGCTCTTAAGATCGTCTTAAGTTTGAAGTTTGATCTCAAGATCATCTGAAATAACAAGTTAAATCTGAAGATCGGTTTTAAGTTCGAATTTGTGTCGGTTTAATTGATTTTAATGGGATTTTCCAATTTAGGGCATACATATCAATTTTCTCAAGAATTCTCATGAAAATCACCCCCCCCCCCCCCCCCCCCATATCAAGCGGCGAAAATCCGTAAAACAATCGCTGTTTACAAAAACAAAACAATCATTCGAGTTATTCAGATTTAAAAAAAATCGAATACTCGTACACATCGCGTCTTCGGTGAAGAAGTGAGGGAGTTGCTTGGCTGATGGAGACACATTACCCCAAAGATAAACATACGATATAAAACGAGAAAAAAAAATGGAAAACCAGGTTGAAGTCCTCAACATACCCTGGGGGGCTGTTTACAAAACAAAAGGGAATGAAATTCTTCGAGGAAGACGCGAAAGCAGGAAGCTTAGGTAGAGGATCGAAGGAAGTAAAAAGTGAATGAGGTAGGAGGTAAAATTAACGAATCCGTCTGTCTCGGGATGATGCTGAAAGTTAGCACCGCGGGGTTAAAGAATTGACAGGCGGACCCACGTTTGGCGGCTTTTAAGCGGGCAAAATTGACAGGCGGTTGTTAAAAGGTTTGGGCTAAAGGGATTGTGTGCAAACTCGTCGCTTCTCACCGGCGCACACCGAGGAATACGGCACACGGCGGCGCGTATTATTCGAAGAAAAGGGGGGCAACGAAAATGCGCAGGGCACACGCAAAAGAGACCACCTCCGGGGCCGCTAAAGCTGGGCTCATGAGGCAAGGAAACCTCCGGCGGCGTGAGTTTCATTGAGCAGGCCCAGTGTAAATCGTGAAGTTGCGTACGCACCTTGTGTGTGGATTATATTCGCGAAGAGAGAAGTGCTGTTGTTAAGAAGAAGAGCTTTTCGTAAAGACGTTTCCGAGCCGTATATTCAAGAGTCAACTTCTCTCCTTTGGCTCTTCAGGGTTTCTCTCGGGCCTTTGCGTCGCTGCGGAAGAAGGCCGTGGTCGTCGGGCTTAAAAGCCTTTTGGCTCTTAACACACACGTATATATCTATATACACACAGCACACACACAAACACACACACATACACACACACACACACACACGCACACACCACGCCCTTTACGTCTCGTACATATTTTTATTTTATTTTTTTTTGTTGTTTCGGCTATCTTTCTAAATCACGTAAAAGTCGCTCAAATGAATAAATAAACGAGCGATTTTAGGATGTTGCCGTAAGCCTCGCGGTACTTTCTTGTACCGCCACAACACGCACAACAGGCACCATGGACACCATGGCAAGATTCGCCAGCAGGCGTATCGATCGGTTACGCGGGCCTCCATCTCCACCACAACAAACGGCGGCAGGCCTCAGCGGCCATTTTGAGCGAGCCTGCGCGTAGCAATCCAAGCAGACGATACGAAATTCTTGGTATTACCACTTGACAACTTAATGTTATTATGTTGTTAAGAAAATACGGTGTTATTTCAATGTTATTGCGATTATTTAATTAGCCCGTACTTACCGTTTTACCATGGATTTTCGATGATATTGTACAGCTACCACGGAAACACGAACACCATATACATGTATACGGGCCTGGAATAATTTCATTGGTTGGAACCTTAAAAGCTTGGGTACGCGTCATGGCGTCACGATCGTCTATCGATTGTCCCTATTGGTGGCTGAAACGCGGGGCGGCAGTCACGTGTTTCAGACGAGAGAGAAAGAATGAAAAAGAGAGGGAGATAGGGAGAGAGAGAGAGACAGAAAAAAACGATGTTGACTAATCTTTGAGACGTATAACTTAACCTAACGTTGGCTGAAAAGACGGATATTGAAAATTCGAAGAGTTTTTGTGAAGTTTATTTTTCGCCGATCGAGACGATTGTTTTTGTATTTTGGGTAAAAATCAGGTATGATTATTTGTCGATGATCTTTTTGTTGTTAAAATATGACGAATTGTGTTTTTAATAAGTCCTCGTAATTATGTGGATTTTTAAGTTTTCGATAATCATCGATAACATTGCAACGATATAGCCGGTATAAACATAGGAATGTAAATTGTTAGCGATTGCAAAAATATTGCAATAATGAAAACGTTGCAACAATAAAAAATCATTCCGATCAAATACATGTCATTTATACTGTAATTTGTTTTGTTTTTTTTTTTCTTCAACTTCAATATGCTGATCGGTTATTATGGAAATCCTGGAATAATTTTGTGAATCCTGGAAAAGAAACGGATTTCGTTTGCTCCTTGGAATATTCTTCGATTTTTTTTTTTTTTTTTTTTTTAAGTTTGATGCCATGCATTCAATAATGCACCGTTTTCTATGAATCTCATTTATTTATTTTGTACTTTCGACAGGATTCATAAGTCTTAGAGAATTCAAAATAGGACCCGTTGCTGACCAGTCTCGACTTTGATGAGAAAGTTTATTTGAATTGTTTTGAATAAGTTTGCAGTGAAGATTAAAGTTAAAAAAATTTGTTTAAAAAGATAAGATCTTTGGACAATAAAGCAATCTTCATCAAAATGAAGTGTCTCCTCACGATGTAAATAAATGGAAAAATAGCCAACTTTAATAGCAATTTTTAATAATAAAAGAGGAGGATTATTAAAATAAGAATTAAAAGGAGAACTTGAGTCGCAAACTAGAAAGAAATGGGAATTTAAATGAAATAAATTCTGAAGATGCCCTGATCAGGGTGAAACATCAATAAATCATTGGCCAATCATACAGACCGTCTAGTTGCCAAAGCACCTTGCATGTCATTTTTTTTTTTTTTTATCATTCTTAATCTTCTTGCATAGACAATGATTGGGTCTCTTAAGGCTTAAGATTAAATAATCTAGAATATTTTTTAAAATTAAAATATTAATTTTATTTTAATGTATACTCCAAAGAGTTCAAAGCACTTTGAGATGACAGAAAAAAAGCTGACTGAAATACAAAGTTACTTTAAAAATTTTTGTTATTTATTTGTAGTACCACTCTCCAAGGTCCTTTTCTTTTGCCAAAAAAATAGCTTTCCATCAGTTAATTAAATTGAATTGTACTCAACTAAATAAGATAAAATATGTAGCAGTAAATACAAGTGTTCAACTATTGTTGTTTTTTATAAAGCATTTATATCAATTACAAGCTCATACATATTTATCAATGTTTTTTAGAATATCAGGAACATCTACAAATTTTTCAAATTCTTCAATCTCGTACTTTACTCAGAATTAAAAACTAATTTAAAAAAAAAATGTATTATATTTAGTATAATGAAATTGGTCGATTGGACATCAAAATATTTCAACATACAATGTAGGTGTTCTGTTGTTCCCTTTAATTAATAAAAAAAAAGAAATTCATACATACCCAGAATTACTTTCATCCATTTTTGAAAGGTATACATTTTTCAAAATAGTCCATTACTATTATATCAATAACTGAAGGAATTCATATTCATTAATAATTATATAAATTAATATTAATTTCTCAAAAATGTTGATTACTATCCTCTTAATTGTCTTTGATTGTTTATACAATTTTTTTCTTTTAATGCAATTTTAACTTAGTAATTGTGATTTTTTTTCTTTCGTAATAAGTGACCATCTTGATTTTACTCTAAATTTGACACAATTTTTCGAACTAAGAAAAAAATAGCATTGTAAAAAATTGCCTAACTTAAATAGATTTGTTTGGGTTATTACATTTTATAAACATGTAATGAATTTCTTTAAAGAGGAAAGAAAAATTTAGTTAAATGTAACGCAGGTTTTAGATGATACCTTCTGATGGTCAGTCAAACAAAGATTTTTTTATTTTCTTTCCAAATTCATCTTAACAAAGATTTCTTTTTTGTTATTGTTGCATTGTTTCAGGGATATTTTGTCCTGTACATTTACCAGCACAATTCTACACCTGCACCTATAAAATAAAAACTTGTCCTCTTTCCCGCGATGTAAAGCTCAAAGAATTTATGTACTATCTTCTGGCTGTCGCTGTACCTGCAATACTCGAATATTTATTTCTCAAATCCAAGCGAAGCGTTTATGCGACAAATCGCAACATTCAAAAGTTTCAATGTCTATAGCAATTTTTATTAAAACAGTACAACTCTCTTGTAAACTTTTGTCAATTTCTCTTGGTATCTTTGGTGAAAGATCGTTCTTTTCTTTTTTTTTTTACACGTGATAAAAATACTTTTATTAATATTATACAACTATTATCAATAATATTAATCGTATAAAATGGTGTAAAACAGCTTTACATATCACATCAGGTTTGGGTAGTTGAAAAAAAAATAAAAATAATAAAAATAAAACATATTTTTTTTGTTTCCCACGATAATTGAACATTTGCCAAGCGCTTAAACAATTTCATTTAATTCTAAACGCGTTACAAATTTACGCCCGATTTTGATAATGCGTATTACACAATTAACGTAGAGCCATAGCCTTGAGTCAGTACAAAAGACGCTGGTGAGTCTGTTTTTATCAGCCAACAGAGTATTGACGCGGTGATTTTTCTTCTTTTTTTTCTTCTTTGCACTGTTTAAGCCCAGGGTTTATTCTTGTTGCATAATTTACCAAACCAGCCGGGTTCGCACAGACACGTGTTGTCCTGTTGGCAAGTGCCATTTCTGCAAGCTCTTGTGCAAGCCGAGCGTTGAGGGGAACGTCTGCCAATTTCGCAATGATCGCCTTTGAAACCTGTCGGACATCTGCATACGTTGTTTCCCTTGCATTTTCCACCGTTTAAACAGGGAATCACGCATTTTGCTGAAACATTTACGTTTGTTTTTTTTCCTTTTTATATAAATTCTCATAATACCATTTTGTCTTTCTTTTATCCTTAAAGATACTCACAGAATTCACAATGTAGTCCAAAGTAACCCTTGGGACATCCACAAGTATCCTTCTGAATGCACTTTCCGCCGTTCAAACATTTGTCCGTACAAATTCCTGAAATTCATTGCAATTAATAAAATTATTCACGCAATATATCAATTTTTTATAGATAAAAAAAAACACGGAAAAAATATATCCTTTAGCCGGTAAAAAAAATATCTTATGAAAAGTCACACGCGCTTAAATTATTTTAAACTTCAAAAATTGAAGGGGTTTCATTTTTTTTTTTTTTTTTAATTTGTATTTGTATTGTAAATGCTTTTACTAATCTGACATATTTCAACAAAATTTAAGAACAAAAAGAATTCAGTACTCATAATTCAGCGAGCCAAAGAAAAAAAATATTATGACACGTAATTACTTGCTTTACGATGAAAAATAACTTTTAGTCCCAAATTTGAATGGATTTCTTAAAAAATCACATCCTTAAAAAAAATTATATTTCCATCTGGGCTTTTTTTTTTTGCAAACACCGTTACGAATTATTAAAAGCATTCGATTTTGTTTTATCTAAAAACATGTCTTTAAAAAAATGATATATCCCATAATTTTTACGGATTAAAGAATTTTTTTTTTTAATTAAAGTGAATCATTAAGTCAAGAAACTTTTTCTTTTTTTTTAGATAAAAGAGAATAATGTATCTCGGACGGGGTGGGATTCGACTCTCGAGTTCATACTCCGCTGCAACTTCGGATTCGAAAGCCGGCAAGCTTTTAGACACGATAATAAGAGTAAATCATGCCGGTGAATTGGGAGCAGATCGAATATACGCCGGCCAGATGGCTGTTTTGGGTAAACAAAAATCGTGCCACTCTTGATTACCGAAAAAACAAAACACAAAAAAAATGTTAATTTAACACAGGAAAAACAACTGTGGGACCGACTATCGAGCACATGTGGGAACAGGAAAAAAAGCACAGAGCCAAGTTCGAGGAATTGATACAGAAGCATCGTGTAAGACCAACGGCAATGCTTCCACTCTGGAACGCAGCCGGTTTCGTTTTGGGTGCTGGTACAGCTCTGATGGGTGAAAAAGCAGCGATGGCTTGCACGGTAGCCGTGGAAACGGTGATTGTCGAGCACTACAATGATCAGCTTCGAACACTCATGGAAAGTGGCGAGAAACCAACGGATAAAGAATTATTAGAGACTATACAAAAATTTCGTGATGAAGAACAGGAGCATCACGATACGGGAATTGATCACGGCGCTGAACAAGCTCCGTTTTATCAAGCGCTTACAAATGTTATCAAAGTTGGCTGTAAAACGGCTATTGCAATTTCTAAGATTGTATAAAAAATGCGCTTAAAAACTTTGTGAAATATTTGTAGTTTTGTAAATATTTCTAAGCTTACTATGTCGATAGCGATGATCTAAGTATTACCTTTGCAAAGAGAACGTTTTTTTTTTTTTTTTTTTTAACGACTTTCGGTTAAGTCTGTGTTTGTTGATCTCTAATAAATGTGATTTTCATTTTATTCGACTTTTTTGTCTGTATTCTTAAATTTTTATGAAATTTGATTTTCAATTTATCCTCAACGACGTTTTTTTTACGTTCGTAATTTTTTATTTAAAAAAATATATTTTTTAAATTACCTCCTTCGCAGTATGGTCCTTGAAAACCAGGACGACACGAGCATACGCCCGGTGCCGTGCAATTACCGCCGTTCATACAGTTTGGATAGCAAAGAGCTTTTTTGCAATGCGGCGGTCCCAAATACCCATCGGGACATGGTCCTGGATTAGATTCTGAAATTAAAGGACAAAAATTCAGTAACACGTGTGGAGGCTTTTGCGCTGATCAACACTGCAATCGGAGTTAAAAAGAATCTCGTGTAGTTTTTTTTTTTTCAGAAAAAAAAAAATAAAAAAAAATAAAAATAAGACATTCTCAGCACCATGCAGTTTATCACGTAATCATGCAGGAAAAATTATTCTCTCGTTATGAACAATCTTCTGAAAGACACGAATAACAAACAAGTTGTTTCGAATCTATGTTGGCTATAATTTAAAAAAGAAAAGACTTGAATCGAGTGTCGTACGAACGAGCCTCGATGCCACTCATTGGCTGACCATTCCGATTGTTTTAAATCGACAGACACATGCATCAAATTGGTGATGATGATTACTGGTGATACAGAACTGTATGTGTGAGTGGAGAAGCGGTGATCTTGGGCGCGACTGACGGACTCACCGCGCACGGCGCATTCTTTTCTTAAGGTGAGACAAAGGGGTGTGTCGTTCAAAGGTTTCCCCAAGCGCGTCTCAATCATCAAACCAATGCCCAATTTGGCTATCCCCGAACTGTTCCCAGAACAAGGCAGGTACACAGTAAATTCTGAAACAAGGTTTTCAATATTAGACTCATATAAATCATAACTTCCGGTCTTCAAGCCAATAAATTCATGGAAATATAGACACAGAAGGTGTACATTTTTAGTATCATTTAAAATGTTTTTTGTAGTTTAAGAAGCTACACCGATTTTGGATTCAAAAGCATTCTTTTTTTAAACGATACAAAAAAAAATGGGATAAAAAATTCAATGTGATTGACTATCCATAATGTTTTTCTGATCATCTAAGGAAATTTGTGGATTCAAATAAAATAGACTGTAGCAGCTTTATTTGGTTGAACATCAATTTTTTCCTAAAAAATAATTATGCGAGTTTTTTAATTTGGATCCGGGGACTGTTTACTGAAAAAAAGTTCCGCTTATCGCTTTATTTAAATATAATAAACTTTCATTTTGTGATAGATATTTTTTTTGTTTTTGGGCATTGTTTTTGTTTTAAAAAAATCACACTCTTTTACCGAAAATGTGAGCCGACTTAATGTCCAAATTTCTGGCGCATTCTGATTATCCAAAGAAATGTCCAACTTCCAATATGTAAACCGTAGCAATTACATATTGTTCAAGATACTTATTTTTTGTTAAAAAAAAAGCACTAGAATTTTCTTAATCTGTTTCTTTTTTTTTTTAATAGAAAAAAAAATGTATCGGATATTCTGATTTATCCGATTTTTTAAATATCTTTTAAAAACATTTTTTTTGTGTGTTTTATTATACATCTGGTAAAGTAATAAATTAATCGTGTGAGATTACCTTTCGGCCTTTTTGGCACACGTCCCCGAGGCTTGATTGTGATTGTCGGTGCCTTTATAATCGACTCGTCGAAAGATTTCAACAGATAGAAATTGTAATAGTACTTCTTAACGCCGGATTTCCATGTGAAATTAACGGAGGAGACTTCGTTCGGTACTATCGGTAGTTTGCTTTCGAATTCGGGATCCAACAGATAGGAAAGCACCTTGCCTTCGGTTATTGCGTAAATTTCCATCTCCAGACCTGAAATAATAAAAGAAAAAATTTCAATTAAATTTTTATCCTTGGTATATAATGTTTCTCGTAGGTCTCCGAGAAGCGTATTTTTGAAGAACGTGAAAACACACGAGGAGGAATGAACAGAAAGGTGCGGCCGGAGTCGCTTTACACGGATTCAACACATATATTATTTGCATGTTCTCACATATACGCAAAACGAAGATGCCGCGCGTTATGACTAAAGGATATCCGGTATATCCATCAAGATATATGTGATTCAACAAAAAAAAAAAAAATTAACTATTAAATTAATTAAAAAAAAGAGTTAACTTTCAATTAATTAAATAGAAGCATTTACATTTTAATATCATTTTGAATTATATCAAGCAGATATATGTAAAAAAAAGTGGGGCCTTCCAAATTGCTTCTTCATTATTTTACATTTTTTAAAAATGTTTACATGTACGCAAAGTAGAACTTTGCTAATTGTTTTCTCTACAAAGCTTCCACTATGAGGAAGTACGTTTATCTACTTTGGCTTCCTCATAGAGGAAGCTTTGTAGAGAAAATAATTTGCAAAGTTCTACTTTGCATACATGTAAACATTTTTAAAAAATGTAAAATAATGAGGAAGCAATTTGCGAGGTTCTACTTTGCAGACTTGTTTATGTGTAATATAAAAAAGTATTTAAAAATTTGTCTACTATAAAAATCGCGTTCACAAGCTATTTGGAATTTTAAAATCGTCATGAAATTTAAACCTCTCAACAGATTTCCTTCAAATTTCTACTCAAACCTTGCTTCACGGTGCTCAATACGTGAAATCAATTTGAAGCCGGTATCTTTTAACTCGTGCAAGCTAGTGCGCAAACGAGATTTTTCAAAAAATAAAAAATGTTATAAAATTTGAACCGCTCGACCGATTTGCGTAAAATGTATACCCAGACCTAGTTATAGGACAATCCACATGTGTGCCAAATTTCATGAAAATCTGCTTAAAATAGTCGAATTTTTTTTTTCCCGACAACAATGTTTTGCTTTTTTTGGGATAAAATCGAAATTTATCAACATAGCAACCGTCCTTCAAATAAATTCATCTTCGATATTCAATAATTGTGAAATATAGTGGTAAATTGCAGCCGGTCATCCCAGAATTTAGAAAAGTAGAAGTGTGTACAGAAATTTAAAAAAAAATTAAAGTTGCAATAAAACTTGAACCACTCTATCGGTTCTCGCCAAACGTGGCACCAATCGTGGTTCACTGTAAGTTCATTTGTGTTCAAAATTTCAGCGTGATATATCGTAAATTACAAAAGTTATAGCGTGAGAACGATTTTTTCAACATTTACAAAATGCTGCAAAATTTGAATTTTTCAACCGATTCGCGTCAACTGCAATCCCAAAAGTTGTTGTATGATAACCCACTTGCGAATGAAAAATTGCGGCAGTTATCATTTGCACATACACACATACAGACATTTCGTACAAATCACTTTTCTCGACGTTTTTGACCATTTTGAGCATGCCGCCATGAAAAAATAAAAAATAAACATTTTCACGAAAACAAAGCTTCCTCCATGAGGAAGCAAAAAAGAATTAATGTAAATTGCCTCTGATAGAAACATTTCCACATAAATTTCTATAAAATTTGATTTATAAGTATAAAATTAAAAAGATTTCGAATTTT
Source organism: Perithous albicinctus (assembly GCA_964016905.1). Lineage (NCBI taxonomy): Eukaryota > Metazoa > Arthropoda > Insecta > Hymenoptera > Ichneumonidae > Perithous > Perithous albicinctus. The sequence continues at coordinate 17,397,487 of OZ024694.1, forward strand.
ATTGCATCTAGATGTGTATTAAATTTAATCTGCAGCATGAATAAAATTTCCGCTATTGTAAATTTGCAAATATTTTTAATAGTTGGGAGGAAATTATGGTTATAGTCACGAATTATTTTATAGTATCTCTTTTTTATATAATATTTTTGAACGATTCGACTTACTTTTTTTTGTAGTTATTTACCTGGAATGCTTACTTTGACAAAGATTTTTTAATCCCATTTTTGAGAGACTCTCGAATTTTTAAACATTACTTTAAGAATGTTTTTTTTTTTTTTACGAAATTTCTGCATCAGTGTTTAATTGATTTCAAAGCGTATCCGATATCAATCAAATAAAAGATAACATTTACATTTCACTGTCGATAAGAAACATTTTAATGGGTCGAAGATGGCGATCAAAATGAATTTCTTTCAACCGATCTTTTTCTTTTGGTATTAATAACTTATATTTGTTTGCATCGCATGCATCGCAGTAAATCGCAAATCCGAGATAACGCCAAGAATCCCAATTTCCGTTATCTCTCAGTGATTGCGACGATGTTTAATAGAAAATATCGCTAATGCTTCTAAACTGATTGTTGCAAAAAAAAAAAAAAAAAAAAAAAAAACAGATATACAATTGTGATATCCGAATAAACAATCGGAAAACTCGATTAAGGAGATTTCAATACTATCAGATCAATTGTATACTCAATTTTTTAAAGAAAACATCTAACTAAATTAATTCTACTTAAAGTAGAAAAAATAAATGTTTACCAAATTTTTCAGATTAAAAAAAACGTGTGCAGTATAAAAAAAAACAAAAATAAAAATATTATAGGTGACCCCCATTGCCCGCATGATTTCGCCACTTGGCAAAAACTTCATTATTGCATAGGTCGATAATACATTTTTTTTCAAACATTAGCAACCACATAAGTGAGATTGTAGTCTTTGAATATCAGTAAATTTCTGACTTCCTCACCTTACATTTTTTTTTATTCCTTCGCTGAGATTACGAAAAAAAAATAAGGGTCAAAATATTGTCATTCAAATAACTATACTAAAAAAAACCCCCTGCAAAATAGAACCTTGCAAATGGCTTCCTCATTGCTTAGTATATCTTTGACAAAGCCTTCATTTACAAAGCCACCTCTACGAGGAAGTATGTCGATCAATTTTGACTTCCTGAAAAAAAGATTTTCACGAAAACAAAGCCTTCCTTTACGAGAGAAAGCAAAAATGAATTCTACCAACCAATTCAAATTTTTCTAACTGTCAATTTTTCGAAAGATCCGTTTAACACTTTTTTTTTTCTTGTTAATTCACAAAAATCATTTTGTTTTCATTATCGTAATCCGAGCTTCGAAATAAATCAGAATAATCAATTCCATAAATCCCTAAACATCGATAAAAGATCCTCAAAAAAAATCGTAAACTCACCGCTAAACATTTTGATCTGTTGCTGATCGATCCACAGCGATATGTCACCTGTTGGTTTATGTCCATTTCTCGTATGATGATGTCTCGCATTAGTCCTATCAGCGACAAGTAAGAGTATCGTCGCTGCAGTGGCCAGTAAGGCCGTTGTCATCGTAGCAGCAGGTGAGCGCGTTTACAGCGCTAATCGTCGTAAGTAAATAATATTAGCACAGAATAATATATTGTTTCTTCTTGCTTTCTCGTTGCACTTTCTTCTGTGGTGCTTCAGAAAATTCTTCTGTTATTGAACGAGAGCGTCGTTGGAAGCCAAGTTGTGCGCGAGAAATCGGGAACTTCACGCCGGTTTTGGTGATGAGAGTGTGTGTGTGAGAGAGAGAGAGAGAGAGAGGGAGAGAGAAAGAGGAGAATAAAAACAAAACAGGGCAAAGAAGGACTAACGAGATGTTGTGCTTCACCTCTCTTCTCTCCTTCACTAAGGATCGTCGTTCTCTTCTCACGTTTTTTTCTTCTTTATTTCAGATCGCGACCGGCGATACGTAGCGTTTTCTGCAACCGAAGCTTCTATCGAATCACCTCTCTCTCTCTCTGTCTCTCTCTCGCTACGTGATAACTTGCAGAAAAAAGGTGAACGAAAGAAACGTGCCACGAGAGAGATGCTTTGGACTTTTGGATGAAGGTGCAGGCCGCGTCGCTGCGTCTAAGTAACTGACTGACTGACTGACTGACTCAATGAGAGAAGGCCTGCAGGCCTGTGTTTCGAGCTCTCGCACGCCGCGAGATCCCTATCTACCAAGTCCCAATATACCGGGATAAGGGTGCGTGCACAACAGTCTTTTTCATTTACAAAAAAAAAAAATCAACCACTTACATTACATTACTTCATGACTATAATCATTTTTTTATTTAAGAATAGATTATATAAAAATGGTCAATCTACTACTTGCTGAAGGAAGAAGAATTTATGAAAAACTATCTGAAAGGTAGAACTATCTATAAAAAAAAGGAATGCGAAATTTGGAACATGGTTGGTAGACTGTTGTAATTTTTTTTTAGAACGTATCAGATGTCTGTAAGTTATGACCTACGAAAATGTATACAAGAAACAAAATAGTTCTAAATTTTGTACTTTCTCATAATAATTATCGCTTTCGGGTAGTTTTTTTTTTTTTTTTTTTTCTTGAGGTTGGGTACTTAACCGATAGATGGCCATTTCGTGATACCTTTCTCGCAAGCGAACGTTCCCAGACGAGCCTATAAAGCTTGTCTGGGGCGCAGTTACTTTGCGTTAATCGAGAGATAAATGGGACTTTTTGCAACTTTTTACCCGCAATAAATGTTCAAAAATGATAAAATGATTTAAAAGATTTAATGCCATTGATTGTTCATAATTTTTGTTCTGTTCATCTAAGGAAATTTCCAGATCCAAGTAAAATAGAGTGTAGCAGCTTCATTTTGTTGAAAAAAAAAAATGCCAAAGAATAATCTTTTCTGTTTTGCTTCCTCAAAGTTTTGAAAAAAAATTGTTGTCACGCTATAGCTTTTGTAAATTACGATATATCAGGCTGAAATTTTGAACACAAACGAACTTACAGTGAACCATGATTGGTGCCAAGTTTGGCGAGAATCGATAGAGTGGTTCAAATTTTATTGCAATTTTAATTTTTTTTTAAATGTCCGTAAACAATTCTACTTTTCTAAATTCTCGGATGATCGGCTGCAATTTACCACGTGATTTCACAACTATTGAATATCGAATTTTAAGTTATTTTAAGGAACGGTCGCTGTGTTGATAAATTTCGATTTTATTCCAAAAAAAGCAAAACATTGCGGTCGCGAAAAAAGAAAAAATTTCGACTTTTTAAGGCAGATTTCAATCAAATTCAGCACACATGTGGATTGTCCTAGAACTAGGTCTGGGTATAAATTTTACGCAAATCGGTCGAGCGGTTCAAATTTTATAACGTTTTTTAACTTTTAAAAAATGTCGTTTCCGCACTAGATTGCACAAATTAAAAGATACCGGCTTCAAATTTATTTCACGTATTGAGCACCGTGAAGCAAGGTTTGAGTAGAAATTTGAAGAAAATCGGTTGAGAGGTTTCAATTTCATGACGATTTTAAAATTTCAAAAAGCTTGTGAATGCGATTTTTATAGTAGACAAATTTTCAAATATTTTATTATATTACACACAAACAAGTCTGCAAATTAGAACCTTGCAAATTGCTGCCTCATTAATTTCATTTTTTTTAAATGTTTACATGTATGCAAAATAGAACTTTGCAAATTGTTTCCTCTACAAAGCTTCCTCTATGAGGAAGCCAAAGTAGACAAACGTACTTCCCCATAGAGGAAGCTTTGTAGAGTAATCTCTCTTCTCACAGAGGAGTCTTCGCGCACTTCGACTGCTACTTTATACACTCCTGGCAACTAATGCCCTCGAAAACAAGGTGCGAGATCTCTATATCCTTTCTGTTCTGTCAGCTTGGACAACCGTGAACAAACCGATTTTTCACGCTGCTAAGGATTTCTCACACGTACGAATAGAATCTCTTTTTCTTCTTTTTCTTCTGCTTCCTTTGAGGCATTTTATGGCAATTAGGATTTTTCTTTTAGTCAGATGTGCGTTCATAATTGTGATTTTCGTACTTGTTTCTGTATTTTTTTATACAGCTTTTCAGAAAAAGTACTTTTTTTTTTTGGTCGTACTGTAAAAAGATCAGTTAAGATAGGAAGAACATGCGAAATAATTGAAAATAATTATATGAACCTGAGAACGTTAACTTTCCAAAATACTTTTCACTCCAGTGTATCAAAGAAAAAAAAACCACCAATATCTTAATTTATCTATCATCATTTCTTATTTATCTGAAAAAAAAATTGTCATATTCAGTTCAGTTCACTCTAAAAAAAATGTCTTTTCCAATTAATTCTCATATCCAAAAAGATTGAAAACAAAAAGGAACCTTTATCAAAGCTTAAAAAGTATCCTAATATGTGTGTCCTATAAGAAGTACGGATCGAGCTAGCAACGAGTTTTTTTTATTGGAATGCTAAGTGGAATCTCGTCGTCTTTTTATTGCAGCGAAGGTGAATCTCTTCGGTTGGATTGGAATGAAGTTTCGTGGTTCATCCAGCACACGCGCAACAGCTACAATAAGCGAAATTTGCCAATTGAGACGAATCGTTAGCTTCACGAGTGTACGAAACAAGCAAAAGAACAACTACAACGAGACTAGTTATATAGAAGGAAGGGATCGACGTGAGCTACTCGGATTTCGCAAGATTCTCCAGGAAACCGCTTGTGGTTGTTCGAAGTGGTTCCCGGGATTCATAGGCGTGCGCTTCAAGAGCCAAGAAACGTGTATAGTATTGTGCTCTTTCCCCCGTCCCTGGTCGAGAAGGAGGAAGGAACCAGTTTTTAATATCAGCTCACCGACGTCCCGGTGTATATCTCCTCCGTCTTTGCATTCGCAACGAGGCAGGAAGATGCCCGAGAGTCACAGACATATGTGCGGATGGCTCGACCTTGTTCTCACGACGTCTTAGTCCTCTGTAGCAGTGTTTATTAGGTGGGAGAGAACAAGCGCATCAGCCCCCCTACTTATTAACGCTCTGTGAATCACTCTTGTGTCTCAACGCCCCAAGATAGGAGCTTCTTCCTACCACGCCTAGACCCTTTCTCTCAAGTTGCACGAGAAGCCCTCGGTCTCTCTTTTCATTGCTATAATAAACGTAATTGTCCATATCGAGCTTATATACCGAGCCACGAGAAATTACGATCGATATACGTGCTCAATTGCTCGTATACAAAGTCACAGGGGGAGAGGGATTTATTAATTTATTGCGAGAATTGTATTGCGAAAAAGTTATAGCCTCGTAGATGCTTCAGTCATATTAAGAGAAGTAGACGTTTGTGTCGTAATTGCTCATGTTTTCATTTTATCTGTAGCACTTTACTCAATTTTTTTGTTTAAATACAAAGCTGCTACTTTGCTCATTGCTAACACATTATCTTTCAATTTTTACAAAGCTACTTTTACAAGAAATTATCTTAGTAGAGGTAGCTTTGATTCAAAATTGGTTAAAAATTGGAAGCCAAAATTGATCAACAATTATGTTGATCGATTTTGGCTTCCAATTTTTAACTTCCTCCGAGGGGAAGATTTGTACAAAAAAGAATTTTAAATTCTCTGAAAAATGAATTCATTGTTGGATGCTTAAAGTCTTATGCACAATTTTGGAACAGTTGCTTGAAGCATTCTCAAGTTACAGAATTTTCAAAAAAATTATGAAAATTTCAAAACTCCATTATCGAAAAATCTATATTCAAGCATCAATCATTATTATAGTTTTTGTGCCCTCTTAAGAATGAAAAAATACGCTTTTCTTGCTTTGTAAATTAAGGTTTGTAATAATAAATTTCATTAACACAATAAGAAGTAAAAAAAAATTAATTGTAAAATTTTTAAAGAAATATTCATGTCGACTCTAAATTACTGAAGCATCCACCTTGCGCGTTATACGCCCGCGGTTGTGCAGAGGATATATCGTCGGCATTATATATATATATATATTTATGTTCGACCAACAGGTTTGAGAGATCACTGGATGAATAGTTGATAACAGTGTCCATTGTGTATCTTTAATGTCGGAGAGGAATGAGAGCCATGGCTAACAAATGGCTCATTGTTGTCTCTTCGCGTACGTATTTCTTCTCTGAATTTTTCTTCTTCTTAAGGTCCGTCCAAGACGATCCCGGGTGCTCTACCGTGACCCTTTGGAATGAATGCGCGCTGTACAAGCTTCTGCAGAAAGGTAATTTTCTGCCAAGATTCGATAGTTCTTTTAATTAAATTCATTAATTTTGTTTCTTTATAGAAAAATCTTTGTTTTGGTGAGTTTTGCGTGCTTACAAAAAATGTTGCAATAGGCAATCTTACAGATTGCATTTTTATGATTATTTAATATATTGCACAGCTTCTTTTTATAAAAACGTCAAATTTAATCAACATTCTTATGATCTTTGAGAAAATGAAAAATATTAAGGAGTCAAATAAGCAAAGTTCTACTTTGCATGCTTAAAAAAAATTATTGGAATATGGAACCCTGCACATCGCTTTCTCATTATTTTTACATTTTTCTCGCAACTTTCTTTATGAGAAAATCACAATTAATCAACACTCTTTCTTAAGTAGACTTTCTGAGAAATTGAACGTATATTTTTTAAAAAATGTTATTATTGCAGGATGGCGTTGAAATCGCAGCAAAGTGTGGAACAGAATTACTCAAATGATTGAAGAGAATCAATGGATTGATGAAGAGAATTTGAATATAAATTCGTGTTTGATTAGAGCTTCGTGAACCACCCTGTATATATCCCATAAGATAGAGTCTGCACGGCGATATAATATACAATTGATCTCTCGACATATAGCATGGTACATGTATGTATATAATACGAGATCCAAACGGGGAAGCAACGACTGAGGGCCGTCTCTGCGGAGAGCTGCCAGCAGCAGCAGCAGCAGCAGCAGCAACATCGGCCGCAGCAGTGCCGGTTATTCTTGATCGAAAGTTTTTGCAAAAGCCTCTCCGGGCCTCGGGTCGTCGCCAAAGCTGATTGGACTCCCATTGAATCGCGCACAGACTTACAATGCACACATAGCAGCTAAATCAAATACTGTGTATAAGCCCTCGTTGTCTCTGATCGATTCTCCACTTAATCTTTTCGTCAAAAATTGAATCAAAGAGGATTAAAAAAGAGAGAGGAATCGAAGAACCTTCCAAACTCCAATTGCGGTCGATTCTTAAGCGTGAATTAAATTTATCTGACTGACAATTGTAGGAATTTAAGCGTTTATTGGGATAGAACATTCAGATTTAAAAAAAAAATTGTATAACTAATTATAATGCAGAGATTTAAAAAAAATGTTTTTCCAATGATGAATAATTTAGAAAAATTATTTCAGTATTACAAAAGTTTAATAGCAAAGTTACAAATTTTATTTTGCACAAAATTGTTGAAAACCACAAAGAGAAATCTGAAAATTGCCTTAAAAGCAAATTGGATGTATTTTGTATTTTTGTTGGTCTGCTATTTCGAGTTGAGATATTTTGATTTTGGATTCTTAAACAGTGACCCCAAAAGTACAAAAATATTATAGTACTGATCTTAACATTTTACTTTAGTTTATTTGATTGTATATATTTTGCTCAAGTGGTAATAATAGTTATTTCATTTCAGTAGTATAGTTTTAATAAATGCGAAAGCTCAATGAAAAAACAAAATTCGCCTAAAATGTTTTTTTTTCTTCAATATGTTGCAAGATTTCTACAATATTTCAACAAAAATTTTAATAGATTTAAAAATATTTAACAATATTAACATGTTTCAAAGGATCATTTTTATAATATTTTCTAATAAACGGAACATATTGAATTATGCCTAAGTTGTTTAGCCATTCAAACGTATGTAGATAGTTATCAAAAGAAAATCTCTATTAAATTTTTCCCTCAATAGAATTCACGATCGCTTTTTGATTTTCCTCACTGGCATTTATTTCAAGCCTTCTTTTTTTCTATTTTACAGCATTTCATCGCATCGCTCCAGCAATGTCGAAGGGCTTCCTCTCGTCGTGAGATCAAGAGAGTCGATTCACAGAGGCCACTTGTCTGTACAGCACAAAAAACCTGTCCTGCATTATTACAATATATCTGATCTCGCGGGACTTCTGTCTCGAAAGAGGACCCGTTCGATCGGGCCTGATGTTCTTCACCAATATATATATATATATATAACGAGATCCCAGCACTGCCGTTCGACACGTGGAAGAAGAAGCTGCAGGGGGTCGGCTTGGTTTTAGCACTTTGTAACACGCTCACTCGCCAACCAGCACCCTATGATGATCGATTGAACGGAAAATCTACACCATATGGAGGGGCTGCGAACCCTTAGCAGATAGATGCGTCAGCTTTGACGAGGGGAGGGAGGAAACAAAACGATGGGTTCAGGAGATTTATCGATTTTTAGACTCTGACCGTCGAGGGATTTCGGGATGCTGGTAGCAAGAAAAATAGAAGCTCACAGGTCAACGTTTATACAGTACAATCGTACAACGATCCTGAAATTTTTGAGAAATGGAGAAGAAAAAAAAAGGATGAAAAGTAACAACTTGCACTTTGCTTTTTCATTGTTTTCCAACTTTCACAAAGAATTTTAAGAAAATGTAATAATAAAATCTAAGCTTAGATGTGCGGGGTGCTTTTTCTTAAACACTAATGGTTTTTTTAATATTCCAAATGCATAATTGAATATTAAATATCTCATATATTGAAAGATTATATTGCAATATTACGCACTTATTTTCATATGAAAATTATGTTATTTTCAGTCATAAAATGTAACATTACATTGTGTTTTGGAAATAATTCTTTAACCACCTTTTAATAGAGTTTTTAATATGTTAAATCAATTTTAAGCATAGTGAAATGAATAGTCGATTAGAAATTTAGCATTAAGGTGTAATAATCATCTTCTTTATCTGGTTTGAAAATTCGAGGCACGCAAAACAATCTAAAACATAATTTTGTAAAAATTAATTTTTATGACATAAATTTTATATAATTTTTTTTCATAGCGTGTAAAGAAATATTTTGGTCAATTTTGCCTTCCGCCTGGAGGAAACTTTGTAAAAGGTGAAAAATAATAAGGAAGGATAATAAGAAATAATATGCATGTTTTCACTTGGCATTAATGTTGGAAAAAATTGTAGAAACTGATGGAAAACGAAATTTTCGTGGGAAACAAAGAAACAATTTCAGTGTTTTAAAATCATATTGCGTTTATATATTTTATCGATCATTCGGGCTAATAACAAAAATTTATTTCGTAATTCGTACGAAATAAATCAATTTTGTATAAAATCCGAACGCGTCTGTCGATTTTTACGATATTTTGTGTAAAATTTCCTTGAACGTTATTACGAAAGTGTCTAAAGTTTTAGTTAATTTTATTAAATATTTCGAAAGCAGGTTAAAAAAAAATAGTTATAAAAACTTTCTACCGATCTTAACGCAAATAACTGCTGAATGTCAATTATTGAAAAAATAAACATCAGGTTCACTCGTCAAATTTTACGTAAATAAAGCAACATTAATATTCCGAAAAATTGGAAATTCTCTAGAATTCGAGTTTTTATAAATTTCACTTAAATTTAATACCGCTCATCTCAATCGAAATAGCTTCACACATAAAACACATTTTTTTTAAATCGTTATTCGAAACACTTTACAAATCTATTTCTAACACAAATAAATCGAAACTTTTTCTAAACAATATTCCGACCACATCAGACAATTTCAAATACCGTGACATAAAAAATCAGTTTTTTTTTGTTTCACGAAAACAAAAGTTCTTCGTTTATGAAGGAAAAAGGAAATAAATGAGTACTCACACTCTGTACTTATGGTTTCGATTGTTTTTTTTTATTGACATGGGGGGGGGGGGATGTTACATGGACGTATGATGGAATGCACGTTATAAAGGTCGATAGTAAACTAACAAACTTAAAAATTAAATGTACCGCCTAACTTGTATACCGAACATAATAAAGGTATAATATAATAATAATAATGTTGCTGCGATGATATCGCGGTGTTATTCCTTTTTTTCATCATTTTTTTTTTACATTTAAAAAACGTTCCTATTAACCGTAAATCGTCAAAATTCGACGATATCGTTAACTTTCGTAGAAAAAATTATAGCCTAAACGTTTGCCGCCGTTCACCAGAATGCACAAAAGTACATAAACATTGTGTTGTAATAATCGTGTCGATTTGTTGTTGTTTTTTTAAACTCATTCAGTATGTGTGTGTACGTTCGAGCATTGCAATGCCGGGAAAACTGATTTCTTCTCCTATATAATATACTAGCAAGATAGTGTACAATGAAAAAACATGCGCAACGAACCAGCACACGATAATCGTCGATCCGATTAATTTACTTCATTTACAATTTTCAATATTTTTTTTCGCTCCATTTACAAGCTTCCGCGAATTTGCAATATTATTACGACAGCCTCTTTCCACTTCGACCGCAATGTTTAAATTTATCCGATCTTAAAAAGAAAAAATTAGAAAGAAAAAAAAAAATATCAACAGTTTCCGTATGCCGGCAAGTCGCTTGATAGTCCGAGCTATCGTTTCTAATAAATCATTAATCATATTAACAATACAACAGAGCATTTAGCATACTATTTTAAGAGGACTATTTAATTGTCGATTATATGATGTAACACTAAGGCGGGATAGCACGGTGATCAGGCCCTAACGATAAGCGAATGGTGTTTTGATTTCTTTCATTTTACAATGTGGGACGGGACACACGTTCGTGTCTGACCACTGTGCGAATAATTTCCTTTCTCTCTCGTTACTTTTTATTTTCTTCTTCATCTTCGTCATCTTTTATTGCAAGTACAGTTTTGCGTGTCAACTAATAAAGCCTACGGTTATTGCAATAGCATTCGGACCAATGAAAAACAAAAAAAGAAATTTGGCCCAAACTTTGGATATCGGATCAAATGCGAAATACTCTGAGTATTAAAAATTGTACATTGCAAATTAAAAAAAGAAAAAAAAAAAAAAAAAATAAGTGAACTCATCGTACTATAAAACAGCAAGGTGAGTGGCTCGACAAATATTGATACAAAAAAAAAACGAAAATAACTCACAAATCACTCGTACAAATATATACTGGAAGTTTACACGGAGGATGGTTTGAGGGGGGGGTTTTGGATAATACCTATCTAATTTGAGATTCAAGGTTTTGTGGGTATGAGATACATAAGCCTCGAGTTATATACTTTTTCATATTTTTTTTTGTCAGGTGATTCCGAGAATAGCACGATAGAAAAATATACTAAAACGCATATGCCGATGTTTTTTATGAGTGCAGGACTCGGAGGCGTCAGAGACTTTTTTTTTTACTGCGAAGGAACGAAGATCTACAGGGTGTGCGCAGTTTGAAAATGGTTTTTTTTCTTCTTGTTTTATGACAGTGTGTATGTGTGTGTGACTGTACGAGTGAGAAATATCCTTTCGCTCTCGTAAGTACGGGTTTTTTTTTTTATCACAATATCGCGACCCTCGTTCGACATCCGAGTCCCTTTAATTTTTGTTGTTACTACAGAATGATCGGCAAATAAGACCCCGACAAATATATATGTTTAATTTGTATATGAGTCGACGAGTCGGTTGCTTCGATGAACTTCGAGAGAATTGACGACGAGTAACTTTGTTATTTTATCTTTGCATTTATCTCTTGTTGTATTTTTTTTAAAATTGATCATGTTTCTTTTTTTTGTATTTTTTTTCTTTCTCTTGTCTTTATATATTTTGCTCGTGACACTTTTTGCGTATTATTCTCTACACACGAATGATGCGCGCACTAAATTTAATTAGCTATACGGCGGTGTTGTTTTTTTTTTTTTGCTGTTTTTGTTGTTGTTGTCGGTGCGAAGTGTCAATGGGCTTAAGCTTTATCGCAGAACATTTTTTTTTTTTTTCATTACAGAGACAGACGCGATAATAATTATTAATAATAGCTGCTCTTGTGTCATCGCTTCCTTTCGGAATTCTAACACTAATTAATAATTAATATATAATATCTCTATATATTCAATGCTTTTAATATATTAAATAGTCATATATCGTTAAACCTACGCGCGATAAGGGTGGTGCTAAAAATTGCGAGGAAATGAAAGTATGAGGAAAATTGAACGTACACAAAAATAAAAAATTAAAAAAAAAGAAAAGAAATAATAATAAATGTTTATATCTCAAGATTAATAATGATTTTCTTTTGTTACTTTTTTTTTTGTTTAGCGAAAAGCGTGTGTCACATACAAAAAGCAACAGTTAGAGGCCTTGTGTTGATCGTTAATCGCTAAAGTGCATTTCTCTTGTTTGCTCAATAATCTTTTAATATCGTAGTCGTTATTAATATCCTCTGTGTATATCTTGCATAACTCGATCGCGTGTGATCTAAGCGCGCAATTGGAGCTCGAATATTTTTACGTAATAATTGTTTCTTTTATCGCTTTTTCTTTTTGTTTTGTTTCTTTTTGGCCCGCAGTCTGCAGAGTAAAAATATGAGAATGGGATTCTTTTTTTTTTTTCAATCTACGCGATCCGAGAATTATTGTGTCATCGTTTTGTTTTTCGTTTTTTATAGGTAAAAGTTTACATTCAGTCGAGGCCAGACTGTGACGTAGCTTTTCATTGTCACTCTTATCTTCTATCTTCGGCGGCTGCATTTGTCGAGATTTTTTCTTCTTCTATTATTATTATTATTATTATTATTGTTTTAGTAACGCTTCGCAATATCGATTTTATGCTCGATCGAACAAATGCAGTCACTGAGAAATTCTCACGTCGTTATACATATTTGAAACAATACAAACGTAACTCGCGAACCCTGTAGTAACCTGGCTTGTTAAGCCCAATCTGGCCCTGGTAAAGTTTGCTGGCGAATACGATATTTAACTTATTTCTTTTGCATGTTTTTGTTTGTTTGTTTTTTACGTTTTCATCTCTACAACTATAATTCCGTACATAGCTTTTGCTGACTACGGTACAGCTACCGTCTTTGGGTTTTATAATTAACGAGAGAATTATAAATCACTTGTTAATTACTTCGAGAAGAAAAAAAATAATGATAATAATAAACAAACGTAATGTCAAGATATTGGCTCAGAGTACAAACGTACGCTGCAAATCATCGTATTTTTTCATATAATGTTAATATATGCGCCTTTAATACTGGGCGTATTAAAGTAAAAGAGAAAGAGAGAGAGAGAGAAAAAAAAGAAAAATCGTTTGCGCGCAACAGTTGCAGTGTTTCATTTGTATGTGTATGTGTGTCTGTGTTTTTTTTTCTTTTTTTTTCAAGGACAGGGAACTTTAGTACGGAAATCAGGAGAATCGAAAAGTCAGTCGTTTTCTCGAGTAATCTATAAAACCCAAAAGCCAAAAAATTCTAACTGGCAGTAAAGAGTGGACGTTGCGCCCGGCGCAAGGTGAGAATATAGCGGCTGCTGTGGCAGGCAAGGAATTCAAACCTTTCCTTGACATTGACGAGAGTTTTAACTCAAACGCGGCGTGTAAAATTTCGGACAACTAGTTACATCGATTTACACGTACGTTGCCATTGTACCAGTTGGAATTGTCGGTGTCTCCTCTGGTCTTCCCTTGGGCCCGTACTGCCCGATGAAAGATCCGTCTTCGGTGAATCGACCTAAACATTTTTTTTTGGAAAAAAAAAACAGAGTATTAGCGATTTCGATTCAAAGCAACTTTAGCGGGGAAAATAAAGGGTCTATCGAAGAACTGCGCTGAACTGCAATGCAAGCGTAGCTATTTTTTTTCTTCTAAATCTATGATTCAAGAGAAAAAAAAACAATCACAGGGTGATAAATTTTGCAAAAAACCAAACCCTTCGCACCTACCTTAGACTAGTGTGGCGAATGCCTGAGAGTTGGGCTCCGGTTTCCTCTGACGGCCGTACTGACCGATGAAAGACCCATCCTCGTTCATACCCTCTGTGTTTTTTTGATGTTGTTTTTTTTTTTTTTAAGGAACGCAACGAAAAAAATAAAATAAGCGATAAAAAAACGTGTATAGTAAAAAAAATATATAAACATATAAGCATTTGTTGTTTCTGAGAGTGAATGATCGAGTGAGTAAAATATAGTGAAGTTAAAGAAGTAATTCATAAATAACTAAAGGAATTGGGGGGAGTGAGACAAAATGAGCCAAGGCGTTATTTTTTTAATGCTAAACTACTGATCCTAAACAATGAAACTTATTTCAGGTAGAGTGTTACAAAATTTGGGCATTGTGTTGATAAAGAAATAAAAGTATTGCTGGTAATTTCGACCTTAAAAACAAAAAAAACGCCTCTTTTTCTTTTATTTATAAATTTGTTTTTTTTTTAAACGCGTATTCGTTGAGAATTTGTGTCGACGAAGATGAGTATAAATGAAAAAGGTTCTACTTAATGTAGAAGAATTAATTTATAGAAAAATAACAAAGTTTACACCAATAAACTATGAGATATGTTTTTACGCAGTCATATAGAAATAAAATCTGTAATTTTTGTTCGTTCTTGACGAACGAGAGCTCACTATGTTTTTCGGAAGTTGCAATGTGATTTTATCGACAAACATTGTTAATAATTTTCATTGTTTAAAGATTACAATCATTTGATTACTTTAAAAAATCTCCAAAAATCTGAAGCTACAAAGGTAACTAAAGTTTTCTTCAAATTGAAAAGTAAAACTAAGCCGATTACTTGGTGAATTTGTAAAACATCATTTAACGAACAAGTTGAGCTGGTATTCATCCGGCTCGAATTAATATTACAAATCTGACTTCTAAAAAAATGCAATAAAATGTCTCACCGGTTCTCGGTGTAAAATCAGTTATTTTTTTTTGTAAATAAATTATCATACATTTTTTTACGACAGATCCACCTGCTTTTACACTAATTTTCTTATTAAAAATTTGTACAATTTTCGAAATCTTGAAATCAGAATATATATTAAAGAGAAAAAATAAATAGCAATACTACAAATTATTAAAATCTTGCTTCAAGTTGAAAGTAATAAAGCCTTATGAAAAAAAAGCAGCTCATTGTGCCCCCTAAAATCTCTCCCCTAAAATAAAAACTCGAGTGAAAGTAACGTATATAAAAAAAGAAAATTTTCGAGCATTGAACTCAAAAAGATTGTGATAAAAGAAATGTGTTCGGAATGGGTATTACTACTACGACTGAACTCCATGTAACACACAAACAAGCTAGTGCGAAAACTACTCTCTAGATTACGACAAAAAGAAACAAAAAACGATTGAATGTGCGCAGTTGAATATTAAAATAAAAAATGAGATAATTAACTTACCGGTATCGCCCTCGCCGTATTCAGCCATCGAGTCGGTATCCGATTCGGGATGTTTGCCGTCCTGATGAGAGGACGCTAGGGAAGCACGACCTCCGGCGGATTTTGTATCCAACGGTTGTGAATATTCGTGGAAGCCACCCTCGTCCGGATAATCACCGCGACCAGCGGCTAATTCGCGTTCGTGAACCGCGTATTTTCCACCACGATTGCGCTTTATCACGCACACGATGATCAATACGATTAGAAGGAATGCAATTGCCAGCATCATTCCTAAGCGGAGCAGATATAAAAAGAGAGGATATATACAGGATTATCAGATCGGAAGAATCTCGAGATTTGAGTTAGTTAATGGCGGTCAATATAAATTACCTATGAACCAGCCGGCTGTTGCGACATTTTCTTTTGGCTGAATAATCGGTCCTTCGCTACTCGTCTCGATCTCTTGTACCTGACTCTCGGTTAGATAGTTTCCGTCAACGGCAACGATACTCACAAGATATGTCTCGCCGCTTTCAAGACCACGTATCTAAATTAAATTTTCAAAAAAATTATGTAATATATAATCTTAATTTCAGCATCCGGTTTCTACATTAGAAACAGTTCTTTTTTTGCTTCCTGATACAGAAGACTATGTTTTCGTGAATTTTTTTTTTTCTAGATTTTCATGTCAGCACTGTCAGAATAGTAAAAAAATGAGCGGTTAACATTTTTGATACATTTTGAATTCATTGAAAAAATGTCCATATAAGTGGACTAACACAAAACAATGGTTCGCATAACATTTTTTCGTTAATCGATAAAGTGGTTATAATTCCACAAGAATTTATATTTTTCGGTAAAATAGTTCTAAATTAAACATTTATGAAAAAAATTATTTCTGATTAGAAACCTGCAAATTGCTTTCTCATTGTTTTGTATTTTTAACAAAGCTTTCTTTAAGAGGAAGCCAAAATTGATCAACACACTTCCTTCCTCATAGAGATGTCGAAGATACAAAATAACCAGAAAGCGATTTGTAAGCTTCTATTTCGCAGGATTTTTAGATGATTATTAAGCTACGCGAATAGCTTATTCTTACTAAAATTAATTTTACGCATATTTGACAATTTTTTTGGGAATATTTGAATGACCGGCACGGTGATTTTTATTTCAACTCCCTCCCTTTAAAAACCAAATTTAACCAAATTCCTTTTGATACCCCAAATTTTCGTGAAATAAACATTTACAAACCTCAATATCGTTGGACTGATACTCCGGATTGGATTCACGCGATATCGTTTCACCCTTGCGTTTGTACTTTGCATAAAAGTGACTGCCAGGATATCCGTTAAGATTTGGTATCCAAGTCACCTTGATATTCGAGAAACCATTCTCTTTCGGGAATGTTTCCCACGTGAAATGCGGCACATCTGGTATTTGTGATTGTCGCGTGTATTCCTGAATGTAAAAGCTGTGAAGAAAATTGAGGAGTCAGACATTATTTTTAAATAAAATGCAACTAAGAAAAAAAAAATATATATATATATGTATATATTTAAAGTGCCTACTTTTCTCCCTCGCCGACTTTCGTGGTAGCTCTAACATGAACTCGATACATAGTGTTGGGTGCTAAAGCCGCTAATTTCGCGGTCTCAGCCTCAGGATCTAAAACGTGAGGTTGCCTCTCAAGTAGAGGCCCAATTTCAGTTCCATTTACAATCTGATAGTATATTCTGTATCCTGTGAGAACGCCATTTGTCTCAGCGGGTCTTGTCCATCTTAGCCACAAAGCGCTGGATCCAATAGGAAAAGCGTTTAAGCTGAGAATAGTCCCCGGTTTGCCTTCTGGAGTGTTAAAGCTCAAGACTTCGGAAGGTGGACCAATATAACGTCCGTTAAACACAACGACTTTAACGTAATTCTTGCTGAAAGGAACAAATTTATCGACCGTAACACGTGTTTTATTGCCAACACTAATTTCCCTCATTCCTTCCTCGCCGTCTTTTTCCGTCCATGTCTGAATTCTGTAACCGCGAAGCTGTCCTCTGACCGAACTTTCAGGCACCGGACTCCACGATAATTCCGCGGTTGTACTAGATTCTACCCTGATAACGGTGAAATTACCAGGCGCTTGAGTCGGCTGATCCTCGCCGGAATAGCCAATAACGATTTCCGGCGCTACCGAAGATTCACCTTTCTCGTTTATCGCCACTACCTTAATTTGATATCTCTCGTAAGTTGGCTGATTATCCACTTGAAGCCTGTTTGTCTTCCAATTATGGATATCCACTTGGACCCAAGATTCGCCTGGTATATCACGTCTGTAGAATACTCGATACATGAATTTTGGCGCATTGTGCTCAATCTGCGGCATTATCGTCCATGTTATTACGATGTTTTGGGGATCTGTGCCGTTGCCCATTACGTTGCCGGGATTTTTGTAGGGTACGTCGGGCTGCGTCGTGCATACCGTGCCATGAGCCGATGGCTCGGAAGGTCCTATTTAAAAAAAAAAATTCGATTTTTATTCCTCGTCCACCGGACGAAAAAGACGGATATTACAAGTTTTTTTAAAATGAGAAACTTTGCAAATCACGAGCGAAAAAAAATTGGGCAGCAATGTTCAAGACTCTACTTTTTTGTTTATCCAATTTATTTATTAATTACATCCTTTTTTCAGTAAGGAATTTTGTTATTTTTCGTAAAACCGGAGTGCTACTTTTCTTAAATAACGAACCCGTTTCTTATTTTGACAATTTTTCGTTATTTTTCACGATTCTTTGTTTTCTTGAGAAAAAAAAAGAGAAAAATATTTTGCGGAATAAAAAAAAACAAATTTATACAAAAATGATCTTTGTACGTTATTTTGAAAATATACCTATTTTGTTCCAAGCCTGTACACGGAACGTGTAATTCGCCCACGGCGACATGTCGACCATGTAAGTTTGTTCAGTTGCCGGTATATTATCGACCGCAACTTCCCAAGCGTCGGGAGTGAAGCTGGTGTTGTGTTGAACGGAATAACGCAAAATGGGAGCTCTGTTATCACCCAACGGAGTCCAACCAACTCGCGCCTGTTTGTTGTAGCAATGAGTTTCGATGAGTCTCGGCGCATTGGGTACATCCTGTACAGTAAGAGTTGCCGATGCTCTAACTTCATCAAGATCCGTCTTGGCGACACAAGTATACAGTCCGGAATCCAATTCCGTTGTTTTTGTGATTGAGAGAGAATGATCATCGGACGCGATAACGTAACGAGGCTCCGCAGTTATGTCTATGGGATCGCCCTTGCTCAACCACAGAATCTCTAAATTTAATTTTGGATCCGCATCAGCGCCACATCTGTAAATTAACGAAAAAAAATGTAATTATTCATTAAAATTGAAGTTAAAAATAAATTAAAAAATAATGTATTTTCAACAGAAAAATGTAAATAAAAAAATTAATTACAAAGGACTTTTTTTTACATAGTCTTTAAATAATCTTTGTATTACTTTTATTATTTAAAAAAAATTCTGTAAAAAACACAACATTTCTGTAGAATTAATACAAATTTCCTATGTATTGCCTCTATTTTGAACATAAAGAAAGACCTGAAAAAGTCTCTAAAATAGAACTGGAATGTCCATTTATTTTTAAAACAAAAACCAAAGCTTAAATAAGTAAGTAAAAAACGTACCTGAATGTAGCAACTTCGCCCGCCGATACTTCATAATTTTCAGGGACATGCGTAATTCTCGTATGATCCTTAACAATCAATGAAGCACCAGCCTGATCCTCGCCTAATTTGTTAGATGCATAACAAGTGTAATAAGCCTCATCCAAATGTGTCACTCTCTTTATGTGCAAATCGCCGGATTCGTGAATCGTAAAACGTCCACCGGTAAGCTCTTGTCCATTGCGTATCCACTTGACCGTCGGTGTCGGAGCGCCAAAAACGCGACAAGTCATAACAATATTTTTGCCATCGACGGTAGACGTGTTAGTCGGTGGTTCGCGTATTTCCGGTTGCAACGCAAGTACATTTACGTAAACGTCTTTGTATACGTAGCCAAGTGCATTGGTAGCGTTACAACCATAATTTCCCGTATCGGTCTTCTTTAATTTTTCAATTACGATTGAATTGGACGATACTTTACGTCTAGGATTAGCGGGTGCCTCGGCAATCGGTTTACCATTATGAATCCACTTGATCTGCGGTTCTGGTACACCGCTGGCTTCGCAACGAAATTCAACAGTCTCGTCCTCGGCGGCATTTATTATTTCTGGCTCAACAGTAAAATACGGCGCAGCCTGTACCTTGAGATCGATCGAGTGTGATTTTGCAATTCCAACGCCATTCGATGCTTCGCAAGTGTACGTTCCGTTATCATCAAAATCAACTGTTTTTATAATTAACGATTTCCCATAATTTCCTTGTGTAACACGATCCGTTGGTTTCAATCTAACGCCATTTTTCATCCATACAGTTTGTGGTAAAGGCGTGCCACCGTAAATACAGTACAATTCAATTTTCTTTCCTCTCATAGCAACCTCGTTCTTGCGGCTCACGTATTGCTTCACCGGTTCGTGTTTATTCTGATTTGCCGAGGAACCCGTTGATATAACGTTAAGTAAAAATCTATTGCCGACTTTGTACTCTTTTCTGTAGAGAGATGTGGCAGCGCATGCATAATAAAAATTGTCGGAAGCGTCGTTTCTCGTGACATTACTGAACCACAAGTTTCCCTCGGGATCGAGTGTCATACGTGAATTGTTTATCGACTTAATGACACCGGTTGTGTCTTGAATAAGCCAATAAACATTTGGCTTTGGCCAACCATCCGGTGGCTGACAAGTTAATTTAAAAGGTTCACCCTCGTTCGCTTCTATCGTCATTGGTTCGTCGTCTTTGAATGAATTAAGCTCGGCTTTTCTCACGAAAACGGAATTCGATGTCGCTGTACCCCATTCGTTCCATGCGAAACATTGATACTGTCCGAGATCCTCGTCTCCTGCTTTTGATATAACAAGAGTACCACGACCTGGCTGCTGAGCAATTCGATCGTCGTACGCTTGCCATTCGAATTTCTTGCCGTTTTTTATCCATTTGTACCTGTGTTTGTGAAAAAAAAAACCATTCTTTTAAATAAATTGCTAATTGCTAATTAGAGGGAGAATGTATTCGGCATTGAATTTGGCATGAATTTATATACAGGTTCGGTTTTCATGGGATTTCGAATTGTTCGAAAAATGTACCTTTTGATATAACGAATGTAAAATATATCATCAAATAAATTGAATTTTTCTACAGACGAAAAATAGTACTCAGAGCAATTATGTACCTAAAATTGTTATTTTATAAACCATAGATTTCATATTATTTCATTATTATCCTCTCTCACATTTCATTATATAGCTTCAATCTAAAATGTCGGACGAAGCAGTTGAAAAAATGTGTTAATTGAAAAAAGAAAAGGAAAAAATCGTTATAAAATTATGTGGCGGATAATAGGAAAAGAATTACAACATGATTATATGTAATAATAATATATAGAAATTCTCAATATATTATTTTAAACAAAGTACAATATCTGACTTGAAATAAAATATTGAGTTTTTCAATATTTTATGGCAAACATGTTTGGCTGAAACCCAACATTTTAAAAAGAATTGAATCATTATTTATTTAAAATAATGTACACAACAATTAAAAAATCTTTGTTCATGTTTTATTAAGTATAGAATAAAAAGAAAATCTACGCCCATTACGCAATGACTTTATCATTTTTACGGTTTCTTTGTGTTGTGTATACGTAAGTGCCAAAACTTTAAAGGTAACAAAAAACTTGCAAAGCCTTCCACATTGCTTCCTCATTAATTTCCATTTTTCACAAAGCTTCCTCTATGAGGAAGCCAAAAATGATAAAAACCTCTTAGAGGTGTCTTTATGAAAAAAGAAAATTAATGAGAAATCAATGTGCAATATTCTACCTTGCAACTTTTTTCTAAATTTGCGACCAAAAAACGACTGCGAAAAGAGATCGTTCAGAGAAGCATCAGTCGCTGATTAAAAAAAAAAATAAAACAATCATGCTGCCAAAATCGGCGGTCGTTTTGTGTTGGACTTATTTAGAATCGTTGCAAAAGTGTTACACTTTCTAAGGGTTGTAAACAGAGAGTTGTGCAGAAATTTGTTCAGGGGTGGGGGAGAGTGCTCTAGTGATATAAAACGGCCGAGAGCAATCTTCAACTTGTTTCACAGTTCAGCCACCAAGTAGCCACATCTGTCAGGAGCGGTAATTTTATCTCCCTAAGGCTATGAGGTCATCGAGGTAATTAAGACCAGTTACTCAGACTGCAGTGCAAGAAAGTCAACTGTGAATCGAGACTGTAGAGGGAAAGCTATGCTTGTGAATGAAATTCCTCAATGATCTTTAATGGGCTACAATAACATGAGAACTGTTATTTCTATAAATCTGAATTTTTTTGTTTTTTTCTTTCTTTCTATAAACGGAAGTGACGATTACGCTATGATTAATTGATGAATTTATTTGAAATTTTTTTTTTTAATCAATAATAATTCATAAGAATGTGGATGAGGAGAAAGAATTTTTTTTTCTCTTTTGTTTTAAATACTTACGCAGGAGCTGGCTCTCCTTCTGCTTCACACTCTATGAGAAACGGTTTGTCATTCTCGTTTAGACTCTGCTGAGCTACTTGAAAAAGCAGCTCGTCGGTTGGCGGCTGTTTTGATATTCTTGGCGGCGATTGAACTGAAAAAAGTTACAGATAACAGATACAGGATCTTGCATGGTTTAAAAATTAGAAGAAAAAAAAAACAGAAAGAATGTAAAACATAGCAAACAACTCGTATTTATTAAAGGGGTCACATAAAACATTGGGTGATCTACTAATTCAAAATAAGAAACAAGCTGACTTTATGAGTGATTTCTTTTTTGGGAGCGAAATAATGTACATGATGTGGAATAATGAATTTATTAAAGACATTATAGAGATTTCAAACAATATAGATTCAGGCGCTAGTTCTATTTATTATTAATTATATGTGTGAGTTCCGAGCTATACACAACAATGTTTAAATGAATATGATTGTAGCGTGACATAATTTTTATACATTTTGGAGCTTTTTTTATTTTAATAATGGTTCGGTGAGCGATGAGATTAGTATCTGATAAGGTCTAATGCCGATTAGGAAATCACAACTACACGTCTCTCATGATTTTTGCAATAACTTTCACCTTCTATAAAATCCGGTATTCGAACTATAATGCAAAATCATCAATTATTCCAGAGTACATATAAATTCTTGTGTCATTTTGAATTATAAATTTTTGTATTCAAGGAGGTTGAAGCTCTTAGATCTAATCAAATCAGCGTTAAAATTTTGAAACTTTTTTTTTTACATTTCTATGGAGTAAATTAAAGTAGTGAAAGGAGATTTCTATTAAAACTTGTGTATTTTATGGAGAGAAAGATTAATATAGATAGATTAAAAAAAAAATAAAATTTACTCATTCATGGTAGAAATTTTATTCCTGTAAAATAATTCTGTGACTTTCTTGTGACGTTCCCTAATTAATCAATTTCTTCACCAATGTTCTTACATGCCTATCTAATAGCAATATTAATCAATAAACAGCAATTTTTTGTTTTCTTATTTAATTTTGTAACATACTTGTTTTTAGTAAATTATATAATGCTAAGAAACACATATATGAAATATTAATTATATTTTGATAAAAATCTGATGCCAAAAACTATAAAAATTAAGAAATGTATTAACAACTGTAGAGAAAAGATTATAGTACAAATAATAGATGAAAGCTTTTTTAAATCAAATTTCCTTTCTGTTATAGTTTTTTTGCAGTCAGAAATTTGAAAGCGCTGAATTTATTTTCATCATTAATTTTTTTAATGAATTCAAGCATTTTTAATATTTTATTTATACTTTCAGAGGAAAAAGATTCAATTTCAGTGCAAATTATTCAATTTTTAATATCATTCAATTTTATTCAAAAAATTCAATTTTAAATTCAATTTTATTCAATAAATTCAATTTTATTCAATAAATTCAATTTTAATATTTTGTATTTTACAAAGAATATTCCAGATTTAAATGCAATGTAGCATGAAATTGTTGGAAACCTTATTTTTTAACATTCATTCATCGATTATATATGGTCGCCTGTTCCAACACATAACTACCTACTGTTAGTTAATTTCCATCAATGCATATTTCCATTGAATTTTGCTAATCATAAACTTTACTTTTTTCTGTTTACTTCATTCTGTTTGTCAATGAATTGACCACCAAATTATTTGACAGCGTTAATTGTGTAAAAATTAATATTTTATAGATTTAACAAAAAAAATCTTTAACGAACTATAGAATGAAAAAAATTAACCCAAATCCAACTTATATATGGACAGTTCATTCATAATGTATATTTCATCGATAAAATGAAAATAAATTAATTCTTGAACTGCAATCGGAATTAAGAAAAAAATATCAGGTTTATTTTTTATTTTTAACATTGCAACAGCAGGAAATGCAGCATTGTAGATGTCGCAACTTAAAAAAATGTCATTAATCATTAAAAAAAATACTTTTAAAAAACACTATTCAGCAATTTTTTAATCACCTTTGTGGCAGTAAATATCATTTCACAATGCACAGCCTTTCCAGAGACTTATTTTGGTCCCTCCATACTTCCAAATATAGGTTGAGCATGTTAGTGGTCAATTATATTTTTTTTCACCCCTACTAATTACTTAATATTTCTCTAAATTATTTAAAATATTTTTCTATGATACATACGAAAAATATAATATAAATTAATCAATAAAGCTCGAGGAGGAAAAAAATAAACGCGATATAAAAATATGACCGACTACTGAAAATCGCTTCAACCTCCTTAATCTCATTCATAAGTGGCAATGGTTTAAATATATATACTCACTCAACGCTTCTGACGCGTGTAGCGCGATCGCCGCTATAATAAACACTGAACACCTCATGGTTCCGCTCTAGTGGCTCTAAAACAAATCACAGATACGTCAATACAAATATATTGCATGCTGACTTTTTTTTTCTTCAATATTATTATTATTTAGTAATGCATTATGACGTTTCTCAGGTTCTCTGGCAATCTATAATAGAATAAGTAAAGTAAATATAAAAATGAACTGCGACATTACAGTCGAACGAGTGCAAAAAGGCGTATATATGTATATATGTATGGGGCATTCCGTGATAATTCATACAAGATGAAACCCAACCCTCTTCGATATCCCTAGCATTTTTTTTTATTTTCTTATCACTGAAAAAAATACCTCTGACTTTTATTTTAGAACGTTGTTAATTTATTTTTTAAAAATTGTAGAATTAAAAAATGCTAACTTTGATCAAAATCATGATTTCGACCTAAATTCCATGGCCAGTTTTTTCATCATGTGATGTGGTTTAATATAAGAACAGTAGAAATGTCGATAAGCATCATAATCGAGCACATTTATGTAATTAAAAGTAAAAAAAATATTACGTTTTATTGACAAGTAACTTTTGTCTTATCAGAAAAAGTAACCGAAATTATGCAATGAAAATTCGTAATTTTCAAATTTTTCGGCCTATAATGTGTAAAAAAAGATACTTAATGTGCTGTTTATTCAAAAAAGTAATGTAACATTTTTTTTTTAAAGCGATTCTATATAATGAATTTTTCAAAAAATAAATGAAAAAAAATTATTGTAAAAAAATTCTTACAAAAATAAATAAAAAAAAAAAGATTGTAAAAAAACGTTACCATTAACATTTAAATGTGAAGGATTGGTATTTTCATTATACAACTTAGGGACAATTTCGGGTTTTCAATGCAAAATTTTCGTACATTTTCCTAATAAAATAAAGGCGTACTGAGAGAATATTATTATTACAATTTTTTAATTAGATAAACACAGCTCAATTTTCGTGTTTATCAGATTTTATACTCTTTTCATATTAAACTGCGTTACATGACAAAATAGTGATACTATTTATGTCGAAATAATGTTTTTAATTGAAGCTGGAATTCTTTTGAATTGTAAATTTAGTTTTTTTTTTAAATCAAGAATGTCGCAAAATAAAAATGACAGGTGTTCATTCAGTGATAAGAATATAAAAGGAATATTAGGGAAATTGAAGAGGGTCGGGTTTCATCCTGTGTGAATTACCATAGAATGCCCCATATACATATATATATATATATATACATATATATATATATATATATATATATATATATATGTATATGGGGAATATATATATATATTTACATATACATACATATACATATATATACACAGCTGCGTTCGATACCGGTTCGTTATTCCATTAAACATGTATTTTTTTTTTTTTTTTTTTAAACCATATTACTATTTTTTTTTATTGTTTTGGAATAACGGTTGCCAGTGGAGACGCGTAATATGGGCGTGCTCTCTTCAAGCAAAAGGTACAAAACCCCGCGCAATCATCTGTGGTGACTATAATTTCAATGCACAAAGCTCCATATAATTTCAATGAATATCCTAGGTATTAATTTCCACGAGTCTACCGATGATGCTTACACAAACGAGGACATGGGTTAAAAAAGAAAAAAAAAAAAAAAAACATGCAACGCGAGGCGTTTCAGTACGCGCAATAATCGAAACAGGTAGCGCACACACGATGATATCATCCGAAGTTGATTGCCTTCGGTGAGTGTGTGACAACATCGCTCAAAAATAGAAGAATTCGGGCGTGCTCAAATCCACCTGTTTCAAATGACATTTTGCCGAATTTTCATTAAAGGGGATTTAATTTTGAAGGATAGACTTTGGTGTTCTTTTTTTTTATGATTATTTGAGTAAGAAAGTCGGTCGAGGTGAGTCTGGAACGGCGAGAAGGAACGATAGATAGGCCTCGATGAACGAACGGGGCACACCCGAGAACCTCAAGCATTGATCGCGCGGTCTCTAACGCCTGTCATCCGTTTTTATCTTATTTCTCAGTTTCCCCAAGCGCTTAACGCCACCAATCGGATTTTAAATGATAAATATAACACACTGATAACGCAACTCACCTATCAGAGCGGCTAATTTCTCACTGCAAAAACACTACAATCAGTATTATCACCAAGGCATTCTCGAAAAACCACTGACTTCCTTGCTGTGCCCAGTGCAACGTATCGTACGGTACCCGTGTACTATAGTAGAACGTACACACGTCAACCGCCACAGCCATACAGCCCGTGTTTCCCCTACCTCTCCGAAATTACCTCACCACTACAATCCTATTGGATGTGACCAGAAGAAGAGACACACCGTGAGAGGCGCTTGAACGAAAGAGCGCCATATTAAACCCGATGCGGGATGCGGTGTGTTGAAAATGCAGGACAAACACTCTCGGCAAGACTTGAAAAGAGCGTTTGCTATGAAATATATACATAAAAATGGAAAGTTGGAGTTTAGGCGGGATTTGGAGTTTATTCGGCTTTTCACGCTATCGAAGATCGAACGCTATTGGCGGGAAATCGATGACAAAGTGGAATATGTTAGGAAAGTTGGGAATAGAGGTATTTTCGTGGTTTTTTTTGTTCCCAATTCTAAACTTTAGTTTTTGACCTAAATTGAAGAGTATTTGTAGGTCAAGGACGAAAAACTTAATTTTTAGATGGCGCTCAAAAAAGTTTTATAACTCCGATATATTTCATTTTTACATGTAAAAGAAAAGAAAGAACGAAATTAAATTAAATTAATGGATAACATTTTAAAAAATAAGGTGGAGTTTATGTAATAAAAAAAGGTTCATTGGTGATCATAAAGGGATTTTTTAACTCTGATCCATATAATTTTGACATGTGAACAAATTTAAAAAATGTTTCACGATAAAAATGAAAAAAAAACATATAATTGAAATTAATGAAAAATATGAAAAGAAATTAAAAGTTCAGGAGTAGTCTCTTTGTTTTTTTTGTCTGTAATTAAATTTTGGTTTCTATCAATATGGCAGAATATTGTGTAAAGATAAGAATTAATAAATGTAATTATTTACGGAATAAATTAAAAATAAAATCACTTTAACAGTAATGGAATGGTACATTGAAGTGAAAATCTTGATAAAAAAAAATGTTTTGACAAAACTTTTCTTTATTACTTTAAAAAAACGTTAAAATATTTAAAAATTCCATAAAAATTAAAATAATGCGTAATTGAAAAAATTTTAAAAATCAAAAAGAGCGCCTCTATTATTTCGATTTTTGTGGCACTTTTTAATAATTTGAAAAATCAATATGTTATAAAGTTTTAATAAAAATTATTTATTTTGAAATTGTGGAATAAGTAAAAAAAAAAACAAATTTAAAGTAATCGATCGCCAAAAATGACAATATTGATTAAAAAAAAAATGAAATTTTTTTTTATTATTTCTTACATCAAAAGAGGAAAGTATTAAATAGAATGTCCGCGGTTCGGATTTGACTTATGTATTTGCTGCGTTCATTGAAGATCGACCGCTCAAGCTAAGCGTGAGATCGATATGAAAGCGTTACCGTTAGAAAATAATGAAACGACTTTTCTTTTTTTTTTACCGTAGGATTCTGATAGGCTGAAAGACAGTAAACTCATCGTTGCCAGATGATGAGCTTTGCAGTACACTTTTTGGCAAAGGTCTCTCCTAAAATTCTACGGTATTTAGGGCGGCAGCCACCCGCATTGTAGCAGATTTAGAATGGAGCTCAACTAAAAACGTCAAGAGAGTACAAATGGCATCGAGGTTCAGAGAGAAGATCTGCATTAGAGTTGCAGGTCAACGGACCCTCCCACCGTTACTTCGGGCTATGATAATGCATTGCTAACTAAAACAGTCGGGCTTCTTTGCACTTCCGCCCCCGCCGTGTGCGATCTAACGTGTATACGTGACTCACACGTTGAATCCTTAAAACTCGTCTGAATCATTTCAACCCGAGTCACGATTACATATATATATATACATATATATACATGCATATAAGACCATGTGGGTTGAGAATGACGGTAGTTGAATTGCGGCCACGACTGATTATCGCAGTACTGCACTATACTAAGAACTTATTTTAGCTCTAAATCCGTAGATGTACCGATTAGTCGTAAAATTGGAAAGGAAGAAAATGAGAATTCTTCGAAAAGTGTAATAAACACATTTCTCTCTTTTTCATTTTTTAAATCTTCATTCGATCATGAAATAAAAAGGAATATTAGTTCCACATCGAATATTTGTACAATTTCAAAATACAATTGGTAATAAAAACAGAAAGACGCGATTATCATTAATAACGTGTTGACTAAAGAAAATATAAATAATAGACATGATTTATTGATTGTTGCGATAACATCGATGATAAATGGAAAATAACGTTTCAGCAGTAGGCGCTGATTATTGCTAAATAAGTAAACTTTTTTACTTAATTGCCTATTTGTATATCGTACTTTTTTTTTTATCCAACAGTCACGTTTCGGTGTAGCCTGGAAGAGTCTCGCGAGAAAAATAAAAAAACGACAAAGTTACTCGACAGCACTTAAAAAATAGTGTTCTCGGCAACGAAATATATATATATATGTATATATATATTACAAAAGTGTATTGCTTTTCGGGTAAAAGTTTTCTGTTCGAATATTCCGATTTTGGTGTTATTATATTTTTTTTCTTTTAGTTGGGAATCAAATGGAATTTTTGATAATTTGCTAATTAAACTATTTGGTACTGTTCCGGCTCGACTTCGTTGATATGCCTAAGGAAGAACGTGACTTTGACTTGTTCCACGTGTCGGCACAATTTCATTGCTAAACTTGTGCGCATTTTCATGTGTTCGGTTAGGGACGGCAAGTTGAGTAGGAGAAACGCCAGACCGTCGATTTCCTGAAAAAAAAATGTTTATACATATTATATAGAATTAAGGACACTGAGACACATAAAAGTTTATATTTTTTTATGAAACTATTGATTTTAAAAAAACTGGCTATAAAGCTTTATAAAACGTATTTATATTTTTTTTTATCTGCAGAGTTTTAAAATGCACAATGTTTCTGTGACATAAGTTTTAAATCAATAGCTCGATTGATTACCAAGTTAAAAAAAAATTGAAATTTTTCTCAAATTTAAAAGCCTCCATCAATTTTGTGGCCAAATTTTGTAGCGATCATCCTGTAATTTTATTAAGTGCGTGAACAAAGTCTTAGCTCGGTTTCTTAAACTATTTTTTAGAGTTATACAGAAATTTGAAAATTCAAGATCCCACATAATCAGCTGAATATTACACTGATTCCGCAGAAAATTTTAGCTAAATTAATTGTAATTTATGAAAATTAAGGTAAAAATTATTTCTCAAAAAAATTTTAAATTTTGTAAAAGATAAAACTCTTCGTAGACCTGGCTCAAATTTTAGGCGAATCGTTCTTAAACATGCCTTTATTTGTAAAGAACTATTTTTCCTCGATTTTTTAAAAAGGAAATCCAAACAGCCATACAATTTGAACCGCCAATTTGCTATTTTTTTTTTTTTACAAAAGTAACAATAAATAATCCGTTCTCGACAAATACTTCCAAATATTTTTTAAAAATCTGGTTTTGAGAAATTTTGCCCCATTTTGAATCCATTGGCATTTACAAAAAAAAAAAAAAGTGAAAAAAATGCACCATCAAAAATCCTCTTTTTTAAGGAAGCAAAATGTCTGATCATGCCTTTTATTTAAACGAGTTTTTTTAACCAATCTATTTACCTCTTGTTTAACTCTGTAAGCAATGTCTTTGCAGTCATTCGTCTTACGAAGATATCGAAAAACATCATCGACGCTCCAGAACAGCGGATTCGAGTCCAATTTACGTGTTTTTGGTCGTCTCTGCTTTTTCTGCATTCTCACGTATTCGGCATCAGGGTCCGAGCAATCGGACTCTATGCTAGTGTCCCATTCGCGATCTCTTTTTCCTGATCTCGTGATCGAACCATTTTGGTTGTATTTCGCCGAATTTGCCTTAGAATTCATGCTACCAGGGCTTCCTACATTGCTGTCTTTGCTTTTGCGATCGTTGAAGGAACTTCGTGAATCTTCGGACGCGTTACTCGATGGTGGTTCGGCTTTGAGATCATCGGACTTGTCCGGTTTATCCAGGTCTTTTTGTATCATTATATCGATCTCCGAAAGCGGCGGTCGCTCGTCCAACGTTTCGTCCATACCGTCGACCACGTGTTTCGCCAAATCTAAAGACAAATAGGGCATTTCATCTTCACGCTCGTACGAACCAACATTGTCCTTGTCTCTGTTAGCCCATCGACCGCGTCTTCGTTTCCGCCTACCTCCCCAAACTTTTGGCTTTTGAACCATTATACTCGTGTAACCCTTTGGCTTTCCACGCTTTCCCGTGCCGATCGTTGTCGCTGAAAAAAAATTTATATTTTAACCATTTTTTTCTTGTTATAGCATTCTTGAACGAATTTATACGAAAAAATGTTTTCTTTTGTTTTTTATAAAACGTTCATACATTTTTTTACCAACATGATTTTTTTACCATATTCTGAAACAATTATTTCTCGAAACTATCTGATAATTGAACGATAATCGTAATTCAGGAAAAATGTGTACTAAAGATTTACAATTTTCTTTTGCACAGAATATAATTGTTTCAATCTTTAAAAAATCACATCTCTCGAATCGTCTGAAATCTCAAGTTCACTCTTGAATCTGAAATTTTGCATTGTTACAGAGTATTTTTGATTTTTAAAAATCAGAGAATATAAAAAATTCCTTTCCGTTTGAAATCATGATTTCAAAATTATTTAAAAAATGACTGGTGTTTTTTAAATATAGGTAAATTCAAGACAAAAATTAACTCTTTCATAGTACCAATTTTATTTAAAAACTGACAATAACTTGTGAAAATGCTTGAATTTTGTTGCTTTTTAAGTTTCAATTAAATGTAATATTTAGAGAACATAGATAGTCTAAAAGCTGAAATGCAATATCTTACATAATTTCTTTTTTTCTTGGTTTCTCTTCCAAAGATGAATAAGAATCATTAACTACATAAATACTCACTAACGAATTTGTTCTTTGAAGTTTTATGACATCTATCCGGGCAATCGTCTTCCGGAACATGAAGCGGTCCAAAGAGATTCGGGCAAACCATCAATTTCTTGCATATACTCTTGCAGAAATCCGCTACCATATCGCCAGATGTAATAACAGCGACATTAGCCCGATAAGTATTATTCTTGTGCTTCGCTTTCAATACCTCCAAATGAAATCCAGGATCTGGTTTAGTATCGCACTGTAGAACTTTGAGAATCCTTGCGCTTCTGTATCCCACAGAGACAATCATCGACAGTACTTCTCTCATTACCAAAATCACCGGTCCAGGACCAACTGCTTTTGGCAAAGTCGCCAATTTTCCTTTGGATATCATCGGTCCCGTAAAACATCGATAATTAAAATAAATCTTTGGACACCATAGTGACGATCTTGGCTCGGATATCGGTATATCAAGTATAATCTTTTTGTCGTCATCCTTCATCGGTCTTGCCAATTTTTTGCAAACTTCGACATAATCACGGGGTGGTTTCAACGGATAATGATTCGATTCGCACCAACCAACAGGAAATATTTGCATAGAATGCATGTGTACAATGTGATCGCGTCTATCATCAAAATTATCCAATTTAATCCACAAAAGATCTTCCATTACTTTAGTAATATGAGCGGCGCAAATAATATTTTCGTCTTTCGGATCAACGGCTTCGAGTCTCATTCCAACCTCGTAACCGGCATCGACAGCCGATTCTCTTTCGGGAAAAAAATCTACGGGTGCGGCAATGGATTCTGTTTCATCCAAATACGATTCCCAATCGAATTGTTCACGTTCGGATGTCCAACCTCGGGGTTTTACAAGTCTGAGACCGTGATTTTTCGCCCAACCGATTGGAAAAATATAAGGATGATTGGCGGTGCATAGCCAAGTATTTTTTTCCATCGTGCAATAATTACGTGGCTCTTTCTCTCTTTTAGAATTCTTGTAGTCATCGTGATTGTCGATTTGTACGAGAAAATAAATTTCATCAAATACTTTGATAACTGTAGCCGGAGCAATGCGAATTCTTTGTGTCGGCATGATTGTCTCGAGTTTCATACCAACTTTGAATTTGTGTCGCGGATGCTCGACATCCTGATCAAACAATTTTCCCGATATCTCGTTATTGTTAGGTCCAGACTCTGTCAATTCTTTCCACTCCTCGTACGTGTGCATTTCAACGATTGAGCTCGGTGGCTCGAGGAACCATCGCGAGTCCGATTTCGTGGCAAAGCCATATTGATGCAGGTGTTCCGTTGTACAAAACATCCAGAAATCTTTAACACGCGAGCCTGGTGTGTCGTAACGCAACAAAAGTCGTCCACCAACATTTTCGATTATCTGGCAAAATAGATATAAAATTATTATTGAATTGTATATTCTAAAGTATAAATTTAAAAAAAAGAAAAAAAATAATAGCTTCTCTTATATTATTTGTATTAACTTTCCCTCCTACATTAGACTCATCATTTTTATGTTCATTTACAGAAATGTTGCATATTATTGTTCTATATAATATATTTAGACAAAATATATATAGGTATATTGTAAATTTTATCATAAAATGCTTTTGAAGTGGAAACATAATGAAAAGACTGTTATATTCTTGAATTAAATGTTTAACGTAGAAAATAAAAATAAAAAAATAATCTGCCATATTATAATTTAAAGTATCAAAGTCCTGTTTTGCTTCGGTGAGCTTAAAAATCCTCCTACATTAGGCACATATTTTTTCTCTTACTTTACAGAACTTTTATGAATTATGTATATATGTTTTATATACTATTCTCAGTTATAAAATAAAAAATAGTATTCTAAAATTCACTAAAAATTCTTCTGTGATGAGAATATAACATAAGCAAAATTATTTCTGAATTAAAAATTTTTAATACAAATTTAATACAAAACAAGGATTTTTTTTAAATAGCGATAATTATATCAATTTTAAAAACTTTAGGGCTTAAAATGTTTTCCTACACTTAACTTTACGTTAACACACATATTCTGTTCATTCACTAAACTTTTATGTACTAATTTTATAGACTTGAAATACAAATGAGCATTGTAAACTCTGTCATAAAATTTTGTACACTGTTTAAAAAAAATCAACTGGAAAATTCTAATACTGAAAATTCTTATTTTTAAACTGGTATACAAAATTTGAAAATATAATGTAAAATTAAGCGGAGTATATTGAAAACTTAGAAAAGTTGAAGTTTTAACACAAAATTTAATAGAAAAATTTCCAGCACCGTAAAAACATTAAATTTTCAATCATTTAAAAAAATTATAATTAATTTAAAAATGAACTTACAGTTGCAACCCATAATTTGTAAGGATGTTGTAGATCGCTGACCTCAACTTTCATGCCCTGTTTTATTCTGTCAGTCATACTGAGTCCTTCCTGCAAATAAAAAAATGTATAAAAAATCTAATTTCTAAAGAAGCAATCTTTTTGGTTTTATTTCTTTGGCAGAATTACTGACCCCTGTTAACATTTCCTGTGGAACAGACTTGGCGGACAACAAGTACTCTGGTAATTTTTCAAGACAGTCCGATGATCTTTTCAATACATCATCTGGTGGCTCCAATTTTTTGTTATTTCTCACGCACCATCCCAATTCGTGAGCTGCCTCTTTTGTCAAATTAAACCAAAATTCCAGACTCCTGTCGTCGCCGCCAAAGTAACGCATTCTCAAAAGTGGTCCGCAAGCCATGACTATCGTTGCGACCCAATAAGAAACATCGCCGTCGCTGTCTTTAGAAGTTGGAACCTCCAAAGACATTCCAATCTCAATGCCGCTCTGTAGTGTAAGCTCGACATGTGGAAACATAATTTGTGGAACTTCCAAAGTTTCGCTGGCGTCCAGATAATCTTGCCAGACGAAAACATTGTCTGAAATTTTTTTTTTTTTTTTAATTTTATTCTACAAAATTGTCTTCAATATTAAATAAAATATTTCCAAAAATATCAATATTTAAAAAAAATTATTTCTCTTTTTTTAAATTATTGATTTTAATTAAATATTGATTTAGAAAATATTAAATTAATTTTTAAATCCATATATTTACAAATTCTTAAAAAAAAAAAAAAAAACCGAAATTTGTATTTCGACATTATCGTTAAATTTTAATTGGTTTGTATATAAATAGAATATAGGACAAAGGATTTCATATTGAATTTTCCGTTTGGTCTCTTACTCATTGATATTTTCACCAACAGATATATCATGTAAACGTATCTTTAGTATAATATCAGTCGTAATTACAAAAAGAAAAACGAAAAAAAATCACAATATATAAAAATAACATAAAGAATAAATAAGAGATTTCACGCTGTTAATTATATTTACGAAGTTTATCGAACTTTATTTGCTTTGACTGTACTCAATAAAATGTTTTAATTGGCTGCCTACTGTTTTATATAAAGCTTAAGGTTACCGAAAAAAAAAACAAAAAGAAAAAATCCTCATATCGATAATTAATTAATAAATAAAAATGCAAAAGTTACATAATTGCATTAACGTCAAAAAGTCTTGACTTACCTGTATCGTTGATTTTTTCTTGCATTTTGTATGCAATCGCTTCCATATAATAATTTCTCTATACTGCATGCACGACCTATGCAAGAAAATATATATATATATATATATACACATTATAAAATCTCCTCGATCGTTGAATTATATATTTCATTTCTCATATAACAACATAACTCGAAAAAAAAAAAATCATTTTATCTTACCTCTTAATCACGTTTCGCAACAGTTTTATAAACGCGTTTTACATTGGATTGAAAAAAAAAGCTACGTGATAGTTTTGACGGTATAATTTTTGCTAAACTGTCTTCTCAACACTATAATAAACGTTTCGCTTCACAGAGTCGTTGACGCACTTTTCTGTCTCTGTCATTGCTATACCTACATCTATACGCTCAGCGCATTCATTCTGCGCTTACCTTACGTGTAGTGGGAGTACTAAAATTCTCGAATAGTAAGTAAATATAGTAATTCGAATATTTGATTATGTTTCGTTAAAAAAAAGAAGAAAAAACGTTACGTCGAGTCACAAATTGCACTGTTTGATCTATAAATAACGCGACACTCGGTATAACGTTGAATATATATCGCTTCGCAAACCAAGTTGATACATTATTATGTTTATTTTGCACCGAATGATGATTTTCCCCCCTCGAATGTAGAGACGGAATCGAGTGTGATGTTTAAGCGCGCCCTCGATGCGGGCCTCGAAAAACCGAAAGAAAGGCAAAAGCTACGTCAATGCAGCTTGCACTTAAATTGAAAAATGCAATTGCAATATTTTTTTTTTTTTTTTCTTTCTTTCAATCTTTCTGTCAAGATTACGAATCAAACAAATATTATATTCGTAAGATTAGAAAAATTCGCTATTTTAGTGTTTAGAATCTTATATTTTCGTATATTTGAGTAATTTGTAAAATGGAATGCTAATAAAATCTTTATAATAGCGCTGCGATCACCGTTCAGAGCCGACTGGCCGACTTGAAGACCACGTGCGCCTCTCTCTGTATTTTATTCAGCTGTTATGTCGAACGGATTATAGTATAAAAGATATGATAAGTTACAACAACATTTTTCTTATCACTGAACTTCGATAATTCGTAATTTATGCTGCATCGTTGATCGATCTGTTCATGATGTTCGTTCGTGGATTGCATTTTTGTCTTCGGCGAGGATCGAAACGAAATGTAGCTTTGATGCAATTGCACCTTAACCTCAAAAATCAAGGTATCGTTAGTGGAGAATATTACAGTAATTGCGCTAGCGAGGAAATTTCCCTGCCTGTTGACAGAATTAAGAAGTATATCAAGAGAATTGTTGACGAGTATGAGAAAAGTAAAGTTGTCGATACGGAAATGAGCCGCGAAGAGGGTTACAGCCAAGTTATGAAATTGCTGGAAGACAGAAAAGTAATTGCGGAGAGTATGAAGAGTTTGGAGGAACTTGGTAAGATATAGATAACTTTTTTTTTCGTAGGTTTGACAAGTCAACGAATGACACTTTTCACTTGTTTCAAATAATACATGGTTTGTTTTATAAAATAAAAAAATAACACTGAATCTGATTGGGTTGAAAATCTAGGATGTGTTGTAAATTAAAAAAAAAAATATTAATTTTCCAAACATTTTTAAAAGAGCCGTATTCAGAATATTACAATTTATTTCTTTTTTTTTTTATTGTTAAACCTTATTTTTGTACTTTAATTAATTTAAAGTCATTTTCTGTATCTAATTTTTTTTTTTAATTTTTTGGAAAAAATTTGAAAAAGGAGTTTGTCTGAGGAAAAAAAAAGATAGAAATACATTTTTATGTAAAGAAGTATTTCTAATAAAGATATTCCTGATTTCAAGTAGATTTAATTAAGCAATAATATTCTTTTGAAATGTTAGAAGAGTTTAAAAAAAACATATAAATGCATTTACATGTTTTTTTTTTAAACATTGATTCCATTATGTACATAATAAAATATTTTAAATGACAAAGTCTTAGGTTTTTAATAAACGTATTGCTGACTTTATGAAATTATAAGAAAGCAAAAGAACTATTTTAAAGAATACAAAACAAAACTAGTTTTTAAAAACCTGTTGTATGTAGTTACCTTGATAAAAATATCATCTTTTGTTTTATTGAACATATTAATGCCAATTTACATGTTTTTTTAAAACAAAATAAGTAACAAATGCATATTTTATTTTACCATACAACTTAAAGGAGACGCTACTCTAAAAAAATGTACAAACAACATAAAAATATCCAATAAGACAAATAAAGATTTTTCCGAAAAAGTCACAACAACGTTTTTTGTACATCTTTTACATTTTCTTTTGCTTTCTTGAATTTTCATCACACTAGAAATGTTGTAATTATAAATCTGAGCTTCAGCATAAAAAAAAGTTATAAAAATTAGGATTTAAAAAAAATAAACTGAAGAATTAAAATACTTACCACTAACATATCTCAGAATTAGAAACCAATAATTTTCAAAATGAAATGAAAAAAAAAGCTCATTAAGCTCCAATAGTTTTTTGTTTATTGGCTGGTTTTTGTTGCCGCAACTTCATCTCATAAGCTATTCTTAATTATGTACAATTGATTAATTGTATAAATTAATTTTCAGCCCAACAGGATGCAGAAATGAAGAAACTTGGAGAGGAAGAATTTTCGATGTACCAAAAGCAAATGAACGAATTAGACAATGAATTGCTGGAAGCCATTCTTCAAAATGTTGGAAGAGACGATCACAGAGATATAATATTAGAAATAACGACTGGAGTAGGCGGTCAGGAATCTATGCTTTTTGCTAAAACTCTTTTTGATATGTATTTGGGATACTTGGAGTATCTACAATTTCAGCACGAAGTTATACAGCAAGATGTTACAACGGTTGGAAGTATTCGTCACGCAAGTATTGCAATAACGGGCGCCAGAGCTTTGGAAATATTGAGGCACGAAGGAGGAGTTCACAGAGTCCAGAGAATACCGGCAACCGAAAAATCTGGCCGAATACACACGAGCACAGTTTCCGTAGCGGTATTGCCGCAGCCTACAGACATTGATATTGATTTAAAGGAGAAGGATCTAAGAATTGAAACGAAAAATGCTTCTGGTGCTGGTGGACAGCACGTAAATAAGACGGAATCCGCAGTTAGAATAACACACTTGCCTACCGGTATATCCGTTGAATCGCAGACCGACAGATCACAAATTAAAAATCGACAAACTGCGATGCTGCGATTACGTACAAAAATTTACGAATTACAAATAAAAGATCAACGAACGGCTTCCGGGGAATTGCGCAAAAAACAAATTGGTCTTGGTCTGAGAAATGAGAAAATTCGTACGTACAATTTCAATCAGGATCGCATTACCGATCATAGAATAATTAATGGTACAACGCACAATTTGAAGGGTTTTCTTCAAGGTGGCGAAGATCTTGAAGAATTTCAAAATAAATTACAGAGACAGCTGCAAATAAAGCTGTTACAAGAAGCTATAGAGAAAGTCACGAAATAGAGATATCAGATTTTTGGTCATTACCTCGTGTACATAGATATAAATATATATATTTTTTTTGTTGTAATTAAGTTAATAAAGTGTATATAAATTGAAAAACTTACGATGTTATACTTTTGTGTCCTTATAAAGATTTTTTTCATGGATTTTTTTTCGAGATTTAAATATCAGTATACCAAAAATGGTCTAAAATAAAGACAAAAATGGTTGAAAAATTAGGAAAAATTTACAGTTACAACCCGACACAATAATTCTTTTTTCCGTCGGAGAAACTCTTATCTTATCACAAAAATTAAAACGACATATTTAAATCAAAGATTAACCAAGAGATTAAATTTATACGCGCAGCAGCATTTAAAAAAATTAAATTAAAAAGTTTAAATAATGATGGGTATTGAATTTGAGCCGAATTTATGAGTAATTTCGGATTTTTTAATTTTGTTTTCGAACATTTTTTATTTTTCAAAAAATTCAAATAGCCGTCCAGAAAAAGGGACGAATAAATATTCAGTAGTGTTTCAATTTGGTGAATATTAATAGAAAAATTCGGAATTTATAGCAATTAAAATTTTTTATGTTCCAAAAAAATAATCGACTAAAGAAGCTAAAAGGCTTTTGAATTTCGTGACGATTTAAATTGTTTAAGTTTTACTAAAAATGTATATCGAGATATTTTTCGTTAGCGAATTTCTTGCAATAAACTCAAGATTATAAAATAATACGAAAAAAAAAATTGTTTCAGCAGAAGTAAAAAAAAAATAAAGTTGCAAAGTAGGACTTTTCTTCATGATGTACAGTTGAGAACAATCAAAACCTATTGTAAACAGTAGGATTTAATAATTTATTG